>OZ035875.1:13356512-13956512 GCA_964034865.1 Eristalis intricaria
AATTCAGAGACTCGTTCTTCAGCCGCGCTACACGAATATGGAATGCTCCACCCAGCCTAATATTTCCCACAGACAACCCGCAGATATTTAAGACCAATGTGCACGGGTGCCTCCTCTCCCTTTCTCCCTCTATACCTTCGGCCCGTCCTGTGTCTTGACCCCGGACACATAAGGGTATTAACAATTCCTTGAGCGCGCGCAAATTATAAAAAAACAAGACCTGTGTGTTAGACTGTACATCTCTTTAGGTTAGGATTTGAGTCGGTCTCCTAGCGGAAGCTTATGCGATCCTAATGGTCACGAACTGTGTATATTTTGAAGAACCGGTGAAAGGGGCAAAGTAGTCATGAGCTGTGCTTAAGGGCCAACCTCAAACCCTGCTCGAGGGTAGTTCAGGAATGAAATGTCTTCTCGTAATTTGATCGGCAATCTAAATTTACTAAGACTTGATGAGGTCCAGGCTCATAACGGGAACTGGGCAAGGATGAGAGGAGACACTCTGGGGACCTGGAGCTGTACTGGGACTGCCTGCATCATTGTTTATGGCTTCAATCGGTGGTTGTCAATGTGCTTGGCCTAAGTGTTTAACCCCAAAGTGACGGCTGTGGAGAACACGGCGAAACTGCAGAACATTTCCTCACCGCAGATCAGGTGGCAGTTATTCTATGAGAGCTGATGATGTAGGCTCCTCAACACAAAAGAGAGAAGATGATTTTGTTCGGTAATGCACGGACATTTAGAAGACCATCTCTGTAGTTGAACGCGTTTGGATTTTCTTTAAACAACGAGGCCGTACCACAATTCTTTTCAAGGAGGAAGTAGATTTTTCCAATTCCAGCAAATGTAGGTTGGGGCGTGGTAGTACAATGGACCACTTTTTGAGTCTTCGTGTTAAAAACCACCCACAGCAGACTCAGAGTATTTTCTGTGTGTATATTCACTAGAGCTTAGAACCGAATGGTTGTCTACCTAGTCATATAAAACTAGTGAAGATGACCAGGTTCTTAGTCCAGGGTATTAAATATCCCAACTGGTAGTGCCTTCCCAGTTATGAGACTCGATCGGAGGCTATTTTTTGGTAACACGGGATGTCGGGCCCTTGAAATCTAGTTTCAGGGTAGCTTACTTCCACCCTTGTGGCAGCAATATACACCTTCTGCACTTTCTTCTGAAACTTGGCCGCTTAGAGTCGGCATAAAACTGCAGAGCCCTTCCACTCGTGAGAGACCAACAAGAGTGGTTGTTATAGAAGCTAGGCCTTAGCATCCTACAGGCAGTAGCGCCACGCATATTATTATTATTATTATAATATACCACGGCTACTACTCTTGTTGGTGTGTCTGCAGGGAACAATGATTTTATTCGGTGATATGAACTTATTGGTCCTTGATGCCAATATCAATTTGATTCTGGTTGAATATTAAGCGTCAACGGTAGTCAGTCGTCAGTCGTCAGTCGTCAGTCGTCAGTCGTCAGTCGTCAGTCGTCAGTCGTCAGTCGTCAGTCGTCAGTCGTCAGTCGTCAGTCGTCAGTCGTCAGTCGTCAGTCGTCAGTCGTCAGTCGTCAGTCGTCAGTCGTCAGTCGTCAGTCGTCAGTCGTCAGTCGTCAGTCGTCAGTCGTCAGTCGTCAGTCGTCAGTCGTCAGTCGTCAGTCGTCAGTCGTCAATCGTAGTCGTCAGTCGTCAATCGTAAGTCGTCAGTCGTCAGTCGTCAGTCGTCAATCGTCAGTCGTCAGTCGTCAGTTGTCGGTCGTCAGTCGTCGTCGGTGTCGAATAAAAGGCTGTCGCTGCTCCAAAATACAACGAAATAGGTCGAAATTAATTTGGCGAAGACAGAAAAGAGTCTGATTTGTGAAGATACTCCACATTTTCCAGTCTTAAATGTTGGTCCTACCTGACTCATCGGCATGACGACAATTTGAAAACGAGGAAAGTCAAGGACAGGAATCAACCTACGAGTGCAAGTCGTGAAATACGTGCAAGAGTTAGTCAAACTAGCAACGTGGTAGATCACGAGTTGAAATACGAATTTTAAGCCAGGTCTGATATCAATCAACCAACCATTTCGACTTCAATTCATGGAGAAGATCGACATCGAATAAAAGGTAGGTGTTTAAGAGAGAGATTTATTCGACACCGCAGAGAAGTCAGAGGTGCCCACATTTCTGGTCTTGTACCAAAATGCTGTAATTTCTTGACTTTAATGGACACACTTTGTCATTAGCTTACCCTAGAGAGCATTGAATATTTAGCACAACCAGACAATTTAGTCAATTAAGGCCAAACTACGAAGTTAACCTTTTTGATATTCAAATCTTCGATCAGACCCCTATCTTGCTTGGATCTAATCGATCGCATAAGTCCTCCCGGTGACCTCACACCAGTGGCCGGTGCAATTAATGTGCATGCCGGAAACATGCCAACCGCTGTCAGTCGAACATTTTTGCTCAACCTCGCTGTCGATGACATTCCAATTTGTATGAGAAACCCAATTCGCGCACCTTGCGGTACCGCCATTAATCAGCTTAATCGATTCAAGACCGTTTTATCCGAAGCCTTGCATGAACTTTTGTCCCAACCTGCAGTCAGCTCCCGAACGGGGTTGCGCAACGCTCAACCAACTCGCTCCTCTTCCGGAGGTCTACTTACGTATGCATTTGGGATACATTCAAACCCACAAGAGTTGAATTAAATTATCACGAAATTGCATAAAATCAGTGATTTACCGAAGGAAACCTGTTTGCAAACCTACCCCAAAACGAGAACCGATTTGTCAAGCCATTGTTTCCCTCTCGTGGAGCTTGGATGAGATATTCTTTACCTGAAGTTCTTAAACACAAATCCGCAACACGGGAGCTATTTGTTTATAAATACCCCCACCAGGGGAGACGCTCGCTCGGATACTGGTTGTCTCATTGTGTTTCCCATAAGAAGTCACCGTGTAGCGACGTATTTTTAACTCAATGAGATGCAGCTCGATATTTATCTCGAATGGAAAATGACAGATAATAATTGTTATTCCCTGGCGAAGTAATTAATTCGCCACACACACAGATCACACTTATTGTTTATTGCCTTTCGGTGACTGTCAGTTGATGCTATTGTACACTGCAAGGTGGGGTTGCACTCGTTCCCATGTGCTGCATCCGGTTGGAGTCAATCCAGCTTTAATTGGGGTGCAAATTGCGTTTGGATTGTCAGATGACATGATCCGTCAGAACTCAACGTGGCGGTTGATTACATTTAATGGCCCGACGTGGTAATTGGCTGCCAATTACGAGCTGCAATCGTGATCAATTAGAACAGATCGCCGATCGGGTGGCTTATGGCGCCCTTAATTGGCTGAAGTGTGAATGGAATCTTTAGTTTTCTTCAAACTACTTGATGTGAGAAGGAGAAGCTGAATATTGGAAGTGCAGGGTGCTTTGTTTGAGTTTTTGAAAATATTTTGACTAACAGAAGGGTACGGGTAAATTGGCTTCAAGCGCAAGACTGTTAAACAGTTGCTTCTGGAGTATGTATCTTAAGGCAAGTTGATGGGACCTACAGCTTACTGGCGACTTCAATCGGCGAAGTTTAAAGGGCCTTGTCCGTAGCATTGTCTATGAATCGAAATAGGTGCAACCGGGAATTATGAAAGTTTTTACATGCGCGGGTTGCACCTTGAACCCCCTGCCTAGGAGTCGAGACCCTTCTTCTTCATCGTGGGTCGATACAATCCGGAATGGACACGCAAATCAAGTAAAAAGACCTTTTAGCAGGTTAAGGTTTAGCCAGCTGAGTTCAATTTCGCGCAGCAAGTGGTCGGAGGTTCTCTATTGCATTGTCCTACTGGTGCTTTGTCAAAGAGTCCCGGAGGATTGTTGTCCATGGGCTCTACATGGGCTACTAGACTAATGTTGACATACACTATCTCTTCTCCAATTGGCATTAAGAACTCTTCTCTGCAAATACCAAGAGCCTGTCTGTTTTTGTCTTGTCGTCGCGCTTTTGAAGTGAATGGATACAAGTGCGGTGTGAATATTGATAGCAATCACATTGCACTCTTTATCTCTGAATTAAGAGCTATCTCGAAAAAGCCTTGTTCAGAGTCTCCTTGGTTATCCTGTGTCGACCCTCATGACTTTCTCCTCCTGGCTATCCAGAATCAGATTCGGAATTTATTTGACCACTTGTTGAAGTGTTGTATTATGTACTCATAGGTTAATCCATGAAGAGAGAGAGTCCTAATAAAAGGAGTAGGTAGGTAGGTAGACGGGGTTGCTAGTGAATTCAGCAGCATACATAAACCATTGTGATACCCACAGTCAGACTACTAACACTGATTAACCACTCCAGTGAATGAATGGTGACTGGACCAGATTTGAAAAACCAGAAAGAAGGGTATTAACTTTGCTTTCACTGGCAATCGAACCGGAGACCCCGTTTACGAGGGACAAGCACTTAACCAAGCTTTAAATAAAAGGAGTTCTTGTCTAATTTTCTTTTTCATTGCCCTCATGGTCTCCGTGACCGGGCACCCGTATCAGTTGGAAATTAAGTTTCCTTGTCGTAGTCTTAAGTTTTTTGTGACATTCGACAGCCCTGGAGTTGAATATAAACCTGTTAAGGGCTTTAATGCCGGTGATATTCGAATGCCTTCACCTCACTATGTAAGCGGTCATAGTGAGGTGAAAGCATTAGGATATCGCATTTTTTTATCCAAACGTTGTAAAGGGATGTGTGTTCAGTACGTCGAGAAGTTCATCAACCAGAGTTGGATATAATAGAAATCAAAACCTCTCTGAGAACAATCCGCGCCATGGACCAGAAACAACTTAAATGTTGTATATTTCCGACGCATTTTTTGCCTGTTTGGAAGATCAGCGAAGGTGTCATTGATGATTTAACAACACCAGTTAAATAATAATATTCACTAAAGCTACGGCGACTTACTGAATTAGATAACTTTGTTGGTACTGTAGACGAATCTGTCTCACTCCCTCGTCAGTGTTGATCCATTGTGATACCACGCCAATTTGCGTACTCCTAGACTTATAATTTGTTGGCGGTTGTGACTAAGTGGCATAGCCGGCTTATATTGTCGTCATTTAGTTCGCTGAGGTTGTTTAAATAGTAACCCTCTAGGTGTGAGCACCTAAAGCTAGCCTGGATTTGATTGATTTGTGGTAGCTACCTCCTCCTCATCAAAAAAAAAGAGAGGGTATCCGATGAGTGTCCAGAGAGTAGATCACTCTGAGAACACATAGTGATCGATTAAGATTTAGTGCTGACCATGATTAGATTCTTTTGATTGTCTTCTAGCCATTTCTGAGTGTGTTTTTTTTTTTTAAGTGTGTGCATCCTCAGAAGATGCCAGTCTTTCGAGATTGACATAGTGGAAGGCACACCACCACAGTCGGAGTCGGACTCTGAGTCTCAGAGCTGTGTTGTATGTCAGAAGAGGCGGCTCTAACCAGCCGCACTCAGCAGCGTTCTCTCTTCAATAAATCTTATATGAACTTTCCAAGGAGACACCACCTTGTCTTCCCCTTCATATTCTATCAATGAATTTGCTGATTACCAGTCCCTACCTCGTTACTTACCTTCCTAAGGTAAGGACATCCTTGTCCTCTCTCCAGTTATGAATACTTTTTCTAGCAACATGTGGCAGAATTCCAAAGTATTGCTGTCTAAATTATAGTATTTATGCCCCTCTTGGCTGGGTACTAATGCACATTTATTAAAATTTGATAGAAGACGTTTGTTCTTTCAAACCAAAAAATTGTGAATGGAGTTGTGAAGATGTCCTTAGCGAATGTAGAACAAAGGCAAAGAAAGCGACTTTAGTCGATCACACATCCCAAACCAGCTGGTGCGAACAAAGCGAATCACATTGATTGAGACAAATCTTGCTAAATTCGGCCAGGTTTTGGAAGAAGTCCCTAGGGTTTGCTGCAAGAGTTGAGAAGGTGCACGGTGGTTTCCTCCTCCTCGTCGTCTATTCAACTTCTGGAGATTGTATTCCAATGGCTCAGCCACCGGTGAGAATGCTCATAAGAGCCCTGATAGTCGGTGCGCTCAGTCTGATCAGATTGAGAGCAGGGAAGACTACTGCTGTAAAAGGACCATGGGGTGTAAATAGAGACTACAGCCCTGCATGGTGCACTGGCTATTTGTTTCAGTAGTCAGACCCAGTGAACACATGGCTAGACCAGTGAACACATGGTCATGGTATTAGGCAGTCCAAGGAAAAATCAGGCCATATTCATATAAGGAAATACCTCATCTTAATAAGGACAGCGGTGAGTCGCCGTGGAGTAGTCGGTTAGTGCGTCGACTCCTACGCAGAGGGTGCCAGGTTCGAATCCCCATTCTACCAACTTTCATAATTCACGGCTTCCACCTCTTTCGAGTCACCGACAATGTTCCAAGAGTATTCCTGTCTAGAAAAAGCTTCTCAAACTTGGCCTTTCGGAGTCGGCATAAAACTATACCAGCACAACACGAGTGGTTGCTAGGAAGCTAGGCCCAGGTCCGCCTCGGACTGTCGCGCCACCAATATTATTATTATATTTTGTTACAAGATCAACTTTTCCAAGACTTTAGATATAAAGGGTAAAATAGCTATAGGTCTGTATTCACTGGCATTTTTCGATTTATTTTTAAGGATGGGGACAATCTTGACTCCATCCTTCCAATCAGTTGGAAAGGTTGATGTGGTCAAACAACAATTAAAAATATGTGTTAAGTACTCAAGAATGTACGGAAATAGCAGTTTAATAAATGCAGGACAATAGTTGTCAAGGCCCATGCTATTAGACTTATTAGTTTGCACCACTGCAAAAACACTGGGTATACACTACGGAAACAAAAAGCACGATCGGGATCTGATACATGGAGCACCGGATGCAGCGATGAATAATGAAGGAACGTACTGCTTTCGACTGACGCTGAGAATGGATGCGGAAGGAGCAATGACTGGAGGAGGCTGGAGAAACGCCGGCGTGCTACATTGACAACAAATTCGTGGCGCTATAGTCTGGGGAGGACCTGGGGTACGTCTAACAATCTTCTGAAGTTCTTCCTGAAGAAAATTTCAACTAAATCCATGCAATAATCAGAAATTCTGTCAAGAGAAGGCAGAGTCAAAAGTTGGATTTTATGTCCCTGGTTGGGCGCCATTTTGCCTCGAATGATACTTCTCAGTTTTGCGGTTGACATAAGGGTTTTAGAGTACAATCAATAGCCATTTATTGAAGGCTAGCTGTATCCGTCGCGCGTTGTTATGCATTTTCGATTGTAACTCATCATCAAGTCATCAAGTTTTGCAAAAAAAAAAAAAATGCTTGTTGGTTCCAATAACTTTTTCGCAGAATTCTGAACAAAGTTGCCAAGGACATCAGTGCTCTATCTCTTACCATTTAAGAGTCTATAAGAGACAACTAACCAAACATCGTTTTCTATTTACAGTAGTGTCTGTGTAAAGTGAACCCCTGATTGCGTGAATACTCTGCTGGCGTGAACACCCATTTTTTTTAGGTACTTTTTAGGGTTAACAATAGAAGCCTCGATAACGTGAACTAAGAATGTATGCACACGATTGAATATGTTCCTTCGTTTGTTTCTTATTAGTTTTACAATTGGAACAGTGCAAAGTAGATAATCGTTTCCTTGCAAAAATATCTCTTAAAATTCTTATCGCTGAAAGACGGCACTTATGTGGGTGCCGGGACACTGTGACATTCCAGAGAATTGCGAAGAGGCCGAACTCGTTAGAAAGGGTACAAGCTCTGTATTCTTTCCCGGTGGCGATCCACTCCCCATGCCTGTCGCTACTATAAAACATCTACTAAAGCTGGAAACGCTTGACGAAATTAATCGTAGATGGTCAACTGCCACAGGATGCCCCATTACCAAACAACTCTGGCCTAAGATCGACCCTCAGCGATCTCTAAGTCTGATTAGATTGGGGAGAGCGAATCTAAGAACTCTCATGGGAGTTAGAATAGGACATTGCGCCATAGGAACTCACGCCTCCGGACTTGGCCGCCTACACAACGACTTCTGCAGGAGCGCCAGAGACGAGGATGAGGAAGAAACCATTGTACACTCGCTATCCAACTGCAGTGCTCTCCCATTCCGTGGATTTGTACTTCTGGAAGCCTACTATTTTAATAGCCTGGCTGAACTAAGCAACTTAAAAGCCAGCCATCTTCTTCGCTTCATTACTAACTGCTTTGCGGAGTAGGTACTCATTGCTTCGCGTGGTAGCACAAAGTCGGCCTATGTTGCCCTCCCTAAGCGTGGCTGCTGTCTTTCCTCACAGCAGACAGCCACTTTAACTTAACCTATCAAGAGGTGGTAATCAGACTGTTTTCCGCTGTAGTCGGTGCAACTCACCTTCCCCATTTGACGAGCTCTCTGAATTCCAGAAAGATACAAATTATTCTCAGTCCCCAATATTTTCCCGCAGCCCCCAAAAATTAAAAAAAAAACACACATTTTATATGTAAACAAAATATATTATTAAATACTATTTTCCACGCACATGTCAAACAATTTACTTATTTATTTTTTTACGATAATTTAAAATTTAAAACCATAAAAACTATTTAATGAAAAAAAAAAAAATAATAATTCTGGCTAATTGTCGTCCCACGGATCGAATCCGCAGGACCACTGGAATAGTTTACAGATAAAATAATAAAATTAACAACGGCACTGGTGGGCCAGCTATATACAATTAAAAAAAAATAAGGAATTAAATAAATATATAATATGTTCAAGGATTGTTTGTTTTTGTTGTGTTTTTTTTTGTATTGTCCTAGATCTAGAGGAAATAAATTAATTCGCTAAATTTAATATTGAAGATACAATGTATATAATATGTATAAGAAAAATCCACATGTCCATGTTCATTAGAAACAAAAATAAAAAAAGATCTTGTTCAGCGCGATCAGCACTGAATCACACTACTCCTAGATGCACACACGCTCTCGGATCTCGACTGTCTGTGGTCGATTCTCGGCGAAGAGGGCGCGCGTGCGTACACTTGACTATAGACTGTGTAGCGTAGGCTTGTGATATCAAGATAAATTTGTACGATTTGTGGCACCAATGGAGAATTTAACTAAGTGTCTGGCATTTGTATTGTTGGTTGTGTCTTTACTGGCTACAACGTCCCTAAGGTTAAGCTAATATTGAGGCAAGAACTGGCCTTGTTTACAAAACGTTCATTCGCATCTGCATCTGCATTTTCATCTGTATCTGATCATCATCTTAGACTATGGCACTTGGAACTCATCCGCTGGGTCGGGAACTGGGGGGATGGCGGGTGGAATGGTGGGCCTCATCCAGACATCGGCTGCGATCGCACTAGGGTCAAGTCCAGTGGGGCGGGTCTTGGGAGGTCTAGGGTGCTGTTC
This sequence comes from Eristalis intricaria, assembly GCA_964034865.1. Classification (NCBI taxonomy): domain Eukaryota; kingdom Metazoa; phylum Arthropoda; class Insecta; order Diptera; family Syrphidae; genus Eristalis; species Eristalis intricaria. Next base: position 13,365,918 of record OZ035875.1, read on the forward strand.
GGTGGTGTCGGTGGGGGCGATGTGGTCCGGCAGCGGATCTGCGACTTCAGCGACAGATCAATGGGCTCGTCCTGGACACTGATGGATGCGCTTAAGCTGGTGGGCGTGGGTGGGAGGACGGGCGGCAGATGGTTTTTCGTGCTGAAGCATGTGGGGAATGGTTGGAACGGGCTTAGCTTCGCGCTGAGGGCTGTCGGTGAGAACAGCTTCAGCGGTTCGGTCGAGGAGCTGCGGAAAGCCTTTATAAACTGTCGGTCCTCTATGGGGCTGTCGGGTACTCCGCGGTTGCTGCTGCTGTCGTCGGGATCGGCTGAGGACGCTCCCGAATCGCTGGGCGAACTGAGTCGCGGTTCGGACTTGGTGAGCGATAAGCTGCTCCCACTCCCGCTGCCGTTAAGATACTTTGTCGGCAGGAAGGACTGCTGGTGCTGCTGCTGCTGATGGTTGTTTGCATGGTGCAGATGATTCGGCAGGCCGGGCGCGGATGGCGGTGAGAGATTCGCAGTCTTGATGGATGGATTCGTCTTGTCCTGGTATGTCTGACGTGCCTGCAGCTGCTGGTGAATGTGATTGAGTTGTTCTAGATTTGAGCTAATTTGTTGAGTATTGTTTCCTAGGCTGGTGCCGAGCTGCTGATGCTGAGACTGCTGCTCTTGCAGCAGGCAATGGATCTTGAACCAATTCGAACGGCGGCCATAGCGCGAGCCGCTCTTGGACATGCCCACAAAGAGGCATTTTCGCAGTCGACACGCCTTGCATGCGGTTCGATTCTTCTTGTTTATCACACAATCACCGTTGTTCTTGCATCCTGCTATCGCTGAGATGTTGTTGTACGTCCGGCCAAAGAATGACTGCAATGAGAAGGAGAAAGAGAGAGAGAGAGTTTTGGTTAGATTGAGTTAATTGGTGTTGGCTTAAGATTTAGGGGGAGGCTTGAGGGTGGATCGTAGCTTAGAAACAGGCCTTAAGAGTGCGTCGGTCGTTAGGGTTTCCTTGTGTTCATATACTCAACGAACTGTAAGTCTGTGTGTTGCGTGTGTGTCTTGTCTCTAGCCGGGCGTCAGCAGATCCAACGCTTAGTGCGGGTATGTCAAGTAGAACACATGGGCAACTAGAACTGTCCTCGACTTCCTGTCTAGCCAGGCGCTTATAAGACCAACTCTTATGGTACCTAGACGATGTGAAAAACTTGGCTCCTGCCTAAAGAGTCTTTGAATCCGATTTTAGTCAGAGACCTTCAAATCGAATGTTGAAAATGGCATTGGTCCCTAAGCGACGCCGAACTAGTGGTTCAACGCAAAAGAGAACCGCGATTAAGTTTGAACAGCTGGCGAAATCTAGTCCACGGCGAAGGGGCTTGTCGGTTAAGGTCTGAGTTCACTCCGGATTGTAGCGCCACTCGAAGAAGAAGTTCTTATACTGGTTATGTTGCCCTGACGCCTAGAACCAGTTCTTGTTGGCAGTGATCCACAGAGATGTTGCTAAAGCCGCAGAGATTGCTAAGAAAGGTTAGATTGCCAGAGCAGGTCAGTGGCACAGAAGGAGCGGGATACCCTCTACATAGCCTTTATCTATGAAGATGTCATTCATCAGGGCTGCCAGCATCCTAATAGCCCCTCTCAGCAGACAGTGTTTAGTAATGACAGCAAACTAGATGCTTGCACTGGGTTGTGTAGGGATAGTACCCCTTGGACCCCAGTACTCCAACTGCGATGTACATACAAAGTCGACTGTCCCTACATTCAGGACTGACTCGGATCAAAATCTGAGCTGGGAAAGAGAACTGTAGTCGAATCTTCACGGAAGGCTCCAAGTCCAATGAGTGATCTGGCGCTGGCGCCTTCCTGGAGGACTCCGACATTCGACTGTACACCTCGTTAGGTACATGTGCGTTAGTTTCCCAAGCGGAAACCTATGCCATCATAGTAGTCAACAACTATATTGGAAGAGCAGGTGTAAGGGAAGATTATTTAAGTGCTGTATCTCCTGTCGCGTCCTGTCCCAATCGCGAATTCTACGAGGTGTACAAGACCGGAATGGACACCAACGCTCCAGCTAAGATGGTCTGCGAATCCGAGTCTCCTGGTTTGAGAAGGAGAGCAAGACCGAACCGCCGCCGGTATAAACACCAAGTAATCGCGGATGCAGGACAGCAGCCTTGATGACTGGAAGCAGCGTGTCAAGGACCGTCAGCAAAGGAAAGCAACACCTAAGGCTCGAAGAAGAAAGTAAGTGCTGTGCTTAAGGCCATGCTCAGCCCTTTAAACGATTCCAGGAATGTTCAGGAATTCGCTGAATTTGATCGCCAGTCTAAATTAACACTAAGTCTTTTCCCTCCCCTCATCACCAGATAACTGGGAATGATATAGCCGATGATAGGTTCAGAGGGGTACTTAGGACCTGAACTTACGCTGGCACTACCTGCGTCCTTGGTTAGTGCTTCCATCGATGGTTGGACCCCTCGAGAGCGCAACTAGAGGTGGCATGTCTCTACAGAATGTAGATAGACTACGCACATGTAGGTTGGTAGTTGGTAGTACAAAGAACCAGTATTTGCGTCCGAGTGTTCCAGTGTAGTGTTTAAAACCCTCCAACAAAACAAAGCCCTTTTTAGAGCTATGGAGTTGATTTCAGACCAATACTCTGGTTGTGTTATACAGTTGAAGAACTTCAACGATATTGTGGTGGATTATAGTCAGCTACATTAGATCCTCGAATTAAGAGCCAAAATTTGATGGTTTGGCTAGGACTTTCAATCAACAGCGAAGTTCTCTGTGGCCGAGGCTGAGGAAGAGAGGAAGAGAAGAAGAGATCATCATCCTCTTTGGTCAGTAGCAAGGATGTGCACATGCTTGTTGGAGTCCTTACCGGACATTGTGCCATTGGCTGACATGCCGGCCAATCTAGATCAGATTAAAAATGGCGTATAGTGCGAGGGACAGTCTTGGCGGCGTTAAAATGGGTTCCTCCAGTATGACCCACGGCACCACCTGAACTGCTGTGGCCTATGGTACACCAAATGGGTCATGAGACTTGATTTATGGTCTTTCTCCTCGTGTACAGGTCTATAATAGCTTAATAAACTATTTCCATTAGATTATGTTTCCAGTAGAGTCGCCTGTCCAGTACGAACCGTGTCAGAGCAACTACAGGTTTTGTTTATAGTTTCCGCCAATGGATTTAGAATCTTCGAAATATACTATCAACCTGCGTTGCCAGCAAGAACGATTTGCGGGATATTATTCATCTTCATCCTCGCGCCTATCTACTGAAGGTTGGTAGACTTGTTCTATCCACGGCAAACGCCTGCAAGGGATATGCATCTTCTTAAAGGGTGAGGTGTCGTGACTACATCGGTGGAGATAGTTCCGATAACCTCCATGACTCGACAAGAACTATGAGGGATGGTAGTTGCATTTCTACCTCGACTCACCGGTAAACAGTACAAACCACATCAGTACCGAGATCAGATGGAGAATAACTCTTGCCAACTGCTGTTTCTACGGGCTCAATAGGCAAAGTAATAGAGTCCTCTCTCGGAAGACTAAGTTGACTGCGTATAAGACGTCCCGCTCTAAGGGGCAGTTGCATGGACAATATCCAAAGCGGATGAAGATGCTCTTGGTATGTTTTCGGGAGAAAAGTTCTGTTTGGCATTGATGGCATTTGGAGAAGATGGTTCAACCACGAACTGTACGGGCTGTACAACGACATGAGTCTAGTCAGGCGTCTATGGAACCAACGCCTGAGATGGTTAAGCCATGTTGAGCGTATGATAGGATAACAACCAGTGGCGCAACAGAATATGCCCACGTACAAGGTGGCGCACACAAGTTGAGAGGGACCTCAACTGACTTGGTGAGCGAAACTGGAGACAGCGGATAAAAGACCGGGCCGATCGGAGAGACATGTTAAGTGAGGCCTAGGTCCACCCCGGACTGTAGCGCCCTAAGAAGAATTAGAAGAAGTTGCAGTTCCCGTGAGATCTCGGTGTCCAAGTATAGCGAGGATCTGTGTGTGAGTTCATCTGCTTTTGGCTTTGCTGTCCCATCTGGCCACAGTGCCACAGATGTTGTCCTTTCTTCATGCACCTTGCGCCAGTCTTCTCGTGATTTGCAGTTCGTCTTTAAGAGACCCTTTGAATCTTTGAGAGGAAAGTGGACAAAGGGACTATACCCGCAATGACGCTGGCTGCTTCGTCCGAAATTGTTCGGAAACCGCTGATTGTTCTTACTGCGCAGAGAACGCTTCATTGCTGATGGTGATAGCTCCGACCCGTATTGGTCAGCAACTATATATGCTATCGTTTATTTCCGATGGGTCTCTGTTCAGGATCCTGTATTTTCTAGTCAGGAGATCTTTTTCAGGTATGGCAGCATGTGCCTTCATGTTCAGACCCCAGTTCTTGGTGAAAGTGCTGGGAGAGGGGATTATGAACGAATTCTCCCAGAGCCGTGTGTGGGTGCTTAGCAAAGCGTATTCGTAAAGAATCAACTTGTCCATGGCATCAAAGCAACTCCTCTTTGGCTTTGAAGCTTTCGGTGACAACGAACAATGTGAAAACAAAAGAGTTGGTGCGCGAACTTTTTTATTTATGTTGCCCAACAAATTGGTGTGTGGCCATAAAAAAGAGCTTATTCACTTGCAGCCCACGATATATCTATTCATCAACCAAATCATCATTCACGGCTTCTTTTGTCTATCTCACAGAAGCACGAAAGAAATCATCGAATTTAGGACATGCAAATATCTCACGCCTCTTCAGACCCCACTGGTTCATCAAATTCATTCAAATTCCCCATCAAGAGCCCCATTGAAGACGCAATAAAACGAACATTCCCCCCAACTACAATCACCACCTACTGATCCACTTACAAAGGTCTCGTTAATGGTCTTCTTAAGGATGATAAATTCCCCGAGTTAAATGCAATAATTATCCCAATCCTACTTTCACAATACACGGCCACGTATCCAACGCAACTAATATATTCCATTATGCCCTGGCTATCAATCCCACATCCACATCATTGTAAGACCATCACGCCCCGGCAGAGCAGCAGCAGCAGATATGCACCCGATCTTAAATACAAATTCGATAGCTGGCCGCCTATAAATTAAAACAAAATTAGGCCCTAATGTGCTGTGAGTTCCCTCCTGTATTCCACAAGCAAGCAAAGCGCTTGCCCAACACCACTCTGACACAGATTCCTTTGCCGTGCGGCGAACACAAAAGCGCCTCTCACCTCGGTGCCGGGGAGACTTTGGATTTATTTGAATTTCTGCCGCCCGTGCCCGTTACGCATTTGACCGAATCATAGAGCTGTCGCCATCCGAACCTATGGCGACCATTTAAATATCCATTAATTTACGGTGATTAACGAATCACTAAATGGATTCTCCACACTGGTCCAGGCTGTGCAGAAGCAAGTATCACCGTACAACCGCGCGGTGCCGCCGAAGGGAGAATGTGAGGAAAAAAAAACCAAACTCAATCCAATTTAATTGCGGGCGAGCAAATCAATTACTTATTCAAATGCACAGTTCGCTAAGCGTAGACGAGTGTGGGGAGACAACGAGACACCAACGATACCCAGATACAGATGGATCAGTGAGCCTCGGCTGGGGTGGCGGCGCGGCGCTGCGGCAGCGGGCCGGTAATGAAAAGGTACTGCCACCGAGATGACTTGGCTGGACGCTTTGTTTTCCACTCAACGTCGTAGAAATAGTTGTGGCACGTTTCCGGACAGTCCACTCATCGGTAGCCAGTGCACAATCGAATTCATCTCCGACAAACCGTCCATGGAAACCTATGCGATGCGAGAGTTGTTGGCCCAGGGGACTTGGCAGCCGGCAGAGCGGGCGAGATTACAAATTAAATGGCCAATAATTCTAGCTTAGATCAAAGATACTTTTTCGTTAATGGCTAATGGGTTGAATGGCGGTGGCGGTGGTGGCGGCAATGGTGGCGGCAACTGGGAAGAACTCTGAGTGCCCCCAGGAATCAATTAGCCGACGTTGAACCAGTGGGGGGTCATTAAAAGCGCCGTCATCACCTGCTGTTGCGCCAGAAAATATGTGACGCAGTTAAACGCTGTTGAAATGGTGTTTTTATTGAATGATGGTATCCTTGCTCGGCGGTGGGGTGAGATGCATGTAGTTTAATCTAGAGCCGACATGGTCATTCCGGCTGGTTGCAATTTTGTTGACCCGATATCCTGCTGGAGGACATCAAGGCGATGACTTTAATTGGACATGGTTGTAAAAATGTTTACGATATCAAGACGTGGTCATACTTGCGCCCGACTAAGACAAGGCGAAATGGCGCATGTGAATCGGCACTTTGGAGCAATTTTAACGACGGGTTTGTTGGCAAAGAGTCGCCAAGGTTTATGCATCGGAAGCCGGCTTTTTCGGGTAATGACTGCATCTCTAATGGGCTTCGGCTGATAATGACTCGGAATGGCTGATCTTGGCTGAATCCTGATCTCATTTAGAGAAGACAGAGACGCCTAGTGGTGTCTTGATGGGTTTCGAGGGGTTTAATGATCCACTAAAGCGATCGTAGCTTCGCTCTAGTGATCATTGATGGCCTGAGTTGACTCCGAAAGGGGTGACCACTTGAGATACCTTGGCACAAGGTAGCGGCCGGAAGAGTTTGTATATCGACCGAATGCAATGCAATCTCCAGTTTCAGACGCCTTGTTACTTATTTTAGACGGGGTGGTCCCACAGGTTCGGAGTCGATGACTTGCTTCAAACCTGGGTCAAATATTGATGGCTCTTTTCAACTTCCCAGAGTGGTATCCTCTTCTTTGGAGGGCCTCATATATTGCTTCGTAAAAGCGAAGGAGGCAACTAATGATCTTGCATACTTAAGCTCTTAGCAAGGTACGACATCGGTACGATTCAGTGAGTCTGTCATTGGCTTCCCTTGCAACACGGCTTTCTCCTCTCTTCACGACTAACATTACTGACAGGAAGACTGAGGTTAGCTTAAGTTAGAGTGGCTGACTACCTAGGTTAGGTTAGATTTGGGTGATAGCCACCACTGTATCCTCTGGATCCTTTGTGCCAAAGGTTGACTAAAGGTAGGTCCGTTGTGATACCATAAAGATCTAGGAGATCCTAATCCGCAAAGCGATAGAGCAGATTTATGCTGATCTCACTTAGTTCAGGCAGACCATACAAATATGAGGCGTCCAAGTCTGCGAGATCAGAGGACATTGCAGTTGCAAGGTGTGAAATGGTTTCTTCATCCACCTCGTCTCTGCAGCTTCTACAGAATTCGTTAAAGGGTATACCTAGTCTTGCAGCGTGAATTCCAATGGAATAGCGCCCAGTTATGATACCATTGAGAGTTCTGAGATGTGGCCTGATCATTCTGATTAGGTGAGGGTGAGCGCTTTGGATCAATATTTTGAAGTTGTATAACTGAGAGATTCTACTGGGGTAGTTGGCACTTTGTTTAAAGAACTCACTTAGGATTTTGAATACGTAAAGGTGTCTCAGGGGAAGAATATCAGGGGAAGAATATAAACGTCTCTAAAAAGAGGCCAGCTATGTTGAAAACGATTTTGATTACAAATAATTCGTATTAAATGTTTTTAAGCTATCAACAGAGGTCGGGGGGAAATCAATGTTCTCCCTGAAAGTATTAGAACTCCTCTTGCCCAATTCCCATTCAGGACTCCATTGAATCTCAAAGAAGGACGTCTCTAATCTGTCAAGAGGTTGGTCAACGACAAATGGCATAAAATTATGTAACAAACTTTCTAGAGAGTTGAAATAAGCACCGCCCAGCTTGTGATGCCATACTGCATGTAGGGTGGCCGAGGCCAAAATAAATTGTCTTCAAAACCTTTGTTAAGCAGTATTGCTTTGATAGATACATTTTCCTCGTCAGCAGCATCATATGCGCTATAATTGATCGGATATGATATTTCCAGTTTAAATTGTTAATAGACACACTCCGAGTTATTTATTGTGATGAACTGTTTCAGCCATTAGCAGAACAAGAACGCTTATGAACAGGTAAACAAAACATATAGCAGGACTGGCAAAATAAGAGTTTTGTAGAGCATCACATTAGTCCTTCGAGTCAGGAGTTTTGACACCAGTTGTTTTGACAAACCGAAGTAACACCGGTTGCCAAAAGCGGTTCTACGTCGGACCGCCACAGTGATGTCGTTTGTGGAATTCACGTTTGCTCCGAGGTAAACAAACTCCTTTACTACCCCGAAATTGTAGCTGTCGATTGTAATATTTTGTCCTAGGTGGTGTGCGACGGATCGTTTCTTACTCGACAGCATATACTTAGTTTATCCTCATTGACCTTCAGACCAGCTCGCTTCGCCTCTTCTTCAATTGCCGTGCTTCCAACGCGCGACGATGTCGATGTCGTCTGCATATCCCAACAGTTGGACTGATTTGTAGAAGATAGTGCCTTCCGTGTTTACATCTGCCCGCCGCACTATCTTCTGCAGTACCACGACAGCGCATCTCCTTGCCGAAATCCGGTACAGGTTTCAAACGGCTCGGAAGTCCTCGAGCCGAACTGCACTGTCCATCCCGTATGTGTAAGCGTGGTGCGACCAAATGGTATCAATTTTCTCGGAATCCCAAGGCCGGCCATCGCATCGAATAGATCCTTGCAATGAATGCTGTCGTATGCGGCTTTAAAATCGATAAAGAGGCGGTGCGTATCGACTTGAAACTCGCTGGTCTTTTCCAGGATTTGCCTTAGTGTGAAGATTTGGTCTATTGTCGATTTGCCGGGCCGGAAGGCACAGTGGTACGTGCCGATTATTGCGGTGCAAAACTGCTTTAGACGTTCACACAGTACGCTGGACAGGATCTTACAGACGACGTTGAGCAGGGATATACCTCTGTAGTTGTTGCAAGAGGCAGGATCGCCTTTTCTGTGTATGGGGCATATGGAGATGATATTCCAGTTCGTTCTCCCAAATTCTACAGGTGATCTGGTGCATGCTCCTTACCAGAACATTGCCACCGTAAGCCATTTGAGCCTGTGGCTTTGTTGTTCTTCAGCCTTTTGATGGCTGTGTCGACTTTTTCAAGGCTAGGTGGGAGGAATACTTCATCGACTGGAGTTGGCAGTTCTTGATTCGCTGTCACTTATCTCCTGGTCAGGCCCGTAAAGCAGCTGTTGGAAGTGCCAGGTTACCATCACGGTTTCGAAGAGCAGGATTCATTAAACTCCTCACATGTTCGTGAGTAGATGGCGCGAACAGATGGCATTTTGCCCACTAAGTAATCATTTTTTGTCAAACATAAACCCTTACTCCTTTCGAACGTTTGAAACTCCCACTTCGAATTACGAGTGACTCGGATACTCTCTCTCGGTACTCACGTGTCGTATGTGAATTACGAGTGACTCGGATACTCTCTCTCGGTACTCATGTGTCGTACCAGAAAAGAGTCGCGTTGCTCTCCTCAACCTCAACCTGCCGTGGCAAGTGGACTTGTTAAGTAAAGCCTTCTGTTAACGTTTCACACCAAGTCGTTATTTTCAAACTCACAGCCCTTGGTTTCCAACCCAGTTTCGTCCAGTGGATCAAGTCCTACTTCGAAAGTGTGAAATTGTAGTTGGATCATCTGTGTTAAAGCTTATCAGGTGGTTTGTACAAGCTCCCGGAGTTGCCCTGCCACAAGGGTCATCACAGCTTCAACACCCTTTTTGCGTCTGCTTGTGAGTGGTCCTTTTCTAGGCTCCGCATATCCCATGTCTTGAACGCTGCCTATTTCTGATCATCATTAATCAGACCTCAGTCATCCCCCCTCCCCCAATCGTCGCCATCATGATCAACTCATGCAAATTCACGGGACTTGTGTGGAATGCCACTCCATCCACCCATACTCGTGCCTCCGAGATTTGTCAGTCAACAATTTATAACGTCCGCCAGTCGATCGGACGCGACCAGTCAAAGAATGGAACAATCTGGTTCTCGGCATCGCACCTGATTTGCATTTCCATTGTGTGTTGCCAGCCTAAAAATATCGATTACATAAATGGGACTTCGAGGCGATAAATATCCCGTGATTAGCCGGCTCGGCCATCAATCGCCGGACTCTCTGATAAAGGCGTTCATCGCCAAGCAGATTTGCTGACTGCTGAGTATGCAAAAAGCGGACAATTAAAATGATATCGAAAAATTAATTTGCTCGCCATCGCATTCCCTCGGGGAGCATGGGAGTCCTGTCGGACTGTCTCGTACTGCACCGTGGTGTGGGGGGGATGGCGAGGCGGCGGCACAACAGCATCAGCGCGCATCAATTGAATGCCGTAAAACATGGAACATCATTATTCAAATGCCGCCTTCCTTCGCGTCTGGCGGCGGGCAGATATGTCAGGTCCGGCAGACTCGGCCGTTTGTTTGGCCGCACTCCAGCCAGCCGGGCTGTTTCACTTGTCGAGAGATGAATGCCCATGGGGCAGAATGTAGTCGTTTCTAATGTAAAAATAATGATTGTATCTCGGGATGGCGGAGAGAGAGCGAGTGCTGTTGTGTGTCCGTCAGGTTGTTCGACGTCGGTGTGTGTCTGTGTGTGTGTGCGTTGGGAGTTTTTACAAGGATTTGCGAGCTAATCTCGGGATTAGTGGATCTTTCGCACGGGCCTGCTGGTGGCTATTTGAACGTGGCCAAGTTTGAGCACAAAAACCATCAGGCACATGCACAATTCGGTTCTCACGTTCGTAATGAGCGAGTGCCAAGGAAGATTTGACTGGCTGATGGTCAGGCGGTTGGATGATGATTTCTGAATGTGTCGAGAAGACATCATTTTGATTGACTTAAATATGTGAGATTAGGCCTGCCTGGTGGTTGCCAAGGCACCTGTGTGTGATGTGAAAGGGGAGATGCTGTGGCTGTGGATCGGTCAGTGGACTAGTGGTGGTACCTTGGCTGACATATTTGGTCATCGATACGGAAGGGGCTTGTGGCAGCTTGGTCTCACTTTCGTCTGTTCGTTGTGGCACGATGCGGAGGTGTTCACGCTCAGGGCGATTTCCCCAACGACGCCCTTGTCGAAGGTGGCGCACAAAAGTGGAGAAGAGCCTCAACCAACTGGGCGTGCCTAGCTGGAGGCCGCTAGCCAGAGATAGCGTTAGTTGGTGTGGCTTGTTGGAAGTGGCCCAGGTTGTCGAGGAAGAGCCTCAATCAAGTGGGCGTGCGTAACAGGAGGCAGCTAGCCAGAGATAGCGTAAGCTGGTGTGGCTTGTTGGAAGTGGCCCAGGTTGTCGAGGAAGAGCCTCAACCAACTGGGCGTGCGTAACAGGAGGCAGCTAGCCAGAGATACCGAAACTGGTGTGGCTTGTTAGAAGTGGCCCAGGTTGTCGAGGAAGAGCCTCAACCAACTGGGCGTGCGTAACAGGAGGCAGCTAGCCAGAGATAGCGTTAGTTGGTGTGGCTTGTTGGAAGAGGCCCAGTTTGTCGAGGAAGAGCCTCAACCAACTGGGCGTGCGAAACAGGAGGCAGCTAGCCAGAGATAGCGTTAGTTGGTGTGGCTTGTTGGAAGAGGCCCAGTTTGTCGAGGAAGAGCCTCAACCAACTGGGCGTGCGAAACAGGAGGCAGCTAGCCAGAGATAGCGTTAGTTGGTGTGGCTTGTTGGAAGAGGCCCAGTTTGTCGAGGAAGAGCCTCAACCAACTGGGCGTGCGAAACAGGAGGCAGCTAGCCAGAGATAGTGTAAGCTGGTGTGGCTTGTTGGAAGTGGCCCAGGTTGTCGAGGAAGAGCCTCAACCAACTGGGCGTGCGTAACAGGAGGCAGCTAGCCAGAGATACCGAAACTGGTGTGGCTTGTTAGAAGTGGCCCAGGCTGTCGAGGAAGAGCCTCAACCAACTGGGCGTGCGTTACAGGAGGCAGCTAGCCAGAGATAGAGTTAGTTGGTGTGGCTTGTTGGAAGAGGCCCATTTTGTCGAGGAAGAGCCTCAACCAACTGGGCGTGCGAAACAGGAGGCAGCTAGCCAGAGATAGCGTTAGTTGGTGTGGCTTGTTGGAAGAGGCCCAGTTTGTCGAGGAAGAGCCTCAACCAACTGGGCGTGCGAAACAGGAGGCAGCTAGCCAGAGATAGTGTAAGCTGGTGTGGCTTGTTGGAAGTGGCCCAGGTTGTCGAGGAAGAGCCTCAACCAACTGGGCGTGCGTAACAGGAGGCAGCTAGCCAGAGATACCGAAACTGGTGTGGCTTGTTAGAAGTGGCCCAGGCTGTCGAGGAAGAGCCTCAACCAACTGGGCGTGCGTTACAGGAGGCAGCTAGCCAGAGATAGCGTTAGTTGGTGTGGCTTGTTGGAAGAGGCCCAGTTTGTCGAGGAAGAGCCTCAACCAACTGGGCGTGCGAAACAGGAGGCAGCTAGCCAGAGATAGCGTTAGTTGGTGTGGCTTGTTGGAAGAGGCCCAGTTTGTCGAGGAAGAGCCTCAACCAACTGGGCGTGCGAAACAGGAGGCAGCTAGCCAGAGATAGCGTTAGTTGGTGTGGCTTGTTGGAAGAGGCCCAGTTTGTCGAGGAAGAGCCTCAACCAACTGGGCGTGCGAAACAGGAGGCAGCTAGCCAGAGATAGTGTAAGCTGGTGTGGCTTGTTGGAAGTGGCCCAGGTTGTCGAGGAAGAGCCTCAACCAACTGGGCGTGCGTAACAGGAGGCAGCTAGCCAGAGATACCGAAACTGGTGTGGCTTGTTAGAAGTGGCCCAGGCTGTCGAGGAAGAGCCTCAACCAACTGGGCGTGCGTTACAGGAGGCAGCTAGCCAGAGATAGCGTTAGTTGGTGTGGCTTGTTGGAAGAGGCCCAGTTTGTCGAGGAAGAGCCTCAACCAACTGGGCGTGCGAAACAGGAGGCAGCCAGCCAGAGAAAGAGTAAGTTGGTGTGGCTTGTTGGAAGTGGCCCAGGTTGTCGAGGAAGAGCCTCAACCAACTGGGCGTGCGTAACAGGAGGCAGCTAGCCAGAGATAGCGTTAGTTGGTGTGGCTTGTTGGAAGAGGCCCAGTTTGTCGAGGAAGAGCCTCAACCAACTGGGCGTGCGAAACAGGAGGCAGCTAGCCAGAGATAGCGTTAGTTGGTGTGGCTTGTTGGAAGAGGCCCAGTTTGTCGAGGAAAAGCCTCAACCAACTGGGCGTGCGTAACAGGAGGCAGTTAGCCAGAGATATAGTAAGCTGGTGTTTCTGGTTTAAAGAGGTACTCCGAGGATTTCTTCCGCTACACAAAGTAAGGATTGTATTAAGCTTCAGACGTTTCTAAATCGAGGACAGATTCCGTGTGATGCTCAAGCCGCGATATTCGAAAACTCAACGCGACTGCCTTCTGGAGGGTCCTGGTGACATGGAATGACTTCGAAGACGACATCAAATTCTGAAGCCCTTGCGAGTCCTTCGGCTCTGCAGTGATCGTCAAATGCAAACTTGGCATACAAATTAGACCAATGAATTCACAATCACGTTCACACCAGTTGGCGTAACAAATGACCCACAAGAGTGGCTGAGTTTTGTCACCAGAGTCCCCTGCGGGCCAATCAAAGCCACCATCCATCAATCAATGCAAATCCGCACTGCATTGCCAAACGTTCCACATTCTGCTCCCCATTGTACAAGTTGGTCTATGCATGCATGCAAAAAAAAAAACAAAAACGGTTTGAAATCAACAAATCAAAAGCCAAACTCACCTTACAGCCTTCACATGTAAATGCGCCAAAGTGAAATCCAGCCGCCGGTTCACCGCAGACTTTGCATAGCTGGTTCATCTGCAACAATAGAAAAGAGAGAGAGAGAGAGGGTGAGTTAACAAATATGAGAAAACTGAGATATTTCACATGCAAAACTTTCAACGAAACGAAATACAGTCGCGCTCTTCCTCTGCCACCATCCCGGCAGAAAAGACATTTATTTATTGTCGCAGCATAACCTCAACAATGAGGAGAGTGCATTTGCAAAAGGTGTATACGCCGCGCGGTACGCTCGCGTATTCCGCATGCGTATGGTGATCCCAATATCCTTCCCGTCGCCACTCGAACATAAACTACTTGGCGAACAAATAGTTCGAGAATCTGCATGAAATGAATGCGCTTGGCCAGAAGAGAGGAGAGAGAGAGAGAGAGAGGCCATGTGGGCAACCGGCAGCGACAGCGGCAGCAAAGCGTTCGGCTTCGGTGTTGCGGCGCAATAAATTTCCGCGTAAGTATAACAATTTGTTTCATCGCACGCCGGTAATCCATTTTTTGTTAACCGCTGCCGCTGCTAGTTGTGTGCCAGTGCATGGACTATCCTCTGGGGAACTAGTTAGTCAAAGGAAGCGTTCCATTCCAGAGATTGAAAAGGAACAAGAAACCGACCAAGTGTCGCAGCGCTCTCTCATAGCCGCGCTGATGCGGGAATGCTTTTGTGGTGATCATCAACAGCATCAGAGAGTTGTGTTGCCGCTGCTGCTGCTGTGCCAGTGGCAGTGGCAACTTCCTTCCCGGCTTAGCCGTGGCTTAAGGCGAAAATATTTTGTCATCGGATTTATGGGTGCGCGCTTCGGTCTGAGATTCTTCCGCTTTTGCTTTTGAACCACAGGTTGTCGCGTTGTCGTGTTGGGGATTCGTGTAATAGACCGCCGAGGTCCCCTGACGTCGCAGTGAGTGAAGCCCTCGGCTTTTGTCTCTCACGGTGTGAATGGGAATGGTGGCGAGGAAGAGGCCGCAGTGCCTGTGATGATGGAAATGATTTTCCCTCTGGGAATCAATGGACGAGCCTGTGGTGCTTGTGGTCTCAAAACCGCGTGTACATTGTTGTTAAACATGTGGAACGTGTTCTGCGGCCTAATCCCCAGACAGACGAGGATACATTGTGTGACCACATCGAATTTTGCATATCTTCCCCTTGAAAAGCCAGCCATTCACCATCACGCCATAAGTGCAAAACCCCGATTGACAGCCGACTGACCGCCTTGCGATATGCCACAGAGTGGCATTGCTCAACGTGACATGCCTATTCCCAGCGAACGATACACATTCCGGCATCAGACACTTCACACTCCATAAACAAGCGCGACACATCGCGGCAACCTGTCACCGAACACAGCGCAAGCCATGAAGTCTGACACAATTCCCACACTCCATCAGTGCGACGCCGCTCCGAGCCACCGGCAGAGAGCAGCGCGACTGCAAACTCAATCAGCGGTCCACATATCGACCGTATCAACAGACGGTGCGCCGCCGCCGTCGAATCAGATCGAGATGCAGACTCGATGGAAGTGTAACTTAATTTCGCAATGGCCACTCGAACGTTTAATTAATTTGAACCAACAAGTCGACCAAGACGTTCCACCTCGAGCCCGAGAGACAAATGACCAACATGCAAACCATCAATTTGTTGCCCGCTAGCTGGGGCCGCCGCCGCGCCACCGGCCGCCATCAGTGATAGCGACCACCGCAGATACCCGTCGACCGCAGAGAAGCCAAGAGCAAAAAATGGTAACATAATTGAAAAACCAGCGCAAGATCAGTCTCAGCCACTGGGCGAGGAGGAGACTCCAGCACTAGAGATCGCGTCCAGAGATCCATTGCAGCGATCTGCAGCCAGCCAGCAGAGGTGATCAAATGAAAAATCACCTTCAATCGCTCATCTCCGGCGGTGGCTAGTGCGGTGCGCTAAACATTTCTGTCACAAGAATTGGAGCTCCAAATGCCACAGTCTGTCAGAGCCGGCCGAGGAGAGTGGCCAACTGCGCGAGCAAGTGGCTAAGCGCCTCCTGGGAGCACAGTGTGTCCCCTTTCGAATCGAATCTCGGCTCGCAGGCTGGCGTCTGCGCAGTTTCGTATACACCATGCAGCCACGGCTGTGGAGATGCAGAAATCTGCTGCTGCCCCGGCTGCCGATGGTAGCCGATGTTAGCCGCCGTGGCCGATGTCGTTTTGATATATGCTGGCAGCGAAGTGGATATGATCGAGCTGAGCGTTCTGCGGCTGTGATTTAATTATTGCCAGCAAATTGCCATCAGTGAACAATAAATTGCTCCAGAGCGGCCATTAGAGCCCACCACGATCCAGGGTAGTCCAACAGAGGCGACAGGTTGTTGTCGTTCTCCTTTGACTGCGAGTACGACTCTGTGACTGCGGCTGCGGCTCTTCGACTGGCCTAGGGATCTTCTAGGTTCTCGGGCGGTGTTTTCTCTTTGAATGTGTCGTCGCTCGTGCCCCCCTGTCGTGGCGCGTCGGATCGGCGTGTCCTAGAGCTGGAGCTGTACGTCACACTTGTATCTGTCTGTGGCTGTTCCCAGTGGTCGTCGGGAATTGTTACCGCCACCACAGTCGGTGCTGCTACTGGTGCGCTGTCGTCCATCGGTTTTGCCAACTGATGTGACATTAAATTCTCGCCGGTGTCTGTTGGTCGGTTGGTCTCTTGCTGCGATGGCGCGCGGTTGGCGACTGCGGTGAGTGGCTAATGTCTGTGACATTAAATGTCAGACAGTTGGATTTTATTGCCGCTGTGGCCACCTCTCCTGTCGAAACTGTGACTTGTTTTCCGTGTTCCGCGGACCTAAGTACCCTCGGATTCGATTGATTGCGGCTAATTGTCTATTTGTATCATCAGGTCCCCTTTTGCTTTGGCTCTGCTGTTCTGCTGTTCTTGTTTGGGCCTGTGATGGCGGTTTGTTGTTGCACGGGATTTGTTATTGTTCGCGACTTTCATGACTTCCATGTCGCCTGACACACAACAGCCGCGGCTCATCCACTTGACGATGACGACTGTCAGGTTGGCTGACCGTGCTTTGGGAAGAATGTGACAGTGGTTCGGTATTCTGAGGGATTTGTGTTTGCTTTTTTGGTTGGTTTTTGTTTTGTTTGCTGCCGTCTCCCTGTTTGGATGACGGTCGCTTTAAGTGGTCACAGCGGTGGTGGTGTGGGGATCCGGTTGGATGAACTTGAAATTGAACACGTGACAGGTTTTCTATTTGCATGCCTTCGCCTGCCGCTGCATGAACGCGCGAGAAGTTTGCTCAGTCATTACGCTCGACGCTCCCCGGTGCGACGGGGAATGGGAGTGCATTTGATTTGCGATTGTGGATGGTAATGCGCGTCGTAAATCATGATGTGATTCAGTGATAGCGATCGAGGTGTTCGGAGATTCTGATTAAGCTATGGCAAACAAGTGGCTGTGCTGTGACCTATGAAAGTCATGGTCTTAGACGCCGAGCTTGTTGATGCAGTGGCAGTATTTTCAAAATGGTTCTCTTGAAGGCGTACGAAGTCAGGTCTGTCGAGGGTTTAATCTGCCACAGCATCGATGCACCTACGGCTCGATGGAAGATGGAAGATGGAAGTTGGCCACTTAAGCCATTTGAGTCGGTATGTCCTAGGTCAATGTTAGTGACGACCAACGTCTAGGCAATTTTATAAATTGGCTTCCATTGACCGAATATATGGCCTTTAACAATTTTCTGTTGAAATTTCGACAATTTATGTAATTTATATATATTTTTAGAACGTTTTTAGTACATTTTTAGAACTTAATCCATTTAAGACGTTAGCTTCCGTTGATCAAATATTCGGCCTTTAACATTTTTTGCTGGAATTTCAACACCATATGCAGTTTAGATACATTTTTAGAACGTTCTTAGAACATTTTTAGAACTTAATCCATTTAAGACGTTAGCTTCCGTTGATCAAATATTCGGCCTTTAACATTTTTTGCTGGAATTTCAACACCATATGCAGTTTAGATACATTTTTAGAACGTTCTTAGAACATTTTTAGAACTTAATCCATTTAAGACGTTAGCTTCCGTTGATCGAATATTCGGCCTTTAACATTTTTTGCTGGAATTTCAACACTATATGCAGTTAAGATACATTTTTAGAACGTTTTTAGAACATTTTTAGAACTTAATCCATTTAAGACGTTAGTTTCCGTTGATCGAATATTCGGCCTTTCACATTTTTTGCTGGAATTTCAACACCATATGCAGTTTAGATACATTTTTAGAACATTTTTAGTACTTGATGCATTTAAGACATTTCATGTTATGTTGATGTAATAAATATAGACTTCCGTTTGTGAGTTGGCCACATCGTTTGTAGATCAATGAACTACATGTGTCCAATTTCCATCTACGATTGGTTTTGTTGTTTATGGCGTCTGTCGGTATAATTGATCTTAAAGCTTTTAATGGGTGGTGAGGTGTCTCCTGATTTTGTGCGAGTGGTAGGCTCCTCCTCCCCCCCCCCCCCCCCCACCACCTTCTTGCTAATTCGTCGACTCTTTCGTTTGCCGAAATACCCTTGTTCCCAGCAAAGTTTACCCAAGAGATAGGCGGCAGAGTTATACAATCTTGGAATTAATCGATGGCGTTTCCAGATCCTTTATGGCCGCCGGACGATCCATGTAAGTAACAACAGATCTTCCGTCTATCGGGGCCATTGATAGTCGGAAGGCCGCCTCTTGAATAGCTGCTACTTCTGCCTGGAAAACACTGCAGTGGTTCGGGAGCCTCATGGCTATTAGTAGCTCAGGCGAACTGGCGTATTCACCGGAGCTTGTGCCTTCCTCCGACTTGGAGCAGTTAGTGTAAGTTTTCGTGCACCCTTCGTCCCACTCTGTTCTCGTGGTGATTGTTGTTTTTGCTCAATTTTGAAGCCCTTAGGGGTGTTATTTAGTCCGTCTGTTTAGGAATCTTCGAGTTATGAAGCAGCCATATCCCCTCTGATGGGGGCCTTTCCCTTATTACTCACATTCTCTCAGTCTAATTGCTACATGCCTGGCAGTAAGCTTCCCGTAAATGTCCATGAGAAGGGGATTTAGTAGGATTCTTAGGACAGCCGTGGGCGTTGATCAAAGTGCGCCAGTGATGCAAATGCATGCCGATCTTTATATTCTCCTTTTTTTGTCAGATTTTGTTAAGATTGTAGGGCCGTCCACCATGCTATGAGTTCATAAGTCAGTACTGATCTTACTACTGCCACTGGCAATATAGTGAGTTTTTCTAGGCCGGATTCCCCATTTGGGTCCGACAATTGTCCTGCAGGTGCAATCGACGCTTTCCTGAAGCGCTCCTGAATGTTCAGTCTCCAGTTTAGTTTGCTTCGCCGGATCAGTGAAAGTTAACTTATTTCTTTGCTTCTTGGTCAGTTGTTCTCTCTCTTCTCTCGCTCTCTCCATTCCCCCCAACCAATGGAACCCGTCCCACTCTCTCTAGATCACATCCATCCGCAAGATTCATTAAAGCACTGAACCAAATCACCAAACGGGGTCCATTAGCCTAATAACCTACAATCCGCAGCACCTCCTTTAATGATGATCACTCCCGCCGAAATGGCCCTCCATCGAACCGCGACTTTCTGCACACAGTGATTAGCTCTCCCCATCTGGCTCCCACCTCGCCGACCAGATAAACACGACCACGGAATCCCATCGAAACACAGCCTGGCCACCCAAGCCTTAATGCTAGTGTTAAATTCTATAGTGCGCCAATAAAACTGCATCTCTCCGCTCTGCTAATGACTCCTGTCTCCCCGTCCACCCCGCACACGCAAGCTGCTGCTGATTTTGAAATTCTGCGCACGAACGCGTGCACACCAGGCTCGTCGAGGGGTCGCAATCCTCCAAGTATCAGGTAGCCAATCAGTGATACGCCAAATCTGGACAGGATATCATTCGAATTCCAGCGGGCAAGGCACGACAACCTTAAGGACATTCGCACGTCACTGGAAGGCAGAGCGAGTAATTAATCGTGGGGTGTCCCACCATTTGTTCTGCCTCCCCCTTTTGACACCACGTCATCCCGCGTCAACGAGAGGACGCTAATTAGTGTCGACAGAGAGGAAGCAGATTCCATCATCTCCATCGGTCCGTGTGCCCGATCGTCATCTGCCGCATTATCACGGTCGTTCATTACGGCAGCAAGTGGCTGCCACGGTGCGCGGGGATCGTACCCCGCCATTGGTCCTAATGAAAAGTTATTAATTAACCGTGAAATTAACATCTTAACAATGTGAGGAGCCCGTGCACGGTAGCCGGCTGCTGCTGTCGCGCATCCTGACACCGTGCATCGGCAGAAGCGCGAAGAGTGTGTGTTTGTGCGTTTGACTTTTTTTTTGCTCATTTTAATTCGATTGGTCGTCAATCTGGGACATCGTTTCGTCGACCACGATGATGGACCACTCGCCGGACTGGCAGCCAAGTCTAATTGGACGCCGCAGCACGACGGGGCACCTTGACAGGCCGGAGCGGGATTAGAAACTATCATCAGCTCTCGCGGATGCGATATTGCATTTTGAAAAATAATAATTAATTGGGGCATCAGCGTGGTTTATAATTGTCCGCGGATTGATGGAGATGCTCGTGCGTGTGTCGCTTTGGTTGATTGACTGACGTCTCTCCGGTTTGAGGTCAAACTTTCAAAAGCGATCGAGAGGAGCCACCGAGCCAGCGAGCCAGCGAGCAATCGTGTCGAGAGGAATAAAACAGTCACGTAATGATAATTAAAAGAAATTATGCCAAGCGAGCGAATAGAACGCCTTGCCTGCCTGGACACACGATGAATGCGCATCGCGTTGCGAGCCGCGCGCTCCTTTTCTGGTCTCGTAAAGCAACCATGCAGAGGCAATCAAGGCGATAGATAAAAATTTATTTTCGTTTGATTGCCTGATGGACACTTTAATGGGGGGCAGTTGTGGTTATAGCGTCTGATGTGGTTAAGAGGATTTAGCAGAGACTTTGTTGAGGTGGCACGAGGCGATGTGGCGGGCTTGCAGGCGGTCGTTAAATGTGCTTTCTGGTTCGGTGAGTCATCAAATGGGATCAAAACGGAGCACGTTCAAGGACGTTCAGCCGATGATTGGATGGGATGCCTTCGTAGCTCTTATTCCGAATTTTATAGCAATCCAGTGTCAGGAGGGAGCATTTGCGCTCAAGGACAGTGGCAGTTCGGCTGGGAGATGAGTGAATCTTAATCCAACTGGTCGCTCATCAATTTGATGGCTTCTCGGGAGTTTTTATTGGCGACTGTAGGACGGACTTAGTTGGCTTATGGAGGACTTGTCTACGCGATCCGACAAGGACTTCCGTGAGGGGCACAAAATGCCAGAACTAAGTTGGCGTGTGCCGTTGAAGGCTTGTTATGGCTTTGGGTCAACAGACCACCGTTGGAACAGCCTCTGAGAAAGTCAAGATGAAGTCGACTGTAGGACGGACTTAGTTGCCTTATGGAAGACCTGTCTACGCGATCCGACAAGGACTACCATGAGGGGCACAAAATGCCAGAACTAAGTTGGCGTGTGCCGTTGAAGGCTTGTTATGGCTTTGGATCAACAGACCACCGTTGGAACAGCCTCTGAGAAAGTCAAGATGAAGTCGACTGTAGGACGGACTTAGTTGCCTTATGGAAGACCTGTCTACGCGATCCGACAAGGACTACCATGAGGGGCACAAAATGCCAGAACTAAGTTGGCGTGTGCCGTTGAAGGCTTGTTATGGCTTTGGATCAACAGACCACCGTTGGAACAGCCTCTGAGAAAGTCAAGATGAAGTCGACTGTAGGACGGACTTAGTTGCCTTATGGAAGACCTGTCTACGCGATCCGACAAGGACTACCATGAGGGGCACAAAATGCCAGAACTAAGTTGGCGTGTGCCGTTGAAGGCTTGTTATGGCTTTGGATCAACAGACCACCGTTGGAACAGCCTCTGAGAAAGTCAAGATGAAGTCGACTGTAGGACGGACTTAGTTGCCTTATGGAAGACCTGTCTACGCGATCCGACAAGGACTACCGTGAGGGGCACAAAATGCCAGAACTAAGTTGGCGTGTGCCGTTGAAGGCTTTGGATCAACAGGCCACCTTTGGAACAGCCCCTGAGAAAGTCAAGATGCTTCAGAAAGAGACCGATTTTGTGTGAAGACGTCTGAGGAAAACTTGAAGGATTAGCTTTTCTTAAAGTGCTCCTCACCAGAGAGCATTTCAGTCGACTTTTATAGGAAGTCAATTAGGCATTTTTAAGTCGTCCGCAATGCCATCAACAAGAGATCTTGTTGTGATCGTGATCTTGATCTCGATTTTCTGAGCGAGGACCTGGGTGAGGAAGGATGGACCTGATGCCAACATTGAGAACAAGGCGCTTCCGTTTAATGCCTCAGTTTGATTTTGTTTCTCCGCCAATTTGGAGAAGGAAATATTTAACAGTTCTTGTTTGACGCACGTAGAGTGTGATCGATAACAAAAGCAGTGTAACATGCAGTGCAATTTTTTGAAGCATAAAAATTCGAAGTGTAGGTGAGAGCCAGGACTTCCTCCATGTGGAACTAATTCACGTATCCGCAACTGTTCGTGAGGGATGCTATGAGTTCAAAGCATAGTCGGCAGTGGTGATTTGAGAAGGTCTCGAAATGGTTTGATTTACCAAAGTTCTTCAGTGCTCCCTGAGTTGAGTCCAAATAAGGTTATAAGTGTATAACCCTTAACAACCCCGACCCGCTCTCCACAAAGTCATCCACAAGATGGCCTTCGATCGGCGAAAAGCTGAATGTCATCGCTCATCGTCATCGTCGCCCTGCATCAGAACGGATGCGTATCCATGCTCTTCCCAAAATCACCAGCAATCGCCGTCGTCCACTTAAAGACCTATTTCAGTCAAATTGCACGTCCTCCACTCGACTTAACTGATTTCCCAGCACACGATCATAAATCAATCGATTCGTCAACTTGACTGCATTTACTGACAACTCAAGTGCCCCATCATCCATCGCGAACCAAATTAATTACCAAACGGGAACATCGCCAATCAAAACTGACCCCTCGGGCATCCCGCAGCACGTCACATTATTACCCTAAACGATGCAAAACGAAGTTATCTCAACAAAATGTAGGGCTCACCGGCAACACGAACAACAGCAACAGCGGCCCAATAGCCAGCGGGCCTTGCTTGTGTATCTGTCTCATCTCGTCTCTCGACGACGAGTCGAGACGGGGCTGTTTGGGGATGCGCGCGAGGCGATGGAACGATGAGAAATCATCTTCATTGAATTATTGGCACATACCAAGCGAACAAAAAACAAGACGTCCAACATCCCAAGCACCGTTATAAACGTTTCCCATTGATTTCCCCGGGAACGAACCGAGGAACTGCTGCCAGAGCGAAACCTCTCGCACTCTCCTCGGCGGAGTCCCACGAAATCGCGGGTATCTTTTGTATGCCGGTGCATATGCAGGCGCATACTTGAGAGGCTCGAGGAACTTGTTGCGGCAACACGGTGTGTTTTATGGTGGCCGCCTGCTACTGGCTAAGAGATGGCATTTCAGACTTTTGGGATGGGTTCACCAACAGAAAGCAGCCGCACCACCAGCAGCACCAGCAATAGAAGAAGTGGCTGAGCATCGAGAGAGCGACTGAAGGAACGACCCACAGAGACATTGTCTGAGAGCAGAGCCAGCAAAGAGGACACAAACTTTTCCTAATGCACGGCATTAGGTGACCGTGATGAAGTTGAGAGATGCCCGAGAGTTCGGCAGAAGATAGATGCACTCCGCCACCACACACTACCGCCAGCTGTGTGCCATTCTGATGATGGTGCACGCGCACAAGATCACCACACTCAGAGAGCTCTCAGATCGGTATTGTTGCTGTTGTATGGGGGTCATTGGAAAAATATTAAAATTCGCGCGTCCGGGAAATCGAGGAAGCCGCCACCGCCGCGCCGGGACAGAGCAAGGTGGAACGGCAACGGCAACGGCAACGGCAACGACAACGACAACGACAAGGAGGAAGATGATGATGATGGCGATGATAATGACGGCCCTCGCTCGTCTAAAAGTAAAAAAACTCCCGAAGACACGACAACACAAATGATAATGATTGAGGAGGTTGATGGTGGCGGTGCTGCGGACGGAGAGACGGGGTTGTTTGTCTTCTGCTGCTCGCTGCTCATCCTCCCACCAGCATTTCATCATCCTTCAACGGTTCCCTTGCTTGCTTGTTTGCTTCTCCTTCTCTGCGTCTCTTTCCAGTGCTTCGGTGTACGCCGATGGCATTTGGCCTAAACGGGACAACCGGTTGTTTGGGTCAACTCAAGATGAGCTCTCGGTTTCCCTGGCGGTACTTGAAGGCGCAAACAACCAAAAACCTGGCGGTGGCTGTCTGCGCTTAGTGTCAGTGTGATACACACACAACACGGCACGATGGAAATTTCGCAGCAGAAATTTGTCGGTACGCATCGTCATCGCCGCCGCGTCGTTTGTTGCCGTGGGATGACCCACATACACTGGAGAAGTTGCGCTGCCCCCGTCATCGCCGCGCTGCGTCCCCACTCTGGCGAGGCATAAATCGTCCAGGTGGACAGTCCACTGATAATTGGCACCTATGGCTCTCTCGGTCTGTCGGTCAAAGGAATTTGATGAATGTTTCACGGGTTAATTGGTGATTTGTTTATTGAGTTGTTGGGACGGAATGGAACAACGCCTGAGCGTGCATAAATGGGAACGTGAGTTGACGACGACGACGACGCGGACCGTGTGTGATTTAAATTAGTGTGAAATTTTGTGTGCCTCATAACTGGGGAATGAGTCAGGCGCTGCTAGCTAGGATCGACGGTGCACTTCAAAGGCGGTGGACTGTTTGAGAGTTTGTCATGACTCAGGCTTTCTCTGCTCGAACCAAGACACCAAAGCAAGGCCTTTGTTTTTAGTGGAACACGGGGCGATCACTGGTTGAAGGGGAGTTAGACTGAGGGGGCTCGATAAGGCGATCCTTTGTGCACTGGTGAGAGCCGTTCGGGGAGTCCTGAGACTTGTGTTCTTGAATGGATTCCGAATGGATCTTAATTTTCCTCTTCTTCAGCAGCAGCTTAGGACTGTGTCCCAGGATAGGAGTCGTGGCGTAGTATTCGAAAGAAGGGATTGCCAGTCGACTCGAGGGAGTTTGAGTAACTTCATTTCATTACCCAGAGCATTGTCAGTTGCTTGAGAGAGATGAGTCATAAATTCAAAAGTTGTTGGGTCCGGAATCGAACTCTGACCTTATTTTTAGAAGTTGTGGGTCCCTTCGGTGGAGCTCTATTAACTGCATCTTTTACTTGTCAGTGGGTCTAGAGAGGTGACGCCGTAGATTCGAAAGTTGTTGGGTCCGGAATCGAACCCTGAACGTCAGGAGTTCTTGATCATCGCCAAGATGAAGTCAGTAAAACGGTGTCATCAACATCGTCAGTGTCTCTAGTGAGGTGTTGCCGTGAATATGACAGTTGGTGTGTCCAGATTCGAACCCTGACCTTCACGATATGATTTGTTAACCGTCGCCTGGCTAGAGCGTGAAAAACGGTGTCTTGAACATCGTCCGTGTCTCTAGTGATATAGTAACGCCATAAATCTGAAGTTATTGTATCAGGATTCGAACCCTGACCTTCAGTGGAGGAGATTTTGGGCATCCTAACGGTCGAGTTTGAAAAGCTGTGTCTTCACTCTGAGCATCGTCAGTTGCTCTAGTGAGATTTTGCGGTGAATATGGCAGTTGGTGTGTCCAGATTCGAACCCAGACCTCCAGGGCTGAGGTCTAAAACTCCCTTGTGGTTCTTCTCGATAAAATCTCAGAATTTGTGTGTTGACTCTGGGCATAGTAAGTGACTTAGGAGAGGTTTTGCCGTGAATATGGCAGTTGGTGTGTCCAGATTCGAACCCTGACCTTCAGTGGAGGAGATTTTGGGCATCCTAACGGTCGAGTTTGAAAAGCTGTGTCTTCACTCTGAGCATCATCAGTTGCTCTAGTGAGATTTTGCGGTGAATATGGCAGTTGGTGTGTCCAGATTCGAACCCTGACCTTCACGATATGATTTGTTAACCGTCGCCTGGCTAGGGTCTGAAAAACGGTGTCTTGAACATCGTCCGTGTCTCTAGTGATATAGTAACGCCATAAATCTGAAGTTATTGTATCAGGATTCGAACCCTGACCTTCAGTGGAGGAGATTTTGGGCATCCCTTCGGTCGAGTTGGAGAAGCTGAGTCTTCGCTCTGAGCATCGTCAGTTGCTCTAGTGAGGTGATGCCATATCTGAAAGTTGTTGTGTCCGGATTCGAACCCAGACCTCTAGGGCTAAGGTCAAGAAATCCCTTGTGGATCGCCTCGACAAAATTTCAGAAATTTGCCTCTTGACTCTAAGCTTAGCTAGTGACTCAGGAGCGGTGGTGCCGTGAATATGGAAGTTGGTGTGCCCAGAATCGAACCCCAACCTTAAGGGAAGGTGCTGTTGGACATCACTGTGGTCGAGTTTAAGAAGCTAAGTCTTTGCTCTGAGCATCGTCAGTGGATCTAGTGAGATATTGCCGCGCATGGACAGTTGGTGTGTCCGAAATTGAACCTTGTGCTTGACCGCAGGAGTCGAAGGAAGCTGCTGTGTGATGTGGTTCTTATTAAACGTGATTTTCTTTCTCAAAAATCAAGCTTCGCAAGCAAATGAAGTCATTCACCTGAAATGCGACTCACTTACCTCATCAACACTCAGAAGGTTCGTTTGTCGGCAGTCACCAGTTAGAGCTATACAGCGGTCTCAATCCACATGTAACCCAAAAGCAACCTTACTTCTGTTCCACAAGGCACTGTTTTCCAAATCCCTCGCATCTCGTGCAATCAACCTGCCCTCAGTTTGAGGTGTGCCAAAATAGATGACCAAATGCAAATGAAACCGCTCAAACTTTCCTGTGTCTCGATCTCGATGTCTGCCCCATCCCACCAGCAGCCAGCAGAAAGTAGAAATTTCTTCAAGACATCCGTAGGTTGGGCCACTCAATGTGAAGCCATCACTCACGCAGAAGCGGAGATCCATGGGAACCACCATCCACCAGTGTTTAGCATAATTTTGTGTTTTATTTCTTTTTAACTACTTCCCTGACAAATATGTCGTGTTCGTAAATATTTTTACCACCGTAACGCATTAAATATTGATGACTTCGGGCCAAAACTTCGGTTTGGGGAGATCTGAGCTTATGCAAAACTCTGTGTTTGCGTGTGTGCCTGATCTGATCCCAGACTCAATCAGAATTTAATAGCCACCATTTGTGGATTGCAGATGTATCTAGGCCCAGAGAGATTAGCCATTTATTACCCATCGAACATCAGGAGATGCTCCCCGAAGGGTTGTCTGTCTTATCTGATCGGCTACTGCTCTGGAGAGCTGTGGACTTTCCAACTGAAACAGCTCCAATTTGAATACACGACTGGACCAGGGGCGACAAGTCGAAATTTAATCTACACGTATGCGAGCGTGAGACCAGTGCGCAGCTCCCAAGATACACACGCACGTCAAGTGATACCTCGTCCAATTAGTCGCGTCCCATTTCGAGTTTAGACATGAGTTCCATTTCGCCGCGGATACAGTGTGCCATGATAATCCATTCGAAGGAACACACAACACAAATCGCTTTTAGTCTCGTAAATTATACCACAATCGAGTTCGAGACTTAACCTTCTCGCGGACGGAGACGGAGGTATTTGGAGTGACCTTGGGACCTGTTGGCAGACAAAAGATACTCTCGATTCGAGTTTGATTATGGATTCATAATTCCGGCGAATCGTCGTTATTGATTGAGGCACAGGTTATAAATATACGTTATGTAAATAGAAGCTGTGATCATCATTTGATGCGGACTTTGCGATGTCAATTCATCTTGGATTAGTGACAAACTGGTGTCCTTCGTCGGTTCGGTTTGCATGTGAATGAGATTCGTGTCAAGGTCGGGGGGCAATTTTCACTCTTTTGAAAACAGGCCAAGCGATTCGATGGTCTCAGGTGCAGTGAAAGTGGGAAGTGTGAGCGGCTCGAGAACGAGTTTTCTCAGTTTTTTGTTGAATTTGAAATTAATTTGACGTTTCTTGGGTGTTTTAGCCATTCTCTGTGATCTCTACAATCTGGAATAGGTCACTGTGTGAGTCCCAGCCACGCAATGCATCTAGGCGTCGTTCAGAGCCACTACCTCAGAATTTGATGGAGTATTGTCAAATGGTTTTCTGTTACCTACTTGATCACTGGCTGTCCACTTCTAGTGACAACGATCTTCCAGCTACTTGACAAGCACTTCTTTGGTGACCTGGAAGAGAGATCAGCATGCGATTGAGCTAAGAAGCTACTAGCTAAGGTTAGTATAACGTAGGTACCTTATACCTGAGCCTCGATGCCTGGGTTCGATTCCCGGTACGACGAAAACAATTTTCTCGGCCTCACCTCCTTCGAGAAGTCAGTTTGAGAAGTCACTTCGAGTAACTTCTCAAACTTGGTCTTTCGAAGTCGGCATACAACTGTAGGTCCCTTCCACTCATGAGAGCAGCCTGTATTTAAAACAGCGTCATCACAAGAGTGAATATCCACTCTATATTCAGGATTTCAGTCAATAATACCCAATGGAAGTCCCAAGCTGCCTGAACTAATCATTCGCAATATGCTAGGTTAGGTGGTGGAGAAGATAGTGTCACTTAGGTCAGTGTAGGCCCATTCTTTTATCACGCGGATTAATTTCTCCTAGCAATGGAATCAGTTGGTGTTTGTGACAAAGCGGTTAATCTGACTGATGCTAACGTTATTAAGATTATAGAAGGGCTACTCTACGTGTAAGTACCCAAGACTTGCCAAGACACACGAGCAGAGTATCGGATTTGTGGTTTCCCCCTCCTCTTCATGCATACAGCTCCTACAAAAATTATGCCAAGGGTCCCCAAACCTGTTCCAGATTATGACGCCGATGAGCGTCCTGGGTGAAGATCTGGTGACACTAAGCAGACTGAGCGCCCGAATTTGAAAGAGACAATACACACGGGTGTTGTGAGAACAGAGCCAATTCGGGCCCTTTATATTTTGACGCCTCAGTAAACAAGAATTCATATACTACACAATTGAATTCCACAATTGCTTGGTTGTGTTCAACCTAACCGTAAGACGCCTGAAAGAGCGATCCCTTCAAATGAAGTGATTGCCATATTTGATTTGGTTTAAGGTAGGTGGTTCCTTTTAGCCATTTGTGATCAGTAGTTTTGATTGTGTCTATCTTAAGTAGATGGTAGGCTATAGCGAGCGGTTCGTGAGCTCTACAAACTTAAAAGGTGGTAAGAGCACCGGCTTCTCAAAAAGAAAAAGAAAGAGCATGAGAAGCGCGCGATCGAGGAAATGGAGAGGTGTTACGGCAGAAATGACGTCCGAAAGTTCTACCAACGGGTGAAACAACTATCCAATGGATACAAAATTCGGACAGTGCCTCAAGCCTCTATCGGTTATACAGGCTGACTGAAGGCTGGCCTAAAATTTGCTTGCCCTTGATCATGCCATGAGCGTTGTTCCAGGCTTTTCTTTATTTCTAGTTCCCTGAATTCTTCTCTGAGGATATGGACTTTTACCCCCCGATTGGCCAAGTATCCATGAGAGTTTTAATTTGCTCCTTCGCTCCAGCTTGGATTTGACGATGTAGGAGTCAAGTCCTTTATATCAGTTCAACTGTCCATTTCATGCTATGTCTAAGGCATACATTTCTGCTTGCGATACGCTGATGCGCTTGCCCATAGGTTGGAGGTACTTTGTTCCAGGCCCAAATGCCGCTACCCCTGTCCCTTCATCAGATCTTGATCCATGGACTATGGGTTCATTGCTAGAGTCCTGTTTGGTGCTGGGATTAATGGTTAGGTGAATTAGCTTCATACATTTTCGAGGCCTTTACGATTTCGTCAATAATCAGCGGCGGATGTTTTTGTAAGATGTATCGATGCATTTTTATTCGATGTCAACCATCGATGCGTTTTTTGTATGAACATCTGTAGTCATGGGACATCAACAGTCCTCAGAGGGATCACCCAAAACCAAGGAGAGTCAAAAGTTGACAGCTGATTCCAATTAAATGATGGGCGGTTTACAAGTGAAAGCTTGTCTTTAGGAAAGTCTATACCTAAAACTTCAAAGAACCTGAGTTGTGAACTCTTTCGAACGAAAATGGTTGCGGTTTGTATCTTCCGCAGATCAAATGATGAAACGATGGTTCTTACTTACGCCGCCGTGCGATGATCACAATTAGAAATCGTTCAAAAAATATGTTTGGGAATGACAGGTTTTATAGCTCAACGAGGCGTTCCTTCAGTTATTTATTCAGATTATGCCAAATTGTTTCGGGCTTTGGAGCGGCTTGATATCATGAATTGGTGACGATGTTGTGCAAGGGTTTCTATAGAGTGATGGTGATAAGAGGAAGTTAATAATTTAACAAACGGCATTGTGGGCAGGATTCTGGGACCGGCTTATAAGGACTATTAAAAATGCTCTTAAGTTGTTATTGGTAGAGCAACCTACGTTTGCGGACATTGATCGCAGAAGCATAGGCTGTTGTAGGTCTCTTTAGGTGGCAGTGACCCGATGGATCTTTTGCCCCTAACGCCGTCCACTTTAAACTTGGGGACAGTGGTTCATTTAACCCAAAAAAAACTGCCTTCACCCGGCGATAGGTAGCAATTTGTGGCGCAGCCTTTACAAAAAGTTGGTAAACTGGTAGCGTAGTTTCACCACAGCCAAGGCTATGCATCTACCCAACTTAAGCTGAACGACGACGTCCTAGTTTTCATTCAGTGAAGCCAGGGATTCCTTGGAAGTTAGCAATTGTTGAATGCGCATTTACCGGTAGAGATTAGAAAGTTCGAGAGTGTGAGATTCGTTACGGATTCAAAGACCACTGCAATTGCTTTATCCATTTGAACTTCCTTTGGAGGCGGTTGTTAAAAAATTGAAATTATCAACACAATCTTAGACTATATTTACCCCATCTGAAATATAAATGTAATATTTCTAGTTATCCTTTTTCTACAGCACGACCACTGCCCTACTGCACTTTCTTGTAACATTTCTTGTAACAATTCTCATGTTTCTTTCTTTCAAGTCTTGGCCTTTCTGTAACGTTTAAACGGATTCGGTTGTCTTAATGTCTGTCACCTGCATTGATCACCTGAAGCCCGAACTGGGTGTGTTCATCAACACTCTCGCCCGAGGGTTCATTAATTCCAATCCTCAAGTGAGTGAACTTTCAGTACATCTCAAGGCCCCATTTTCCATGGACTAACCGAAAATCGAGACTAAGGTCGAATAAAACTGGACTTTCTGCGGAACTGTTTAAGGCAGCTGAATATGAGCTGGTAAGGTACATGCACCAACTCCTCTGTAAGATATGGTCGGAGGAAAGCATGTCCGACGAGTGGAATCTAAGTATCGTTTGCCCGATACACAAGATCGTGCCGGCTGGAGTGGCTTACTGGTTGAGGCCCAGGTCCACCCCGGACTGTAGCGCCACCAGAAGTAGAAGAAAGCTATAGCGATTGTCAGGGAAGGTGGAACTCTTCCTAGTGTTAGAGAGGAGGATGTACAAAACTTTGCCACTTCATCGTCATTGCTAAAAATGTTAAAATGCCCATAGCTATGGGATTATTGAAAATCAATTTATATAGCTTCCTCTCCCTTTCGTTGGAAGGCCTGCTTTCAGGGAATTCATCCGTGTTATGCCTAAGCCCAATGGCCTCAATACTTGCTGCCATGATAAACACAGAATTTCTAGCACTTAACTGACACCAATCGAGTGCTGCTTGGAGTAGCAATTTGGAGTGATGAAATTGAAACTATCCTTTATAGAACTTCTTCTAGTATTGTCTTCGAGCTCTAGGGACTGTGTCGGAACTGTGGATCGGAACATTAATGAATCAAAATACGAATTTTCATTTAGAGATTCATAATATGATAGAGAAGGAGGTTAAGATGACACTCATGCTGCGTTTAATTTTTAAGACCCGTCTGTTTTTCCTTGTGAGCTAGTTCTTGTTCTCTTCCGTCTTAGTGAAAGATCGACCGACTCTCTCTCTGGAACTGCAAAGTAATCGATTGTCCATTTATCCTTACTGACTCCAAAGCGATGCAAGTGACAAGTGAAAAACATACTCGTCTGTTAGATACAATGGAGCTCAAACACCGACCTACCTCCCAGTGATGTCTACAGAAGCGTTGCATAAAGTAGTTTCCCTCTATCGCTTGAGGTGAAGGGCTAAGTTTGAGGACATCATCCAGTTGTCCACTTTCCAGATGAAATTTGAAAGAAAGAAATTTTGAGTTGATGTCAAAAGCAAGGTGTTCCTGGCTCTTTAATTGTGAAGACTCCATCGAGCGTGACTTATGTAGATGCAGCTAAAAAAGCCAGTACTCAGTTTTAAAACATCGACAACACTCTCGAGATCTTGTGATTTACAGCTTCATTTCCAAGGTATCGCTGATGACTTTACTTACTTCGACGTCGTCCTTATGTTAGGTCTAGGTTAGCTGTGTTTTTTGGCAAGCGTGTATACGCTTAATTCATCATCGGCGCTTAATGATTCATCATAAAATCTTGGCAGCAACGACGACATTTATGACATTTGCTAAGCAGTCAGGGGTGTAGTCGTGGAAGGTGATAGTTGATCGTTAGTGGGCACAATCTTCGTTTTGTGACTGTGTAGCATGACCATCACTTTAAAATTATAAATTAAATTATAAAATAAAAAAAATGTTCATCAAATGAAAAGAAACCTAAACAGAAAGTAGCAGAATAGCAGAGACACTCTGGGTATACCAAAAATTGCATACTTGTGGATGCCAAAAGAATTAAAAATTATCTAATACATCAACCACGCCTACAAATTTAACCCACATACAGCAACCTAAGCGATGAATGAATAGATTCAGGAATGAACTCACAGAAAATAATGATTGGGAGCATTATTTTTTTCCGCGCTTGTTTCTTAAGCGGCGGTGGATATTATGAGTAACTGAAGCGGATATAGGATTCGTTGTTAGTGAATTTTACGTGCTGGTTTTTTTTACATGATGGTTGATCGAATTCTGTCAAGAACGCCCTTTTGCAATAAATGTGGAACAAAGGTTTAATGCTCTTTTCACTTCCATAGACCTCTACAGATGGCATACAGTCATCAGATCTTCTAACGAATTAATTCCATCTTGGGGGTGAATCTTTTCTGTAAAACTACTTAGTTGAATTGCGGTGTAGACGTAGGCAATATCCCCTTCTTTCAGTCTGCGGTATGGCCCAAGCGGAAACTGTCGCTTCGAGAGGTCTATCGTAGGAAAAAAAAAGGAAGATGGAAGTAGATTGGGAGTGGGAGGACTGGGTGGGGAGATTAGGAAAGGCAAGAGAAGTGAAGAAGGACAGCATTTTTAAAACGTTTGCCATTGATGATATTTCGTATAGTCAATGGTAGTGAATTCCATTGTCGTATTGGATAAATAAAGAATAGTCGAGATAAGTTTGAATAGTGATGGCGAGATGGAATCAGAGTACGGGCTCTAAGTGAGTGAACAAAATCAAGTTTTTCAAGCAAGGACACGGGTGTCTTGTTTATACAAGAACATGCAGTTTCTTGCGTCAATGAAACGTTCACGGGAGGTTCCAAGGCAATCTTTGATTTGATTTTTGATCATGTCTTCGTAATCCATAAATATATCTGACAACCTTCACACACTTCACAACCTCAAAGTCAACCTTACAAAAAATGAAATCAGAATAGGCGATGAGTGGCAAAATAAGTGATGAGACTCGATTTTCTTGTATCAACAGGAGGACATTGAAGCTATCAAGTCAATAAGAGATGTTGAGTTGATCTGCACTCCCTTAAAATTGGTCAGAAAATGTCGCTATGAGCTGTCCTCGCTGAACTTTTCCTGCAGGGACTATGTTACCATGTTCCATTTTGCGGATGAGAAAGCTGCCGATTGCGCTTGGGTTGGTCGAGGCAAGAGCATCAGGACATTTCCTGAAGATGGCCACTTTAAGTAACAGAGAGAATAGTAACGATCGGCATGGGGCGCTGGACAGACAGGCTCCCAAATTAGGCATCCCTTATAATGATGACTACCATAAGTGGTCGCATCAGGAAGAGAGCCTGCATCACTTTCTGTGTATCTGTCCAGCACTTGCTAGACCCACCTCTAGGAGTACATTTCGTCGAATATTGAAGAAATACCCAAGATGATCACCAAGGGATTAGCGATGTTCCTGAACTTTACAAACATAATCTAAATAAAAACTAGCCTTTAAAAACCCATTTGCTCCCCTTTCAGAGTTGTGGTATTTTCCTTATGGACCTTTTATAACCGTCGCCAACTAGTGCGAGGTTCTGTGGTTAGTTACGGTCTCCAAGTTTATTCCCAATCCAGGGCCTCACGGCAATCACAGGCGTCTGTTTCTTTATCAAGCAGTTGCAGATTCATAAACTTTGCCACGGTTCATGCACCGTACCTTGGTTCATCAACGTACCTTAAGTTTTGGCAGATGAGTGCACCAAGTGAATTGAAATTGGTTCCTGCTAAAACCTTTTATTGCATCTTACACCACTCGTTCCACTCTCATCCTAAACTGTATCGCCATGCAGTGAAAGGAGAACGAAGCATGGATTTGACGTAAAAGGGAAGAGAATCCCTGACAGCCAGGGGACTGATGGTGATGGATGGAGACAAGGGACAAGTGGTACTCGATGAAGTGCACATCTAACCGCTCCGTTTCAATCCTTGAAGGTTTATATTACTCCAAAATTAATCTTCTAGAGGATTTCTGTGCACAGTTGTTCCACATGGTCACTAAAATCATTCTCCCTCGCAAGCTCCCCCCCCCCCCCCCATCATCCTCCCCCCATCATCCTCCCCCCATCATCCTCCCCCCCATCATCCTCCCCCCCATCATCCTCCCCCCCATCATCCTCCCCCCCATCATACTCCCCCCCATCATCCTCCCCCCCATCATCCTCCCCCCCATCAAGCCTCAGTCCTGACTGCTTTTTTCGTGTTCTCCGACGCTTCGGAGCTGAATGAAAGTGAGATCCCTTCCTAGTCGTTTTCAATTCTGCACACAAAGTTGGTTGAGGTCCCTCTCGACTGACGTCGCGGGTTGCGCCTTTCAAATAGCTCAGCCTAGACTGTTTTCCTCCCAGAAAATATAAGACCATCGCGATTAAGGATACCATTCATCCCAATCCACCAACATTTCCCCTCTGAGTCAGACCAGCGAGATTCACTCGACGCAAGTTTAGAGGCATCTGCGTTCCACTGCGTCCGGTCAGCAGTTTCGCCTCTCGTTCCTTGACTCATTAACCACGGAATGAGGAACCGCTTTTGGACTCAGAACGCCTCATCTAATCCCTGAGCACATTACCATCGCCGTGCCAATGAAAGCTAATCACTTTCGCCGCTGCAGACAGTGAGCCTCCGAGCCAGGCACCAGCCGAGCACTCTAGGCAATACAGTTAGACTCGTAATAACTCCGAAACAACTTAATAGTTTTATGAAAGAGCCTAGCAAGGCGGACTCGGTTGCCGGCATGGCCAATTGCACGCTGTAGCGGTCTTTGAACCATAAAGTGCCACCCGAGAATCCCACACCCATCACCGTTAAGCGGTGACCCAGACTCATCGGATGCACGCAGACGGCAGAAGTCTGCGCTGCGAATGAGTACGTTCTGTACCCTCCGGCCGGACTGGCCGGCGCGGCGTGGCGTGGCACTAAACACCGCATTCCTGCGAAGAAATCCCATAAAACCTTGCCACTGCCACTGGCCGCGCTTAATGAGAATTGTTCGTCCGTCCGCGCGGTTATCGGTTACGGAACGGACCACTAGTTCGCCGAAAAAAAAAAAAAACGGAATTGCCAACCAACCTGAGCTTCCCTGAGTAAGTTATGCCTTCGCATCTTCATGCTGTTACACATCCGTAATGCGATACTTTATGACTCTTGCGCCGCGGACCACGGACGGTGGATGGCGGTCGGTGGTCGGCCGCCGGGTGGGGTGTGCACAGCCCCAGCGAGAGCGACAGAGAGAGAGAGCGCCTAGCCGAACAATGGTCAGAGCCCATTGTTGGCCAAGTGAAATATCGACTGCGACGAGCAGTGAAACGCTTTTTGGGGCCAGTTTCAAATGCCAGGCCAGACCGGGCTGGCAGGCAGTAAAAATGCTTAAACGGCGCGAACACCGCACAGCCAACAACCTATATTTCTTCGGGTAGTCGCGGCGCGAAATTGAAATCCTTTTGTGCGCAGCGCTACCGCAATTTGGTCGAACAGTTAGTCGAGGGTGGGGTGGGGGGGTGCACACAAAAAAGCCTCGAAAAGACCATCGGCTCGTCCTCAAGTGTCTGGGGGTCTCTGCGGCTGCGTATGTGGCTGTGCGCTGCGATTTGTCAGTGTCACCCTTCGCAGACGCGAGGGGTCACCGTGTGCGCCTGCCCGTGTGTCGTGTGCAGTTGCATGTCAGGTTGCCGAAGTGAAACGTTTTCTCTTCTTAATCGGACGTTTCTGTGTGTGTGTGTGAGTGTTTTGGAATAAATTATCGTGTAAATGGACAGGAATTTCGAGAATTCCTCATGGATAAAGATACAAGATACAAATTGGTGTAACTCACTTTGGCGCGATGGTAACATCTATCCGTGTGTGCGTGCGAGCGTGCGTGTGTGTGTGTTGAGTGGAGGCACCTGCAAAAGAAAAGAAGACACGGCGAATTAAGTTATGCTTGGGTAATCGGCATCGGTATCGGTATCGACGATATCGGAAGGCATGCGCCTACGTAGAATATCTAATCGCTTGTGGTGCGCTTGCGCCGCTGCTGGTCGGCACCGGTGGCGGCCGTATGAAAATGCTGGAAGTATGAAAATTTGACACTCTCCAGTTGTGCCGTGTCGAGCTGCGGTGAGCGGTGGAGGGGCAGGCAGCTCGATTAATTTATGCGCCGCTCGACTGCGGCTGTCAATCGACTAGGGACGGCTGGGAGCGGAGGCTATTGAATTTATGGCGAAACTCAAGCTGACACCGTGTGGGCGTCCGGGTTATTAATTTATCGGAACGATGAACATATTTATTAGCACTCGAGACGGTTAATCATTCGCTGATTGCGAGTGGCACGAGCAGTGTTGCCTGACAAATGTCATCGACTGCGAGTCTAGCGATTATTTATGATCTCGGACGCGATGCCATATGTAATTCAGTGGCTTCAGGAATTTTTCGGATACGCTAAGGCAAAGCCGAAGTAAAGCTGTAGTCAGAGCCAGGCTTATCCAGAGCCAGAGCCAGAGCCAGGGTCCGAGCCAGAGCCAGAGTCATTGCTAGAGCCAGAGCCAGCGCCAGAGTCAGAGCCAGAGACAGAGCCAGAACCAGAGCCTGTGCTAGAGCCATTGCTAGAGCCAGAGCCATAACCAGACAGAGCCAGGGCTAGAGCCAGAATCAGGGATGGATCCAAAGCCAGAGCCAGAGCTAGGGCCAAAGCCATAGCCAGAAGGACAGAGCCAGAGCCAATGCCAGGGGCAGAGCCAGAGCCAGAGCCAATGCCAGGGGCAGATCCAGAGCCAGAACCAGAGTCAAAGACAGAGTCAGAGCCAGAGCCAGACACAGAGTCAGAGCCAGAGCCATTGCTAGAGCCAGAGCCAGAGCTAGAGCCAGAGCCACAGCCAGAGACAGAGCTAGGGTCAGGGCCAGAGCCAAAGCCAGTGCCAATTTCAGGGACAGAGCCGGAGCCAGAGCCAGAGCCAGGGCCAGAGATAATGCCAGAAAAGCCAGAGCCAGAGCCAGAGCTAGAGCCAGAGCCACAGCCAGAGCCAGAGCTAGGGTCAGGGCCAGAGCCAAAGCCAGAGCCAATTTCAGGAACAGAGCCAGAGCCAGAGCCAAGGCCAGAACTAGAGACAAATACAGAGCCAGAGTCAGAGCCAGAGACAGAGCCAGAACCAGAGCCTGTGCTAGAGCCATTGCTAGAGCCAGAGCCATAACCAGACAGAGCCAGGGCTAGAGCCAGAATCAGGGATGGATCCAAAGCCAGAGCCAGAGCTAGGGCCAAAGCCATAGCCAGAAGGACAGAGCCAGAGCCAAAGCCAGGGCCAGAGCCAAATGCAAAAGCCAAAGCCAAAGCCAAACCCAGGGCTAGAGCCAGGGCCAGAGCCAGATCCTGAGCCAATGCCAGGGGCAGAGCCAGAGTCAAAGACAGAGTCAGAGCCAGACACAGAGTCAGAGCCAGAGCCATTGCTAGAGCCAGAGCCAGAGCCACAGCCAGAGACAGAGCTAGGGTCAGGGCCAGAGCCAAAGCCAGTGCCAATTTCAGGGACAGAGCCGGAGCCAGAGATAATGCCAGAAAAGCTAGATCCAGAGCCAGAGCTAGAGCCAGAGCCACAGCCAGAGCCAGAGCTAGGGTCAGGGCCAGAGCCAAAGCCAGAGCCAATTTCAGGAACAGAGCCAGAGCCAGAGCCAAGGCCAGAACCAGAGACAAATACAGAGCCAGAGTCAGAGCCAAAGCCAGGGCCAGAGCCAGAGGCAAAGCCAAAGGCAAAGCCAAAGCAAAAGCAAGAGCAAGAGTCAGAGCCACAGCCAAGATCAAGGCCATAGCCAGAGCCAGAGTCAAAGCCAGAGTCAAAGCCAGAGTCAGAATGAGAGCCAGACACAGAGTCGGAGCCAGAGCCATTGCTAGAGCCAGAGCCAGAGCTAGAGCCAGAGCCACAGCCAGAGCCAGAGCTAGGGTCAGGGCCAGAGCCAAAGCCACAGCCAATTTCAGGAACAGAACCAGAGCCAGAGCCAGAGCCACAGCCACAGCCACAGCCACAGCCACAGCCACAGCCACAGCCACAGCCAGAGCCAGAGCCGGAGTCAGAGCCAGAGCTAGAGCCAGGGCCAGGACCAGGACCAGAGCAAATACCATGCCAGAGACTAAGACAAGGCCAAATCAGGGCACCTGGTTCTAGACCAGAAATCCATCGTAGCATAGCTTCTCCTTCTCAACATCTTACAGGCTTTCAGGAGAAAGTGAATAGCAGCACTGTGACCAATTATCCCATCGATGGAGTTTTCAGAGAAGGCACCTTCATCCATCCAGTGTTTCCACCTGCTGGCGAGCAAATGATCGTGTCATTGGTTCCCTTGGGCAAATGACATCCGCCATCAACAAGTCCACGACTCTCGCTCGCCACTTTCCAAACCACCCTCCCCCCACGACCCTCGGATTGTGATAATTTTCAAGAATTAGTATCTCTCATCATCGGCATACGCACGAGCAACTCCAATCGCGTCGTCGGCTGGCAGCAACAAGCGGCAACCACTCCAGCGCACGGAGCATGGCTGCCGTTCGTGCCCATAGAGCTCGAGCACTCACCACCACTGACCCGGCTAAATGGTGGGAAATTTTCACCAAGTCCGCAATCGAATATAAAGTATCTCCGCCCGTATTCATAGTCATTCCGATCTCTCTTTCCCTCGTCATCGCCGTCGTCGCTGATGCATAGACACACACATCCACTGTAGCCAGAGAGAGAGAGAGAGAGGGACAGACAGACAGTGCCCAAGTACTCGTACTCGTATCAAATTACATGTCGCCGATATGTACATGCTTTATGGTCACACAATAAATCGTTCCCATCCCAGCCACCGCCGCCGCAGTCGCAGCAGCAAGCTCTGCTGGAGCCTCACCATCTCATCGTCATCGTCGCCGTTGTCGAGCAGACCGTTACGTTCCGG
This sequence comes from Eristalis intricaria, assembly GCA_964034865.1. Lineage (NCBI taxonomy): Eukaryota > Metazoa > Arthropoda > Insecta > Diptera > Syrphidae > Eristalis > Eristalis intricaria. The sequence goes on from OZ035875.1 coordinate 13,405,408, forward strand.
CGACGATAGAGAGATCCTCATACAACATGTTCCGGCCGGGCTCTAAGTCACGCCTCTTCTAACAACAAATCGATTTGCATTTGTGATATTGGCATCGCGAGCAGCGAAGCCAATGAGCGGCCGACCATCGATTGCGAGCAACCGACCGAACGCCGACCACCGACCGAGCCACCAGCGGTGTGGTGTGCTGTGTCCCCCCACCACCATTTCGATGAGTATCTCCAGCTCACACATGCTCGCGCTGCATCTTTGCGAACAAATTACACGTTAATTGATGGCGGAGGCGCGGTGCGGTTTCATTTCAGTTAATATCGTGCCAACGATTTTCCAGTTGAGAGGAAAATTCACACGTTTCCCCCGGTGTGGCTGTGCTCTGCTGGCGATGGTGGTGGTGGTGGATGTGGTGGGATGGAGACGACGCTGAATGGCCACGCGATGGGCCGATGTGCGCCTGTGTGTGTGTGGGGTGTCTGGTCCGAGTGGCGGTTCCGGTGGGTGGTCACACACTTCGGGCGTGTGTCTGTGTATCGGGCAGATACAATTGCCGCTCATTGTCGGTATAAATCACCTCACAGTCCGAATGTCTCGGTTTTGCGCTGCTCGTGCTGCGTCTCGGTGTACGTCCGTACCTAGCTGTTATTGTTAATCTCAACACCTACGGTATAATTAATGCAGATGTGGCTGGAACACCTGCTGTGCTATTAATATCAATGAGACGGAGTGTTTGGACGGCTGGATGTGACGTTGCCACTGGCCAGCCCAGTGGTGGCGGCATCACATGCGAGCCACCTCGCATCCGCAATGACGATACCGACGACGAGATGTGGTGCTTCTTTGAAGTGAATAATTTGTTTGAAAATAATCGCAGGTCTCGATATTGTTCTGGGAGTGTTATTGATGCTGATCTCATGGCGAGTCGCATTTGTGGATCCTATTGTTATGTAGATGTTTTTTTTTTTATGATGAACTACTTTGTAGACCGTGACACGAGGCTGAAGGTGGGAGCGAGTGTTCGTTGCCGCGTTTCTTCTTCTTATTGACAAAGGACGCTGATGAACGGATTTGTTTTGTTCGAAACGAGGTGATGGTGGGAAATTAATTGTCCGAACTGTACCGGCAGACAGTGGGAGTGTGAGTCAGTTTCGTTGACAAAGTTGATACTTAATGTGGCCTGATCACAAACCCTGTATTCTGTGCATTGTCGGCACCAGCGGGGGAGCATTCAGTGAAGAGTTTCTCTTCTCCAGATCGCCGTCAGTGAAATGGTGTCATCTTCTGGGGATGCTGTTGTGGACTGTATTCAAAGGGAATGTCCACTCTGGGCAACGTTTTAGAAAACAATTGGGTTTTATTCTGAACCAGAAGTCGTTGGGGTCGTGGATATAAAATCCAAATTGTTTACATTCTCTTTTAACCGAGTTGAGTTTGAGAAGGGATTTTGGTTTGAAATCAGTAAGCAAGGGTAGTGACAGTGTAGAAAATTACACTACAGTGGAACTTCTTCTTTCGGACACTCCTCTATAAGGGACACCTCACTTTACAGACAATTTGTCATGGTCGTGGCATGAAGGTAGTCGTGTATGCCAACCCCTTCAGGCATCCCTACATAACGGACAAGCATTATGGTCCCTCTGCTGTCCGCTGTAGAGAAGTTTCACTGTATTTGATTTTATTCAGCAGAGCAGTACACCAACCAGAGATGATTGCAGCTCAGATTAAATATTGGAACAGCTAATTGTTTCGGAAGTTTCTTCTGCCGCAGACGGCGGGATAATGAAATACAGTGCGACGCAATAAATGCAACACCTGAAATTTTACCATTGTGGCCTCAGCAATTGCAAGTCTTGAAAAACTGGTGAATCGATAGAAGCAGCTACAGAAAAAGTCTGTTGATACATTTGGTCGGAAATCAAGGATCAGAAAAGGCGACTTAAATTAAAGCATTTAATTTGAGGTACACCGCCGCCGTAAGTACAAAATTTGTGAAACCTTTTGATGAACCACATCTACCTTTGATGATGTGCTTCCTTTGAGAATCATAAGGGACCAAAACTTAAAACACCGCCAATGAATATCATCGATTAATGATTTGTTTCAAGAGGTATTTTTGTATTGTATTTGAATTTGTATTTATAATAATAATATGGGTGGCGCGACAGTCCGAGGTGGACCTGGGCCTAGCTTCTCAGCAACCACTCGTGTTGTGCGTGTTCACGAGTGGAAGGGACCTACAGTTTAATGCCGACTCCGAACGGCGAAGTTGAGAAGCTTTTCTAGACAGAAATACTCTTTGAGCATTGCCAGTGACTCGAAAGAGGTGGAGCCGTGAATTATCAAAGGTGGTAAATTCGGGTATCGAACCTGGCACCATCTGCGTAGGAGTCGACGCGCTAACCCACTACGCCACGGCGACCACTAACCTATCTACAATGGTGGTTATGGTAGAATGGTTTAAAATCCATTGAAGATTTTTTTAAAGACCAAAATATAATAATCCCCTCTTCAGTCATGTGTTTGTTACACATGACTATTTTAAATAATAATTATTCTAATCTTCGTTTTATGTGTTATATCGGAAGTAAATACATATTTAAATCAATTTTGTATTTTACTTGATAAGCCGAAGACTTGATAACTTGCATTTTTTTGGGGGGCAAGTAGTGGTTCGAGTTATCGAAGTTCGACTGTAATTGAAGTTTTTTTTTGCTATTACAGCGAAAGCACCCATAGGCTTAGGGAGTTGTCGATGACTCAAATTGGCAGTTTAATTAAGGAGATTATTTGCATTTTTGCTTTTAATGTTGTCTTTTTTTTTAACATGACATTGAAATTACGAAGAATGTGCTATATTCTTGGAGATTACTTAATATGTAACTAAATACTGTGTTTTAAACAAGCAGGCTCTTCGCAGGCAGTGCATGCAAATCTGATATTTCTTTTTATTATTTTTTTAATTTTTCCTCTTTGTTTATTCCGCTAATTCTACACGATTTTTTGTGGTCCTGGTGCTCCGAAGAAGGATTTTATGCACTTGACATTTTGACACTTCACTGGCCTTGTACTGGACGGTTCATCCTTGCTTGGATCTGCTCAATCGAAAAATCCAAAAATTTTTACGACTTGAATTGGTTTTGGCCCTTTTTTCCATTCAACATCGCTACGAATGGCCATCGCTTCGCTTGTCGCTTACATGTTTACTCTCTCAACATTATGATGCATGACGTCGATGCCAATTTTACATTGGACAAAATCCCAATGAGAACAAATCAACGCACATAAATTTTACCAACAGAAATATTGAAAATCTACCAGTTTTCATTAATTCTGTACAAATACCGTACGCTAATGAAGCAAAATATCTTGGTATGACATTCGATGCAAAACTCCAGTGGAAGGCCCACGTGACAAGGAAACGGGATGAGCTCGAACACCGCTATAGAGAAATGTGCTGGTTACTTGGAAGGCACTCCAAGTTAAGCATGTACAACTGCTTTATACAAGCAAGTACTGAAGCCTATATGGAATTACGGCATACAACTATGGGGTTGCACCAAAGCAAATAACAGAGGATTAATTCAGTCCTTTCAAAATACTAACTATACGGGATGTTGTGAAAGCTCCCTGGTATCTCAGGAATTGTGATGTACAAAGGGACCTAGGGATAACTACCGTTGACGAAGAAATAACAAACCCCGGTCGAAAGCTAAGTATCAGACTTCATGGTCATTTTAACAATGCCATCCTCCAAACTTTGGACATGACGTACGAGACCACTCGATTTGGCGCAATAGTAATAAACCATCCTAACGATGGTCATGGCAGGTGATTTTACCGAATGTCTACCTGCAACACGCGAAAATGTTCGTAAATGTAAGCAACTAGATAAGGAAACTTAGTTGTAGTAAAGAAAAATCAAAAGGGAAGTGTGTTTTTAGTCTTGTTGAAGATTTTCACCAAGCAAAACAAATAATCTTAATGTTTTTCTTCGATAAAGACCAAAACGCAAGCCAGGTACCTGAAAACGGAAACAATGTCGTAAGTTTGTTTCCGTCGATTCCGTTGAAGTAATTTCGATGTCGAAGATGCCTCACTCTCTGGAAGGCCAATTGTTGAAGAAGTCCATAAAATCATGGGAATGGTCAGGTCTGGCTGTTATGTACACAAGCACTGCTTCGATGCCCGATTGCCAACACTCCTTTGGAACCATTCACACATGGCTCGATACAATAAGAAGCTATGAAAGAGCGGGGTTAGAAGTAACAAAAGTATCCATACCTTTATATCTCTGCATTAACAGCGACTCTAATGCATTCTTTTAAGTTTAAATATGTTTAAGAAATAAATTATCATAAAAGGCATTATATTTATTTTTAAGTTCTTGTTACTTCTTACCCCGGCCTATGTTGCTAGATGTGGGTCGCCGTGACGTAGTGGGTAAGTGGTTCGACTCCTACGCAGAGGGTGCCAGGTTCGAATCCCCAATCTACCAACTTTCATTATTCGCGGCTTCCACCTCTTTCGAGTCACTGACAATGCTCAAAGAGTATTCTTGTCTAGAAAAAAGCTTCTTAAACCTGGCCGTTCAGAGTCGGCATTAAACTGTAGTTCCCTTCCACTCATGAAAGGACAATAGCACGCACAACACAAGTGGTTGCTGAGAAGCTAGGCCCTGGCCCTCTACGGGTTGTAGCGCCACCCATATTATTATATTATTATTATTATCATCAGATAGAGGACAGATTCTAAAGGTTTGGCAGCAGACTTCCAGTAGGCTCTGGAGTAAATAGGGGTTGAGAAGCCCCACAACAGCTCTTGTCGGGTTAACTCCCTTCATCAGGAAGATTGCTGCCACATACGCTATCAAACTGCTGCTAGAGTATAATCATAAGCCAGTTACTAAGGTGACCAGTGTGGTTACCAACTGGTCACCTTAGTAGACACAACTCAATCCCTAATAGAGACTTGTTTTGTACTATTTGTTCATGTTTCGGCCGGCTTTTTGAAGTTCAAATACTGAACCACCAAAAATGGACCAATGGTTTCCTAGCACTAGATCCTAGAAGTCTGGTATGGTACACACACGGATCAAAGGTGGACACTGGAGTAGCAAGCACTTCGGGGGTCGAGTTCAAGCCGAAATCCACTCATTTGAGATCTGCGCCAGATAGAACCCCCACACATTTATCAAGGGACCTATACTCTATACACTTTCGGCCAACCTAATGGACTCCAAGACAGTCAGATGTTGCTACAACCCCTTGCCAGGCACAACAAAGTTAAGCTTGGCTGGATCCCTGGACACAGGGGGATTTCAGGCACGAATCCGCATATAAGCTGGCAAGGGCTGGCTGGGACTCTGCGATCAGCGGTCCTGAAGCGTACTGTACTGTCAATTGGAGAGCAGTTACAAGTATTATTAACGAATGGGAAAACAAACTTCCTCCAGCACATATGCTCATGGCCGTAGGCAATCCAATTTTCGCGATTCAAGATGTAGTGGATGGTACGGGATGCCAATCGCGTGGGGCTTATTCATAAAAAATTAACCAACATCAAGACCACGGCCTTTCTGAACGGCTGGTCAGGCACTCTCTTCGTCGAGGTCGCGCAGTGGAAAATCGGGCTAACGTGCCTTCGAATGCACCTGCGAGGTGAATGAGTAGGAAGACATAATCACGAACTCTACGAGCTCTACCGACTCTAGTCAATTACACTTACTCGGCCTCATCGAGCCGATGGACACCATGCTCCAGCTAAGAGTTTGTGAATTCAAGCTTGCTGATTCGAGAAGGAGTGGAAGAAACCGAACCTCTGGTACAAAGATCAAGTCATAGCTGACGCAAGACAGCTTGGTCTTTATGACTCAAAGACGCGTCTCCAGGACTTTCAACAATGGAAAGCTGTGTCAGCTCAGGCTCAAACCGTTCATTTGTTGCCGGCCTGATGGGTAAGTACGGGCGGCGTTCCAGGTTCCAGGCATAGCTTGCACGGCAACATGTCATTCTGTGCTATTCTCTTCCCAAAAGTGCAGTGACTCGCCATCGGCATACAGGCCTTTGTGCATGCTGGACACCGCGGGCAAACTCTTTGAAAAGCTACTGAAACCACGTCTGATAGCGGCAGTAGAAGTTGCAGGTGACCTTTGCGAGTGACAGTATGGCTTCAGAAGTGGAAGATCTACGATCGGAGCCATTAATGAAGTAGTCCACGCCACCCAAATTGCGCAACAGGGATACCACTACCCCAAGAAGATTGTCTTGCGAGCAAGCTTGGACGTACGAAACGCCTTCAACTCGGCCAGGTGGAGCAACATCCTCAACGCGCTCGAAAGGAGATTTCATATGCAGGGGACGCGCACTTTATATATTCCTTGAAGAAATTTGTTCAGTGACCCGAAACAAGGTTAGCCTTGAATTGCGGATGTTGCTCGTATCGAGGATTGAACGCAGGCACTCCACCATCAGCGCCACTATCCCACAGACGCCTCCACCGTCACCTGGTACAAAGCAAGCACCACACCGTGATGATAATCCATTTCACGATCTAAGACGTTGCTCCAGTGGCGATCCTCCAAATGCCACTCGAACTAGTCTTCCAACCATTACCTGCCCACCGCTAATTGCAATCACATTCTCATCCGAATCAATAAGACCGCACATTCGATTCAATTACCAGCTAGTCTTGGGCTTAAAGCACTCACCGCGCTCGTAGTCAAGCGGGACCACCGCAGTCGATGATATCCCACTCAGCTCCCGTTCCCCAAAATGATCATGCGGATTGCGTTCAATTAAAAGATACATCCTCATAAAATCTAAGAATCTCCACCAACGATTGCTGAGTATATCAAACTCACAATTGCCAAGCGAATCCACTTGTAACGGCCCCAAAACAGAATGCCGACCGGTCCTGTGCAACAAGTTTTCTCCTTAATGACACACAGCCCATCCACTCGTGAAAGAACAATAGTACGCACTAACCCACTACGCCACTATGATAAACACAATATTTCAATAATTCAACATATCGGACATGTGTGTGTCTATGAAGCTATCTCCTAATGGATTGGAGTGTATCTGAGTCGACTAATTTCTACGTTCTGCGATGGGACATATGCCATAGAATGGACATAAATCTGCAAAGCACCGAAGGGCGCTGCTAAGAGAAAAGCCACAATACCCTCCTTGAGATCTACTTCAATTGACTATGCGTGTGCTCCGATCTAATGTTGCCAATACTTAGGTTCATGCTCAAGCTTATTCTTTTTTTTTATGGTTTGCCAATGGATGGGGAATCTTCCTCAAGATGCTGGTAACCCGTGGTACCAGCTTAAACGATTCACGGGGTATTATTCTCCTTCTTCCTCGCGCCTACGTCCTAAACCCCACTTCTACTCCCTTCTACCACTCTTCCCGCGGAACTGCCATTAGGTATTACTTCAAGCTTATTGTATGCTTAAACGATTCACGGGGTATTGTTCTCCTTTTTCTTCGCGCCTACGTCCTAAACCACACCTCTGCTCACTTCTACCACTCTCCCCGCGGAACTGCCATTAGGTATTACTTCAAGCTTATTGTATGATTTCAAGACATTGTTGCTAGCCGTTAGCAAGACAACTGTCAAATGACAACTATCACATGACTCCCAAGCCAAGAGAGAGAGACAGAGAGTCTGTTGAGTCTATTGGACGTGCCACTGTCCTGATGGCCTTTCGGAGCCCAAAACTATGCAGAAGCGCAAATTCTGTGTCACGCAAGCGGCATCTGATTGTGGCTTCATCTTTGTAAGCGGCGCCATCCTCACCATGTCTCCGAACATCGTTTCCCGCTGAATGTCCCAATTGAACTGTTAAAAGTTTATCTTACATCACCGCTGTTCGATCTCACAAATTCCTCGCAAGGCACTCCCCATTCTCAGGCAGATTTGCATGCCCATCACAGCGAGCATCACTTGCCAACTGGAATTGCATGCTCCGGCTCTCACAATGCCGGACAGAGCTCAGCCATTAGTGGCTGACCAGTTCGAATTGATTAGGCCCCTCGTCGTCCACACCATCGCCTCAAATCGATTACCAGGCAATTATTAGGAATTATGAAATCCGAAACACATGTTTCGTCGGCGCATTACAACCGCATTAACCAGCATCATCGCGCATCTCCTGCGGCTGCCGCACCACCAGTGTGCGTCGTGCGCGCACAATCCATGCACAGTGCAATTCGATTCCGACAGATTTGTCAAAAAAGAAACGAAACACAAAAGGACAACCATCCACACCATTATGGCCAAGCGAAGCGAAATAAATTTCAAAACAATCTCATCTAGCGCTCTAGCCCGCGCTCCACGGGTGAAGTGCTAAGCCAACAGCGATGAACGAATCCGCCAAGTCAGTCAAGAGTCAACCAAGTGGTGCGCCGCCGCCGCAGTCGTCTTGTGTGCTGGCTGAGTGCTCAGCGCGCTGTACTCTGCTCGATCGCGGTCGGCGTGCAGTGCTGACCACCCGCTGCCGCTGTGGAAGATCACACAATGCGGGTTGATTACCTGGTGCACTCGGAGACCTTCCGCGCTCAGATTTCCCATGCCCCACACACACACACGCACACACAAACGGGGACAAGGTATGCAGAGTCCACCGCGGTGCACACATCCTTCCTTCATCTTGATGATGATGATGGCCTCTGACGGCTTGTCGAGGGGGCGGCAGGGGATGCTTAAAATTCGCATAAATATCTGCTCTTTACACACCAATCATCAGGCGTTTAGCAAACAAAGCACGCGGGCGGGGGTGCGCTGCTCCCAAATCGATTACCGAGAAGCGATAAAATTTCGAATTTTATTCCCCGTCTTCAGCGGAATAAGGAACTTCCTCGCGCCGCAGACTCGGTGGCATTCTCGCCGTGGCGCGGCACCATCGTCGCAGAGCGCGCGACACAAGTCCACGCGCAGTTTGTGTGCCGATTTCCGATTTGCACCTCCTCACAGCTGGGGTGCCGCACGCCTGCGTCTGCTGCGACGACGACCGTGACGTCCTGTGGAATGGCGGTCGTGGAGGTGGTGGTGGTGCTGATGCCCTGCCGGGTGCGTTTATTTGCGAATGTGATTACTCACCATTATCACCAGACCGAACAAAGCCAACCGCATTCCAGATCACAGCGGCAATTCACACCGCGGGAACGTGACACGGTCCCTGCGCATCTTCCGCGGCGGTGGATGGTGTCACTTTGGGCTTGATCTCATTTTAAATTGAAATGGCCATTGTGTGGCTGCGAGGGAAGAGCCCAAAGGATCACGAAATTGAAATCAATCAAACCCCGTCTCAGAGCCCGGCTAACCACTGAATGGCGTGGCTTTTGGTCGCGGAACGAACCTCGCACGGAGACGGGACGACTTGTCAATTATTGATTGAACTGGTAATCTTTTGACACCATCACTCGTAAACGAACTCTTAAGTGTTTGCCCTCGGGGCGAGTCGGAACCTCATTCCCAGGGATCGATCATGTTGGATGCATGCGGCTGTCGTGTGTGTCTGTGGAGACGATTGAATGGTGGCGGACCCGCCGAGAATGGGAGGCGTTGAATAGGGAGGCATTGTTAAGGGAATGCCAAGGAAGAAGACTCCTCTGGCATCGAAGTGGGTCGACAGTGTGGTTGACAAGTAAGGGCGACGTGCTGGATTTTAGAAGTTGTCGATGGTGGCTTGTGAAATTGACTGATCCTTTTGGTAGACGCTAATTTATTCTGTTGTGGACACGGGTCTGATGTTAGGCTGGGTCTTAGAGGCGGCTTTAGGCTCGCATCGACGTCACAAACTCGGAAGAACAGGAAACTAAGTGCAAGTCATTAGATGTGCCATGTGCCACAATTTTCAGCCATATCGACTTAGCTAGAAGAGTGAAGATCCAACGATTCAGATGGCTAGGTCCTGTAGAGCTGATGGAAACCAATGCTCCGGTCCGGAAAGTCTTCGAATCCACCCCATAGAGAGGGCGACACACTAGAGGAAGACCGCGACTCAGGTGGCGCACGCAACTGGAAAGGACCTCAACCAACTATGAGTGCGTGAAACTGGAGGCAGCAAGCTAAAGATCGAGCTGGCTGGGGACCCTTGGTGGTCGAGGCCCAGGTCCACCCCGGACTGTGGCGCCACCTTAAGTAAGTAACTGTGTGCCACGATCTAGAGGGAGTCAAAGGAGAATTTGCCGGGAGTCTTCTTGGCTGGGCATTTCGACCTCCTCCGATTTTCTGCAGTTGTTGCATTGTTTTAGACGTCACCCCACTCTAGTCTGTGGGCAAATCCAATACGACCAAGTCTGTGAGTCCTTGCTAGAGTGGAGACAGATTTGAGGAATGGATTGCCCTCCACTCTGGATGATTGTAGAGGTAGCAGTAAACTGTACTGACCTGTAGTAAAATTTAGAGGTCGTAAAGAAAACACTTTAGGCTACACCCAGCTTTTGCAGAAGTCATTGTAATGAAGACCTACTCTAGGGGGTTGAGTTCCGATGGCGCAATGCCAATGGGTGTTCTAAGACTCGGCCCTAATGAGGTTAAGCGATCGTTCCTGGTCGATCTTAGGCCAGACTTATTTAGTAATAAGGCATCCTGTGCCACTTGTCCATCTGCAATGTTTAAGCAAGTGGTTTAGGTGTTTTAGTATGTTTAAGCAAGTGTTTCTAGCTTTGAAAGATGTTTAATAGTAGCGATAGGCACGGAAGATGGATCGTCACCCGGAAAGGATACGGAGCTTGTACACTAGCTAGCGAGTTCGTCCGCTGCCTAATTCTCTGGAATCTCAAAGTGTGCCACCATTCTGTTCTCATTAGTTGGATGCTGAGATACCTGGCCATCTCGTTAAGAGATTAGCTGCACTTAAAGGAAGGTTTGGAGACTGAGCATTTTGAAGAAGTGTGTGTGTTGTGGTGTGGAGGGGGGGGGGGGGGGGTTGTTCGTTAACCTTGACTTTCCACAAGGGAGGGGAGAGTACACTCCATTTAGGTAGCTTTTTCTTTTTAGGAGCTTTTTGTTCTTCTCTATTTGGCTCTACAGTCCGGGGTGGACCTGGGCCTCAACCAACAAGCCACTCCAGCTAGCACGGTCTCTGGCTAGCTGTCTCCAGTGTCGCACGCCAAGTTGGTTGAGGTCCTTCTCCACCTGGGTGCGCCACCTTAAGCGCGGGCGCCCTCTGTTGCGTTGTAGGGCTCGGAGTCGAAGCCTTGAGCTTATCACTCGGTTATTGAGAAGGTGAATAAAAATCACTAAGGACTTGTCCATCGAGGCTGTTCAGTGCTGAGGTTATTGCATGATGGTAAAGGCTCCCTCAAAGTCGACAAAAGCACTAAGGGCTACATTCCTACATTCCTTATGCTCGACGGATTTTTCGATAGTGCCTACAAGCGAGGGTAGGGCTGTTTCGACAGATTTGCCCTTGTTATACGCATGCTGAGAGATCGACAATTTGTCTACGACTGTGTGTCGAATGATAGACTTATAGGATGTGACTTCTTCAACATCATCCTGCAGAAGATCGTGCAAAACGAACACGCCAGCAGTAGATGCACGATCCTCCGGAAGTCCGTAGATTGGCATGATTGGCAGAACAATGCGAGACGTCAATGAGGCGTTTGATGGCATTGAGACGGAAGAGGCTAAAATAGGCCTAAGGCAAAACAAATTATATCATCATCATCATCATCCTCTGACTCGCACGATCCACTAAAGGGATCGCGGGTGTAAACCACGCACGAGAGATCTCCATACAACTCGATCGTCCGCCATCGACTCTAACTCATCAGGGGTTATGCCCAATCGTAACCAGGCGAGCTTATGGACTTCGTCCAACCACCTCAACCTGGGACTGCCAAGTGGAATCGCAATTAAGGCCCGCCTCGGAAGTCGTGACAAATTATATGCAGTCTTCAAAAATGGACATACAACATCGAAGTCTTGGAAGAGCGCTACAATGGGCAGCTAAAACTTCGAGGTAATCAAGGACTGCGTCTATCTCGGCTCCGTAGTAAATAGTACGAACAACACCAGTACCGAGATCAAACGCAAAGTAACTCCTGTTTCTGCGGGGTCAGAAGCAATTGAGTAATAGAGCCATCTCTTGAAGGCCTTGATGTAAGAGTTTGATCATCCCAGTCGTGCTGTACGGCACGGAGGCATAAATAATCTCTAAAGCGGATGAGAAAATCCTTGGTCTCTTTGAGAGAAAAGTTCTGCGTGCGATCGTTGGTCCCGTTTGCATTGACTTTTTTTGGAGGAGAAGATTGAACCACGAACTGATCGGGCTGTACAGTGACATGAACGTAGTCACGCGTCTACGGATCCAACGCCTAAGATGGATAGGCCATGTAGAGCGTATGGACAACTCAGTTCCGGGCTGGAACCATGGGACAACGCAACAAAGGACGCCCGCGCTTAAGGTGGCGAACCTAGGTGGAGAAGGACCTCAACCAACTTGGCGTGCGACACCGGGGGCAGCTAGCCAGAGACTGTGCTAGTTTGAGAGGCTTGTTGGTTGAGGCCTAGGTCCACCCCAGATTGTAGCGCCACCTTAAGTAAGTAAGTGTCACGTAAGAAGGTGAATTTGCCGAGAGTCTTCTTTCTTCTAGGAGCCAGTGCAAGGTAGTTGGACATGCTTTGATTTTCTCCACTTGGTGTATGTTGAAGACGTGAGTCCAAAGTCCATGCCGGAGTGGGGTCAGATTTGAGAAATAGATTGCCCTCTACTCTGGATTGCAGTAAATAGTTCTGCGGTACAATTCACAACTAGTAGGGAACCACTTTAGGCGACCTCCACCACCGATAAGAAGCCGGAAGCATTGAAGCCTCAAAAAATCGCTGTAACGTAAATAAAGGCAGTGAAGGGGTGCACAAATTCAACTGACATACTCCTAATTCACATCTCAGCGCTCAGCGAGGAACAGGAAAACTAGGCTTATACAAGAAATCGTAGTCTGTGGTGATTATCCTTTTACCGACCCGCAGGGGATAGTGGATATATTCAAGCAGCACTTTCAAAAGCTATTACCGAACTCGACCATGAATGAGTGATAGGGAATCAAGAAATCCCAGCTACAGTCGATCAACTACTACTTCCAACCTAGCTTTGAAACACGCGATGTAGCCATTCAAGTACTGAAGACCAACAAACCCGCATGCTCAGATGGACCTCTTCAGGGCCGATGTCGATTTAAATCCTGGAGAAGACTAGCAATTTTCAGATTGATACGCACTATCTTTTCATCAGACCTCATCAGCATCCATCGCTGAAGTCGAGATCACGTTGACAAATGGACGATGCATCGTGCAGTTCCCATTGAGGACTTTCGAGTCATGATTTTTGGTTTTTTGTTCTGAAGAATATAAAGCGGCGGGCAACTAAAAGCACAGAAGGTACTATCGTCTACAACTCAGTCCATCTCTTGGATAACACCGATGACATCGATCGTGTCGTGGTAGAAACTTAATGAACGCATGAGTTGGTCTCATGAGTGCAAGACACAATCTGGGCTGGCGCGAAAAAAACGATACGTCGCGACCCGTCTAGTACGGAACATCACAACGTGAAGATAAAAAACGGAGTTTGCGGACTATTTTTTTTCGTCTGTCTATTTGTGTCTATTTTTTTCGAAATAATATGGGTTATTTTTTTTTTTGGGGGCACAAGCTGTGGGTTATGATAGTTCATTGTGTCGTGTGAGCCTCATACCCACATTCCCCACGTAGTAGACGACGGTGCAGGGAACTAAGTCCGCAGTGAACGGGAACTACATAAGTTCACTTTAAACTTCGTCCCTATGTGACGCCTCGGAACGTTCGGACATCAAGGATATTGATCGCTCGATGATCAATGTTTGACAGTTGCATGATCAGGAGACCGCCATCAAGGTCCCTTTGTAAATGTAGAGATTTGGAAAGTGCGTGCTATTGTGCATGAATAAGTTGCTCAAAACTTGTCAAGCTCAGGAAAAGACTGGCCGCATTGTGTCGAAAAGACGCGTATTTTGGTCTACGAAGGAAGGTTACCCCATGTTCACGATGAAAACAAACCTTCAGCAGATCAAACTCACTGTCATTCCATCTCCAAAACAATTGAAACCACCATTTTCATGCCGCCTTCCTTGCTATTTTGTTCCCCTGAAGACCCTGCACAAGTTTTCCACTCGCACGCCTTCTTGCATCACACACTGTCACCTCGGTACTCTATGACCAAGCATCGGATCATCATCTCGTCCGCAAAACCGCTACAGTTTTCCATTTATGCAAAATAGCAATCAATTTCTATCCTGATGGGGCAATCTTGATTTATGACTTCATGACTACCTCCATCAATTCAATCGTCGTCGTCGCTGCATTCGTCGTCGTCATCATCATCATCCTCGGTTCGTTGTGTGCATCCTCCTCTCGATCTAGATTAGGTTCTTCTTCTCTGCAGAAGATCGAAGCCGAGTTCCAGTAAACATCAATTTAAATGAGCTAGCTACACATGCCCAAAATCAGATCAGAAACTAGAGTGAATCGTGATGCCAATAGAACTCAAGAGTCAATCGGGAACACCACCGACTGCCAGACCCAGACCCGGCCCGGCCATGGCCACTGCCACTGAAGTGCCTATTATACATCATTATTCCATGTCTCAGTTCACAGTGATGGCACACAAAACAAAACAGAAAAAAAGAGAAAATAAGGAAATTTCCAACTAAAAACCAACCCAACCCGTCTGCGAAGAAAGGTGTTGATGAGTGGTGTGCACAGGAGAGGAAAAGTCGAATGATATATTTATATTCATCAGTGGCACCCAACCCTTTCCGTTCGACCAGTCACCCATCCATCCATCCATCCATCCATCCAACCGTTCGGCCATCCGTCCTCCAATCTATTCACCCATCCGTCCAGCACTGCTCAACCATTCCAATTGCGATTTCAAGGTGACTTAAGCATCTTTTCACAGCACGACGAAATCATATTGCCTCGATTTAATGTGATGATGCTGATCATCATTATGATCGTCGTCATTCGGGCGTCCGTTGCTGCGGCTGGAGATGAGTGTGCTTCTTCCACTTCATCTGGCAGCGAGGCAAAGTGTCATATACTCGAGGCAGTTGTGTGTGTGTGTGTGTGCTCCCAGAACCGAGTACAACATGGAAAAGTCATAGTAATTGGGTTTACCAATCCCCGAGTATAAACTAACAAACTTGCTCGCCTAAGTGCCTGGACGCGCAGCTCTCTTGAGCGCTGCTCTCGAGAACGATCCACGACAACGTCGTCACCGACGACAACCACGACAACGACAACGACGACGACGTCTCGGATGATGATGCCGCGATGAGTGCACAGCCGAGAGGGACTCGATGTGGTTAATAAATTTGAATGTGTGCTCGGTGGAATTGCATTTGGAATCGTTTTTGATTTGAATTGGGTGCAACAGCTCGGCAAATATCACCGCAGCACCAGGTGAGTGTCGAGTGGTGGGGATTGGGTCGCACAAGTGATCTCTCGGCGCTTGGAAATGAAGACAACACTTTGACTGCGCTCTCATTAAGATATCTTCTCGTTCGTTTTGTTTCTGTTGCCTTACTTCATTTCATGAGAATTTCGATGGAAAAGGAAAAAAAAAAAAAACGAAGCCCACTTGATGGCGCTACACTGTTGAACACGTCCGCATGTGGGTTGTTGTGTGATATGTGAGTGATAGGACGGCTCTGGCGGTCGGACGGCACTTGGCTACGTCTCCTTCTGCGGTTTCGGGGATTTTCAGTTTAGCGCGATACCTACTAAGAAGATCATTGAATTGACACGATCTGCCGGCGAAGTGGGTGAAGCGTATCTGGATCAATTGATCTTCGCTTCGCGAGCAACTTGCGCTCTTGGGCCTGGTCGGGATTGGATAATTTTAAATTAATTTGTTCTGTGGTGGGTGAGATTTGTAAAGTTGCGTGCAAATGGGAGAAGTCTTCATGGGATTTGAGTGTTTGGGTGCTTAGGTGTGTACGAAGACGATGAAGGAGTGGGTGCGAGAGATGGGACCGGTAGGTTTGAACAAGTGAGCACGCAAGAAAGCGTTTGCAGCGGCCAAGTGGGTGAGAGGAGTGATTTTGCTGAAAAGACTGTAGTTTCCATGAGAACGCCCATACACAGAGAGAAAGAGCCAAAGCCAGAGCCAGTCCCAAAGCCATAACCAGAGCCAGAGCCAGAGTCAGAGCTAGAACTAGAGCCAGAGCCAGAGCAAGAGCCAAAGCCAGAGCCAGAGCCAGAGCCAAAACCAAAGCCAGAGCTAGAGCCAGAAGCTGAGCCAGAGGCTGAGCTAGAGACTGAGCCAGAGACTGAACCAGAGCCAGAGCCAGAGCTAGCGCCAGAGCCAGAGCCAAAGCTAGGGTCAGAGTCAGAGCCAAGGCCACAACCAGTGCTAGAGCCAGAGCCAGAGCCAAAACCAAAGCCAGAGTCAGAGCCGCAGCCGGAGCCAAGACCAGAGTCAGTTCGAGGGTCAGGGTCAGGTCCAGGGCCAGAGCCAGAGCTAGAGCCAGAGCCCCAGCCAGAGTCAGAGCCAGAGCAAGAACTAGAGCCAGAGCCAGAGCCAGAGTCAGAGCCAGAGCCAGAGCCAAGGCCACAGCCAGTGCTATAGCCAGAACCAGAGCTAGACCCGGAGTCAGAGCCAGAGCCAGAGCCAGATCCAAAGCCAAAGCCAGAGCCAGAGTCAAAGCCAAGACCAGAGCCAGAGTCAGAGCCGCAGCCGGAGCCAAGACCAGAGTCAGGTCGAGGGTCAGGGCCAGGTCCAGGGACAGAGCCAGATCTAGAGCCAGATCCCCAGCCAAAGCCAGAGCCAGAGCAAGAGCCAAAAGCCACCCAAGGCCACAGCCAGTGCTATAGCCAGAGCCAGAGCTAGAGCCACAGTGAGAGCCAAGTCCACAGCCAGTGCTAGAGCCAGAGCCAGTCCCAATGCCATAACCAGAGCCAGAGCCAGAGCCAAAGCCAGAGTCAGAGCCAGAGCAAGAACTAGAGCCAGAGCCAGAGCCAGAGTCAGAGCCAGAGCCAGAGCCAAGGCCACAGCCAGTGCTATAGCCAGAACCAGAGCTAGACCCGGAGTCAGAGCCAGAGCCAGAGCCAGAGCCAGATCCAAAGCCAAAGCCAGAGCCAGAGTCAAAGCCAAGACCAGAGCCAGAGTCAGAGCCGCAGCCGGAGCCAAGACCAGAGTCAGGTCGAGGGTCAGGGCCAGGTCCAGGGACAGAGCCAGATCTAGAGCCAGATCCCCAGCCAAAGCCAGAGCCAGAGCCCGAGCCAAAGCCAGAGCCAGAGCCCGAGCCAAAACCAAAGCCAGAGCCAGAGTAAAAGCTAGAGCCAGATTCCGACCCAAGGCCACAGGCAGTGCTATAGCCAGAGCTAGAGCCACAGTGAGAGCCAAGTCCACAGCCAGTGCTAGAGCCAGAACCAGTGCTAGAGCAAAAGCCAGTGCTAGAGCCAGAACCAGTGCTAGAGCCAGAGCAAAAGCCAAAAGCCAAAGCCGGTGCCAAAGCTAGAGCCAGAGTCCGAGCCAAGGCCACAGCCAGTGCTAGAGGCAAAGCCAAAGCCAGAGCCAAAGCCAGAGCTCAAGCCAGAACCAGAGTCAGAGCCCAAACCAGAACGAAACCACCCAAAACCAGAGCCAGATCTCTGCCTGTACATATTCAATAAACGCCTCGGCAGCTATTAATGTGTCTCGACGGGGTTTTATGTGCTTTTTTATGGCCATCTACAAAAGCAGCATCACTCTGCACCCCGTCGAGAGAAATGAATCAATTTCAGCGAACTACACACATTTCGATTCAGACTTGTTGTTAATCCTGTCCACTTTGTAGCCGCTTGATATATGAGACTTCCGTATAATATTTGCCCATCAAATCTTCTGCTTGTCAGATCTTAATCTCAAATTAAGCCTCATTTGCATCGCGGTACCCCATGCGAGACAAGCTCCATTCATAGTTAGCTCCCTTAAACGCTGGACTAATTCAAATTCAAAATCTCACCGGTTTGGGTCGTAAAAAAGTTTATGTTAAGCTACTGCCAGATCAGCTACCAGCTCGATCGTTCAATTAATTTAATAGAGCCCAACAAACTAAATAAATAAATGCATACGACAGTCATCGCTTGACGGCTTTGATTCGTTATCTAATTGCTGTCAGCTTTACGATGCGACGCATAAAATCCATCACAGCCGTGAATCTCAACCAATCGGCGGCGGCACAGGATCAGCGATGCTGCATGCACTTCTGGAGCACAGCGTCCAGTTTATGGTGAATGTTTTAACACTTTTGGCGCAGCGCAAGTCTGCGGGCACGTTCCACAATCAAAATTCGTTGATAGGCCTGCTGTGCAGCAGAGATTCACGAACGGGATGAGACACGGGGAGCACCGACCGCCTTTCATGATTTGTTGAATAATCTTCTCGCGGCACTAATGAAACCCGAATGGGGCGCTTTTTTACGACCAGGGAATCATTTTAATGAAGTTCCCTGTCACTTCGTGTTCTCGTTGATCGAGTGTGTCGAGTTGTGTCTCGAGGACGCTTACTCGTGGAATGTTGCAAGCGCCAGCCGCTGCTAATTTGAGGATCGCATGTGGCAAGTTGTTGAACTTAGGAACTTGATTTGCATGCGTACCGAAGGGGGAGTGGAGCGCTCCTGAAAGCAATTAAGCCATTCGCTTGGTGATGATTAAAGTTTTTTGGCATTGATTTCGAATTTTAATTGCCATCGAGTTTTGCGGCATTTGATGGAGCCCCCATTCAATGGGCGACCAGCAATCGAGAGACGATCAAGAATTAAAAGGCAATCAATGCGATAAGACATCTGCTATCTAATTGTGTTTGAGGACTGGTGAACCTGTCTTGACATTTGCATGGTATTCGATGGACGTGGGACGTCAAGCGTGGAGTGACTTCTTGATCAAACAAGTGATGGGCAGCGTTGGGATGAATGAAGCTATGACTTAGGGTTGATTGTCGGCATTCTTGTTGAGGGGCCAGAGGGCGACTTGGATACTGAAGTGGCTTGGATGCAACGAAGACCAGAGATACCCAATTTCTCTTCCAATCTATCAAGTGGATCTCCTCAGGGTTGGCTATGGGGCCAGTACATATAAAATCGCAAGGAAAAGTGTCAAAGTTGCTAGAATGCGAACGCTTCGATGGTGAAAGTATCAAGTGGAGCTCCTCAAGGTGCGGATCTGGGTCCAGTACATTTAAAATAACAGGTCCAAGAACCTCAGTTGCAAAAATGTGTGCGGTTGGAGGCGGAAACTATCAAGTGGAGCTCCTCAAGGTTCGACTATGGGTCCAGAACATTTAAAGCTGCAAGGAAAAGTGTCAAAGTTGCTAGAATGCGAACGCTTCGATGGTGAAAGTATCAAGTGGAGCTCCTCAAGGTGCGGATCTGGGTCCAGTACATTTAAAATAACAAGTCCAAGAACCTCAGTTGCAAAAATGTGTGCGGTTGGAGGCGAAGACTATCAAGTGGACCTCCTCAAGGTTCGGCTGTTCGTCCAATACCTTTAAAATCACAAGAAAAAGTATCCAATTTGCAAAAATTGTCTGCGCTATGGAAGTGGAAACAATCAAGTGAATTTCCTCAGGGTTCAGCTGTGAGTCCACTACTCTATATTGCCGCTATTATGGTGACTTTTCCCCAGTCGTACACTAATCGTTGTCGCATTAGGACACAATATATGAGTCCATTCCAAGCAGCGCCCATTTGAAGCTCTCTTCAACGACACATAAGGCCCAGAGGCAGCCGACGAAAAAGTTCCTTTTGAAGTGCAAAACATCGTCCAGGCATTTCTCACTCAGTCGACAGCATCATGCAACGCATTCCTTCAGTTCATGTTGAACTCATTTGCCATCCCTAGTCCCCAGTGCGACTCATGTGTTACACCACACAGCTTGGGGCAGACTGCAGTTCCATTTGTCTTACAAAATACCCCGAAACAGTTAATTTATTGCAAGTCTCCGTTTATAGTCATTCGACAGGCGACCGTACTCGAAATTTCCCGCAGCACAAGTCGGCCGTCGTCCCTCAACCTCCCCCCAGCACGACGTATGACATCGATTATTCACCCAAAATCCACAAAAGTCACATTCACTCGCGATCTACATGTGGTAACACACGTAGCTCTGTGTCCCTGCCAAAGACTAATCTGTCCATAAATGAATATCTATCAAGTTGGCTGCAGTTTGTTTGCAGATCATCCACTCTGGAAGCAGAGCATGGAGCACTGAGCGCAGCACAGTCGTTCGCAAACGACAACCACGACGACGGCTGTAACGTGAATCTGTAACATTTTTAAACGCACCCAAGAGGCTATCTGTATCCACTACTCAAAATGGAAATCCAATTGCAGCATGATCGACATGCAAGAGCAAAGAGAATCGAATCGAATCCGTGATCCGTGATCCGTGCCATGCGCACACTCGCACTCGTACTCGTACGTTTGTCTTGTATCCGCGCATGTATCTCTGAAGGAGAGGGCTCGGCAGGGTACGGGATACAAAATCCTTTCTGCTGTCATAATGTTGAATTGAATGTGAATCAATTGAGAGATGATGGAAACGCTAACGTCGACGTGGGGTGCGGTGTCCCGGACAGAGGCTGGAGAGAAGCTGCAGTCTGAGGAGACACGTCTGCGAACGGGGATTCGTCGGCCGAGGCCCAAGAGAGGGAGCAGGCAAAATATCTTAAAATGCCCTTTTATTGAATTGATGACGGTTGAGGTTGAGGTTGTTGCTGTGCGCAGACGGACAGACGAACGCGATGAATACGGCAGCAGGCCGAGAGTGAGCTGAAGATCACTTGTGTGGTGGGCAGGCATCTTGGGTGATTGTCTTGTTTGTCAGTCGAATGTTGAATTGCTTGTGGAGACGTATGTAGTTTGGTTTTTGTATTGTTCTCGATCGGGTAGGACTATTATTTTTGAATCCATTATCATTCTATTATGCGCGACGTGCGGTCAAGCGGTGGTGTTGGCGGCAGGCAGTCAGATTGTGTTGTGAGGCAGTCTCGATCGAAGATGACTGAAGGGGGGTAGGATTGAATTATGCTATGACTTGGTGCAGATCAATGGGCTTATTTTTCTTAGGACTCGATGGTCGCACTGACTGGTTGCTCGCACTGGGTTCAGTCTAAACCAGATCACGGATGCAGGATGACGGGGTCTGCTTTTAATTCACAGGCTAAGCGATTGAGGGCGGTGATACTGATCGAAGTGTGTGAGCCCAGCTTGGAACGACACAACCATCTCTAAGACTTCAGCATAGTACCGATGAGCCGAGGTTAAGTCAGCTCGCTTGGAAAAGCTTCTGAGGCACCTCAAGATTAGTTCTTACAACTAGAACAGTCATTGAGGCTATAAGCCTGGCTTACGTCTTTTTGGTCTCAACCAGAGGTCCTCCTAGCAAAAGTAAATTTATCGAGAAGACTTCTATGATTTCGGAAATTTTTCAGTGGGTAAAGCTGAATTAAAACCTGACTTGGATGCCAGTTGATGCCGATTGAAGCTCATAAAGACATGGAACAAAATAGGCCGATATGTAGTTTCCGAGTGGAGACGTTTTGGCCAAATCGTCGATGTTGCGCATCGTTTCTTGATGACAGCATATACATCGTTTTGCCCTCGTTCACCGCCAAACCCATTTTGGGCGTCTTCCCATCAATCGCTTCATTGACTGCTCGCTGTGTTCGGCAAATCACGTCAATGTCATCCGTGTATGCTAGCAGTTGTATGGACTTTCGGAAGATCGTGCCTCTTGTGTTGGCGTCTGAGTTCTGCACGATCTTTTCCAGAATGATGTTGACATGACAGCGCGTCGCCTTGTCTAAAACCTTTTTTGACATTGAAGGTCTCGGTGAGTTCGTTACCGAACTTGATGGAGCAGCGAGAGTTCTCCATCGTCATCCTGCACAACCTGACGAGTTTGGCAGGAATGTCAAAACTAGACATGGCGTTGTATAGCTCGTCCCTGTGAACGCTGTTGAAGTCGACGAGTGTCGACCTTCATCTCTTGGGTATTTTCCAGGATCTACCGAAGTGTGAAGATTTGGTCTATGGTGGACACCCCCGGCCTGAAACCGTTGTTGACGAACGGTTTCAGGCGCTCACACAAAACGGCAGAGAGGATCTTATAGGCGATGTTGAGGAGACTTATCCCTCGGTAGTAGTTTAAAAAACTAATAAAATAGAAAATATAATTAAGGAAGTAAATTTCTTTCTAATTTTTGGTGTTTTCTTAAAAATTCAAAATTCGTAAAAAAATATTTCGCAAAATTATTGTCAAGAAAATGTATTATTGAAGAAAAATGGCAAAATGTCTTCGAAATTTTCGAGTTAACCCTAAAAGACTTGCATATTGTACGCACACTAAAGTTATGCTTCGTCGAATCGACGAAAATCATCTTTGAACTCACCCTCTCCTTAAACTGTGTTAGCCATGATCTTAGGATTTTTGATTTAAGATCTTAGACATATTCACATTATATAATAATAATATGGGTGGCGTGACAGTCCGAGGTGGACCTGGGTGTAGTTTCTCAGCAACCACGTGTGTTGTGCGCGCTATTGTCTTTTCACGCGTGGAAGGGACCTACAGTTTAATGCCGACTCCGAACGGCGTAGTTGAGAAGCTTTTTCTAGACAGGAAATACTCTTTGAGCATTGTCAGTGACTCGAAAGAGGTGGAGCCGTGAATTATGATGGGTGGTAAATTCGGGTATCGAACCTGGCACCCTCTGCGTAGGAGTCGACGCATTAACCCACTACGCCACGGCGACCCACAGATTAATAACTTTAGTCATATTTAAAGCCTGGCTTGGTTTCAATTTTTCAACAAAAGTGGAGCAAAGATTTTCAAGATGCCTCATTTCGTGCGACCGTTACACAAAAAGTCATGGCGGTTGATTGCACCCATTCAAACTTAAGCTCAGAGGAACAGCTCATCGCTATTATCCAAGCTTAAGCTGGACAAAACTAGGCTTCCATTTCTTATTCAACAAGCACGGCCTTCACTGACGGGCTTAACAGATTTTCTTAAAATCAAAGCCTGACTTAGTTCGACAATGCGTTTAATTTCTCAATATACTGGAATTATCTCAACTTTGTCGGGCATGTTTACAACCTCAAAAAAACAACGTGACATTCGAACAATGTCTCATAAATTTATAGCCACAAGCTCGGCTCTCCAAATGACCACCAAACCAATCTTGACTTGTTTAAATCTTCTCAAACAATGTACCAACCACTGTCAGTCAACAATCCCTCCTTCACCTAACTTAGGTCCATATACCGAAGTTCAAATTCCTCTCATATTCGTCCGCCATCACACCATTTTTCCCCCCAGACACCGGACTCCACTCCACTCAATGACAACTCAGAAGTTCTTTACATTTAAAGTTCTTGTCGCGCCCCTACACCCCCTCACAATCCAAGAGATTAACCGAAAAAGAGAACGATTCATCTGTCTCCTCCTCATCATCACTGTTTGCCGAGAGATGTTGTCATGACCCACCTCCGCCAGTGGGTACAGCCGGCAATCGGACCTAACCACAGTGCAACCAACAATATTATCACACAATCTGAATGCAACTGCACGGTCACAGCGCAGCGCAAGGTACCTCTCATCTCCATGCAACAGCAGCAGCAGCAGCCACTTGTAAAGCACCATCCATCCGTTTGCCTCTTCCTCGATGATGAGACCCCGCGCAGTCAGGAGGAGGCTCTGTGATTGTCATCATAACCACATATAGATACACTTGACATTTCGAACAATAATACAAACAGTGAGGCACACACATAGGGGCACACTCTCGTGGATTGCAGAATGAATCTATGAATTCTCAATTCTCATTTCGAATCGATTTGGATGCTGATGTTCTTTGTTCGGCCGGAAGGGGGAGGGAGGCTGTCTTGAGGCCCAACAAAGCCACACAGAGCTGGTAGCGATCTATATTGCTCTGCACTCTCCGGTCGTGGCTGCGTCCCGCCCCGGAGCTGGGATGATGTGCCCTGAGATTAAATTGTTTTTGTTTTTATTTTCCATTTTGCCTTGAGTGGTTTTCTTCTGTGGCCTCTCAGGGCTTTCTGTTTGTTTTCTTTTTGCATCGCACTGGCACTAGCACTGGCTCTGGAGCTCGGCCACCGAGAGCAATCCACAGTAGCGCACTGTGGAGAGAAGACAACAAGCAGTAGCGGGTGCTACTGGGCACAGACTATTCCGACTTCTGCCATCCATTCGCAGGCCTCCGTCCGCGTCGCTTGGATTGTATCTCTTTCGATGTTTTCGATGTTTTTTGGTCTTTTCTCGATTTGGATACACTTGATGATGGACGATGAGTTCATTGATTGAAGTCGCTTCAACGGCAATCTAGTGCTTTTCTTTTCTAATTTAATTTCAATAAATATTGGAATTAATTTGTTGTTGTTATGAATTCTCTGTGTATCATGTTTGGATAACGGTCATTGTGGGGCGACAATCGGCACTCAGACCTAATGGGCATTTGTACTTCATTCATTATCCGGTAGCTTGAGGTGCCATCTTATGGTATGGCGCCTAGATACTTGGTATTTCTGATGGAATATCTGCAAATGGCTTCTGGGCAAATGTCTGCGACACTTTCACGCTGTTTAAGAGAGTACAATTTGAATGAGAAATTTCGCCTGTTTTGCTTAATACATCAGTCATCCTGTAGTCAAGTAGGGATGGGGACGGGAGAGGCTACATTCATTTAATTTCCAACAAAGCTGAGCTGGAATTTGATAAAATTAAGCCAAGTGTAGAAATGTTTTCTTAGTTCGATCTTAAAAGAATCTTTAAAGCGATTGCCAACTAAAAGGAACTATAACTCTAAACCTAGCTTAGAGCCAGCCTATGGTTTTTTTTTTTTATAATTTGCGCATGCTCAAGGGATTGCTAATAATACCCTTATGTGTACGGGGTCAAGACACAGCACGGGCTGAAAGTAAATGGTCAAGTTTAGGAATACTCATTCATTTTTATGCGAACAAAGGAATATGCTTTTACTTGAAAAGTATAAGGTTCGGCTCGAAATTAAATAATAAATTGAATACACGCAGAAGGATATGCCAAGTATAAGCATATCCTTTTCTTTATGAGTACGGCCCAATAAGACCATGCAAGAAAAAATCAAAGAAGTTGACTTATTTACTGAAGTTCACTCATTGTAAGATATCTGTATATTTAGACGCATAGAATTAGCCATGTCTAGTTTTGACATTCCTGCCAAACTCGTCAGGTTGTGCAGGATGACGATGGAGAACTCTCGCTGCTCCATCAAGGCCGATACCGAACTCACCGAGACCTTCAATGTCAAAAAAGGTTTTAGCCTAGGCGACGCGCTGTCATGTGATTTCTTTAACATCATTCTGGAAAAGATCGTGCAAGACTCACACTCCAACACTAGAGGCACGATCTTAAAGAAGTCCGTACAACTGCCAGCATACGCGGTCGAACACAGCGAGCCGTCAATGAGTCGTTTGCTGGCATTGAGGCGGAATTCTAGCGGTGAATGAGCGCAAAACGAAGTATATGCTGTCATCGAGAAAGGACGCACAACATCGACGACTTGGCCAAAACGTCACGATAGGCAGCTATAACTTCGAGGTAGTGAAGGACTTCTTGTACCTCGGCTCGCAAGTGAACAGTACGATCAACACCAGTACCGAGATTAAACGCAGAATTACTCTTGCCAATCGCTGTTTCTTTGGGCTCAAGAGGCAATTAAGTAGTACAGTCCTCTCTCGAAGGACCAAGCTGACTTGATACAAGACCTTGATCATCCCTATCCTCCTCTATGGTGCGGAGGCATGGACAATCTCAAAAGCGGATGAAGAAGCACTTGGTCTTTTCGGGAGAAAAGTTCTGCGTTCAATCTTTGGCCCTGTTTGCGTTGATGGTTATTGGAGAAGAAGATTCAACCACAAACTCCACGGGCTGTACAGCAGCATGAGCCTAGTCAGGCGTCTACGGATTCAATGCCTAAGATGGCTAGGCCATGTAGAGCGCATGGACAACACTGCTCCAGCCCGAAGAGTCTTCGACTCCGAACACTGGTTCGGACAACGCAATAGAGGACGTCCACTGAACCGATGGCGCACCCAGGTGGAGAAGGACCTCAACCAACTTGGTGTGCGCAGTTGGAGACAGCTAGCCAGAGATCGTGCCGGCTGGAGAGGCTTACTGGTTGAGGCCCAGGTCCACCCCGGACTGTAGCGCCACCAGAAGAAGAAGAAGAATTAGGATCATTTATGAAAACATGCGAGCTTTGACCTGTAACCAAATGAGATTTTGCCCTGAAACTGGCGAACGAGGACCTATCGCAGCGAGAGGCGTCTAGGCTCATTGTACGAACAAAAATACTTGTTTTTAATGCTCTACAGGCATCAAAATCTCACACGCCATAAGATCGACCACAAATGACTTCTCTAAAAGAGGATAGTCTTTTCTTGTCAGCTGCCGAGATTATGGTTGAATTAAGCTTCCTAGTCTTCTCTCCAACAATACAGAGAATACTTGAAGAACACTATCTCTTCGGAAGAAATCCCAGAGTAGCGCCGCACAGTGGTCCCGCAGTGGAAATAAATACCCCAAGTGACATATTTTCCCGGCCAAATGGTTTATGTTTTTCGATTCAACAAATACGAGGACCTAGAAAGCCAAATTTTGTTGACTTTGGATCATCCGTTTGGCTGTACCGTTAGCTCAAAGTTGGGACTTTGAAAATTACAAAAATTGACGTATTTTTTAAGCAAATTTGATGTGCCATATTTCCAAAAATTATATACATTGGAACCTAAAGTAAACTTTTTTTTAAAAGGTGATACATCTTGCTTTCAGACTGCGTATTTAAACCAGGCAATTTTTAAGCCAGGCTTTTAAGTAAAGGCACATTTTGAGAGGGGCATTTCAATGTTTGATGGACTGTAACAAAAATGCTCCAAGAGTCTCCAACGGGAGACCAACTATCGTTGCTGAAAAAACTAGAGACCACTTTGGACCACTTTGGGAGTACGAGGCATTTAAGTGGAGCAATGTCGTGCATTTTTCGGCATTTTCAAACGATTTCCCTTGCAATGCATGTATTGTGCAAACGCTATGCGAGATGCCGAGGATGTTTTTATTATTTTGAATTAGAATTCTTTGGGTCATAAAATTGTTATGATTAGAAACTAATTCCTTTTATCTTGTTTTGTTTGCGGTGTCATAAATGCATGTCGCAATGGGGCAAAAAAAGGGGGTTATTAGAGCGTTATTGGCGAATATATATTTCTTCTTCAACACGTTACTGTATGCCAGTGAAGCTACAACTTAAGAAGAAAGTGTGGACCTAATACGAGAAGAAAAAACCAGAATTGAAAATTAAATTCAGAATTTGCGGCAATCAATTATAAAAGTGAAATCGACCGTTAATAAAGTAAGGGATGAATCGCACTTTATGATGATAGATGGCAAAGTAGCACAGGCTGTGACAAACACGTCTTCTGCAAGTTCATGTTGTAGGCGAAAGTAAAAAAAAAAATCATAATAAAATCCAAAAGAAATATAAAAAAGCACCCTGTGCAAAACTAACGAAAAAAAAGCTTTCGACTATCCCGTAAACGACATCTATTAACAAAACTAATAATATTCGGACCATCTGATCAGGTTGTTGACCCGAAGTTCGCTTTGCTATAAATAGAAGCAGAATGCAGTTTTTTTCTCTTCGTTGCGTAATAAAGATAACATCGCCTGTCAATCAAGTGTTCCACTTTTTCGCGCCCACCCCCACCAGCTCCTCTACAATGTGTTATATGTTGCGCGAAACCATCAGAGATGAATGATTTGAAGTTACTTAGAGCAAAACCAAGAAATCAAGAAGCTCTAAGATTAGGAATTTCACCCTTCCACGCTCGCATCCGTTTTATGGAATACTTGCTACATGTAGCCTACAATTTGGAGTCTAAAGCTTGGAGAACAACAAAAACGACACAGCCCATACACCAAGCAAGGAAGAGTAAAATTCAACAGAAGTTCATACAAAAAATGGGGTTTCAAACGAGTAGATATAATAAAGCAAGGATTTGGCACAACCAACGATGGGAACACATCTAAAAGATTTTTTGAAGACCCATTATCAACGGCAGAAATAACGGAAATAGATGTGCAACTCATAAAAAGATTCAGTGTTATTCTGGAGACAATATGCAGCAATTTTTCGATTGACCCCGACAAGTTTGGAGCTTATGCCCACGAAACCGCTACAATGGCTACAAATTTATATCCCTGGTATTATATGCCAGCAACAGTGCATAAAATTCTGTTCCAGTGCATAAATTCTGTTCCAGCAGAAATAATATCATCAGCAGCCTTGCCCGTCGGATCATTGTCAGAGGAGGCGCTGGAAAGTCGGAATAAAGACTATAGGTACTATCGCATAAATAATAGTAGACAATTTTCTCGTTCGGCAACAAATGAAGAGGTTATTCATCAAATGTTGGTAGCATGTGATCTCTGGATTGCGTATTTAAGGCCTGAAGCAAAAACAAAAGATTCGCTGCCACTTAGTACTGAAGCGCAAGCCTTATTATACTGAATTGCTTAGTTTCTTTAATTCCAAATAAAGTGTACGTTACCAAAACTTGTAAAATTGTGAAATAGTGATTACAAATTTGCTTTAAGTCCCAATTTCGAGTCATCGACAATAATAAATAATTATTTTATGTATTTAAACAAAAAAAGTGTGTTTTTTTTTATTTTTTTAACTAAAGATTACTCCGTTAGCTTATGAGATACACCAACCATTTTTGAAACATAATAAGATGTCGTAGTACTTGCACTATGTTTCAATAAGATCGGTTTACGGGTTCAAAAGTTACAGATTTATTTCCAACTCTCTCATACAACGGGACCACTGTGCGCCGGCCCTT
The DNA here is from genome assembly GCA_964034865.1 of Eristalis intricaria. Classification (NCBI taxonomy): domain Eukaryota; kingdom Metazoa; phylum Arthropoda; class Insecta; order Diptera; family Syrphidae; genus Eristalis; species Eristalis intricaria. The sequence continues at coordinate 13,434,346 of OZ035875.1, forward strand.
ACCAAAAAGCACAGAAAATAACCAACTGAGTATAACAGATGGAAGAAAAAAAGTAAAAGACATTTTTTAGTCATGTCGGATAAAGGTAAATTTGGTTTGATCTAGTTTCAAGAGGTGGGTATCGCATCCAAAAAAATGTTTTATTCGGTGGTCCTATCCTTTTGTCCGTAACTTATGTTATGCGCGACTATTCCATTATTTTGTTCATTCTGTAGAAAACGAGTGGGTTTTCTTGCTGGACATACTGTGGATCCCAAGCCTGGATTAGAAAAGAACATTCTTCATTCAGAGAATGTTTTTAAAAAGTGGAGTGAAACAAAAAGGACCTATGTTTTGGTTAATAGCTTATACAGTTGCGTTCAAAAACAATGTCTTGCAAAATGTTTTAGATGTCATGTCAGAAATTCAGAAAGTTATGAAAAAAAACTACAGCAACTCTTTCTCTTGTAGATCTAGCCTCGATTGAGGCTCTTTAAAAACTATCGCTGATGCGTCGTCCGTCATTGATTCAAGGTTGTCTTAAGGATAGAATTGAGAACCTTCTTCCGTCTTATGATTCATAGGTTTTTTTTAGTAAATCTTATTCATCTTGTCATTGTTCGCCTGACGTCCTCTAGATTGAAAACTTCCCACCTCCATTTCTGGCGGCAACCACTGTTATCGTTCCATATTCACGATCCTTCATGGCAAACCGAGTTTTCAGAACTCATCTAAATACAAATACCCACGGACAGCCCTTGGATCGCAAGAAAAAAAAAAACCAGCCAACTCGTAAGAAAAACCCCAAAATGGGAGCTCGGTCTGTCGATTTGCATATCAAAAGATGGCCTAATCTGAGCTTAACCATTCCGTCAGTGGGCGTCGGCCAGATGTACGCATTTGCGTTTCTTTGTAGACGACACAGCACACCGCAGCGGTGCGAAATATTCTTTTGAATTGAATCCCCGTGGATATCTGCAGCAGATAAACCAAAAGCCAAGCGTTTGCCATCAATCTTCCGATTACATTGGCATCACGAATCAAAGCAGCTTAAGCCTAAGTGTGATATGAAATTCAAATCGATTCCGTCGTCGCGCCGAGGTCAAAGGGGAAGAAGATCTATCTGCTCGAATCGAATGAGTTATGAAAACAAATTTCTTCCAAAATGATCCACTCCCATTTGAATACGAACATGTTGCGATGATCACCGGTCTCTGGCTCCGTTTAGTCACACTGTTCACACATGTGATTCAAAATGGAATTAATTTCTGAGGCGTTCTGTCTGTCGTTGGGCGCTTTTGACTTTTGGGTGTTTGGGGTAAAAGACAAAAAAAAAAAAAAAACAAGGTGCCGAGCGATTACGCATACAAACGCACTCCGTCCGACGGTGGCTGGTCTAGTTCCACAAATTAATTCACACGCACAAGCGTTTATTAAAATTTCAAATTCGATTGTTATTGCCACCCATTATGTGGTCGGTCGGTTCCGAAGGAACACAGCACGTCAGAGCGTGTAAGGTGGGCCTGGGCTCGCTTTGCATATGACCTCAAAAGTCGCGAGTTATTTATGACAGCCGTCCGTCCGGTTGGAATCAATCGCGAGTTAGATTGATCGTCTCGAACTGGTTGCCGAGAGGCGGAGCACACATTCCGATGTGAACACGCATTTCGGAGGTTCAGAGGGTTGTCAGCTGAATTGGCACCCCTTCGAGTGTTTAATCTAATCCTTTGCCGTGACATTTAAATTAATGATCTCAACACGACGTTGTTCGGGGGGTAATCTCATAAATTTTACAAGGACACGATCGCATTGAGTGCTGCACAAAGGAGGTCGGGAGGATTATGAAGGGCTGCACTTAGGGGAGGGCGCTGTCTGCCATTCGATGGAGGGGACATGATTGAATGCAGTACGTGCTGGAGGACACTTATGAAGATTATGAGTGCTGATAAATGATCTGTGATGAGACCCTTTGGCAATTGACTTGCAGATGCAGGGTTAAGCTCTTCATGGGGGACTGAGCTTAGTGACCAGCAGTAGGGAGGAGTGGTGACGCGAAATAGCAGCAAGTGAAGGCGGTCTTGTGACAATTGACCTCTAGATTCAAGTCCGAATCTCTCTTGTTGTAAAGGTACTATTTTAAGTGATCATCAGTGGGTCAGTGGGACAATGAGTTTGAATCAACCCAATTTGTGGCACAAAATTGCTCTGCGATAGGCCTCCTTTCAAGAGGCAAGCGTTTGGCACGACCTCTTTATTTGGTCTTCACTTTCTGGGGTGACAGCTCAAGCCCACTTTCGGTCCAGCAGTCATTCTGCACTTGTGTCAACCATACACTACGTGGGACAATGTAATAAAGGGCGTTAAGTTTGTAGAATCATCTCTAGACAAATGTAAGACACGATTGAATCTCCTCCTCCAAATTCCCTGAAGGCAATCAGGACCAGGAGGGCTTAGATCTTCATATGCTGACAGGGAATTCATTCCAGAAACTCAATGAAAAGCTCAGAATCTTCTCCAAAAGCGCGGTCTGATGGACAGCTTCTTACTAAACATTTAGGTTCACTGACAGACAACACACGGGCAAAGTTGTTGGTACAGGATGCATCCAATTTTGAAAAAGAGTTCCTTTGAATTCTAAGATGTCTAAGTGAGGAAAAAGGCACTTTCTATTCATAATCGCACCATGCTGCCTGGCCAAGGCTAGTCTAAAGATCACGCTAATTTACCTTATCTCCGAAGTCAGTCATGTGTCCAACCAACGGAAAAATATCCTTTACGCTCCTTCCTACCATTTTCAAGAACAGCGCCATCTAGTTGATCCCCAATGAAGTGCGACTATCACGTACACAAACCAAACAAACGGTAATTTGTGACTCACAGCATTTCCCAACTGGAAACAAATCCACGTATGCCCTCTCCTTTGCCCACTTCATCACACACATCACGATGGCACCGGGAATACGTTATGTTCTCCATGAAGTAACACAGCACAGTCGGGGAAAGAAACCGACCCAATTCACATTCGAGTCGCGATGGAGTTCATCTCATCCCGAATGTTAAATAATTTGCAATGCATCCTCGCAAACAACACACCGATCGTCGACATAATTCTCGTGACATCATTCCAGTTGCCACCACATTACCGCGCGCCCATAGCCTTGATCTTCTAAGTTGCGCTCAGTCGATCGACATGAACCTGCCCACTTTCGTGGGCCTTCTCCCCAGCCACCGCCCCTCTCTCTCTCCTCAATCTCTGGACATCAATGCAAAACGCTTTGTCATGTCCTTCTTCATGTCGATTGGATGTTATTACTGCTCCTGTATTCTGCATTAACATGACTTCTGTTTCAATTGTGTTTTGAGGAAATTTTTATGAGCACTTACTGCCCGACGGTTGTGGTTGCCTGGTGGTCGATGGGTACCTTGCTGTATCTCCTTCCCATCCGCCTCCGCTGCGGTGAATCGAGAATACCGGCAGACCCTATCTTTCGACGACTGCTCGGCTGCTCTTGACTTGGCCTTAAATGAGCAAGTGGATCGTCGCCGTCGTCGTCGTGAATGAGGGGAAATCGCGAAAATAAAACAAAGACAAACAGCAACAGCAACAGCAGCAACGACGACGACGACGACGAAGATCGAGGAGACACACTCTTCTTCTCTCGAAAAGTCACGAACAATAGTGCACCCACAAATTACAGAGCTAGGATGCTGCCTCCTCCACCGGATCCTGACTCTCTCTCTAATGTTTTCATAATCCACTTCAATCCAGAGAGCCAACCATCCGTGGCGTTCCCTTGCAAATGAGGAAGCAGCCAGCGAGTGCACGAAGTGCACCGCTTCTTGGCCCGATTACCTTGAGTTTTCCCTTGCCACTCACTAACCTGTATTAAGTCATTAAACTGCGCCTCGAACAAGGTAAAGGAATCTAGGCTGATATCAATTAGTCCGTCCTCTATGTGGAGCAGCACCTTCAACGACCACCCGCGGTCGTTTGGATCCCTCCTCCTGCTCCCACTCGGGATCAGGAATCAATCATCGTCAGTTGTGTGCTGCCTAACAATGTTTTCGAACTCAGTGCCAGTGTGTGTCCGGACTGAACAAATTGCAATTCGGTAGGAGAAAGATTGATTGAATGGTTGTTTCTTACTTACGAAAAGAGAAACTATTCAAATCTCTCGGGAGAGCGATTCATTCAATTTGGTAGCGATTGGGGCTACATAAAGGCTGATGATTAGGGCGGTATTTAATTTTGTTTCATATTTCGTTCGCAAGATAAATGAAGTCGGAGCTCTGGGCGGTGAGTGGGGGCAGATAATTAATGAAGCATGTGTTTGGCTAACTGAATGCCTCAGGCCATCGGGGGGCATTTGATGATGAGTTGAGTTGGAAGTCGGTGAGTGCCTCGAATGGGCTGAACCGTTCTAGATATTTTTCGTTCGTCTTTGGATGGAATGGGAAGACCGAACAACGAGACTGAGTTATTCGCTGTGAGTTTCCAGTCGGAAGGTGTGATCGTGAAATTGTGCGCGATCATAGAACAGATCAGACGCATGGGAACATTTCGGCGCGGCGATGGGAGTTTTGGAGTTTTCCGAATGGTAAAAGTTGGAATGTCTGTGAATGGGGGAGAGAACAGCTGTGTGTGGGTTTCTGACACTGCGCTTTGAGGGGATAGGCTTTTGAGCATCTTGCAATGACGGCATAGATCCGTGGCTTAACTGACTTCTAGACAAGAAAGGATGGAATATTGGCGTGTTTTTCTGCGAGGCTGTTAGTTTACACTGAGGCCAACTTTCAGCTGAAACAGAAATGCGATGCCTTTGAAGTTGGATGTCGACATTGTTTGGTTGCCATTTCCATTTTGATGTCATTTGTCAGTTGTAATCTTCAAGAGCCTTGATTCATTACGAAGGTGGCATTTTAGAAGTCAAAAAATGAAATCAATGAATTTAAATAAAATCTGATCTTGTTTGCTGTTTAGTTTTTTAGAGTTCCATCATTGACAACTCAGGCTTGTCTCAAGTCTGAAGAAAGCTGGTGGATGTTGGCGGAAAAACTGAAACACTTGTTTTGACAGGCAGTGCTATCTTTATTTCGAAAGAATGAGAATAAGCAATGAAACTGCATTTTGCCTGTATTTATAGCAAAGCTAGATTCGGGTCAGAAACTTGATCAAATGGTCCGAATATTATTAGTTATGATAAAAGATGTCGATCCACAAGAAAGGAGACTCCTTCAACTGAGCCAATTACCGAGGGATAAGTCTCCTTATCGCCTTTAAGATCCTCTCTGCCGTTTTGTGTGAGCACCTAAAACCATTCGTCAACCACCTGACAGGTCCTTATCAGTGCGGTTTCAGGCCAGGGAAGTCCACCATCGACCAAATCTTCACACTACGGCAGATCCTGGAAAAAACCCAAGAAATGCAGATCGACACCCACCACCTATTCGTCGATTTCAAGGCCGCATATGACAGCGTGCATAGGGACAAGCTATACAACGCCATGTCTAGTTTTGACATTCCTGCCAAACTCGTCAGGTTGTGCAGGATGACGATGGAGAACTCTCGCTGCTCCATCAAGATCGGTAACGAACTCAACGAGACCTTCAATGTCAAAAAAGGTTTTAGACAAGGCGACGCGCTGTCATGTGATTTCTTTAACATCATTCTGGAGAAGATCGTCCAAGACTCACACGCCAACACCAGAGGCACGATCTTCCAGAAGTCCGTACAACTAATTTTTGTGAACTCTTTCTTAAATTTGAAATCGTGTTCTCTGGTCTACGGTCCGTCATCTCCTCAACTGTCATGATCGAAATACCCAATAAGGTTAAGTCCGGGCTACTTGGTTAAGATCCCTACGCTTCTTGTTCAGTGACGAAGATTAGTTCAACGCACAAAAACTGTTGGTGTGGGCTGGTAAAGGAATCATTCCTTCTTTGATGAGGCTTGGTGGGGTAGATGGTAAGAATGCACTTAAACTCGCAAAGGTTATAAATGGAGGCTGGTCTAAGCATCACGGGCAATAGAGAGTGCTTAGGATCAGTGAAGATTTCGTTCGTTTAAGATCTCCATCACCGACGCGTTACTATGCCAGCCATTTTACACTTTTCAAAAGTTTCGTCAAGACCTTTGTGTAAGACGAGTTAGCTTGGGCCAATTTGAAATCGAAACTGTCGGGCTACAAAACTGCCAAGTGGTTCAGGAATAGTCCACGATCTTCATTGGTCCAATGTCAAAGTAAGGATGGTGTATTCCCTAGGGTTAACCTAGTCTCAGCAGAAACAACGCGATAGCATGAAGACCCGTGAGTATTTGGAGTACTTCCGAATAGGCATTGAAGTCACATTTGAAGCACTTATCATTTCTCTTTTAACTGTGGCGCCCGCATTTGTATCACAAGAGGAGACAGACAACAACCATGTCGGAGGAAAGTAACTAAAAGTAGCTTGCCAGTGTTGATTGATGCCCGGGTGTATAACGGAACAAGAATAAGAAGAAAAAAACCAACGTACATCCAAGTCCTCTTGGAGTCATAGGCTTGCCTTATGCTCACCTTATTCAAATCATTAAAACCCTTCGCATTTGCACCGATTGACACCGAAAACTCACAAGCCTTGGTGCTACTGTCCCCCTTTAAGAACAATCCCTCACTCTCAGCTGCAATTCCTTTTCCCAATCACCAAATGACCGTGATACAACCGCCCACCTGTCGTCATCAAAAATCAGATCAATCCACAACTTTAACCTTGACAACCACTACAGTCTGCAAAGAAGGAGCTATTATTTAATTATTCCATTTCATCTCGATTAATGCTTCCGGCCTTTTGCATGCTTCCTCACCAAGCAAAGGTGTGGTTCATTATCACCTAGCAAATCATTACGCGAAAACTATGCAAAAAAAAAATCGGTTTGAAGAGCTCTGGTCCTACATGGTTTCCCTGCGGCACTCCTTCAAATGCAAAACACCACCGGATTTGCTGTCAGCCTCTTGAATTAACCACACTGACCCTGAAGTCTATCATGCCCAGCACATGATCTTGAAATCGCAAGTAGAAAAGTCAACAAGCAACACCTCGATTGCAATTTTCTGGTTTTCAATGCGTCCTCCCCACAAAGCAGACGTGCCACTTAGCCGCTGAGATTATACTCATAAACTATCCGCAACGACGTCCCTCATTAAGAAAGTGTGACCTTTCGATTAGAGTCTAGCTGGTCGTCACATGGCGGGAGAGGCAGGGGTGAGGACTGAAATCATTCGGTTCAATTAAGACGGAAGGATACCATTAAGGCCTTTGGTCTAATTCGATCAAGATCCGGCTCGGTGGCAGGTCGTCGGCTGACCTTAGAGTTTCGCAAGAGCCATCGCATCGGCCACGAACGTGCGCCGCGCTCAGTGTTTTCACTCGAGATTTACATAACATAATGATATTCCATTTTGCTTGGTTCGGTTGTGTGTCGCTGTCTACGGTCAGGTAGTTTATCTAAAACGTTTGTTTTTTGAGCAAAAAAAAACGAAGTAACCTTCCAATTAATCACATCCAATGACATCATCCGTTGGCTGAGATGTGGCGGGTATATCTAGGATTGGGATGTGATGGAAATTGGAGCAGTGGCTGGTCGATACACTCGGCGCGGCGGCGCCTTCGTTTGACGTCAACACCCACACTCGTAGGTGTTTCTCGAGAACGACTGTCCACGAGCATGTCGCTCGATTGGTAATTTATTCGTGCGAATTGGTCCAGACAGGGAAGACGTTTGAAACGCGGCTATTTTGGGTTGATCATCTCATATTTTCGGCAATTTTCGGACGGAGAATTAAATAATTCATGAGACGAGAACTAGCTCAGGACACGGCTGATAAACATGAATTCGCTAATCAATTAATATTCATTTGTCTCGACGCTGCGAGATGAATAAATGTTTAACAAGTCGCCAGGGTATGGCCATTTGGTGACTAATTGTTGGATGTGACTGAAATGTGGTACAATTATGATGAGATGTGGATGAGGAACTGAGGAGTGATCTGGTTCGAGAATGAAACGCAGGGCGTTGTGGAGACACGAAGTCGATCTGATGATCAGAAGTCTTAGCAGGGACGGGTTGTTTTCTACGTCAAGACGCCTTCAAGAGATGCTTTGGGCGAAGTGGAAAAATGGCCGAAAAATCAATGGTCGTTCAAATTCTACACTTCTCTACACTTCTCTTCTCTCTCTCTCTATCCATCTCTCTCTCTCTCTCTATTTCTCTCTCTCTCTCTCTACCCATCTCTCTCTCTATTTCTCTCTCTCTCTCTATCCATCTCTCTCTCTCTCTATTTCTCTCTCTCTATCCATCTCTCTCTCTCTGTCTCTCTCTTTCTTTCCCTCTTTCTTTCCCTCTCTCTCTCTCTCCATCTCTCTCTATATATCTCTCTCTCCCTCTCTCTATCCATCTCTATCTCTCTCTTTCTCTCTCTCTCTCTCTCTGTTTATCTCTCTTTCTTTCTCTCTCTCTCTCTCTCATCTACAGGTCTCAGTTATTGCTCAACTCCTGATCCCCTTCAAGACTGATCAAAAGTTCGAACAGCCGTCGTTTTGAATCCCTGACTACCCCAACCTGTACGATCAGTTGGTGGATTTGAAATGTTTGATCTTGAAGTTGGGAACCCTTGTGTGAGTCCTTAAATGGAGTCATTCAATTCGTGGTCCGAATTTAATCCTCTTGCTTCAATCACATCTGTCATATCGAACTGTCTGCCGAGACTGCAGTTTTTCTCCTTTTTCCAATATCGTTCGTCGATTGTGTTAACACTGAGAAATCTTTCTGCAAAAACAGTGATTTTGTAGCAGGTACCTTTGGCTCGTAATGCGCACACTACGGCCGACAAAGTTGCTCATCTGAGCGGACTGTAGGCGACAAATCTGCGAAGGAAACTGACGAAACTAGCTCAGCTCAGCAATTGACTCCATGCACGCTCTGCGATCAACATGGCCGTCGTTGGTGACAGTGCTGAAGAAGACCCAAATTGGGCGATTTGAGATTACAGTAGTTTTCATTGTAATTTGCGTTATTTTCAAAGTTCAACTCATTCATGTATTGAAGCCAGCTGATCACGGCGTCTGGAGAACATTCAACTCAAATCAAAAAGGTCTGTTGACCTCCTCATTAGAAGTCACTCCGAAATAGCTAGCGTCGTGGCCGTAAGCACGGGACCCTGCTAGACTCGGAATAACATTCGACCCTCACTGTCCCAGTTGCCTTCGCACCCTCTCAGAGTAAAGGTCTGCCTCACTTTCTGTGTGATCGGCACTTGCCAAACAAAGATAATCGCGTTCGGCAACCCTTCCTCAGTGACCTCTTCGAGATGGCTAATCAAAGTATATCGAACATAATCAAATTCCTCAATTCCACAGTCAAACAACCCAGGTCTACGAGGTGTAGTGTCAAATCGGCGCACAACTGCGCTACTTGTACCTGGTTTTAGCCAAATCGGGCATCCACTTAAACCAAAAAACCAACCAGAACATTACAGGTTGTCTGAATAGTTCGTATTGTTCCCATAAGAGGTAGCCCCTAGAATTAAATCAATACTTTTACCTTATCATAGTCAGTGCCAACTTATACCGACGGATCGAGACATCCTGACATGGAAGCTGGTTGAACTTTGCAGACAAAGTATCAACAACAGATCCTTGGAGAATTCGATGAACCTCTACCAGGACACAATGGTGTCGAAATGGCGGGCAGTCTCGCGAAGAAGGGTGAGAAGCTGGGAAAGTCTCTGTACGCGTGTAATCTCACTCAGCTCCATAAGGAAAATGCTAGCAGACTAGGCCCTGGATAGAGCCCAGTTATCATTGGCTCAACTGGAATACTGAACAACTGGCCGAAGCTGAAGAAGAAGAGATCAATGATCGGCTTTAGTCGCAGGGATGTACGTACGCTAATAGGAGTCCATACCGGACACAGTGCCATAGGTACACATGGGATGCGACTGAACATACCACACAACGGTTCTTGCAGAACCTTCAGAGACGAGGAGGAAATAGAATCTCTCCAATGTCTGCTCAGCGAATGCCCAGCCTTAGCAAAGAGAGGATGTATTTCCTAGGAAAACACTTCTTCTCGGAGTTAGAGGACTTAAGCGATGTTGGCTTGAAAAACCTACTAGGGTTCGCACATGAATCTGGCTGGTTTTAGTATTGCTGAAGGTCTCACGGTAGTTTAATACTCCTAACATGGACACAATGGACCCAACCACGTTGGTCTTAATGCGGCATGGCAGCCAATCTACCTTCCTACCGAGCTAGTGCCAACCCATATAAAATACGCCATTAAATTTGACTGTTGACTGTTTGTTGAATACTTTGTGAGGTATCATTTTGAGGGAAGCAAATTTTGTTATTTTGAAAAAACTTTATAAAAACGAATTTCGTGTGTAAATGAAACACTGATATCAAGAAATGGCTTGATGAATGTTATCATCGGCCTCCGCGCGAAGTGAAGCAACCATTCGTAAGTGGTTTGCTAAATTGATGAGCGCAGAAAGTGATGGAGATCCAAAAGACCGACGAAAAAAATCAAACAAAAAATCCACAAAATGACTTAGAAAGACCGTAAAGTGAAGTTCATCGAGATAGCTGACACTCTAAGGATATCAAAGGAACGTGTTGGACATACCGTTCATGAATATTTGGGTATGCGAAAGCTATGTTCAAAGTGGGTGCCGCGCGAGCTCGCCATCAAGACAATGCACACCCACTGGATGGCGCAGTTGGTTAAGTGCCTGCCTTTGGTTATTGAGATCCCTATATGGTACTCCATTTCAAAGATCTGCTTGGAGACGCCTTCGATATTTGAAAGGTAGATGCTCCGTAGACACAAAGAACGCTGGAAATACCCCAGCAAGAAGACGACTGGATGGCTCAGTTGGTTAAGTGCCTGCCTTTGGTTATTGGGATCCCCGGTTCGAATCCCAGTGAGAGCAAAGTAAATACACTTTTATCTGGTTTCCAAATCTGGTCTAGTCACCATTTGCTGGCAGTGGCAGTAGTCTGACGAGGGGTATCACAATGGACCAACATGGTCTAAATGTGCTGGCGAATTAACAAGCAGGTCCCCTACCTAACCTAACCTAAGACTGCACCATTTCACAAATCAATGAAAACGGTGCCAAAAAAATCAGATCTGTTCCGCAGACCTTAAAAGAATGCCCGCTGGTAATAAATTTAGCGCCAATAAAGAGGTGAACGACGAGACTGAGACCTATTTTGAAGCAAAAATCAAATCGTTCTACAAAGATGGTATCGAAAAGTTGGAAGGTCGCTAGAATCAGTGTCTCGTCCTCGATGGCAACTGTAGTAAATAATATAAAAATCAATTTTTGTTTCTTTGTTTGTTTGTCCTTTATGGACTCTCAAATGGTAAGAGATAGAGCACGGACATCTTTGGCGACTTTGTTCAGAATTCTGTGAAAAAAGTCATCATCATCATCATTTTCTGACCCGGAAAAAAGGTTTTTGAACAATTTTTCTTTCATACAAAACTTTATAAATATTCACAACTGACCGGTTTCATGATTGATGAGTTACAATCGAAAAAAGCGTAGCACCGCGCGCCGAGTATAGCTAGTAGTAAAAAACTTAAAACGGTTTTTGAAAAAAAAAAAAGAAGAGTTTTTCTTCAGCCGAGCTGTTACGTCGATTGTTTGCTTGAACATTATTGACCACTTTTCAAGCAGCATCTTCTTCCGCTATAATGTTCGTGATGTTTACACGGCAAAAAGTCATCGTTTTCGAGCTTGTAGAAAAACGTAACAAAGGACGTCCACTTATAAGTGGGGGCATGGAAATGCAGAAGGACCAATTTGAACAGTGAGCTGTAGATAGCTAGGATCGTGCGAGCGGGAGGTTGAGGTCCAGGGAGCGCCACGCATAGAAGAAGGATACGTTGGCAATCAAAATTGCCGCATATGAATATCCCCACGTTACTGAAAAAATACCATTCCAGCAACAACAAGTCACTGTGGAGTGCCATTGGTTCATCTTCATACTTCCTCGAGAATAAGGAAGACGCCACCAACGTCTCACCACTTCACAGAACCCCCTTCTTAAAGACAAAGTCATCGCAAATGTAAGACGGCTTGGTCTTGATGAGTGACAGGGACTAGCATCATTAGCTTGGGATAATACCCTCCGTGGACTCTGTGAGAGATAGTTAAGTTGCTAAGTGTCCGTCGACCTTTTTCACATCTCACACGAGATTGAGTACCGCCTTTTGATGCACGACTCATTTTTTGAGCAAATTATGTCCGGTTTGGCTGATGTGAATCATCCAATGACCACCAATATCTTTTTACTTGACGCCGACGAACTTTATTATTATGAAGGGCCGTGTTTATGCAGAGAATTCTCAAGTTATTGACGCCTCTAAAACGAATGCTCGTCATGGCCGAATTACTGCCTCATATGTTCCATGTCAAGCCGTTGGAAATTATCTTGTCAGAAATAATGGCAACAACCAAAGTTTGAAAGCTGGACGATAATAGAAGAGCAGAACTGATTCTCAGTGCCATCGAAAGACAAATTCTGGGTCGAGTCTGTGTAAACTCCTTAAAATAAACGAGCTATTAAGAGAAGGTGGGTCGCCGTGGTGTAGTGGGTTGTGCGTCGACCCCCACGCAAAGGGTGCCAGGTTCGAACCCAAATTTTACAATCTTTTATAATTCACGGCTTCAACTTTTTCGAGTAACTGACAATGCTCAAAGAGTCCTAAACTTGGCCGTTCAGAGTCGGCATAAAACGGAGTGGTCTCTTCCACTCGTGAGCACGCATGACATGTTATTGGTATAGTAAGTGAATGTAGATGGATGGCATCAGAATGATTGTAACTATAAGCCATTGTAACTGGCTCTCTCATTCGAGAAGAACGCCAGCTCCCTTTAACCGTTTCTGCAGAAGCTGCAATAACAGAGAAGAGGAAGAAAGTATAGTACATTACCTAGACAAGCGTGCAGGAGCCCAGGAAGAAACTAGAATCCATCTAGCACTCATCCGCCGTGGAAAAAATCTTCCAAGAAAAATTCGCCTGATTAAAAAAAAAAACGTCGAAGAAGCGATTGAGTTAAAAATAAAATGGTTGTTGAATTTTCTGAAAGAAACAAGGTGATTCTAAATATACATCAGTTAGTAACTCAAATCCAGAATCAATATCTGTTTGTGAAGGCTACCTAATCCATCCTGATTTATTTTAGACATGTTCTTGTTTAAAAACCGATCAACTTCGGAATTACAATTCCGGATGAACTGGTATCACTCTGGACCTCAATAGCGTCCCAGCCAGTCAGTGCTGCCTACCTACCTTGGTAGAAGCACTAACCTGTCTCCCGAGGGAGATGATTGTTCACTGAAGCATTTTACATGTCATTTGCCTGACAACGTCCTATTTAACATATTCCTCTTGTTCACTCTCATTACCAAGGGGTATTTTTTTAAGTTTTCTGCAGCGAATGAATTTTCGGTAAAGATCAAGATTTCTGAAGAATTGGTTAACAAAAGCAGTAGAGGACGAATTCAAATCAGTCCAATCGGGAGAGCATATCAAATTTATAAGGTCCAGTTCGCACACCAACTCTTTTGTTTCTGAAAAATTGCCGCCATTTTCAATTGATACTGAAGCGCGATGAATTGAGTGCGGTTGAGTGTGAAATGTGGTTAATTGGTCTATTTGTGCTCGTCCAAAAAAACCTCTGTTTAGGATCATCATCAAGCGCCATCCTCTTATACCGTTTGGCGATCAATTCAGGGATTTTGTGCAACGTTCCCTTGATCGACTAAATTGGGTGTAGCCTAGATGAATATGTCTGGTCTATGAATTGACTAAAATCACCTTCTCCCTCGTTGCTTAGCCTCTATTATTTCGTTCCGCTCCATCGGAGACGGGAAATACGACTAAAAACGGAACAGAACTTGGTGACATATACCCTATTTCTCTTAGTCTTAAATTTATCATAATGCCTATGAATTAATTGAAGAAATACAAATTAGATCCAAGGAATGTAGAGGACGGACTCTTTCCCCCCGCACAGACTTGAACGATTCATGTGCGTTCCCGCGTGCTCCAATTCCGTTCATCGCACACAAAATCACATATCTTCCTCTGTCTTAATATTTCACCAAACTTCTGACCGCAAAAAAAATTTACCACTTATCTGGGCAATCTCACGAAAGCAAATAACTACACTGTATGCCCAGAGCGTTGCTGAACCAGATTATGATGATTTCTCATCGCCATTTCAAAATTAAAGGAAACAAAAAAACCAACATCCCGTCGATGGTAATAATTTAAGATTAAAGTGACAGCCGCACAGTGACCGTCGGTAGCACTCACCTTCTTCTCTTCCGGCTAAATGTCAACAGCTCAGTTGGATTCTGGTCTCGTCAAACTCAATATTTTTCCTCAATTTAAATATCACAACACAATACACTCATATTTGCGCTGAGCGGCAGCACACCGATAAGATCACGCAGTCAACTACCGGATAATTTGCAAGCCAACAAAACTGATGGGGGCGGCGACGACGACAGCGGCGGCGGCAACGGCCTCAGTTACAGGCATATCCCTTGCAGCACTCTATTTCTACTTGTTGGCGATGATTGATTAGAATATCGGTCTCTATGCGGCTGACCGCAAATACCGCAGACACGGCAGGACCAACAGATCAACCTTCAATCACAGAGAGCACACATTCACTTTGTTGTTGTTGTTATCAGCATTGTATCAAAATAAGCAAAAAGACAAACGAAAAAGAATCACAAAAACAAAAAGTCCACACGTACAATGTGTCAGTTGTGGCGCGCATAGATTGTGAACTTCAGAACCGTTGGCTGCTGACCTTTGTCAACTTGCATCTCGTTACACGAACACCACCACTGTACAACAGCCTCTAGAACACAACATCCATAGCACACACAAAAATCTATCTGTATCTGCTGTACACAGTCGACGCGACGCGAAATTCAAAAACTGAATCCATAAATTCACCACACACATTCACCACCCGATCTCGTAAACAAAAGGTCCTCGACGTTGCTTAAACCGCCGCACTAACAGATTTTCCAACAAAACAAAACCAAAACAAACCCAGAAGAGAAAAAAAAAAAACAACAAGAAACAAGAGTTGCATGTATCTGTAGTCACCGATGTTTTGCAGTGAAGAGTCAATCGACGACTGAAGAACCCATCCGAAGGTAAAAATTGATCATCTCACAGGCGCAGAGCCGCGTGCGGTAAGAAACAGACAAAAAAAAAAGCAGCGAAACCTACGTGGAAAATAAATGTTTCAGATACTCGCAACGTGTATCTGACGACGACGGCGACAGCAGACAACAGCGCACAACGGCGGCGGCAACAGCAGCCGCATCGGATCTCGTGTATGATCGTGATGTGTACGATGTGCGATGCCGCCAGGTGCTGTTGTTCGATGCGAAGCCGGATGCGACCGCGCGCGATTCGGTATGAGATGTTGTTGCCTCTGTTAACTTGCTGCTGGGCCACTGTAAATGGCGATACATGATTGCTGGCGCTTCTGCACTTGAGATGGAGCCCACTGCTGCTGCTGTCGAGTGTATGGGAGGTTTCCATTCCGATTGGGAATTTTATAGTCAAATCGAGTTGGAACATGTAAATATTGGACGTGAATGGCAGAGCGGTCAAATTATTTTGTGAAGTCTGACTGCTTTTAAGAGGGTGCCAACAGGCGGCGCGGCGCGGCAGCAGCGTGCGCGAGACAGCCTCATATCGATGGCATAAACGTTGCAATAAATGTAAATTTCGGGGCGGTTAGTTGCTTAGTTGCACTCCATGTGGGCGGGTAATGGCACCGCGGATGGGGATACGGATGCATTTAAATGTTTTCATTACAAGCTAGACTCGATTAGTGTGTTGTGTCATTCGTGTATGGCCTGAAATGGCCGTTTAATGTGGTGCTCGTAAGCAAATCAGTTTCAATTGGAAATTGGACGGCGTTGAAAAGGAGAGTTTTTGACACCAACACTGCGATGAAACAAAAGACTTAATCAGCGGGGAGGGGTGGTAATGAATGCATGCGAATTTGATTTCCCGGAAACGAGCTCAATAGAAACACTTTTTAATTTATGACCGCACATGCAGTGTGACCTGGCGGTGGTAGCTTTTGTGAATTTCCGTTGTGGCGATGCTTGCATTTTGTTCCGGTGTTCGAAGCGGATGGATGGATGAGGCGCATAGGCAAAAATGAATATTCAAGCTGAGATTGATTTCTGGTCGTTTTACTGCTCGAGCGGATGGGAGTTGCGTCGTTTGGCGCATAGTCATTGACTTTCGATTTCATTTGGCAAGCTGTCGTCTGTTGTGTGGGGTTCATTCGTAGGCAACTTGTTGAGATACAATGTTGCTAGAAGGTTGCAACAAAGATGATAGATGATTTGAAGGTTTTTTTCTGTCAACAAGTCATTCGAATGAATCGAGAGCAGCGTTGTCGGAAAAATATTTTTCACTACCAAAAAGTGTCAATTTTAAAGCCCTGAGTTCAACAAGCGGGAAAATACCAAAATAAAGTGTAGGGAATTTTGAAACTTGCACTTTTGAGCACAACTGTTTTACATGTTGAACTCATACTCTGAGTCGGTTAGTTAGCTGCAAGTCAATGATGTGTGTTTGATCATCCGGTCAGGTGAACGACCTGAGAACTCTCCGCTAATTTGAACATAAAAAGTGCATAAAAGACCGGCCAACTCAGAAGCAGCGCTCTTTAAACGGATAACCAGACACTCGTGTTTGTTGTTATTCTTTTCTCCACATACACCTACAATTCTCAGAAGTGGGATCTGGCGGACAGATCAATTGCACTTAGCCAGTATATACTCAAATTTGATTGCTGCATCTACTGTACGAAATCAGTCTTTAATAGTATAAATGGGTACCGCGTGTAATCACGAAAGTTTCTCCAAGTTCATCTTTCTTATAATGAGTGAAGATAAGTTATAAGTCAAAATTAAAAGTGTCCTGGGATATTGGATGTCAAACGCACTCGCACTAAGGCCGAGTTAAAAGTTGTAGGACTTAACGAAAGAAAATTCTGTCGGGCGCATTTTTGCATACCATACTGTAGCTGGGTGACCAGTTTTTATTCAGCTCTCAATCTTGCACATGAGTACTTTTCTTTGCCAACCTGACTGTCTAATCTTCTCGCAATTATGGTAAACTGTTATATTCTTCGTTGAATATTAAAGTGTGTACAAATTGTCTTCCTGGAAAAAACTGTCATACGAGGAACACGAGCGTTTGTTTTTTGAAATTCCTCTACAAAGTTCGCTTTCAAGGCACTGTATAGGACTTCACGAACGAAGACTTATCGAATTTGATCCAAGAAATGCAAAGATCAGATAGTGTAGATGATTCTATACCACCATGCGATCAAGTGTCCACAGATGAATCGAGGAGTGAAGCTGAGGAGGAATTGAGTGCTGGGAAAGATGTGTAAAAAGAAGGACGATAAAAAACGGCTTAGATAACAACTACTTGAGCTAGAATGGCATTAGACGGAGTCGAACATTCGTTTGAGTTCTAATTGAAGCTTTGGCGACATCGAAGAGTCTTTACCATCATTTAGCGGAGACGGTAACTTTCCAGCCCAGCGCTGGTTAGAACAATTCGAAGAGAACTCTGAAGTAATGTGCCTCGATGACCGAACCAAATTCATCTACGGAAGGAGATTTTTCAGAGGCATCGCCGAGTTATTCATCAGAACCCTCGAGAGTAGAAGTTGGTTTGAATTGAAACGTGCGCTGAAGACTCTCGTGCTCTACAACGAACTTCGAGGATCGAAGAAGTATCCAGACGAAACCATGCAGGACTCTTGCTGAAAAAGCAAGCGAATTCCATCCGATATTTTATTTTTCAAAAGGGGCAACCGAACCTGAAAGCAGAATTCACAGCTACGAGCTGGAAACGCTTACTATCACATCTGATCTTTCGAAACGAATTTACTTGATAAGCATATCTTTCAAGATCGTAACTGCTTGTCAAGTGCTTACTTTGACACTCAGGAAGAAATTATTGAATCCGCGAATGTCGCTATGGGCCTTGGCGGTCCATTCTCTAGAAAATCGTGCGTAACCCAGATGTCGACACCAGAGGCACGAGCTCCTGCAAGTCTGTGCAAGTGCTCGCCTATGTCGAGCACATTCACACAATCGGAGGAAAACATCTCTAAGGCTTATGCATGAGGACCCGGGATGGCGAACCAACACCATGAGTTTTACTTCTGGCAACAATTTAGTTCATGAATCATTGGACAATACCTCTCAGTGGATAAAGAACGCAACCGATCTAAATCGTCAATCTCTACCTTAGCTCTTTACATATCAGAATGGTCTATATAGCTACAGTGGACTCTCTCTAAGTCGAACTCTCCTTAAGTCGAAACTCTCCCTTACTCGAACTTTTTCGCCATATTTTACATACATTTCCCTCAAGTTTGCATACAAATTTCTCTCTCTAAGTCAAACTCTCTCTAACTCGAACAAAGTTTGGTAATCTGTGACAATTCGACTTAGGGGGAGTCCACTGTATATAATTAATCTCCGACCATCGACACGATCTGAGTTTAATGCAACACCTCAACGACGCGACGCTCCGATATTTCTTCCACTCAATAGGCCATAATCCATTAGAAGATTGGGCTTTACTCAGTGAATATAATTCTTTCTACAAATTTTTTGTAATCCAAAAGTAAGTCGTCTAGTAGGAACATACCTTAACCACCGGCTCTAGCTCGAACACTGTACTCGAACTTGTAATTGCTTGAATTCAAGGACAAATTAAAGGAATCCCTGAAGCGATCTAGCGACTGTTTTATAAACGATGACGGAAATTTGTATGTTTGTGTAAATATGCACGATCGTGCCACATTGGCAACGTTGATCGAGACATTAAGGCATTTGGGGACTGAGAGGACAAAAGGTAGTTAATTAGCCCTTAAGGGAATGATTCTACTTGCTCTGGAGCGAGTGCGATGCGAACGCAGGACGACGAGGACATTTTGGCAACTTCGTCATGTATATTGCTTTTATGGTAAGCTTGGATAAAGTAGCTGACTGCTGGCAGACATCACACTTAGGCCAGAGCAGGCTCACTGTCTTATCATGCAGATTTAAAAAATCAAGCTTCTGATAAAGCGGTGGCGCTGACCAGTATCAGTGGTATTCTAAGTTATTCCTTCGATCCTTATGGTCGCAGTACAAGTGTACAAGTGTGTGAGATGAGATTTCTTCGCTCTACTGTGGAAATTACTTGCCGGGAAAGGGTGAGAAACACAGAAGTGCGCGAGGAACTCAAGGTTAAGGAGCTGCTTCTTCGGAAAGACCTATGCTTCGATGGTTTGCTCACATAGCACGAATGTCCGCACCGTCACGACATCCGGACTTCCGAGGCGGCGTTGAATGCGATTCCATCCAGTAGGCGACCACTTGGCAGACTTACGATGAGGTGGCTGGACCAAGTCCATAAACTCGCCTTGGGCATAACTTCTGATGAGTTAGAAGCGATAGAGGCGGAGGATCGAGTTGCCTGGAGATCTCTTTTGTGGATGATGCGGGCCAAAAGATGATGATGACTAGGGTCTGCTATGACACATCCAAAGTTCTTCAATTCAAGTGATTCCTTCTGCGGGGGATTTGCGGTGAACTAAAAGTCAACACACTATCTATAATTTTTTTATGAAATTTATTCTTCCTTAAGACCTGGGCCTCAGCCAACAAGCTTAGCCAGCTGGCTCGATCCTTCGTCAGATGCCCCTAATTTCGCACGCCAGGTTGGTTGTCCTGCTCCACTTGTGTGCGCCATCGGTTCCGTGGGCGTCTTTTATTGCTTTGTCCACCTGGTTTGGTTTGGAGCAGTGTTGTCCTTGCGCTCTACATGGCCTAACCTTTGAATCCATAGTCGCTGTACAGCCCAAAAAATTCATGGTTGAATCTTCTTCTCCAAAAACCACCAAATTACACAGGCCTAAAGGTTGAAGGTGGAACTTTTCTCTCTTAAAGGCGAAGGGCTCCATCATCTTAGCTCGGCTCAGTTGCCCCTTGAGTCTAAGCAAACAACGATTGGCAAGACTTATTCTGTTTAATCTTGGTGCTTTCGTAATGTTTACTCCAGACTGAGGTAGGCAGTCATTCACAGCCTCGAAGTTAGAGCTGGCTATTGTGACATTCTCACAATTCGTAGTAGGTTACCTTTCTTACGTGGCATGTTGACGGGAGATCTTTCGAAATGCGGTATTTTGTACCCTTCAGCTTGCGGGTGTTTCGGAGTATTGCCCAAGCAGCGTTCCCCGATGTCATTTTGATCATAATCATTGCCGATGCGTACTTCAGGTTCAGACACCGAACATGCATGTTCTACCTCAGTATTAGTTTCGTCTATATCGAGTAAGCCGATGCATTTGGATTTAGATTTTCGATGGTAACTGTGCTATTAACTTCCAGCGGCAGACGCAATCGACTGCAATCGTTTCCAAGTCTTTTTGCAATAATTTTTCCACTTGCTCTTGCGAATTTTTGTTTTTCTGGTAAAGTATGAAGACCTTAATTTATTACATTAAGTATTTAAGCCTGCTGGGTCGCTGGCGCTGGCTAGTGGGTAAGTGCGTCGACTCCTACGCAGAGGGTGCCAGGTTGGATACCCGAATTTACCACTTTTGATAATTCACGGCTCCGCCTCTTTCGAGTCACTGACAATGCTCAAAGAGTATTTCCTGTCTTGAAAAAGCTTCTCAAATTCGCAGTTCGGAGTCGGCATTAAAACTGTAGGTCCCTTCCACTAGTGAAAGGACAATAGCACGCACAACACGAGTGGTTGCTGAGAAGCTAGGCCCAGGTCCGCGTCGGACTGTAGCGCCACCCATATTATTATTATTATTTAAGCCCGCTGTTTCGGCAAAAAGTACTTAAACTTGGGCTTTTGTACCAATTCACCTGACTCAAGTTTTCACATCAAGATTCAGCTTCCGTGTGAAATATGAGAAAGAATACTCCCTCTTTAAATCCATACAAGCTAGAGTACCACAAGGAAGTGTTCTTGGTCCCCTCCTTTACTTATTGTATAGCAGCGATGGGCACAGTGCTAGACACATTTGCTGACGACACCGTGATTTCGGTAACTGCCAAAACGGTCGAAGAATCAACTAGAAAAGTGCAATAGGCTTTAGACTGGATACACGAATGGACGAACACTCAGCGAATTGAGCTTAACGAAGCTAAATCCGTTCATATAAAGTTTACGTATAAGAACGTGAATAACTTGCCCGTTTCTATAAATAATGTTCAAATACCCTTCGGCAATGAAAAAATGCCTCGGAATGGCTATAGATGTAAAGCTTAAATGGAAGTAGCAAGCCAAAAAGAAACACGAGGAGCTCCAATTAAGATACAAAGACTTGTACTGGCTTATTGGAAAATATTCCAAGCTAAGTACTGTCAACAAATTTCTTATATACACGCAAGTGCTAAGACCCGTCTGGACGTATGGTATACAACTATGGGGTTGTACCAAAGAAAGTAGCAAGTAGAAACATGCTACAAACTTTTCAAAATAAAGTGCTGAGGGCCATCGTCAACGCACGGAATAAACAACGGTATCCACAGAGATCTTGGAATTTCATCAGTCTAAGATGAAGTTACGAATTTTGCTCCTAAGCATAAGCGTCACCTGGAAGAGCACATAACTCTGCTGTCCTTCCAATTCTCGGCGAAAGAAACCCTTTTCACCATATTCAAAGGACTAAACCCCTTGACCTAGCACGGTTCAACCCGCGCTTAGTTGCGGGGTAAGTAAGAACTCTCAATGGAGAACCTCTTGCCAAATACGTCTAAGCCATGAAAGAAATACTGCTGGATAAGTGTGAAACTTAGTTGTAGTGGAAATATATTTTATTTGAAGGGAGGTGTTTTTACCCTTTCGCTATGTGGGAACGGTCCCCATAGTGTCATTTGAAGATTTTCACCTACACTCGCAAAAAAAAATGATTCAGATTACTACTTCTGACCGGGTTACAGGAGAATTTTAGATCGGGAGTAGGCCACTTGTGTTTGTTTTGTAACGATGTACCCAGTACCGGTAGATCATGAACGATTTGAACGAGCAATCGTTTCAAGCTTCAGTAGAGTTTCGCAGTACCCATGCAAGGATGACGGGCTTCGATCCGGAATGAGTACGGACCAGATTCCTTTCTACCGAAATCGTCCAATTGTCAGATCTACAGAATGCCATATTTGACCGCGACCCACATGTGTTGGATGCTAAAATACTTGGTCATCTAGTTGATTGACATTTGACCAATTAAGTGCTGTGTTTGGGTTGAAAGTGACTGTACCCAGAGATCGCCCTTTCCTTTGAAAAAAGCAGATGACACAATCATTGAGAGCCTCTAACTACTTTTGAGAACAGTCGGATGCTGGGGCTTAAGTTCGAAGCTGGACAAACCAACAAGCTCTTTCAATGGGAAAAAATGTTGCTAGCGATGGTAGTTGGGGCTGTATATGGCCATAATAATCTGAAGTACCACGAAATGCAAATGGGACTAGTCCACGACAACAATGCCAGAATGATGCATGAAGAGTAAAAAAGAGGATACTTCGCACTATCTTTGCCTCTGTTGAGACATAGAACACTGGGTGAATGTCTCTAGCAGGATCGAACAAATATCCAACTAAGACTTCCAGATTTATAAACATATCAGGATGGCTGTACAACCCATAAAGATGACTAGAAAATAGAATGGAGTTAAGCGGATATTCCCCCCTGTTCAAGCAGGACTTTAGTCCTTGTGGCTTATCCGTCGTATTACAGAGATGCCCGAATTCTTCCTCTCTTTCCCCTTAAGATTTTTGACAACTGTTTTTTATAACGTGTTCATAAACCAAATTGACCAATCAGAGGACGGCATTTTCGTTATTTCGTGAATAACCGTCAAAAATTCATGAATATCCGTCAAAAAGGCACTCTAATTCGTCGATGGACTAGGGGGCAATCAGCTGTGAAGTCAGCTACCTCTGTAATACTTCATTTCTGCTTCCCATCAACCTAACTTCACTTCGGCAGCCATTCAGAAAATCAACCTTCACAACATTGTGACACAAGAGCGAACCATTTAAATAATAGGAGACGACAATATCGCGTAAGTCTATCGTTTGACTCGTTTGATCATTGATGTTTTGTGTCTTCTGTTGGACCGTGCTGTCCAATATGAGACCATAAATCCTGTGTGCTCTCTCTTAAGTGGACAGCCACGGGACTAGAGAGCATCCGCTTAAGTGCAAAAAGAACACAACCAAAATCATATCTGCCAGCCAAACATTATAGCATATCTTGCTCGCTTATGAGAGTCGTCCGCTTAAGAGGACGAACCGAAAATTCCCCCGCAATACTCTTACCACCATGCATTCGGCCGAATAGCTAAGTTCAGAAATTAGTCCTTAAGCCGTTCTTCCTAGTCCACTGTGTGTCCCACTCACTGTCCACTCCCGCAGGCATTAAGCACCTCCTCCCTCTATTCGTCTGGCTGGTAATGCATTTAAGGGTATTCCTCTGACAACAAGAAAATAAAAGCGGTTTAGGTACAAGGAAATGGTTTCCATTCTTCACCACTGAGTCATCCGCAGGCGACACTTTGTCTCTGATCTTATGATCTGGAGTCGCTGCATCTATGTCTGCATGAGTGTCTCCCACACTTGCTCAGCGGCACTCAACTCTGCGGCTGGGGTGGGGAAGGCATGTAAGTGACATGTGAACCATCACGGAATGCGATGAGTTTGGCAAATGAACTCTACGTGGTGTCAGTCACATAATGCAGCACAGGTCCCATTCATTTCCGCACTGTCGGTGGAACAGATCTCCCGAAAATGGGGGACCCACCGTGCATGTGATATGTTACTTTGCAGCGAATCCGACTCGTCGCATCTTTCCATGGTGAGTGCCAAACAAGCGTGAACCTCACCCTAACCAGGCTCCGGTATTCCCAAATAATATCGAAAATTCATAAATCCATCCAAAAGGTTACCAATCAAGGTTATCTCTCCCCATTAACCAGCCGATCACACCGAACACAATAAACATTCGTCCGCCTTGAGAATTCGATCGAATAAATATTTTTCTTTGAATTGATTATTAATTGACTAGAATTCGGCTTCGAGGGAAAGAAGCAAAAAAAAAAAAGAAAAAAAATGAAATGATTATGAACTAGTTTTGCGTTTTGTCCACAAATAGGCACGGCACGATATATGCATGCTTTGGCTAAGCGAAGCGTTGCCTGGCGTTGATTCATGCAAAGTTATGCAAATGGCTGGCATCGCATTATACACTGAGGAAGCGAAGTAGGCAGAGACCGTGCTATAAAATTGTACGACATGCAAATAAATCTTCGACCATCCATTGATACCTCATTACTATTATGCCAATGAAATTGGATCTCGCAACACTGACGAGAGCGGGATGATCGACAAAGCGATCTGGTTGAGCTCCATTTCACATACAGGTCGCATGGCAAACTGGTTCGGCAGCAAACGGTGGTGGAGTTTTTTGGAAATATGCGATGCCCCAGAGTTGATTGAGTGAAATTTTCGTTGTGGATGAACCAGCGAACGGTCGGCGCATCGCAAGGATGCGGTGTGAAAAATGTAATTACCGGCACAGCGCTCTGCCCCTTTGGGGTGGAATTAAAACATAAATTTGGCTTTAAAATAATTTACGATTGGCCTCATTATGACAGGCCGGGGCCTGAAAGCGATACGCTGGTGTGTGGATCGTGCCGGGCCATATCGTTCACTGGCAGAGATAAACACTTGAGTTTATACGCGCTCCGGCCGGTCGTCTTCCGCCAAAAATTAGGTGCACGCCGAGCGGGCAGTAATTCAAAATTAATCACCGAAAAGGTAAATTGGAACGTTGGCCATAATCGGTTTTGGAGGTTTGCGTAAAATATGGGGCTGTGTACCCAGCAGAGCGACAGAGAGAGGGAGAGAGAGAGAGATCAGATCTCGTTGGGGATTACATCAGTTGCGGAGGTCTCACGTTCGCACACCAACTCTTTTGTTCAGACGTCACGGTATGCATCATCGTCTCCCCCTCGCACTCTGTTTACAATCTCATAATTTAGGATGTATCATCCCCTCATAATCAGCTAGATTCGCGCTCAAATCGGGCGTCAATAATTCACAGGGTGTTAACCTTTTCCATCGACACTTCACAGTGAGTGTCGTCATCTAGGCAGGCGGCCCTCCTCTCGCCGGCGAGTCCTTTCGATCGCACAGACATTGTCGCCTTGCTGTGTCTGTTCCCTCTGAAGAGGTGATAAATTATCGATTACAATCGATGACTTTTTGATTCGTTTAACGATACCCTGCCGTATGTGTGTGTGTTGTGTTGTTCTGCTTCTCCCTGTTTGTTGGCAAAACAAGAGGTGCTAAATGTTGGGCGAGTCAACAATCCGATTTCGAACACAATAACCCGTGTCCTGCACAATGGATGAACGCTCATAGATCAATGATGATGATTTTTGTTTCGGCTGTCGCTGTGTTGAATGGAATGGAAATGTCGCCTGTGTGTTCATGTTCATGGGTTTTCATTTCTCTTCGATGGAACAGGACAATGAATCCATTTGCAGTTTGAAGTGAGCGTGGCTACGCGTGGGGACAGGGGATATGCTCTCTGTGGTATGTTGAGTGTGTAGTTAATTTTCAATAAAACTGTGATGATTCTTTTGAGGGGAGTTCATTGATTTGTGGAAATAAATCGGGCAACCAGCTGCGTAACAAATTTTTTGTTGTGATCGAGGTTGTGTTGCGATTTCATGGGAGTTCTGCGAAATTTTAGTCGCAATTTGATTCGGTTATTCGTGGCGTATTTGATTCGTGTTTGGAAGTATTTGCAGAGTCCTTAACTACTGCATGTGGCGTGTCTTTAGTGAGTGCTGCATCTGTTCACATTTGCATGCTTTTAGTCATCGTATGTGTGGATGGACACAAATGATTCATATTAATGGATTTTAAAGCACAGTGGCGCTCTCTCTAACTCGAACGTTTTCGAGATATTTTATATACATTTCCCTCGATTTTCCATACAAAGCCGTTTCTCTAAGTCAAACTCCCTCTATGTCGAACAAATTATGGTATCCTGTGGCAATTCGACTTGGGGGGAGTCCACTTTGTTTTTGAACCACATTAATAGAAGACTGGAAAAGAAATAATATCCCCGCATCACCTCATCAGCTGCCATTACTTACGAGGTATCAATAGTCGTCGTCTAGCTTACAATCCGGTCGATGTATAATCCACAAACTGAAGCTGTCTTTGAAGATTCGTAACCTTGTGTGGTGTAAACGATTTTATGAAAAATATTTGAAATTTTAATCAAATCAAAAAAAGGCATTAGAGAGTTAGCCTTATTTTTTTGATTTGAGTGAAATTTGAAATATTTTTCACAAAATCGTTTGAATCCAACAGCAAAAAATTTGCAATCTTTTTCGACCTTCCACAGGTAAAAATCCAAAAACTGCCTCCGGTTGTTAAGGGCAAAATGCAAGCTTCCGTGTGGAAGTTGAAAAGAGCAAAGTATTCCTGCTAATACTGCAGCGTTTTTCTATTACTTTTCCACTTTGATTTATAAAATACTAGCCTTTACGCGCGACTTCGTCCGTATGGAATAGTTACTTTGTGTAGCCTTTTTCATTTTTGGGATACTAATTTACCGAATAATACAATACAATACCTAGTAACTACAAGCTACCGTGATTTACTGTAAATATCTTATTTTAACACATTTTTATAAACTACATTTTTTTTTTTTGGTGGTACGACAGTCCGAAGTGGACCTGGGCGTAGCTTCTCAGCAACCACTCGTGTTGTGCGTGCTACTGTTCTTTCACGAGTGGAAGGGACCTACAGTTTAATGCCGACTCCGAACGGCGAAGTTGAGAAGCTTGTTCTAGACAGGAATATTCTTTGAGCATTGTCAGTGACTCGAAAGAGGTGGAGCCGTGAATTATCAAAGGTGGTAATTTCGGGTATCGAACCATTTACCCACTACGCCACGGCGACAATCACCAATAGGAGTGCTTATTCCTTCGAAATGGAATCGAATCCCATTGCAAAATAGGACTCCACAGCCCGGCGGTAGCCACATCAACGGGCCAAGAAAAGTCATGAGAATGTGCAGAATAAACCACGAAATACAAGGAAGCTTCGAAAAGGATATGAGTTAAAAATCTATTTTCTAAACAATTTAAAAAATTATAATTTTACTAGAGGAGAAGCCTCTAATGCCTTGCAGCATATTGTCAAAACTGTTTATTCAAATAAATGAAATGAAATGAAACCTCAGACTGACTGAAGAAAAATATGGCCTGAGTACAACCGATCCAAGGCAAAAGATCTCCTTCGTCGAACTCAACATGACATCACTGGATTGGTGACAGTCTGTACGGGACACTGGCCGATTGGAGATCATGCAGCAAAACTTAGTATGCCACATAACATAGATAGTCGAAGTTGCAACTACATAGCTGAGAAGGAGACCTTAACGCACTTCTTTTGCACTTGCCCGGCTCTTCCAAGAAACAGACAGCGAGCGCATGGTAGACCCTTTTTCAAATCACTTGACGAGATTTCGGAAAAACTAACGGCCTTCTTAAATATCTCAGCTTGGATTTAAATATATCTTAAAAATGCACTGTACGTAAAAGGGACTAGATCTGTGGCAGCAAAACGGCACATAGTGCTAATTAGATTCTTACTGAACCACCACTTCTACGTACCTACCTTTAGACTAGGATGTGCATGCTAGGATAAATATTTCCTTCAGCCCACCGAAGTCATTGCTGAACTAAGGTACTCTTTCTTACTTGCAGATCCGGTCAAAATTGATTTCCCCGTGTGCTCCTCATAATACTAAATATATGGCTTACACTGCAGGCACTCGTGTTCGTTCCACTGAGTGAGAAGGGGCCTACTTGGGTTTATTCTGACTCCGAATGGCAAATTTTGAGAAGCTTTACTCGTAGAGCATTGTCAGTGACTCAAATGAATAAGGGCCGTGAACCGAGGTATGGAACCAATATCACGGAAGTATTGCCCCCGCCTGGAGGAACCGAAGCAGATGTCGCAAATCGAGTATCTAAAGCTAAGTCAGCATTCGGGATGTTGTCCGCAATATGGAGAAGCAAGGCTAATAGCTTAAGCATCAAGCTAAGACTGTTTCGCTCCAATGTTGAGTCCGTGCTGTTATGTGGGTGCAGCGTTTGTGAACCGCTGCCTACGAAACATATTAAGAATTATTTATTCTTGCGGAACCGTGTCTCAAACGAACAGCTTCATCAGAGATCAACAGCGCAAGTGCTAGTGGATTGGTCATACCCTTCGAAAAGGCGATAGTTCTATAGCATAACACGCGATGCGGTGGAACCCGCTAACCCAAGACGGCAAAAGAGCGGGTCGACAGAGAAGCACATGGCGTAGAA
The DNA here is from genome assembly GCA_964034865.1 of Eristalis intricaria. NCBI lineage: Eukaryota > Metazoa > Arthropoda > Insecta > Diptera > Syrphidae > Eristalis > Eristalis intricaria. The sequence goes on from OZ035875.1 coordinate 13,462,854, forward strand.
CAGTAGATGGGGAGTGCCGACAGCTGGGGAAGGGTTGGAGATTAGCTGAAAATCATTGCAATCGTCGTACACGATGGAGAGTAGAGGCTGTAGGAGAAGTAGATGCCCTAGGCCCCCGTAAGGGTATACAGGATACATACAGGCAGGGAGGTTAATTTACCTAGTAGTCGAAACACAGCCGCCACTACTCATTGCGATCGGCTGACACAAAGCCCTACTTCAGTCTTCAGTCACACTCCGTACAGAAGAACCAATTCATCTCCTCCTAATTGGAACTATGTCCGTGCGCCTGCATCCACATTCTGCTCGAGCAAGCCTTACCATATCTTTAATTTCTAGACTGGAGATGTCAGAGACATTCTGTGCTTCATTTTGTGTGATAACAGAGGTTGGTGGAACACTGGCAGAAGCCTGGCGCCTATGCATCGTTTTCGAAATAACAAGAGTATCTTCGTTGTCGTCGCTTGAGATCACAACTGATTATCACACATTACTAGGTCCACCCTAAGAACGTCTGCATGGTAAACAACTTCAATTTCATAATTTTAGCCGCATTGTATCATCGAACCGCATTCCTCTGGATTTCCTGTTACGCCTAGACATAGGCGTGGAAGGTAACTGTCCACCTGATTAAAGCAGATACTCCCATAAATTTCATAAATTTTTATGAGTCCACCAAATCTACTTATTCATCAAGCGGCTCTCCACTTCTGTGTCGCACCTCGAATTTTATTCAAAATCATCGCGATAACCCCCAGCCACCACCAATCGCCGCTTGTGAACGCCCAAAATATGAATGAGGCACACGTCATTAGCATACGTTTTTACGAGCGCCAAAGATTAAAAATATCTGTGCCAGCGATTGCATCTCGATCGGTCGAGCACGGCCCTAGATCCCTTCTCTCGGTCCTCGGTCCATGCCGTCCGTTCGGTTGCAAAAATGAAGTCCTCCGCTCAAGGCGGGGTTATTAATTGAACGCGATTTCGGCGATTAAGCTCAGACGTCGTCCCGGATCGATGCGCCACGTCGTTTTGTGCGTGGTGAAATCCGCTGAAGGCGGACGAAGGATTTAATTACAATTTATGGCAGATGTTCCGGCAGTGGACGCATGCGGTGCGAACGCACCATCCCATGGGAATCGCGCTCCAAATGGGGAAATGTTTTGCATGAAATAATTGCGGGCGTTTATCAGGTGCGCCCGTTGAGGGCGGTGAATTGTGGGCTATGGTGGTACTTTGGGGTGTACTAAATAAATAAAACAGTCCACAGGACGCTTACCAGTGGATCCGGTAAGTTACGGCCGCGATTGAACGGCGAGACGGGGGCAGGCCAGGGACATGCTCATATTTTTGAAAGAGGAAGTGAGCGTTAAGAGATGATTTAGGAAGGACCCAGGCGAGGATTTTTTCGGTGGAAAAGGGACACTCGCTCTTCGACACAATTTATTATTTTAATTGGTACATGGAATGTTTGGACTGCTCTCGAAGCGATAAATCAAATCGAAACACTTCGACGTCCATTTGGAGTGGATTATGAATGAGCATTGGGTGCTAGGAGAAAGGTAATTCATTTGGTAATGTCTCATGTACTCTGTCAAATGGGATTGAAAGCTCTGAAGGGAAGCCCACCCTTGATATGCTCAAGCTGCTCCCATACAGGAGTATGGTAAGCAAGTAACGTTTGGAGAGATTTGCCGTCGTAATCGTTGACTAATCCAGAAATGGAATAGGTTTTCTGCGAAGCAGCACCTAACGTAAAGTCTATATCGGAGAGAGTCCAGAAATGCCAAATATTTCTTTCTTATGTCCAGCTGTTCTTATACCCGATAAGCGGACATTAAAAAATGTGATTTTATCCGAACGGACACTTATACTATTGGTGTCCTAACCACACCACGGACACCAATACTCCATGAACGGGTGTCTTCGAATACGAGCCTCCTGGTTCAATCAGGAGAGGAAGTCTGCAGTCTCCGACCCAGTTAAAGCGGATGTAAGACAGGTTGGCTTTGATAACTCAAGGCAGCGTTCTCAGGACCGTCACAGCTATTGCTTAGGCTCAGACTTTTCATAGGTCGCAGGCCTGATGGGTGAGCAAGTATGTAAGTTATGGATGTAGTACAACGTCTCTGTTTCCCTGACTGGAAGATCTTCAGGAATTGAGGGCAGCATCAACTCAGGCTTAGAGACCCTCCATGAGTCACTGACATGAGAGGTAAATATGTATGAAGCTTGGCATAACCAATGAAACCTTTTTCTAAACTCCACAAGCCACCTGACACAAATTCGCTCTCGTTTTCATTGGAAAACCACAACCAAATGGATACAAGTTTGTTAGACAAAAAAAAAACCAAACAAAAAAAAAACTGAATACAAAATTGATATCGTGACATTATATGCTATCAAGCGGATGCTATCTATGCCAGCATTCCTCGGCGAAGAGCACAAGCTGAGACCACGTCTAGCCGCTGACATCATCGTCGTTCTCATAAATGTGATGAGCACCAAAACCAAACAGAACAGAGAAGAAGAAAAAAAAATACCTTAATTTTAATTTTAATTAGAACTGAAGATGAGAACGTACATACATATACAGGCGAGCGCAAGCACACACAGTGGCTGGTGTTGATTGGTTAAGTGAAACAAGCCGACTCTGCGAGCTTTCAAATGGGCTCACTCATAATGTCTTGTTAATACCTTGCCTTAATGAATTTATAAATGGAAACGTTTATGGTGTCTTAACAACGCTAATAATTATTAAAATTTTTGTGATGATGTTTATTCATAACGGGAATGAAATATCGAGACGACTCTTGTCGGCTTGTTGTTGTTGTTGTTGTTTTTTTTTTTTTTGGCGACAATTGTCTGGAAGGTTAGAAGCAGGTTCTTGTCGAGCGATTAGTCAGTGGTGAGCGATAAAGTATCGAGATCACTCCTTGCGGCGCGGCGGTGCTGGCGACATGTGTGGGGAGGATAATCTGACGATGAATTGAAGGCATTCTTCATTTCCAATGTCATTGTGGTCCGCGAAGCTTGCATCAAATGGTAAACCAGATCGAGATCGAGTTTGAAGAGATAGAGACCCGGTCTGTCTGGACTGTGGTCGTTGGTGAAGAGTTATCTGTCTACAAGCACCTCTTGGCAGGTAGTCGGCACAGATTTCCATCAGAGTTGGTCCTGTTCAACGGCCACCCTAAGAGATCCACTCTTCCCCACAGATCTAACTGTGTGAACAAATTCTCACTCACCCCATCAACCCTTTTCTGTCATCATTTGTATCACTTAAACCATGACAATCGCAGTACCAGCGATGCACACGATACCTTAGCACCTCGAGGCGGTGCCAACAAGACGCTCCTTGGCGCGACAAACAACACCCAGGTCCACAGACGACACCCGACAGCCGACAGATATCCGATTAAACACGGCCAGCTGTTGTTCTGTCACCGATGCTCTCCTCAGACACAAACAACCGCGATGATTAATGAGCCGATCATTGACTCCGTTCGCACACTCGCCTGACAGCCAGGACACTTAACCTCATTACAAGCAGAGATACACACATCACCCATTGTGCGCGCAGCTCACCCCATTCAGTGCGCGTACAATGGGCCGACATTCCGCAGGCGCTACCCGCCACCCCAAAGCAAACAAGCGCCCAAGCACCACTTCACGTGACCGATGATTGCTTAAAAATTAACTCGAATCCTTAAGATAATTCGTTCAGGGGCAGTACACGCACACAGATCGGATTACCTCAGACCTACCTGGTCGGCGCACGGGGACTATCGAGGGAAATCTAAGAAGCTACACACGGCGCGGCGCGGCTACTTGAGTATTTCTTTGCGGCACCATGTCGACGCGGCAGAACTCGAGCGAGCGGCATTTACCATTCTGAAGGTGTTCGGACACCACAAGTCTACTGGGAGCAACACAATGACCATGTCAATTGGAGTCGTCTTTGGCCGTCATCACGGTCGCCGCAGCGGTCGCTGAAGCGCTGTAGCTGGAGCTGTTACCAGAGCTGTAGCCGGACCTGGAGCTAAAGCTAAAGCTGGAGAATTCGGTAGACGACAGCGACGAGTGTGGTGTCAATTGTTGGTCGCGTTGTTGCTCCGAGTGTCGAGTGCTGACATTGACGTCGTTGTTTCCCTTCGCACACCTTCTCGCCACGGCCGCTCGTTCATACGCGGAGTGTGGCGAAGGGCGCGCAGGTGATTAGGTACGAGATGTGCAATTTTCCGGCTGCACCGAGCGGCTGGACACTTTGATTTTGAGCTGCGGTGTGTCCGACTGTCTGTGTGTCTGATCCTTTGTTGTGACTGCTGGTGGTGGTGGCTCGCGGAATGTCATTGGGTGGAAATGGGAAATGTGTTGTTTGTGACCATGGCCATGGAGGGCAGGGGTGCCTCTCTTGTGCGCACAGACACAACGGTGTTGGTACGGCTGCTGTTTACGGCGTCACAGGAATTTCCACAGAGCGGCCGGAAAAGTTGTATGAACGCGAACCATGTGTGTTGCAATGCATTCGGAATGCGTGTCCGCGGCGAGTAGAAAGTCCAGCGACCAGTGCCAGCGACTGTGCGACGCGATGTCCTCGTGAAAGGTTAAAGTGCGCCCGTATTGTTTGTCGAACAGATTCCCGGGCTCTTTTGTTCCTATTCCTCAGCACTTCGCACCGGGGACTTGTAGTCGGGTGAAAAATGCAGTCAACAGGCGCCTTTTTGGGGGTTGGTGTGGAACCGATGTTGGCTTTCTCTCCAATTAAGTGGCGGCTCTCGTTGCGAGACGACAACTTAATTGCTGTTTGCCGACTTGGCGCCTTGGGTGTGCAGCGTGTGTGTGAGATCAGAGGTGAAGTGCAATTTTAATCGGTTGACATGGCGACCGCTGGAGCTGGCATCAGCCTACTTCGCCAGCTTGATTGAATTGTGTTCCCTTCAAGCACCCAGCATGGGCTCTCTTCAAAACTCAATAAATTACCCGCGCCGCTGACCCGGAGGGAGAAGAGAGACGATCAGAAGCTACCTGCTGCTGCTGCTGCAAACTTCTACAGATGTCGATCAGGCACCACACACCGCCATCAAGTGGTGCTGCCGCTGCTGCTGTCCAGCGTCGCGGGAAAGATCATTTTTCAAATCCATAGCCCAGTTAGGATCCCGACTTACAACTGCTTCTCTTCTCAAGTTAATTGTTTTATCATGCAAAACAGACGCGCCACCAGGTCGCCATCCAACAGCACCACCCCCTTCTTCAACAGCGCCCTGAGGTGGGCAGAGAACATCGCCTTGCCGTCTCCTTTGCCATCAACATCGAACGCCACTATTAGTAGTTGTTGCCCCATTTGTTCAAAGAGATACAAATTTTTTCAGAAACAAAAAAAAATGATAACACACAAAGCCAGGCAACAACGGCGGGAGTACGCCACGACGAGAGGTGTACACTGGGGCCGTCCCCAAAATTGTTTTTCGCCGAGGGCCACATTCTCTCCACGGCGACGGCGATGATGAGGGAGAGAGTTCGGGGATTTCGATACGTTCGTTCGTTTCCTTTGTTTTGCCTCTAAGCTGTTTTGATCGATGAGTTCGGTGTTAATTTGTATCTTTTCCCATCGCTCGATGGACCCCGTCGGGGGATGGCGATGATGATCGACGGCTCGCCGGGGGAGGGGGGGAGGTATGTAAATATGAGTATACCTGCTGGAGCAGTGTGTTTTGATTCGATTTTTACTAATAATTACGTTCGCCGCGTAAAGCTTGACCATGGCACAGACGCACGCGGGGCATGGGTGGGTTTGATGTTGAAAAATGAATTTGGGCCATCAATCAAAACGGCTAACAGATGTTGCTCTCGGTCAGGAAGCAGCACACGGAGTGTGACGTGGCGGGGAGACGGTTGTGTGGTCAAAATGTGTGGGGAAATCCAGGGTGAGCATCTTACAGATTTTTGTGTGGCGACTGTGGCCGGGACGCACGTGTTGTTAATCTGCCCGCGACTTGATGGGAGGAGGCAGGGATTAACTGGAAGCTTCTGCAGCTTCTAGCGTTTAGTGTTAGAAGTCCTGCTGTTGGGCTGAGTTAAGTCGACTGCTTAATGATCACCGCGGTCAGCGTGCGCCTGCTGGTCATTGACATTCCGCTGCCACCGTCAGCCCGCGGGCGACGTTTAACGAAGATCTTGCGATTTAAAATGGTTCTTCGGCGCGCTTCAGAGGTCATTAGTCATCGGTGGGAAGATGAACTTTGCCTCGAAATTGACGAGATGATGCTTGTAGCGCGAACCGAGTCGATAAATGTAGTTCTTCACGTCGATATCAGCTGAGGTGGAGAACTTGCAATTCTGGACTCATTTGTAGCATGATTTGATGCGCGACTTTCAGACGCAGAGCTGTCGCGTTCGAGAGAATTGAGCAAGAAGTCAGGTCTCGTCAAACATGTCACGAAGGAGGTGTGTAATCCAGACGGAACACGGACCAGTTTAAATGTGTTCTTTGGCGCATCACCAAAAGCGTTTGTTACCGTGGCGTACTTGTGTTTTGAACTAAGCAACGGAAATGATGTCTCTCTAGTGATGGGAATGGCGAAAGTGCTGGTTCCTCCAACGTCTGGAGCCGGATCGTCGTGGCCTTAGTCTTCCTTCTGTGGATCCACGATAAGAGACAAATAGTGATGATGCAGATGAAAATACTTTCCTCGTAGTTCTTGAGAACTGTTATCCATTCCGGAAGTGACCTCATGTCCTCATTTCCATTTTCCAGGACTTTAGGTGGAATTTCTGTCGGTATTGAACTGTTCTGCGGCCTTTCTTGTAATAGAGTGCTAATGTTGAGTCCGTTGAGATGGTCACAGCGTCTTGTGTTTCTGCAGTTTTAACACTCCATCGTCTGGAAGCCTTGTATGCTAAAAGACCTTGTTGTTGCAAACCTACTTAACGTGTAGGTTTTGTCTTTTTAAATTGGAGATCCAAGTTGGATTCATTTTTACATCCAAGTTGGATCCACATTGGTAGAATTGTTCTTCGTTTTTGTGGGCAAGTAGATCTAATTCGCATCTACATAAATTAGATCGGTGATTGAAGATTAAATGCTGCTGGTTACAAAGATATGTGGTGTTAAATCGAACACATTTACTCATTTCATCATTCGCCATCTTAGCGGAGGATGTTGAACACTAAATAGTTAGCAGATGGTTCGACATAAATTAACTCATTTTGATGCGCAGCCGGTATCGTAATTGTTCTTAGAACCACGTAGCTTAGAGGGATTCTATATCGAAGATGACATTTCGATTCATTAACCGTCTTGTTGATGTTATGCAATAAAACGGATAGGGACATCGTTCTGTTCAGGGAGATAAGTGATTCCGAATGACCGAGACTTGAAAAAAATATTTGAAATCGAGCTATCAGCAGCAAAGCTTCTCTTAAAGAAGCTCTACAACGAGAATGGGAACTTTTACACCCAGATTTTTGCAAGAAACTTGTCGGGAGTATGTCCAAACGACTAAGACCCGTTATTGATGCTAAGGGTGGTGCAACTAAATACTGATGTGCCACTCACCTACTTTATTTTATGTATTTTTTCATATTTTCATTTTTGTGCCAATAATTTTGTGTTACGTTTAATTGAAGTCAGTTTGTCTACTTTCGTTTTTGCCTACTTGGATTTATTAACATTTGATTTTTTTGTACTAATTTTTAATCTTTTGCTAATTCTAATTGTTTTTAATTTTATTGAATTAATTTTTCACGACTAAGCTAGTTTAATTTAGCTTATTTCTTCTTGTGCGAATAATTTTGTGAGGATTTTGATGGGTATGTTGTTCGGAGGGTGTTCAAAAGTTGACTAGTATTTTTGAGGGAATTTTCTTACTTTGTTATATGGACTTTCGTGAGTAAAAATGTATTGCAATGCCCATTTAACTGGAACTATTTGACCTAAAATTAATTCTTAAGTACAGCCTATTCTTAAGCCATACCTGACAAATTAACTCAAAAAATTAAGTTCGCTTTATACACTTAATTCATGAATTCTGAAAAACTCATGAATTCAATTTAAACAATTTGATAAGACCAATGGCAAGATATTGCAACTTTTACTAATGGCTAAAAATGGTTGTCAAAACTTCTTATTTGTGGTTCACGCTTCAATAATATTTTGTATTATTGGTTCACATGAAAAAATTCACACTATGTTGTGCATTCATTAACACTAGGACTACCGGGATTTCATCGTACCTAAAACTACCAGAGGGAGACATTTTGACTCCACCTAGATTTTGATGTGCCAATACATTACTTTACATACACATACTTTTTTCTGTTGATGTCACTGTTTTGTTATCTTACCTTACAAATTAATTCGTCAAAGCATTTTCTTTTTGTATTTTTTTTAGGCCATCGCAAAACACTGCGAATAATCTCGTTAAATTAAGAAAAAAAAGTGAAAATAATTCTTTATTATTATTAATATTCTTTAGGAGCAAATATATCTATAAAGGTCTTGTCAAAGTCAAATGACAGGCCTCATATGTCATAAGAAGTACTAGGTACCTTTATAGCACATATCCCAAAATATAACTGCAAAAAATTCTAAGTTAGAAAATCACAATTTGAAAAATATATTATTATTATTATAAATTACCAAATCATTTATTCTAGGATGAGGCAGTTTACACAGCTGCGGGTAGTTTTAGCTGTGCATTGACCACATAGTTATCGGGAACATTTTTCACAAAGCCCAACAGTGGGGTTCTTCTTGCAATGTTTTTTTTTTTTTGTCAGAATTTCGTTGTACTTGAAGATTGAACTGTTTTACTACTTGTTTGTGGTTCAACTGATAAGGTTTTTCTGATTCATCTCTTTTCGTTACTTGCGTCAGTTCACGAGCCAAATCTTGAAGAAATTCGCGTCGCCTTATTTGTTTCCCCGTGACTTGCTTGTAAAATACCCAAGTGTTGATACCAGCTATATCCAGTGAATTTTGAAAATAATGTAGGGGCCATCTTCGACATGATGTTCGCGTTGTGCATTTTCTAGCCATTTGTTCTACAACATCAAACCCATACTTTGTCATGTTCTCATTAACTCATTTTCATTAACTGTTCCACTGTTATGCATTGTACTCAAAACTAACACATTTTTCTTCGGCTTGCCTTGATAATGAGTGAGAAGCATGCCTTCTGACTGGTAAAATAATGAGAAGTATACATCAGTACGCTTTCTTTTCAGGTCAGCTGGAATCTCCCTACGAGCTTTGTTCATAGTACCAAGGAGACTGCAGTTCTTTGCTTTCAACATCTTAGCAGGCTTACCAGATGTGAAGAAGTTGTCGGTTGTTACGTTCCTTCCCTTTCCAAGATATGGTTCCATGAGTTTCAAAACAACGTGGTCTGACAACCTTTCGGCAACACGGACTTCTTCCCTTCCTGCATAAGGGAAGGCATTGACAACATATTTACTGTCTTTGTCCACGGCCAACCAGTATTTCTGCCCAAACTTGTCCGGTTTTGATGCAATGTATTGGTTAAAACTGGCTTTACTGGGAAATAGTTGCTCATCGATGGTAATGAATGCCGGCCCGGTTTGTAGCAGATAAAAGAATTTTCCATAAATCTATCCCAAATTGTAGAAAATAGAGCAAATTTATCACTTTTTAATCTACTAGATCGGCTAGTTTTCTCATCAAATCGTAAGAAACGTAATATAGTTGTAAAACGATTTCTGCTCATTGTCATTTTACAAATATTGAGTTCCCGGAAATCAGACCATAACGAAAACAAAGGTAAATCATTTTTACCACTTACTCCACGAGCATACATTATTCCAAAAATTCCTCTAATTCCGTGAGAGTAAGATCGAAACTGTCTTCACCATTTTGTCTTGCAGCCTCTTGCTTCGTACATTTTACTATATGTTCCATCATTGATTTAGTCATGAGTAAGCGCCAAGCAGTCGCAGGACTGCCATCTTCAATATACCTATTTTTGTGTATGCTGTTGGCCCTGCTACTTCTTTCAAAACATTTTGTGCAGGTCTTCTACCCTGGATCTCGTGGTTTTTTTTTGTCAATTTCGACCCATACAGTTCCATCAGGACTAGTATATGAAGGCAAGGCTATCTGGACATTAGGTTCATGTTGCTCATCAGGCGATTGGAGGGAACCTTTATCTAGCAAGGACATCGGTGCGTCTTCTTCATCCTCAATATATGTACTGCACTGAGGTGTTCCACATTGTAGAACGGTTGGATTCGTACATTTTTTCGCGAACCTTACGGGTGGTTTTGTTGCCTTTCTTTTTTTTTTACAAAAACTTCCTCTTCTTCATCGCTGGAGTTTTCAGAAGACAAAAAAAAAACTCACCATTCGAATCTGACGCCGCTTTACCACAGTCCGATACGTCATCGGGTACACTTGTTAGAAAATCCAGAATTTCTTCCTTATTCATATTTTTTATGATAATTTCACACACCGCACGTAGCCAGAAATGTAGGTCAACTAAGCGTTATAGGCCCCATACACTACGCATACACGTCACTACAGATCATGTGTGTGCATCCTGGCGATGTGGATATAATACAATAAAAAAATTTGTACGTATGCGTAGACGTGTTGCGTAGTGTGTATAAGTTACCTCTGAAGTAAATCAAACACTGCCCCTGTCGTTAACAGCGTTGCCAAATAAAGAAAAATATATAAAATAGACAAGGATAGAAGAAAGAAGTGTATCAAAGACACTCAATGTCACCTACATAATAAGTATAAACTACCACCGAAATGAATAAAAAAACTAATTAGTCATCAGTTCATCTTATTATATGCTTATGGGATGGGAGTCTAAATGACTCATAGCTGTAGTTCTAGGTGATTTTTATTTTAAGCATAGGAAAACAGAACAATTCGCCGTTCGGAGTTGGCATTAAACTGTAGGTCCCTTCCACGCGTCAAAGAACAATAGCACGCACAACACAAGTGATTGCTGAGAAGCTAGGCCCAGGTCCACCTCGAACTGTCGCGCCACCAATATTATTATTATTATAGAAGGACAGGTCCTACGGTCCTTTTTTCTCGAAAAATTATTAATTGTCAGCCAAACAAAAAGTCCTAAGTTGCATACCGACCAAATAATTAACTTTTGAAACTAAAAAGGAGCCATTTGACTCACTCGGTAGTTCTAGTGTTAATTATAATAATATAATATGGGTGGCGCTACAGTCCGAGGCGGACCTGGGCCTAGCTTCTCAGCAACCACTCGTGTTGTGCGTGCCATTTGTTCTTTCACACGTGGAAGGGACCTACAGTTTTAATGCCGACTCCGAACGGCGAAGTTGAGAAGTGTTAATTATGTCCAAGTATTTCAGATTGCTCAAAGTTTTAATGAAACGACTTCATGAACATAAGCTTTGTTCGTTCGTTCAAAGTTTTGTCGAAACTTGAAAAAACGTTCAAATAACGAGCGAATAAGAACTCTAATTCACCCCATTACTAAGGTGGGGAAGGGTATCAGCTGTTCTCAAGAGCTCACACTTATTCACAGACACGGAGACAAAAAGCGTATAAAAAACTCTGTCAGATGAAATCAAGGGGGAAGGGAGGTAGAAGTTGGATATCTCTATTGTAGGTTATCTCTGCTATGGGAGAAGAAATTAAAACAATCCCTGCCTAAAATTAGACGTCTCGCAAATATAGCAAAAATATGATAACATGAAGGCCCGCGTCAAATCAAAAGGCGATAAGAAAAAGACGGGCAATCTTCCCATTACATTAAAAACAATCAAAAGTATGGGACCACCACGGGTTTCTTCAGGAGTATCGGAAAGCAAATGAGGAATAAAAATGATTCCATGTTATCAAACTCGAATCTATACATGGTCTTGAAACTATCTCCTGTGTCCCCGAACGGACATGAGTTATAATTCTTTGTTTTTTGCATTTGCAGGTTTTAAGGCATTATCTGTGTTTTTTTGCAAGCATACTTAAATTATAAGTGAATAAAAAAAAACGATCTTCGGCGCTTAATAATTCACCATAAAATCTTGGCAGCACCTTTAAACAACTTTGCACTCACCCTTAAACGCCAAGAACTCTAGTTATCAAACGTCAACTTAGGGGAGGGTACCTAGTTTGAGGAAATTTTTTATTCACACCAAATTGAGGATTTCCTTTAACGAACATACTCGACTCATGTGTTCTTACTCGTTTTCTTACGTATCTTCTGTACCTACTACTTTTCCTTTTATAGCTGATCCTCAGTGTGCGGCTTTTGCCATGAATATTCCTAAGAGTAATTATTGGTTGGGGTCTTGTATCCGTTGAGGAGATCAGTTGAGGTAGAGACATTCGTGGCGATCGTCACAACTTGGATTTCCTGAGGAGTGTAAGATCTCCTTTGGTCCTTTGTTTGTTATGGTCGTTGTTGTTTTATGTGTCTGATCTTAAGTTTACCTCAGACAATTAAATCAATTAATCGACTTTTGTTTCTGTTGCCGAAAAGCGACGGACGTCCACATGCTACTAGGCGATGCCTTGATCACCAGCCCACCGCTGAACTGTCTGCAGACTTAGCCCAACGCTAGGGACCCCTCAAGCACAATGATCCTAAGTTTGTCCTCCTGTGTCCATTTGAATGCAGTCACCCAGTTTTACCTTGCAGCACCCTTGTGGCACCGCTAAGTGGTCAGAGGCACAAACTTGTAGTCGCACCCCCCGCCACAATCTGATCTCTGACTTCTCAGACCACCACGGCTCTGAGCATGGCTCTAAAATGTTAACGAAGGTTAATTCAAAAAAGCAATACTGCGCCGCAGGTGACGAGAATCTAAAGGAAATTGAATTTTCGCTCCGTGGTCAAAATCAATTGTGTGACACAATTTCTGCACACTTCGCGACGCCATCGTCGTCTCCGTCGATTCGAGCGCTGGGTGGACAAGTGAACACACGACCAAGACCGTCGACAGACAGGGATTCGAATTTTGTCGCAAGTCCAACTGGCTGTCCTCTCGTCCTCCTGCAGGCGAATGGCAATCAATTTGTTGCGAATTAAATGAATCGAGTGGATAAATTGGTGGTACTGGTGCGATGTGGTATGATTTATACTGAGTCGGAGGATTGTTAACACGCTTGATTTGGTTCCTGGGAATGCCCCAGTCGGTCAGTTCACTTGACCTCGTTCGCCGGCCGGACTGAGGTGATGATTGATTTGGCAAGCCGTTGTTGTGGAGATAGACGACAGTCGGGAACGGCGAGACGTCGATTTGGAGCAATTAAAAGTCCGTCGACAGAGACAGATCGCGCGGGGGGAATGTTGAGAAATTTGCATTTGCCCATGGGTCGATCGGTCGCGAAGGTGAATGAGTGATGGAAGTGTTTTAGCGAATGGTTTTCGGTCTCAAATGGGACTTGTGCGCGATGCTCTGTCAGAATCGAGGTGATGGATCGAGGGTCGACTAGGGTATTCCAAAGTGGACTGGATTCCAAGCGGATGTGGCACACGAGTCGTTGAAGGTCACGAGAAGGACAGCTTTCTTTCTTCATTCGGACGTTCTGCGGTTTTTTCGATGTGCTGAGCTGAGAGCAGATAATTCGGATAAATATTTGAAACAAATCCAGTTTAAAGTCCATGTTGTTGTTGGATTTTTTTTTTGATATACAGTGACAATGCACAGCAATATTTAGTTTAGACTTTTTTGAGAGCTTTTGGGTAAAAATTCTTCGTGTATACACGCGTTATCCGCAATCCATGAATGTCTGAGGACTTGACGGGTCTTTCATCAATCGACCAGATGCATTAGTTTTAATTTGACTTTTCGGATCTTCGCATCTATCCACGATAACGCAGAAGTCCGTACAAGTGCTAGCATAAGCGGATGACATTGACGTGATTGGAAGAACACAGCGATCCCTCAATGAGGCTTTTCCTGGGATTGAGACCGAAGCGGCTAAAATGGGTCTAGCGATGAATGAGGGCAAAACGATCTTCGTCGTCGTCTTAGACAAAGCGTCACAATGGGCAGCTTTAACTTCCAGGTAGTGAAGAACTTTGTCTACCGCGGTTCCCAAGTAAACAGTACGAACAACATCAATACCGAGATCAAAAGTAGATACTATAAAAAGAAGTAGATTAAAAGTAGGTAAGTCTTTCCAATCGCTGTTTCTTTGGTCTCAAGCGGCAATTGAGTAGTAGAGAGGTTTGTATAACACCTTAATCATCCACTCTACGGCGCAGAAGTCTGGACAATCTGAAGAGCAGGTGAAGAAGCCCTTGGTCTCATCGAGAAAAAAGTTCTGCGTTCAGTCTTTCGTCCTGTTTGCCTTGACGATTTTTGGAAAAGAGTCAACCAAGAGATGTATAAGGACATTAGTCTACTCAGACGTCTACGAATCCTTCGTCTTCGACTTCGCACCTGTGGGACGTAACAGAGGTCGCCTGCGCTTAAGTTGGCGCACTCAGGCTGAGATAGGACTTCAACCAACTTGGCGTGCGGCACTAGAGACAGCATGCCAGAGGCCGTGCTAGTTGGAGAGGCTTTTCGGTTGTAGCCCACGTCCACTACGGTCTGTAACGCTAAATAAAGAAGAAGAAGAAGAATACGCATCGTGTGTCCTCGTTCACTCCTTATTATCGACCGCCCGTCATTTTTGTCCGCGTATCACTCAATCTGCATGGCATTATTAAAGAGTGCTAGAAGTGGAGGGCAGACTGTGTAAAGCTCAAAGCAATTTATCTGTCGTTTTGGACCTTTGAATAGGCGGACTAGATCGTTTAGTGTGGTTCCCTTAAGACTATTCGGGGGTACGTGGTTGGATGCTGTGGGAGTCGAGTAGACATTGACTGGCGTGAACCAGGGGATACCCGGTGATTGTCAAATTTCATCCTTACTTTGCCTCCAAGTAGTAGCCATCCGGTACTGTTTGAAGCTCACCCCAACTCATTTGGATAACCTTATATTTGCGACCTTTTGTCTTAATGGCCACAAAAGACGAAATAGTTCTCCAGGTTGGGGTTTGCGCCGCTGCGCCGGTATAACAACTCGGCCACGGCAAATGCAATAGTTACGAAACAACAACGAGCCTTGAAAACGATCGGAATTACTGATGGCGAACCCTGCAACGAAATAAGGACAACTATCTTCAGATCTGTAAGGTCCCTTTATAGACCATGGCAGTCGAACAATTAGTGGGAGGCCAAAAGTGCTGCAAAGGAGATAACCTGATATATGCTGCAGCGAGTGCTACAGGCAACAAACCACCGCTTATTTTGACGATGACTCGTCGTTAGGGGGGTTAGGTTACGTTAGATAGGAGGCCGCAATGTTTCCATTCCATTGTGATACCCACAGTCAGACTACTACCACCGGCCACTCCAGTGACATTGTCGTTAGTTTGATCCCAACGGCAAATGGTGAGTGGACTAGATTCTAGACTAGATCAACTTCACTTCCACTGGGATTCGAACAGGGAAACTAAGGGCAGGCACTTAACCCACTGCGCTATCCAGTCGTTTCGTTAGAGGGTTAGGAGCAGGCTTATTTTTCTATCCTTGAGTGAGCGCTTCACGACAATTCGCATCAAGCCCACAGAGACGACGGCACCAAAGACAGTTTCTATGAGTTTCGGACAAAATAGCTATGTCATTAGAATTGTCGATTTTATCACCGTCTTGGGTAGAACGGTTGGGAACTACGGCCTAAACGAGACCAACATAACTGATTTTGGCTGCTGAGGAGCGAAATGTTGTGGCATCCAGTACAAGTTTCCCTGATCTCAATATTCACAATGGAAGAGGGAGATCTCCTGACCAATCAACTGTTAAACAAATGCTTCGCATAGAGAACGACGCATGGCGCTCCTGTAGTGTTATGGATGTCCGAACGTATCGAGGGGTCAACATTGACTCGGACCACCACCTCGTTGTAGCTGAAAGTTTCGGATATCCCGATCACTGCTAAGATAAGTATATCATGCGAGGAAGTTTATCGTTGGTCCAAATCCTTTTCTGATCGAGACTTCCTTAACATCATAAGAAGTCCTACACCGCCAGCACAAGGTATTAAAGACCAGTGTAAACATAGCGAATAAGCCATCAAATCTGAAGTACTGTGTTTCAATCAGGAACCACATCGAAGCCACTGTTTCGGAGATGAGTGTCGGCCGGCGAATAAAGCTTAGCTAGAGCCTACAAAAATACACTGCAATAAAGGACAAGAGAGGCTCGCGAGATCCTTGAGCCGAAGAGGAGAGATGAACACCGGCTTGTCAGGGGAAAAAAGGAAGAAGCAAGAGTAGCACGCTATAGCGTTAAAATAGAAAGATACTGGTGCAGGAATGAGGGAAGGAACAGTCAGGTTTATACAGCTCAATGCGAAGGCTGCTAGGACAATCAAGGTGACATCGTAATACAATACAAAAATGTTCAGTCGATACTGATAATATGGAGGAGACTGTATAACGTCGACGAAGAACCGAACTTTAGGGAGTCAATCCACTTACCACACCACTTGACATATTCTTCTCCTGGTAGCGTTACAGTCAGGGGTGGACCAGGGCCTCAACCAATAAGCTTCTCCAGCTAGCACGATCTTTAGCCAGCTGTCTTCAATTGCGTGGTTGAGGTCCTTCTCCACCTGAGTGCGCCATCGGTTCCGTGGGCGTCCCCTATTGCGTTGTCCCACTGGTTCGCAGTCGAGGACCCTTCGGGCCGGTGCTGTGATATCCATGCGCTCTACATGGCCTAGCCATCTTAGGCGTAGAATCCATAGACGACTGGTAAGACTCATGTCGATGTACAACCCTTACAAGTCATGATTAAATCTTTTTCTTCAAAAACCATCAACGACCAAAGATTGAACGCAGATAGGTCTTTTGCCTAAACCCAGGACAGACTTAAACATCGATTAATTATGACAAGTCGACATTTAAATGGTCTGGACGACAGTCCAGTAGGATTATTTCGCAAGTCGACAAGTCAAGTTCCGTCATTGATGAAAGATGACGATGAATTGCTATCTCCAGTTTGCACGCTAAGTTGGGTTACGTGCCTGTCCACTCACTGTTGCTCTTTTTTCCTATATATCCACTTTTCTGAATCGGAGGACCCTCCAAATGGATCTGCGTTACCCATTTAACTTGCTTAACCGCCTCACAGACTGGTTTCGGATGCGCCTGACCAGACTTATGACTTAAGTTGCCAGTAAGTTCCAGTTTGAACCCTTCCTTTTATACGTTATCAAACCAAATCCAACCTGAGGATACCACGCTCGAAACTAATTAAGGCTTTTGTTTTCTTTAGGAAGTCCATGCTTTAGCTGGCGACATCTGACAAAGGCGCGGTCGATTACTTCGTCTCTCCTTGATACCAACTGATTCACTTCACATCTCCTCACTATCTCCCGATCAAATCAAGTTCAACTCCCCAGTAAATCCATTTGGAGCTCTTAAATTTGTCACCTAACCTCGCACCGATCCGATCTGTCCATCCGGTCTTTCAATTGTAACATGATATTCCATCTCTCTATCCGGTCGTAAAGCTGCCCCTTTCAATTCTAGCTCAGATCCAGATCCCAAAACAGTCGCTTTATTGGCAATTAAACGACCCGAAACAACAGTTAAGTAGGCGTTGAAATGTCATTTCCAACGTGTCGCCTACATGCACGTCACTTAATCCCGCGACCCAACATCTGAAGTCTCCCTTAATCTAAATCACCTCTCGGACATGATGATCATCATCAGCGGGGTAATTATGGTCCAACGGTTTGATTTATTCACCCCGAGACGCTGTGTCGTGTCGTGGTAACGTGATAAGTCCCTCGGTCGGCACCACCGCCGCCTAGCTACCGCCTTGGCGCAGTGCGCGCTCTCCAATCGACTGACAGCTTGAATAAGTTTTATTGCGACGTTTTATTGGTTTTGAATTCGAATGCGAGAGGTTCGGTGTTGCTAGACGTGGCCCTGTCACATGTGTCATCTGGAGAGTTGGGGGCAGCATGTCGCTGGCGTGGTTGGTGTCTTAATATTTTTTCTTCCTCCTCTTGGCTTTTCCTTTGACTGTCAAGCAGCGCCTTGCGATAGCCACTCGACACTTGACTGCGTACACTTAACGCTGTTTACGCACAAGGTTTGCGGTTGTTTGTCGACTCGTGTGCGCGGCTGTGGCGGCCGAAGGGCTTGAAATCCCACGCTTGGCTGCCCGCTGGACTGGTGTTTGCTCGCTGCCGGGTGAAATTTTGTGCCAGCCAAGGAAATTATATCGATTTTTATGCGAAATCTGCGCCGCGCGAGAGGGTGCCGCTGCTGCCGTGCTTGTTGGGCTCGAGTCTATGGAGATTTATTTTTCTATGCTAAAGTCCGTAGCAAATTTATGCAGCGTGTGGCTTATTACGGTCAAATATTGATCCGGTTCGATTGATTTTGAATACCTAATGAGTCGCTGCGAGTGGTGGAGGAGAAGGTCGTCCAGCGTCGTCGGGGTTCATGGGCATCGAGCTGGCGACGGGGGGCACTAGTCGCGAAGTTTGACTGCGAAGACGGAAGCCAGCAAGTGGATTCTCTGCGGGAGACTTCAAGGAAGTCGCGAGACGGGTCCAAGCCATCGGTCGGGCTCAGACGACAGTCCAGCTCATCCCAAGCTCGAAAGGAGTGTGATGAGACTGCGCTTGGGTCAATGAAAGCCGCATCGGTCTTAATGGAATGGCGGTTTAAACTTCTCCCTCAAATCCTCAAAAACCTCTCCCCGCCCTCACAGCCCCGCACAGATGTCAAATAATTACTCGAGACCACTTAAAGCGCTAAGCATTCCCTCATGCGGCAGCAATTGAAGCTGTGTGTGGGTTATTCCCCAACAAGGAGCGAAATAGTTCACAAAATTATCGAACTGCTGCTCGAGCCATACCCCACAGACGGACGGACGGACGGGACGAGACGGGACGGGACATACAGACTCCCAACTTGGAGTCTATTACGTGAGATGCAGCAATCGTAGCATCAACAGACCAATCCAATCGAATCGGCAATCCTTCAGAGTGACTCTATCTATTTGAACGTGCACGCATGCCGCCACTGTCTGTCGAAATGTGTGTATCTTTGTATCGGCGGATGACACACAACAGCAGACGTTGCCCGGAGTTTTGCTCTGATTGTCTTACCGCAGCAATCAATAACTCAAATCGCGATGTAATTGATCGGGAATGCGTGCGAGTGTGTGCCGCTGGTGATAGCATGGAGAGACGCGTCTTATTCCGTGACTTCTGACTGACTTATGGCTGGTGGCAGACGGTGGCGGCGCGCTGCCGCCTTACGTTGCGTTGCCCGTGATAGACTTGCGCATTCGGCGGCGGTTGTTATCGCAGTTAGTGATGATGGACGGATTGGTACCGATGCGCGTACACTAGTCGGGAATACTTTGGAAATTGCCTTGGCATGACTAAATGCGGACCGAAGATATGTCGGGGCGTTGGTTGGACTGCTGCATAGTTTGACTATCTTTCGACTGAGTTTCCGATTGAGGGAGATGGATGGGAAGATTGATCTCACGTCTGGAATGCGATCGGGGGATGAGCTGTGGATTTGCTTCCCATGTGATGGACGAGGTTGATGGTTGATGGCGGGACGGCTTGATGTCCTGTGAGTGTGTGCTGCGAAGAGACGGTGAATGACTGATAATAAGATTCAATCTTGACTCAGGATTGCGATCGAAGAGTTGACATAGAGCCGGCTCTGAATTTCAAACCCTGCCGAGGATATAATTGAAGACATGCGATCTTGGAAATTTTCCACTGGTTTTTATCTTATATTATGCGCATGATTCAAGTCACGACAGGTCTGTCATTGGCGTCAGACTTAATGTTTGAGTATGGCTTAAGTTGTTCAACTCATTTAAGCACACTTAAGCCAAGATATACACGACTTCGAAGTTAGGTGCAATCTAAGTTTATCTTCTAAGTCGAGTTTGTGCTAAGCTCAGCTTGACACGTTATTTACACCGAAGCCGCGCAAATGCACCAACAATTTCAGGCCATTTATTCAGCTAATTTTGTTTGATCATGTACAGTTCAAGGCTCAAGTTAGACATACCGACATAATACGGAAAATGTCTAAGCTCAGCTTAAGACGATTTGTGCCTAAAGGATGACGAATCAATGATTTCTCTTTTTGACTTCTAGAATTCGAGAAATGATTCCATTACAACGTGCCATAGTCATGAGCACAGAACGCGCTAAATGATTCCAGTGACGTGTTGGCACTGTCCTTGAATTGAGGGCTCAGCTTGGGACGATATTACATATCATAGACTTGGCTTGAAAACTCAGAGAGAAGTTTTAAGCCTGGCTTACAAGAGTCATACTTCAGTTCTTATTTACCTTGCTATCAAAGTTAAAGACACTAGTAGCGTAGGTACTAAAAAAATGTAAACAATAAAGCGCTTTAAACAAACTCAACGAAATATTTACAAAGGCTAGTGCATATCTGTACAACTGGTGCAATAAGAATGACGGCGACCGCGGGATTGCAAGGAATACTGAAAACCCTCAATTATGCACTGATATACAGGGTGAAGCTGCAGAACAAGCCTTAACTTTACAGAGGGCCTATCGTTTCAACGAAGGAAACATTGTTGGGCATCTAGAAATTCATACAAAAGTAGACAAGGGGGTTGAAATCTGAATGCAAAGTAGGGGCAGGTGTGATAGGACCAAAATGTAGCTCACTAGGATACAACAATATTCCAAACAGAATTGTTTGCACCGTCAGACAATCCACCAATACAATTCAATGCAATTCATTTTTATTATCAGACGATATTTTTCAAGGGTTTATGGTTCCGCGAAGCTTTTTTAAGGCTTTTCTGCAGAAGATTGCGTTTCAAAATTGAAAACCTTAATAAAATGAATCTCAACATTTCATCATTTAAGATTAATTCAAGGAAAAGTTAACTAATATTTACGAAAAATTTATAAAATCAGATTTGATTTAGATTTAACTTAGCACACCAGCAACATATTTGAGTACTATTTAGAAAAATGTTTTTCTTATGTTTTTTTCCTAGTTTTTAAATTATTGGGAGTGTATTGAGGACTTCTGGTACACTACATTTCAGTTGTCTTGTTCCGTATTTGCTGCAGTATCGGGGTTCTTGAAGCATACCTTGTGCCCGGCTTCTTGTGTTGAACCCATGTTGAATTGGTATGATGACTCGAGTGTCTCACGAGAGTATAAGGGTCATCTTAAAGACATTATCAACTGGAAGAATTTTCGCCCTTTCTTGTTGAAAGACATTTCGACGAGTATTTATACTTATAATTTTGAATGCAGTTTTTTTTAGATCATTTATGTGTGTTGCGGATGCATTGCCCCATGCAAGTATACCCTAGGGCGCAGTTTACTTATCCCAACACAGACGTTGTGACATGGAACTTTATGTGGTTTTTTAAGCTTTTTTTAAGCTCCCTTGCAACTCATTGATATGCATGTCCCACAGAAAATTGCTGTCAATGGTGGCTCCCAGATATTTGTACCTCTCCACCATCTCGATCGGACAGCTAATTGATCTACTGCTGGAATAATTTCTAAATTACGGAGGTTTTCGTATGTGCATCATCTTTGTTTTTAATGCGTTGATCGTTTGGCCGTTACCATGACACCATTTCACCGCATTATCATACTCCTTCTGCATGATTGCTGTTGGCACATGCAAAGTTTTATGCCGCACCCTATTGCTGCACTGTCTCCATGGTATGGCCTGTTTGAATACCCGCAACAACTCGTTGGTATATAAAATAAAGAGAAGCGGGTCCAATTTTGATCCTTGAGGGAATCCATATTGAATGCGTTCTTTTTGGCTATAAGTCTGGTTGATTTTGACACAAAATTCCCTGTTGTTCAAGTATTCTCTTAGCCAAGCTGCCATGAGACCTCTTATGCCAATATGTAAGCATATTATCAGATATCCAAGCGTCATCAACCATATGGATTAAGCGACTGGATGGCGCAGTCAGTTAAGTGGCTGCCCCTGGTCCTCGGTATGAATCCCAGTGAAAGCAAAGTTAGTTCGATCTTATGGTTTTCAAATCTGGTCCATTCACGGCTCTATCACTGGAGTGGTCAATCAGTGGTAGTAGTCTGACTAGGGGTATCACAATCGACCAATCTGGTCTAAGTGTGCTGGTGTATTCACTAAAAGCCTCACCTACCTACCTAACCATAGCGGATACAAACTCTCACCTACACAAAGGGATCATTAAAGAAATGAGCCAATTTTTGCAAAACCAGGGGGGTTTTAAGCACTCAATACATATGGAACGCAACTACGTACCCCAAACTATTCAAGCAAGCTCTAGAACTCAAAAAAGCTGGCCAAGGGGTGATATATAGACTAACGGCTTTATCACTTATTAGTACAGATGTCTATAGGCTCTGTGCGGGCAGGCGAAAGAAACTATAGAACATCTATTAATCGACTGCCCAACCCTTGCCCGAGAAAGCTTCAGAAGGATAAACAGAACATTCTTAAGAGGGAGAGAGATCTCCAAGAAATTCCACCGAGAGAAGATATCAAATTTCTGTAGTCAGGAATTAAATCCTAGATCTGAAGAAGGCAGTCCTTATTGTCGCAGTTCTTGTGTATTTTTTGAAATATCCCGATTTCAACATGTTGAGGTGCCTACAGAATTCTTGATCCTCCATATCCAAGTCTAGATTACTGAAATAGTTGTAATCCATGCAAGTGGCGCTCAGCTCACTGAGCTACTTTCTTATGTTTTGTATGGTAGCTTAAAATGGGCTGGAATCTACCAACGCCAATACTTTTGTATTATCTAGTTCAAACGTAAAATGGGGGCTGGAAAATCCGAAACGAGTTAAAGCTCGGCTTAAACTGATATCAATCTCGAAAAATAAACAACTATTGAGCTTGGCTACAAATGCTTTGAGTCTTGTTGTTTTGTCTTTCTTACAGGCTGCAGTTCCAAACTTAGTGTAAATTGTTGAACTCAGGCCTGGAACTTGAACGGATGCAAAATACCTGTACAAGTTCATCATTTGAGTCTTTTATTGGCTTCCAAATAAAGGCCTTGAATCCAAAACATGGCTTGACCTAAGACTTAATACTCAGCAAGGGATTCTAAGCCTGGCTTGGAACTGTTTCCATTTATGTGACGACTCAGCATGACTCCAAAGGTCAGTTTGAAGCCTGGAGTGCATGTGAATCTGAAAATCAATACAATCATTACTTTGACACTGGTTTCAAATATCTTAGGTCATGGGTTCACTAAACATTAATTCCTATCCCTTGGACGAAAGCCATAAAATACAAGCCCAACTTTGAACCTTGAACCGACAATTAACTCATGTTCTGACTTGTCAACTATTTTACAGCACAATGGACCCAACCGGGGTCTAAGTGGAGCATGATTAAGAAACCATGCTAGTCACTCCCTCCATTTAACTAGCTATGGTCACCTCGGCTTGGACAACAACTGGCACTCTCTTTAAGAGACCCTCACAACCTTTCCAAAACTTGACCAAAAAAGTTCCTTCGGTAGATCGAATCGAGTATTAGCCTTGGTCTCACCGGAGCCAAGTCGTAAAAGACTCCAACAAAGTTGAAATGATGACACATTTAATGTCGCTGCCATCCAGGGGATAATCTCAATCCCATTCTGTCGCACTTTCAGTCGAAAGACCGTCTCTACGGGTATCCGCCTTAATCCTCGCCTCGAATAATCTGACAAAGGCCTTAAAATTTAGAAATACTGCTTCGCAATAAAACCCCGTTCACATCTGCATCGCCAGCGCCTCTCAGAAGGCACCGCTCCAACTGCCACTCATTCGATATATCTTCGACTTTATCAGTCGCACATTCAAATCCCATACACAACACAGGCCAGCCCGGGGATACGTGCATCTCTCGTTCCGCTCCGCACACGTCGCTATTGCACAACTTACGTTTAACAAATAGTGCAATCGCTACACGCTTGTGTTAACCTAATTACTTTTGCGTAACGACCCCACTCGGAGGGGCAGTTAAAATGGTGATCTCTCTAACGCCGGCCGGTAGGTAGGTTGGCTGGTAACTGACTGCTACCGGGCCGGCTGGGGCCAGCCTCCTCTCGTGTTACACTTGTGCAGATACACATGCGCAGCTCTGTTTCCCCATCCATCTGTACCTTCGTACCCGCAGCAGCAGCGTCGTCATCGTCGGTAGCCGGTAGCAGCGACAGCATGTGAGCCACATTCAAACCGAAAGTCGAGGACGAGAGTCGAGCCCAGTGCCGGCAGTTGGCAGTCGGCAGTGTAAGTGTTCGTGATTACCCGCATTGCTGTGGAAATGGTATCGCGGAGAGAAGAATTGAATGCGCATTACATGCCACATTTAATGGAATCGTCTAATTGCCGGCTCAAATGCAAATCTCATGTTAAATCACACGCTTCCGTGGATCAAGTGAATGAGTGAGTGAGTGAGCGAGCCCAGCAGCAGCAGCAGCAGCAAGCGGTGGCAACAGTTCACGAAGGAGAATCAGCTCCTGCTTCTGTTGTGATTGCTCGTCCGGGACTAATGTCTGTGTGTGGCTATGTCGGTGCCGGTTGCTGGGGCCAGTGCGACTGCAGCACACGTTGTTGGTGGATTTAATTTCCATCATTTGGTGGGTTATAAGTGGCATCTAGCTTTCTACTTGCGAACTCTACGTGTGTGCAGCACTTTTCCTCCTCACTCGTCTTGTGGGTATAATTGTCGCTTGTGCTTCTAATGGCTTCAAGTGAGAACGTGAAGTTAGCCTCTAGCGGTCCAGCATCGTCCCGCAGTCCGCTGCGGTGTGCGCTGGACATTAGTTGCGAGCAAAGTAGTGTAATTTGCCTAGGCAATTACTTCAGTCTTTTGTGATAATTAAATGAAAACATTACAACGGCTTAATGGATTGGTGCTTGCCACCACTGGCTGGGAACGTCCAGATGTGGAAAGTGCAGACGGGAGTCTTGCTGTCGTTAGTCTTATTTTTGACGCATTTTTAGGGTGGGTCACGTCAGGTTTGCATGCCAACTCTTTCGTTGCTCTTCGGAGCAGAGTTACCTGAGTCCCAACCGATGCGTGGCGTGTGGCTTGAATTTCAAAGGATCTGATGGTCCAAGGTGGAGTCTGAGAGTGAGAGGAAGTCTCACTTGACAAAGTTTGAGCATTGATGAGTCAATCGCGGCTCGTTGAAGGATTCGCAATCGACGATGACTCATACTCGTTCACATGCCATCGCGAGTGACTGAATACTTTCCGACACCTAACCTCTCCCCCCACCCACCCCTATTGAATGACAGCCGCACAAGTGACTGGAACGTCAAGCGCGCCCATTCTGTTCTCTCCATCATGCCGTTGTCAGTGTTGGGCGGCCTAAGACATAATTAACGCCTGAATTATGCCACCTCGTCGGAGAGGGTATTAATTTTCGCGTTCGCGTACATCCCACCTCCGTGCAGCACATAGCCCAGCCGTCGCCGCGAAGGCTGGAGAAGTGAGTCTGCCCGAGTGAGCCAATTTCAGCTCGAGTGAAGCGTTGAATTAAAGTGGCCACCATCGAGCACAGAGATAGGTAATCATCCCGCACAAGGGCGTCGTTGTCGGTCGGGGTGGGCGGGGGAGAAGGTGAGGCGGAGGGGGTGCGGGCAATCGATTTAGTTCTGCATGGGTGTTTATTACTTTTTCATTACACGGTAATGCGTTTGTGATGAGCGGGCACTGGCGGTGGCTGTGCTCGCACATCATCTCGCGCCGATGTGTGGCGTAATCGATCGGGCCGTGGACTTTCACTGAAATTTTGCATCTAACCAGGTGCTTGATGGATGGTGAGTCGTTGTTTTTCTGTTGATTTTTCGGTGAGTGGCGTTTGTTTGGGAAGAGATTGCTCGGATTAGTTGGTGGGCATTTCACACGCTTTCACATGGAGTCTGAACGGAGAATGTGATCGAGTCGATATCAGGCGAGAAGACGGTGGCGGATGACGCGCATGGGGTACACCTTTTTCTGAGCTCCGGGAGGCACGATGTGAGGCTTGGCCGGAGAAGTTCTGGTTGCTCATGTATTAACGGAAGGCATGGATGTTCACGACACGAATTCTCAAGCACTTACCCAGTTGTTTCTCAAATACTTTGAAAGGTTGTGCGCCAACAGGCGCCTCATGTGCACCCCATGCCGATCCGCGACCTGAACAGATCCATAGTATCGAAGGCATGGAATTAATCGAGAAGACTCTACAGACTGTCTCTTGTAGTGTATCTCTTTAGTTCCACCGATGTGAGTATCTCGCTATGGGAAATACGGTTCCTTAACCAGAGTAGTGCCGGACATTCAAATAAAACATGTTCGAATGTCTCATCATCTTGCACATAGTCGACAGTCCTTGTTCTGGCACAGGCTCATATTTCTGAGGTGGTCATGCAAGCACCCCGTCTGCATAGATGGCGAGTGAAGGAGAAGATATAAAGCTGTTCTGGCGGCCACTTAAACACACTAAAACCACATTTCCCTGCCTGAAGGAGGGTGGTATCACAGTTGCAGCGGGCTCTCAAAAGACCTGTCAATTCTCATAGGATAAGGTCACCAGCACTACCGGGAGCCGAAGGTGTCTACAGCCAAACTTATCTGTTATGAGCATTTTTCCAGATGAACTGGCCACTCTTCCATTAACGAAGACACTGTGGTCTGTTGTGTTGGAGCGCAAATGAGAAGTGTTAAGCGACGAGTCTGGGAAGTATACCAGAAGCAACGTTCTAAGTGTGTATTCCCGGTCAGTGGTTGCTTGGAGTGGCTTTGCGGACACAAGTGCTTAAGCTCGACTTGGACTTGATATAGACCTGATCTGTTGATCCGACCGTTCGAGGATGTTTCATCAGACACACCCAATTTTGGTGGTATGTCACTATTGTCGTCGAGGAAGCACGTCGAGGCGCACACTGTTGGGTTGTTGCTGTTGGGCCTTCCAAGAGTAGCACCCCATAGACAGCGAAGCCTTTGTTGCTCAGGTGACTTGGAAAGCGCGTGGAAAACCAGTTTCCCGCCAGAGAGAACAAGGCCCAAGCACTTTCCCAAGTTTCGTCCCAAATTCCTTCAAAGACGCCCAACATTCAAGCATAAAGTCGAAGCACCACGTCTCCGTCTGGCCTCCCCACAGCCACCCACCGCCACCAGGAGTATGTGACGCACCTAACGTACATACCATAGTACGTGCACCACACGGCGTTGCGGCGACGGCGCGGCGTCGACTTCGATTTAGATGGATTGCAGCAATCAAACAATTCGACAGACGGGTTTCCCTCATGTGATAGATGCACTGACCGCGCAAGCCATCAGAAAACGTCTCAAAAAAAAAGAAGCCAACACAAGGCATGCCTGTGTACCTGACCGTTGTCCAAGCTAGACAAAGACCCAGTCAGAGACTGTGCGAGAGCGAGTGCGACTGAACAAGACCCCATCAGTTGTCGAGGAGGAGTTTCTTCATTTATTGGCATCGCATTGCACGGCGGCGGCCTCACCTCGTCGTGGCATGCAAATACCGTGTACGCAATCGCATGTGCCGGGCCGAGTGGTGGTATCATCTTCCCTCCCGTCGCTGGGGCATGCGCACCAAAAGGTGGCCAGCCGGGTCACCGTAGGCACTGTGTGCCAGACCCCGGCACACATTTGTCTATGTATCTCATAGTGCACACGGCATGAATTCCACTCTAACGGAAAGCCATACATCAGTTTGATCGGTCGACGCGGACGCGGCCGCGCCGTTGAAGGAGAGTCAGCGGAAGAGGCAGAGGCTGAGGTGGCTGGGCCAGCTATTGGTGGTCGTAATCAAATTTTGCATTAGTCAAGATGATTTGCTTTTTGGCGCTAATACATCGTCGTTAGTGTTCATCATCCACCTGTCGGAATATCTTGAGAAATTTAAAGTGGAATAGCTGGAGATGGAGTTGAAAGGTTAAAGCAATTACTCAAGAGAGCGAGGCTTACGCAACTGGACCTGGTGCGGCTGGAGCTGGCGCTGGCACTGGAGCCGGATTGGTTTTGGCTCGTCTGATGTGTGCCCTCGGGCTAGGAGCTGGTCTAATTAATTTCTCCGAGCGTAGGCAATTGGTCTTCAATAAGCAGCTGACAATCAGCGAGTCACAGATGAGATGGGATGAAACCCGATGAGATGATGAAATCGTTTGATGGGGCGGGACTCAGGACTCAGGGCGCGCGATGGGGGGGGGGGGATTCCATCCAAGTGGGGCCGCGTGATTGATGGAATATGATCTGCAAGGCCTGCGTACTGCGAGATGGATGAGTTCAGGCCGACTTGTGGTGGTCGTGGAAACGATGTCAAGGGGAGACTGCCGACTTGACCTGGCGTTGAATCGAGGGACGTTGTGCTTTGATGATGGCACAAGTTCACACATATGCATTTGAGCCCGTGGACTGAGTTGAATGAGAAGGCGTGGAAGTTACAGGAGTCTATCTACGATTCTTTGGCATGAACTGAGATGAGGACGGAGCTGCGGAGCTTCAAGGCTGACTGTTGGCCGCTGGATGCACGGGTCGGGGGATGAGCTTCACGGCTGAGTGGTGGCCGCTCTGAGCTCTGGATGCCTGGGTCGGGGAATGAGCTTCACGGCTGAGTGTTGGCCGCACTGAGCTCTGGATGCATGAGTCGGGGGATTAGCTTCAAGGCAGAGTGGTGGTTAATCTGAGCTGTGGGTGCATGCGTTGGGGGCTGAGCTTCAAGGCTGAGGCCGCTGGATGCACGGGTCGGTGGCCGCTGGATGCATGAGCTTCAAGGCTGAGTGGTGGTCGCACTGAGCTCTGGATGCATGGGTCGGGGGATGAGCTTCAAGGCTGAGTGGTGGCCGCTGGATGCATGTGTCGGGGGATGATCTTCAAGGCTGAGTGTTGGCCGCTGGATGCATGGGTCGGGGGATTAGCTTCAAGGCTGAGTGGTGGCTAATCTGAGCTGTGGGTGCATGCGTTGGGGGCTGAGCTTCAAGGCTGAGTGTTGGCCGCTGGATGCATGAGTCGGGGGCTGAGCTTCAAGGCTGATTGGTGGCCAATCTGAGTCCTGGATGCAAGCGTCGGAGGCTGAGTGGTGGCCGCTGGATGCATGTGTCGGGGGATGATCTTCAAGGCTGAGTGTTGGCCGCTGGATGCATGGGTCGGGGGCTGAGCTTCAAGGCTGAGTGTTGGCCGCTGGATGCATGCGTCGGAGGCTGAGCTTCAAGGCTGAGTGTTGGCCGCTGGATGCACGGGTCGGGGGATGAGCGTCACGGCTGAGTGGTGGCCAATCTGAGCTGTGGATGCATGGGTCAGGGGATGAGCTTCACGGCTGAGTGGTGGTCGCACTGAGCTCTGGATGCATGAGTCGGGGGATTAGCTTCAAGGCTGAGTGGTGGCTAATCTGAGCTGTAAGTGCATGCGTTGGGGGCTGAGCTTCAAGGCTGAGTGGTGGCCGAACTGAACTCTGAATGCATGCGTCGGAGACTGAGTTTCAAGGCTTGACGGCCGAATTGATCCCAGGATAAATGGGGAGAATAGGAGTCTTCCATTAGACTCCAGCTGTAAACCCAAAAACTTCGTTTTTCGAGAGCATCCACGTTCCAAAAAACAAACGCCAGCCCTCTACACATTCCCTTCAGCAGTCACACACTGGCAAACGCCCACACATCACCGATTCGTAAGCCCGCTCCAGATTGAACGAGCCACACCATGCCGCAGTCGCGAGGCATGTAATCTAATTAAAGTTGATGTCCTCACCTAAGGGCACCACAAATCCACTTCCACACCTAGTTGTACGTGTCAAATCGGCACCTGCAGCGCCGCAGGCTTGAGTCACTCACTCAATCCCGGCTCTCGGTCCAGACCGTCGAGCTTCGAGCGACGAGCAACGACGAATAAGATGTCATCCCCAACTGTTGCCACCGACACGTCGGTGCGATGATGATGGGTGATAATTTACAAATTACCTGGATACTCCACTCTGGCAGAGATCTGCCAGCGATAACATCCATCTCAGCGGCCGCCTCCTCGAGGATGGATTGCTGCAGCGCACTCGTCAACGCTCCATCCATCGCGTCCCATCAACGTACGAGACAACCTCGTCGGAGCTCGGCTCTCATCATGCCGCCACGCCACGCCAGGCCGCCGTTCTGTTCTGGTTGCACCCAATTTGATAGCGATACAGTGATGCTGGCGCGATAGTGTGGCCACGCCGCCGCCGTATGGCATCCGATGGGGCGTTGTGCGTTCTGGTATCCGTGGCCCGCGGCACATACGCACGTAGCCACGATGCTTGGTTGAGATTCTTTAGGCCTCCTCCTGCACCACTACGCCACGCTGCTGCTGATGATGATGCCAATGATGGTGATGATCATGTCGGCGTTTCTCTGTCTTTCTGGCCGCGGAAGAGATCACAGCCGCAGAGCTGCTTGTGCTGAATCGAATACTGCCATCATAAATGCAAATACGTGACATTCAACGCTTAGCGTGATTTCAATTTCGTTTTAAAGCAGATTGCCGAGCAGCGGTGCTTGCGCGCGGAACCCTCTGTTCTTCGCTGTGGCGGGTTCCCGGTTCGGTGACGGAGATGGAAATCACCTACCTTAGCGGCGCGGCGGCGATGACGAATAAGGTTAGAAATTCCATGAATCAGCCGCAGCTACCGCGGTGTGTGCGTTGAGATGATGCGCGTCTGCGTTTGTCCAGCGTCCCGAGCACTCCATCAGCCGTCCGTCTATTTTCAGCCAAATTAAGGCAGTTTCTCGGCGGCAGCGGCATTTCGTGCTTCGGTTTCCGCAATGCTGACTGGCCGCACGGACGTCCTACGGCTTTGCAGCTCCCCCCCGGTCTAGGCCAGCCTGGTGCGCGGTTATTTTAATGGCTCGCCGCATGGATGGTAAGACAAATTTTCGAGATCCATTCTGGACATTTGCGTAAGCAACGGGCAAATATGTAAATGTCATCGTCGCGGCGGGCGCTGAGAGGAGAGGGTGCTGTCTCCGGAATGGTTGCAAGTTGCATTTATGACCTCTTTGGGTCGGCGCGCGGTGCACCTGTGCACTAGACTGTGTGGGGAAGTGGTAAAGATTTCAGCAAACAGGCGGGATGATGAAAGTTAGTTGTGAGAGAGAGATGCGCTGGAAATGGGTTGCTTCTGGGGGGGGACGACGCATGAATTGCGTTGTTGACTGGACTACGACGCGATTGTGTGGTCGCTATCGCACTTAGCACGGTCTAAATTCTTGTCAATGGAGTACAGTTTCGTGCAAATAAAACGCACACGCGGGGCAACCTGCAAGGAGCTCGATTTGCAAAGGCAAACATTTGCTGACTTTGTTAAGTGCTCTGAAGAAGTTCACGGTGGTATTTACGAGAATGTGGTGAGGTGATCGAGTTTACTGGGGAGCAGGCGAGTTATTCTACCGAGATTCTGACACGGATTTAATGCTAAGCCTGGTCTTTTTCTCCCCTTGGCCATGATTTCGGGCTTTCTATTTATTTATTTGCCTTGTACAGCATGGATCCGTTATAAGAAATAATCGCTTATAAGAAAGGCGAGGTAATACACACAGGCGAACATTGTGAACAGCCCCATGCAAATATCAGTAAGAGCTCATATGGATGAGGCATATGGATGAGGATCGTAATAAAACGTAAAACGTAAGTCCATCGCACGTAATTATTCAACATGTTGGATATTTTTTGACAGAGAGGTGTGCTGTGAGAGAATATCTCTCCCAAATTGAGTTTTCTTCTAAATTGAGAGTATTTTGTGTCAACAGTCATTTGAGAAATGAAAACAGCTGATTAAGAATAATTTAATGACAAAAGCCAATTCAAATGAGTGTATGGAGATAGATGGCAATATCATTCATTTGCTAGATGAGAGAGAGAACAGCTGATAAATTAAGTAATCGTTTCAACGCAGTGCGTCATCGCACTCTCTTCGTAACATGAAGTCGAATGGCGCAAGGCACTATTGTGTTTCAAGCATGAAACACAATACATTCGCTAACTGGACTCAGATTTCTCGTCCCTGATAATGACGTGGGTTGGTCTTACGTTTTACGTTCTGTGAATAAATTATTTTTTTTTTTTTCAAATTTTCTTATTTTCTAAATTTTTTTTAATATTTACCATACAAATTAAAGTCGTTAGGATAAGTCGACAGATATGCTTTAAGATTAAGTTAAGTTTAGAGTGCTGGGGCCAGTAAATGAGAAATAGGAAAATTGTTCGTTCAACCAGCTTAAGCACTTTTGTCTAGAATGTAAGAATTTTCAATGAATTTAAAATTAAAAATGCATTAAATAAACGGAACGTATATTTTCCATTATTTCGATCCTCTGATTTCTTTTCGGTTTTAAACTTAAACCACTGATTGCCATTGCTTAAGGGTCAAGAGAGCACAAAATTGCTATTGGTTTATTAAAATAATGTCTGGCAATGCTTCAGATGTCAGTCTTTCGTGTATTGGAGATAATTCACCCAAATATTGCACGGTTCCCTCACACACTCACAGTTTTAGATTGCACACATATTCCAATACAGACACTTCGTGTACGCGTTTAACTCAGCGAACTGGTCCTGCATCATGAGAGCCTTGAAAAGGATGAGCACACCGCAGTACTTGAGGAAGATTATCGACAGCTACTTCACCAAGAGGAAACTTAGATACCAGACTGACGACGGAATGAAATACCACGAAGTCTCGGCAGGCGTTCCACAGGGTTCAGTTCTTGGACCCCTCCTGTGGAACATAATGTACGACGGAGTACTGAGACTAACGCAACCACATGGAGTCAAGGTGATCGGTTTTGCCGACGACATCGCGGTCGTGACAGTAGCCAAAAACATCCACGAGGTGGAAGCAGCCACAAACGAAGCGACCGCCAGGATCAAGAATTGGATGGAATCCGCCGACCTAGAACTAGCTGACCACAAGACTGAGGCTGTCTTAATAACCAGTCGAAAAACGGTGGAATACGCTAGCTTCCGGGTTGGTTCCCAGATATTTCGATCGAAGATGGTTCTGAAATACCTAGGGGTAATGCTCGACAACCGGCTTAACTTTAAAACTCACGTCGAGTACGTCAGCAAAAAAGCAGCAAGGATGCAGGCAGCGCTCTCAGAAATGCTGCCCAACACCGGAGGACCTGGATACGAGAGAAGGATCCTGCTTTCCACAGTGGTAAGCTCAATCCTTCTATACGCTGCACCAGTATGGGCGGGGGCCCTGGCGAACACGGAAGCAGCAAGGAAGCTCTCGACATCATACAGGCTCTGCGTGATAAGAGCAATCAGCGGTTTCCGAACAATTTCTTACGAAGCAGCCTGCGTCATCGCGGATGTGGTCCCGATCGACATTCTCGCCACCGAAATGCAAAGGATCTAACTACGGAGATCTGCAAATCACTCGGAGACTAGCGCAAGAGGTCTAAAAAAGGAAGAAAGGGCTACATCATCGGCACTGTGGCAAACCAGGTGGGACACCACAACCAAAGGCAGATGGACCCATAAATTGATACCCAGAATAGAAGCCTGGACAACGAGGGCTCACGGGAACTGCAACTACCACCTCACGCAGTTCTTGTCGAGCCATGGGGATAACCGAAAATACCTCCACAGATTCGGTCACCGACAGCTCACCCACTTGTCCAGAATGCGCGGGCGAAGATGAAGACGCACAGCACGTAATATTCCATTGCAGACGCTTTGCCGTGGCGAGAGGAAGTCTACCAACTCCCGAGCTCCTAGTTAGCCATTCGATGGAGTCAGCTGACAAATGGCTGGTGACATGTTCCTTTATACCAAGGGTGCAGATCGAGGTAAGAAGGCTGGAAAGAGAAAGAAAGGCCGAATTGGCAAATATAGATCACATAGCGTGATATGCTAACCAGCCCCGCGAAGTAATACCTAACGGCAGTTACGTGGGGAGAGTGGTAGAAGTGTGCAGAGGTGTGGTTAAGACATAGGCGCGAGGAAAAAGGAGAATAATATCTCGTGAATCGTTCATGCTGGTAACACGGGTTACCAGTATCTTGAAGAAGATTCCACATCCATTGGCGCAAACCATAAATAAAAAAAAAAACACTTCGTGTTGAATCACAATCACTATTTTTCACAAATGGTTCCCAACACCTCTCAATCCTTGCTTAATAAACCATATTTAAATACTGATTGTGAAAAGTAATCTCCTTGAGTGAAGCTTATGTTCGAATCCTACACGAAGCTAAACCAGCTAGCACTGTGAAAATGGGCATTAGTGGATACATACACTGAAATTTGGTATGAGTTATAAATATAAACATTTATCGCGAATACAAGCTGCTGAGATGAGATTTCTTCGTGCTGTTGTGGGACGAGATAGGGTGAGAAACACGATAGCACGCCAGGTGCTCAACGTTGAGCAGCTGCTTCTCCGAACGGTAAAAGCTATGCTTCGATGGTATGCTCACGTAGCACGAAAGTCCCCACAATCACGACTTCCGAGGCGGACCTTGGATGCGATTCCATCAGGTAGGCGACCACTTGGCAGACCCAGGATATGATGGTTAGACCAAGTCCATAAGCTCGCCTGGTTACAGATGATCGATCGCTCGTGCGATCTTTCGCGACCCCTTTAGAAGATCATGCGGGTCAGAAGTTTTCTTTATAAGAACGTTTTTTTTTTTCTTATATCACAAGCACATTTGTTTGTTGGATATAAGAAAGATTTTTTTGGTATTTTAGAACTTTCTTATATCCGGTAAACACTGTACAAGCATGACATTAGAGCTAACATACTGACTAAAAACTAACTTAAATTAATTTAACTTACGCATGAACGGGCAGAGTTGTTGTGAGGACGTGTGGAATACATTTTCAATAGACGGTGTGTGTTTCGGATTCAGCATCAGCCTGCCGCTCAACGAAGGACTCACAGGAGATCGAGGTGATGTGGTTTTTTTTTCTCCTTTATATATTATACAGCACGAACATCGATTTTCGAAACTAATAGAAATCAGGGCAGTTGCAATAACCGAGGTTGTTGCACTTACCGCGGGTTGCATTTTTTAAACTTTGTTGCTGGCATTAAATTATGGTTGTTTTCTTATTTTGCTGAGCAATTATATTGCCATGTGTTTAAGTAATCTCACTAGAAATTTGAGTATTTCTGGCTCTTTGTTTCCGCTCATAGAAAGCCTCTTCCGTCTGAGAGTATTCAGAAGTCTTGAGTGTAATGCGCTTCAGATCTAGCCACAAATTGTCACAAAGCACTTCTTTTTGCCTTTATTCATCTTATTGTGGACTTATGGACATTCTATTTTACACAAAGTTGGTTCACTGAGACACGTTTACCCACTTCGGATAAGATTTCACTTCTCTTTTTTTGTAGATAATTTTATTATTTTATTTGTGACACCCATGTTACACGTAACGTAGTTCCTGAACTAATGATGGAACACACTCTCTTAGAAACTAGTTCATTTCCAATCACTTGAGTTCACACACATGCAAACTAATCTGTTCGGATCGAAGAAATCTAACTGTCAAATAACGACAGTAACATGGAAACGGACAGAAATGATTTTAAAGGCAGATGCTGACACAAGAAGTTGCACTGATCGAGGTATCTTTTTTGAAAGTTGCACTTATAGAGTCACCCAAGGCGATCCTTGCCAAAATCGAGGAGAAGGAGGAGATCGTACTGTATATAATAATCATATATTATATATTTATATACAGTATACACTCGATAACGTGAACAATTAAAAACCAAGGGAGTTCACGTTTGCGGGAGAGTTCACGTTTGCGAAGTTCAAATTTTAATAAAATTGTTGTGTTTAATGAAGGTTTTTAGTGGCTTTTCCTTCAAATCATCATTAAAACTATAAAAATTGTATATTGATTGACAAATTGTATCATTTTGTTGAAGTAGGACAAAATAAATTTTGAGAAGCTTTAACTAGAGAGTTATAACTCTTTGAACATTTTCAGTGCCACCAAAGAGGCATGGCCGTTAAAAATGGGGAATCGAACATAGTCAGCGAGGTTCAGCTGCTTAGGAGTTGACGCACTAACCCACTACGCCACGGCAACCCACTATGGCATAATAGGTAACATTAAATATAAAACACGGGCATAGCCGATACGAAATTTAATGGTCAAAATCAGTCAATTCTTCGTCTCCAAAAGCATACTCACAGCTTTCCCTAAGTATTGTGCCCAGAATAAGGAATGTAAAGCTAAAATACAGCTTGCTCAAACAGTTTTAGTTTTAGAGACGTCAAGCAAGAAAAAAATCTGTTCACGTTATCGAGAGTCTACTGTATATACATATGAAGAATCGTTTATTAGAATTTGTTGGTGCCTCCGTTGTGCTTGAGGCTCATCTTGGTTGCCACCGATTATACCCCCATCTCTGTGAATTGACCCCACTTTTCCTAACCAAGAAGAAGGTCAACCCGACCGGGAGTGCAAAAATAAGGATCGGCTAACCGAAGACCAACCAAATGATGCCACTGCTTATGCATCGTTGGCAGAGTTGAGGTTATTGACGGCATGACCAGGACATTGATCAGTCATACGAAGGCGGATTTGGCCTTCCGCTCAACACGCTTCTTACCTCTAGAACTGCGACTAGGTGGAGGAATCCAATCTCTACAAGAAATCAGCAGACGGTCCAAAAACGAAACACAGAAAGCAAAAAAAAAGACACTTGACTTCAAAAATTACAATTTATTTAAGCAACTAAACTTAAGCCAATCTGATAGAAATTCATTCGATTGCTTGTTTTACTAAAAAAAATAAAGAACACTTTCACTTCGACTTCGTATGGGTTCCTGCGGAGATTCAAAAGATTAGCAAAATTATCTGACACCAAACTTACCTGCGATCCAGGTTCACATAGGCTCTTGCGGCTGCAAGCATAACGTCGACTCCTACGCAGCTTATCGGAGAAATGTTGGAGCTGTTCGATGTCGATAACCACAAGGATGCCGACTTCCTTCTTAGAGAATCTTCAGTTTTAAGGACATGGTTTCCTTCTGGTGATCCTATTGTAGATACTAATGCGGAGGAGAAGTGCATCTGTGTGTTATGCCTGCGGCCACTCAGTCTGCAGCCACCAAATGGGCACTGTTTTGACGAATGTCCCGATTTCAAGCAATTGAAACACAGTCGACTATTCTTCCGCTTCTCAAGTGTCTTAGCCAATAATAATTGACATCGATAAATTCGATGAGATACTTGACGGTGAACAAGCCGTCCTCAATCGTGACGGCATAGGACTTTCAGGAAGACGTAGTCCTCTATTGCTGGCGACTGCGATTCAATTCGATTCGAAACCTTTACGAACTCAGAAGCCATACTATGAGCGCCGTTGGCCAAGCCAGTATAGTCGGCTTACCTTACGCGCTACATTCACATCTGTGCACTTATCATTTAGCTTGCGTTTGCGACCGTCTCCTGCTCGCCAAATGATCTGTAAAGCAGGACAGTGGCCAAAAGGCACTCAGAGAGACACCAATGCCCCCTTGTCTGAAATTGGGACAAATACGAAATGATCACTTGGTCGTTGGGATCACAGTCGATCACAATCAAATGATCACACTACTTCAAGTAATCGAAGAGAAATAATTTCACTCCATTTGCACGATCACAAGATCATCACTGGCAAACCCGCCTAACGATCAAGTGAGCAGATCATGTCCAGTTGGCGATCTGTCAGACTTCACTTGAAATTGCCAATAAGACAACGTACATCTGAGGCTGTGAATCTGACCGCTCACTCGATTCCGCCTACCAGCGCTGATCCCTCGTTAGTTGCCACCCAAAGGCCCACGGCGGGCTCATGACAAGACGCCACAGAATGTCGATCCCAATCACCAGAGTCCGGCTTTTGCAAGCGATACGCCCTAAATCCCTGCCCGCATCGATCAAAAATTGATCTCAAAAGTATCTCCCCTGTCAGATCATTTCCATCACATCACTGCGTGTGTGCCCACCTCCGCGCGGGGTATTCAAAGATATGTGCAACATCATGATCACTAACCCGGTGCCAATCCAACGTGATTACCCATCCGCCTCATCAACAAAATTACACACAGATCAGTCCAGGCCAGGACAGCGGCAGCCATCAGATCGGCCGTTGGCCACTGGCCGTCCCCCATCCACCAGATGGATTAGCAAGTGCACAGTAGTTGGTAATTATGACAAGAGCCTCCTCCGGTTGCTCTATTTACCGTGGAACTTCGTAAAAATTTAATTGCCGCTCATAGTTGCTAATGAAAAGCCATGACTATTATCGCTGGCTGTGAGAAGGGGTGGCAGTGGCGGCTACACGGTGCGGCGGCAACTCGTTGATGGGGCCACAGGATCGAGTGCGGCGGCCCGCAGGGCCTTCGTCGGCATTCAAATTTGAACATTTTGAATGTGGTCGGCCACCGCAGCCAACCCGGCAGATACTAGTTGCTCCCTGCTGCTGCTGTTGCTGCTGATGACGGCCATGCCTTGGCCAGCTGCCACTGCTGGTGCTCGCTGACGCGGGCTGGTGTGATGATTGCGGAGAGTGATGATAATCTCGAGCACAAGTCGACGAGGCAGTTACGCGATATGCGCGGTAATGCCAATTGTATAATTGTAATAATTTTTGCACATCTTTGTAGCCTTTATTGATGTTTCGGACGGACGGACAACGACGCCCGGTGGGGGGGGGGAACGATCGCGGAGAGCCTTCGGGTGCTTCGCGGGTAATCACAAGTGTTGCCGCCGCGCCGCCAAAACCGAGCTATGCCATGGCTGGTGAGAAAGGTGAGAAAGCCTACGGAATGTGGCCAGAGATGGGCTGTGGCTTTGTGGCTCGATTGAGCGCTGAGATGAGTTGGATGATTTCATTTTAATTACAGACCGTGAGCGAGCGCGCCAGCGCGCACAAGGGGAGCGCGTGAAATAGTGTTTCGCATAAAGCCTCTAGATTTTTCTAGATTACAAATGATTTGGTTTCGGAGTGATGGGCGCCCGTGGGATGCGCCGTCATTAGGAGTGGCGTCCCACTGCGTGAAGTCGAGTGGAGTAGTGATTTCTTGAATTTTCGGTTTTCAAACACGGGTTTCTCTTCTCGCGGGGAATTCGTTTCGGAGTTTAATGGCTTCCGTGAGGATTAGCAGTGCAGGTGGGGTATGCATGGAATGCAGCTTGATGTGGGAACCAGATTAAGGATGTTAGTTGGAGATGGTACGATGATCACCATTCGTTTGTTTCTCCAAACCATCACTTCGAATGAATCAATCCACAAACCAGGTCATTGCCTTGCCCCAGCGACTCACGAAGCAAGACGTCACACTCGCCAGTCGCTGGACCCTCACGCGACATGGCACACGTCCGCCGGTGGACCACTTTCCCAAATCCCCATCTATTTCCGTCAAGCTTCAATCTGTCAAAGGGTTACCCTCGCCCAAATAAAAAACGAGAACGTCCGAATCTCTCTGCACAAGCGCCTCAACCAGGTCACCACGTCGTCGTCATCGTAGTCGTGGTCGTTTGTCGCCATCGCCGTCGCCCCTTTGATTTGTCAACTCGCATACGAGACAAAACCAAAACACAATCCAATCCAACAACAACAATTTAACCGTCCAATATGGCATTTTAATTTACCATCATCGGCCGCGCCGACAGACAGTCTTTGCGCCAATAGGTGGACCATCAATATTCGATGACAATCAAT
Organism: Eristalis intricaria; assembly: GCA_964034865.1. Taxonomy (NCBI): domain Eukaryota; kingdom Metazoa; phylum Arthropoda; class Insecta; order Diptera; family Syrphidae; genus Eristalis; species Eristalis intricaria. The sequence goes on from OZ035875.1 coordinate 13,502,553, forward strand.
CGCAGCAATTGCTCTACGGCTGCTGCATGACAATCGACGGTCGGTGATGCTGCCGCTGCTGCTGCTGCTGGCGACCGACAAGCGCTACCGCGTCGCGCCGCATACCTATGCGGGGATCCATTCGATCGGTAATCTAACCATCTATCCGGACGAAATGCGAAATTATCTCTTCGCGAAGTGAGATAGGTTGATCCGGGCGATTATCTTCGAGCGAGCGAGAGACACATTCCGCATGCGGATGGAGAGGCAGCAGTGGAGCCGATGCGATGGTGTGGTGGTGTGGTGGTCTGCCTTACGGGCTGACTGCCTGTTGCCGGCCGGTTGAGTCCTAGTTGACAGTGAGTGAAGTGACTTTTGGTTGATCTGCTTCGTCCCGAGCGATATCAATTGATGGCCAACGGTGGCATATGAATAATTCAAGCGGAGCTGGACATGTTGTGCAATGTGTTTACAAATTTGGCTAAAAGTTCAAGAATGGCAATGAGGTGATGTCCAACTGTGTGATGGATGCTGATGATGGACTGACTGTCTGTATGGGTGATGAGAGATGGGGTGGTGGGAAGGTGGCAAGAGGTGTGCGGTCGGAGATCACGGGGCGCTTGTGATTTACTTACACACGGAAATGGATTCAACTTCCGTCCAAAATTTGGTTTGATCGCCGTGGGGTGATACTGAATGCGAGAGTGTAATTCATGCAAATCCGACTTCAACTCAGACGGCTGGTGGTGGGAATTCAGTTGACTACAGTGAGGAGTGGAACTAATCATGAAATTAAGTCGTTTCTAAACTCGAAAGGCTGAAACGTGTATCTGTAATCCACGATCCTTGCTTGAACAGATGGTTCATAATTCCAGTTGGCCTGTGAGAGCAGTGCCAACTGCAAGGAATTTCCTCAACAAAGTTTCAGTCTACACGCCAACATTGACGTGTGCTTGATGTCGAAAACCCATTTGACAAGGGAATCGCATATAAAAATAAGAGCATTTTGTGCGTACCACGCATACCATCCCTCGTGAAGGGCCAGGGGACGTTCCTCCTCATTTATCAAGGACTGCATCAAGCATTCTTCAAGGAGCTTCAGTTGGAGTAAAAAATAAGACAACGGATATTAATATATCGTCCATTTATGTTCCCCCGCGCTGTAAGCTTACAAGACTTATTTCGAACGAATTTTATCATTTTATTCAAGCGACAGGAAGGATGAGCCGAAGGAGTAACAACCTTGCTAAAAAATCACCAGGGTCGACTTGGACCCGGATGGCAGCACACTGTAAGGGCCCTTATCTACATGAGAAGAAGGCTCCAACAACGGCTCCAACAGCGGAAGTTAGCAAAAAATGCTTAAATAGTGAAGGGGGTATATGAGCCAAGACCCCACTGCCTTGCGGAGGGTGGAACACCCAAAAGGCTTAGGGAGCACACCCTGACAGAAAACCTGGCAGCCTGAAGCCGCAGGTACAACCGCATCAAAAGGATCGAAGAAGGTGGACTAATAACCCGGTTCCTATTAAACCCAAACTATTGCTGAAACTGCAAAAAATTAAATAAACCGGATTCAACGGCCTAGAAACTAGAAAATAAATATATTGAGTCTTAGTGAATTGATTCGAAGAATTCAATACTCAAGATGGAAATATATTAATTTACTCGGGAAACCAGAAAGAAAATGCATCTGAGAAGAGCCTATTCGAGATTCCATCAAGAAAAGAAAGTTCTCATAAAAAGGACACACCCCGATGAGACCAACCAACAGAATCTGCTGTCAAGCCGTAGAGTGGAAATGACAGAAAAAAAAAATAAGGCCTAAGATAAATTAGAAGAGGTCCGTGGAAGAAGAGATAAAAGACGAAGGCAAGACGTTACGTTATGGTGTTCCTCAAGGTTCTATTCTCGGTCCTTTATTATTTTCAATGTTTATCAATGACCTTCCACTAGTTTTATCCTATTGTAAATTCCATATCTATGCAGACGATGTCCAAATCTACCTAAGTTTCCCTCTTGGTATGGTTGAAGACTCAGTTGCTAAAATAAACGAGGATTTGGGCTCTATTGCAAACTGGGCTACACAAAATGGTCTAATGCTCAATCCTAACAAAACCAAAGCCATCCCGTTCTCGAAACAACCGCCTTCCTTGTCAAATTTCCCGCTAATAGAACTGAACTCGACCGCAATTGAATATGTTACATGTGTAAAACACCTTGGAATAATGTGCAATAGTGAACTGACGTGGACTGACCACATTGATAGCGTAGTATCAAAGGTGTATACATCCCTAAGAGGCTTATCAATCAGCAAATACATTCTCCCTGTGAACATCAAATTAAAACTTGCCAGAGCACTCATAGTGCCAATCTTGACATATGGATCTGAGTTGTTCGCTGACTGTGATTATTCTTCCTCCTTAAAATTGACAAAAGCAATTAACGCGGCTGCACGGTATGTTTTTAACCTTCGCAGATTTGATCACGTCTCGGAACAACGTCGCATCCTCCTAGGATGCGAACTCTTCAAAATTATTCACAAGAAACAGCCAAAATATTTATATGAAAAGATCACCTTCTGTCGATCAAGTCGTAATATTACCTTGAAACCCTCCAATCATACCTGTTTAATGTCACGTAGGCACTTTTTCATTCATGCTGTTCATTTATGGAATCACCTACCTTCACAGGTACGGTCTAAGACCAAGTACAGACAATTTTGTAACGCTTGCTTCTCATATTTCTCCCGCTCGAACTGAAATAATTCCTAGTAACTTCAGTCTTAACTCTTTCTCTACACATATGTATTCTAATAACATTAAATTTTAAAATCAGAAATCTACACTCTTAAATTATAATTGAAGTAACTTGAAATCACTAATCCCAATCATGTCACACAAAATAATATTTTATGTTATAATGTTCCTGTACTAGTAAAAGAACATATGATTCTTGAAGTACAGCGATAGATATTAAAAATAAATAAATGAAATAAAAAATGAAAGACTGGGGAGAAATAAAGCAGATAGCCCAGAACCCTGTACAGTGGAGATCGATTGCTGCGACCCTGCATCCCCCGCGGGAATAATGGACTTAAGTCAAATAAGTTAAATTTTGCCTTTTAGTGGTCCAGTTCCAGTTTCCATTTTCAAATCTAAATCGATTCAGATCTGCAAGCTAACATAAGTACAAATGCCCCGTTTGGAGAATGTCCGTCATTTAATTCGACTGAGGACAGAGGAAAATTGGATCCATCCACAAGCACCTGTTGCACATTGAGCACTGTTTTCATAGGATATCCGCAAGGTTCCGGGCTTGGTCGCAGATATTTTCTTATTGAGGGCTAGACGCGCATTTAATAATCGGAAAATGTCCACAATGACTTGCTTAAATATAATAGTTAACGATTTCCCGGCAATTATTTCCATTTCGAATTGACGAATGCTGAAACTGAAAGCAGGTTCCACCCGATTGCAAATTTACGCCAGGAATAATGCTATGAGATAGCTAATGTGCGAACGTAAGAAATTGCATTTGATTGATATGACAGAGTTTGCGAAATTCCGTCATGTGTACAATACTTAAGTGGTCTTGTGATTCCTACACACTTACTTCCGCTGTGCATAAGACAATGAGTTGTGTGAATAAAAACTGAGTGAGAGTGTTTTCTCAGCCCTTTGGAGAGAACACTCCATTTGGTGAGGATAAAAGTAAATTTCGTTAAGTTTAACAAAAACCCCCTCTCACATATTTTGACAGATGAGTGTAGCCTCCATTTTGGTGAGAATAATGAAATGTATTGAGTGAACTTTTGAAGGAGTTGAGTGTGCATTGAAGGTAACTTCAAGAGAGAAAAAAATTTAAAAAATGTCTTCGGTATCGGAAGAGGAATGTTTTGAGAGATTAAGTGAAAAATCAAAACAAGGAAATTTTGAGAACAAGGATATTTTGAGTACAAGAAGAAGATTTCATAAAATACTTGCAGCTATTCCCGTGCTTGCTGAAAAAACAGAAACTGCAGATATGTTGCGTTGGAAACTGTGAAAGTAAAAATTCAACCATGGATTTGATTTTGCACAGCAATTGTCAAACTGCGTATCTATGAATCCTTCCTCACTTAAGTAAACCAACACTATCTGTAATTTAAAAAAAAAAAATGTATGTAATAAATTTAATAAATTATATTTGAATTTAAAAAAAAATAAAAATCATCATTTTCTATTTCAGAAATATAAAGCTCCAAGTTTCGGTTCAGGATCTCAGTTCGTCAGAAATCGGCTTTGGTAAGTGCATTTGACATTTAAATCGGTTTAGACCATTTTATCTTTAGCAATTTTCGAATTGTAGGACGAATATGGAAAAAATAACACGAATTGAAGAAAAAAAAATTCATTATAACAATAATTCTTATCAAAATTTGGTTCTTACCTTTGCCTAAAATGTTAATGCGTGTCGGATTGATTTCAGAGTCAACTGTGAGGCGGTGTCGCGACTCTTTGTTTCTTCACAATTGCTGGAGATCTTCCAGTGTTTCGCGAAAATTCTACAAAAATCACAACTATTACTCAAAGTATAAAATATTCAGCGTTTTTTTTTTTTATTCGTTTTGGTTCGTGTGTTTACTTTCGTCAGTTATTGAACCATAGACCGGGAGGGGCTTTCAGCCAGAAACCATTGCGTTCAGAAACATACTGGCCTGCCTCAAGAATAATGTGATATCCAAATGGGATATCAACATCTGCTCGGGCAGTGAAGCTGCAATTAAAACCCTGGACAACGTAATTTTTCATACCCAAACATCTCTTAACTGTCGGCTGTCTCTTAGTGAGATGTTTTAATGTCCAACTTATGTGGGTGCAATGTTCCGGCACCTCCCTCGCTACATACCAGGCCATTACAAAGCTGACGAACTTGCTAAGCGTGGTACAACCTGTCCTCTGTCAGCAAGAGGAGTTCCACCCTCAACGCCTCTCAGTACAGTCCACAATTTTCTAAAGATTCAAACATTAAGAAGATTAATGTCAAACGTGCCCAATCCTTAATCTCAATATGAGTCTCTGGTCAGACTAATTATAGTAGCACCTAGCACTAACATCATTTTAGGACAATGTAAAATTGGGACGATAGCTCGTAGCATGGGTGCCCTATGCAATGATTCTGCATTCTTCGTAGATGAGAAAGCAACATTTCATCTCCCCTGCTCGAAATTTTTTTCTGGCTAACCACATCATGAGCCCTTTTCAAAAATTTGGACAAACTGAACAAACATCAGTATAAGTCAGCTGAACCAATTTGTTTCAAGTGCCAAATGATGCAGCAGTTACTCAATACGCGAAGTACGACATTGGGCCAATACTGCTCTAAATGTGACTGCTATCTGCACCCGCCCCGTTCAACCGTGTGGAACAGGGGATAATCAGGATGTCTTTCGTGTCTTTCCTGGCCCAAACAACTTTAAACAAAAGGTTTGACAAAATAAATATAAGCAATTTGGTGGTTATTGTTTCAGAAGAAGCCAAGCTACCGAATGCGTAAGGACGACGTAATGTTCCTAGGCGACGGAAATACCTACATATGTCGTTTATTGTGTTCACCTTATGGCTGAACGAAGCTGATGGTTTCTGTTGGCCCAATACAATCCCAGCATCTATATGTTTATATTCAATATGCCGCCTTTAAAAAGGACACACCGTCGACTATTTGACTACAATGTCACCCTAGACAGATGTACCTAAAGGTTGTGACCTCTCTAACTCGGCTCACAAAGACACAAAGATTGTATCAGCAGAACAACTCCTTCAAATCGTTGTTTCTATGAGCTCAAACGGCAGTTGGGTAGTAGAGAGAGGCACTATCGACCACCTTGACCATTGACCATCCCTGTTTTCCTCAGAGACTATCCCATAAGTGGATGAAGAAGTTCGAAGGTTCGAGAGAAAAATTCTACGTACGATGTACGGTCCTGTTTGAACTGCTGGGAGGGAGGGGGGGATCCCAATAAATTCTACCAAGCACCGTATGGGCAGCATAGCGACATGTGGCTAGGCAAGCATCTACGGATTCAACGCCTAAGATGGTTCGGTAATTTGCTGATCCATTGCTATTCACAGGCCCACATAAGTGGAAAAAGACCTCAGCCAAATTAGCGAGTTTGATGGAAGCTTGAGACGCTTGTGAAGGCCTAGATCCATCCTGAACTGTAAGTGTAGTGGCTTCATCAAGAAATTCAGTTTTGCAAATCCTATATGATCAAGTGGTAACACTCATAAGATCACTCAATCGGGTCTAAAACGTATTTTCTTGGCTTGCTTTAAGAATGTTCACTGAATGGGTTTACAACATATTGCATGTAGTTACCATGGGGTTAAATTGAAGGTCGAGGGGTCAGCAAAATCCCTTCAGTGGAAATGCCACGCCTAGTACATGCTAAATGGAGAAAATATATATGCTATATGACATTTTATTTCAATTAATAGGCGTATTTTTTGAGATACTTAAACAGCACAGTAAGTGAAATCTCAAAAATCCGACTGACTGCAGCTCTAGTACCAACCATTGCACTTAGAGGCCTTCAACCTCAAATGGTTGATGTAGCTAAAAGAGATCCGAAGTCCTCTTGATAACTTAACAACCACCTACCAACACGAAAATGCAGTTTCCAACTGCAATTTATACACATACCAACCGATGCATGAACCCATCAAGAAACCTTGCATAACCCCAACCGCCCTCCCTTCACATCCTTTTCGCAATCAATCGCATTGAATTTACTCATAAATCAAGTGATCATACAATGCGAGATGACAGGACTTTCATAAAACTTAATCGATGCACCCAATTAGTCCTGCGAAAACCAACAACCCAGCCAAGTGCTGTGAACCAATTTGTATTGCGAACAAAAAAAAAAACGACAAATAAAACGAATTGAACAGCTCAGGCTGCGTGTCAAAAGCATTTAACTTGTGGCCCACTTCAGCTGCTTTCATTCGTTCGAAAAAATAAAAAATAAACGGACACAAGCCGCCCAGTGATCTCCACCGAAAAACCCGATCGATGGTAATGATCCTCTTAAATGGAGCCCATTCAGCCACCAGAGTGGAAGATGTTTAATTCCTTGTCATGGCTGCGAAAACGCTGACATCTTGACAAGATGTGCTTCCTTCTTGTTCATTAGCATTTCTTTGTGCATGAACCGAATGCACTGAATTCCGATTTCTTTGCCTCTCGGGCATCTGCTCACTGGCTGGACATTTTTGGACTTGACCGACGGGGGGGGGAGGTACGGATCGACGGTGGGTTCGTGGTGGTTTTCTCGGTCACCGAAGGGGGCGGGAATATAAATCGATTTTGTAATCAGAATGTGATCAGATTGTGCGCAGTTTAGGGCACAATTAATGCGATTTCACTTGGAATTTAGTTCGTTTTTCAAAAAACGGGAAAGAAAGGAGGCTTTGTGAGCGGCGAGGTGACCTGCAACATCGAATGGTGGGATGTTGTGTTCAAGACGTTTCAGGCTAAGGACTCTAATGCCAACTTGTGTCTAGGGGTACTGTGTGTTGTACAACAAGGCGTATTGGATGCCAGTAGCCACTCATGGAGGATCTTTGAATACGGAGAAGCAGATGATAGAAGAATCATCCTATTAACAAGCAATGATTGCGCCTCGGTAGGACCTCATTGACCTCTGCGCAAAGCTTGCCATATCTAGGCTCCTCCACGACCGGCACTTCACACTCTCTCCGTAGGCGGGACGTCCAAAGACCAGCATTTCCAACTGAACCCCAGGAAATGTGCCGAAATCTGGTCTCACGTCATTTTCATCGGCCAAGCTTCCGCCTCCGACCGCGTCTCATGCTTCCACTGTTACCCGTCTATCACACCATAGCCAGACATGTCACAAGAATTGCCACCCGTCACTCGGCTATTTCTCATCACAGTGCCACTCGAAGCCCGGTCAAAGCTCATGTCTTTCCCATGTACTCATGTTGTCAACATCTTGTCCCATCTCGTAGTGTTTGCGTCGGCGTTTGACTCGACCATCTAAGGAAGTGCAAGAAAAATTAGTCCTGTTCTTCTTCAAGCACCCGCTCTAGATTCCATTCAAATGCACGCCTGTGCGTCTTCACAGACACATGCGCTCTCAGGACCAACCTGTTTGTTATTCAACCCCACAGCCATTCGCAACAGGTGTGGAGGAGCGGTCGCCATCCATCTGCGGATGCTGCTGCGGCCAAAACTCAACAGACGATATCACTCGATTGGTGGCACCACAAATGGAAATGCAATTAAAACGATATCTCGCGAACACATCTTCGCTTTGGCATCTTCCTAATTCGAAAGTGGTATCTCACCCGTTAAATCGTCGACTCTAGAGTGAGTTACGCAATCGTTTCGATGCGCATCGACTTGGGATGCTCGCTATGCGCTAAGCGCTATGTCTCCATTTACATTCGTGCAACCTTTGCTCGAATGAAGTTGTCCGCACAGCGCAACCGTATTCCTTGTGCCCGCGCGCACATAAATCACACAGACCTGCCCCAACAGCCGATGCGGTATCAAAACAAACCCGTCATCGTCATCGGATGATGGTTTCATAAGTTCACTGCAACCACTGCAGCCACTGCAGCAGCGCACATATCATTAGGCATGCGTTTGATTTGTTGCCAACGTGCGCAGACCAGCGTGCGAATGATTTATTGCCCCCACCATCGGACTGATCCAGATCCATCGATCGATTGGGCCGGTATCTGCTCGAGGTGATCTCGACACATGCACAGTTGTTTGTCATCTTAATTTTACTTGAATCTCAAGGATACAGTCTCCCTGTTCGGCGCGTCATATTTCCACACTTTGATCGGTCTTCGGACAAGTGATCTTTCTGCGATCGATGGCAATCGCCATAATAGATGCTTGGTATCTGGCATGATATTGGCAGAATGATCTCTGTGCCACTGGAGAGTCCCTGTCTCATGGAATTGCCAAAGTTTCATGCAAAGTTGACATCAAAAGACGATCATCCATCGATCATTTTGCTAAAACGGGCGCAATGGGCTACTATTTCACTCTGCGCTACTCGTGTTGTCATTCCAAAGAGACCACGCACAAAATTACGCCAAAAAAAAGACGACGACGACGACGAGTCGCGATCGCGTTGAGATTGCGAGACTTTAGCGATTCTTTGATATTGATCGAGAGTCGCTATGCGGCCGCTGTGGGTCTGGCTGATTGTTCGGGGCGGGGGCTGGTGTTGGGTGGGGGCTCTTAAGTGTTATTTATGTTATTGTTGTGCCATTTATGACTTGTGATCTTTTTTCCCTTTTCAATCCACCTTTGGATGGACTCTTCGGCTGGGGGGAAGAGCGCGTGGCTGTTGATTGAGTTAAGATGAGGCATTCGCTGGGTATCCTTGTCATTTGAGAGTGATTGCTTGGCGATGGAAATATGTGCTTCTGTCGGTCGCGGGGGATTATGTGGTGGTCATGAAAGCGGTTGAACTTTTGAAGTAAGTTGTAGCGATTGAGTTGGAATTTTCTGGTCTGGTCGGCAAGATTTTTGATGGGACAGTGAAACTTCTCTACAGCGGACAGCACCGGGATCTTCATGATTGTCCGTAATATAGGAATGTCCATTCTAAAGGGCTTGAAATACATGAATACCTTCATGCTGGGACCGTGTCGAATTGTGTGTAAAGAGAGGTGTACCTTATAGAAGGGTGTCCGTAAAGAGAGGTTTCACTGTATTCTCTTATCGAAGCTGAGATTATTTTCTATTCTTCTATGCGTGTCTACAGACAATGCACGAAAATCGCTGGCACGAAATTTTCCGATAATTGAAGTGGAGGCAATGTTGACAAGGGCATGTGCGATCAGGGAGATGGTAGCGGTTTTTTTTAGAATTTATCTCTCGGTAAATGCAAATGCAAATTCTGCTCCCGTCAACGCGCGCATGTTTGCAGCAGATCGGGTATGGATAGTCTTCAAAGAGTTAACCATTAGTTTTCCATGACTTCTATCAGTGGCTTCGAACTAGTCTTGGACAAGCTTGAACACTTCATAGACGCAAGATGCAAATTGTTGCTAATCAAAGTCGGAACCCGAAACAAAAACTAGGCAGCAGGCTTTTTTTTATGGCTTGCGCCAATGGATGTGGAATCTTCTTCAAGATACTGGTAATCCGTGCTACCATCATGAACGATTCGCGGGATATTGTTCTCCATATTCGTCGCTCCAACGACCTAAACCACACCTCTGCACATTTCTACCACTCTCCTCGCGGAGCTGTCGGTAGGCATTACTTCGCGGGGCTGGTTAGCATATCACGCTATGTGATCTATATTTGCCAATCTGGCTATACTTTCTCTTTCGAGCCTTCTTAGCTCGTTCTGCACGCTCGTTATAAAGAAGAATATTTCCAGGCATTTCTCAGCTTACTAAGTCATACGGCTAACTAGGAGCTTGGGAGTTGGTAGACTTGTTCTCGCCGCTGTATGGAACATTGCGTGCTCTGCGTCTTCCTCTTTGCCAGCTACATTCTGGACAGGAGGGTGTGCTGTCTTGAGGAATTCTGTGGTCGTATTTATGGTAACCTCCATGGCCCACTGCGTGAGATGGTAGTTTCTCTCTCAGTTCGCGTGACCTTTCGATGTCCAGGCCTCTATCGCCGAGATCAATTTATAGGTCCATCTGCCTTTTGTTGAATTGCCACAGGGTCATGTATGTTGCCCTTCTTTCTTCACGCACCTTGCGCTAGTTGTCGCGTGATTTGTCGCTCGCCTTAGGGAGACTCTTTGCATTTCGTTGATGAGAATGTCCATACGGACCTTACCCTCAAAGACGTAGGCTGCATCTTCCGATATTGTTCGAAAACCGCAGATTGTTTCAATTGCATAGAGCCCTTAAGTTGACGAAAGCTGCCTCCTTGGTGGCGAGAGCTTCCACCCATACTGGTGCGGCTTAATCACGGTCGGAAGGTTCAAGTCAATTGATGATCCTTTTGGTTCCTTCATTTGTGGCTGTTGCCACCTCGTGGATGTGCTTGGTCACCACGATGTCGTCGCCAAAGCCGATTACCTCGAACCCATGTGGCAGCATCAGTCTCAGTGCTTCGCCGTACAATAAGTTCCGCAGGAGGGGTCCAAGAACTGAACCCTGTGCAACGCCTGACGAGATGTCGTAATATTTAATACCATCGTCAGTCTCGTATCTGAGTTTCGTGTTTGGTAAAATAGCTGAAGATTATCCTCTTCAAATACTGCGGTGTTCTCCTCCTAAGGCTCTTATGATGCAGGACCAGTTCTAATGTAACTACGGCATAGCCTATTTTTGTGACGACCCTCCATTTTTGTGACGACCCTCCGCTGCATCTCCCACCTCTTGCTGCATCTCCCACCTCTTTGATGACGATGGTAGAGCGCGGTTTCCTGAAGCATAACTCCTTAGCCGCGCCGATTAGTCTCCCATACAAGATACTAGCAGCAGACCAATCGGTTCATACGCTAAGGAACTTATTGCCCTTGGGTATAAGTAGTATGTATTGAAATTTCCAGTAATCAGGAAAGTTACTCTCTTCGAGGCACCTTGAATTCGGCGCCGTAAAGGCGTCTGGTCTCTTCTCGACGGCTGATTTGATGGTTTCATCAGGGATGCCCCATCAGAGCCATGTGATTTTTTGTCAGCAATTTTCATGCACGCTTTCTGCAGATCGTCAGCCGTGACTGCTTGGATTTGTTCTGAACCATAGTGTGAGGACGAACATTTTAGGAGATTTACGGGGGAGCAGTTGTCCTACTATCGTTCTGAGCCTCACTGGGGAGGTTAGATGAGGAGACCTATTGCCTTTCAGGCTGCCTTCTCCCCCAGGCATGTTAGTCTGCTTAGTTGCATACCGTTTTGAAGTTCCTTTGCCCTCCTTAATTGCCTTTTCCAGGTCCGCTGGCCTAAAGACTGTCAATCGTTCCTTGGAACTCTGGTCTACCTCTGGAACTCTGGAACACTAGGATCTCCGACGTGGCTTAAGGTTAAATCCCCTAGGGTACCTGCCCAAGAAGATTCTGGCAAAGTCTCCGCATACGAGCTGAAGTATCTTGGTTATTGCTAACGAGACAAACATTCTAGTATGTATCGAAGTGTGGTGGAATGCCGTCGACTTGCTGCTAAGACCCAGTATAGATAGAACTAGTTGGTAGGCAGACAGCAGGTAATACGCCAATCAGACTACGATCGATTCACAACTGGAGTGAACTTCGGTCTGGACACTCAACGATCCTACGATCTTTCTATACCCATACATACGGACCTCACATAAGTTAAGTCATAAGTTAACTCCTTCTTCTCAACCGGCTTTCCCCCCCCCCCTTCCCCCTCCCTTCCCAACCCCCACCCCTCCCGCACCAGATCGTATCAGACGCTGGAAGGTCCACTGCGAATCTCCACAGGTGGATAGAAGATGGCTACAGGTGTGGATTCTGGCGTGTAATCGAAGGATCTGAAAAGCCAGCTATCTTTCCGATTACCGAACCACTGTAGCGTCGTTCAGGCTGAATCTAAAGTGATTAAGTAAACTCCCTCCTGCCACAGGATGCCTCATTACCAAACAACTCTGGACCATGATCGATCCCAAACGGTCGTTTAGCTGGTCAGATTAAGCAGGCATTAACACATTAAGCATCTCAGATCTCTTATTGGCGTTCTAACAGAGCATTGTGCCTGATTTCTGTCAAAGCTGCACGAACGAGGACCTTTGGCCAATTGCTATGAAGTAGCATTGCTCTCTCATCCAGCAGAAATAGATTTCTGGAGGCCCACTACTTGGCTAACCTGGCTGAACTAAGCAGCTTTAGAGTCAGTCATCTTCTTTGCGGAATAGGTGTCCACAGATCCGCGTGGTAGAACTGGCCTAAGCGGGGTTGTGCTCTTTCAGCCACTTCAACCTTACCTGACCTAACACATGAACTCCTCCAATCAACTGAATCAACTTTCAGTGGACCTTACCATCGCATTCAGATGCATTTAAAATGTGCTACCATAGTCACAACCTGCCGTCGCAGCTCCGTTTTAGTCCGAGCCCCACCCCGTGTTGCTTTCGCCAATTCGAGAGCAAAACGTCCGAGTGCTTGTAAATCAAGTTAATTTATAGCCGTCAAAAGTATATTAGATCATCTCGTAGCGCAGCACCCTCCGCTGGCCGTCGCACACCCAAAGATGGCCACTCGCTGTACCCATCACTCGTGGTTCCTCCCTCACGCCAGAGTGCAAAAACCCGCGCCGACCAATTACCGATATTAATGCAGCATTTCGAATCTCTCAGGCAGCCGCGTGAAAGACGTAAATACCAGAGGTCGTATAAGGCAGAAAAATTAGCACCATGAAGGCAACACTGTTGCCCATATCGCGGCGTACGCATGGACTGGTCAGTGGAGAGCCGCGCGAATGGCATAATCAGCACGGGGGCCTATTGGTGATGGCCGGGCCAGTGTGCGCCATATAAACAACCGAAAGAGGAGTTCGAGTATCTAACGTACGCTCAGATTGCGATCATCTGCAGTTAATTAGTCGGCGACGAAGTGTGAACGGAATAATGAAGTGATAGTATCGGAGGACACTCCGCGTCGCGTCGGTCTGCATGGGAATGCAGGGGCTTATGCAACCCGCACCGACTATGCTCGGTCTGCTTGGCCATGTAGTCGCGACGTCGTCCTCCCTATATGTTAATCAATAAGTGTTGGACATTGCTTTACGTAGATGGAAATGAGTGCTTTAATGAGATCGAATCGGTGTTTGCCGACTGGAGCTGGTGGGGTGGTGTGGTGTGGTGTGATGTGGTGGTGCTTATGGAGTTTATGAAAGTCGCCCATATTTGGTGGGAGGTACGGCTTGCCGTAGTTGCTTAGTGAGTTGTCACATATTGGGATTATGCGGCAGTTTTTTTCGGTTCGTGTAATTGAGACGCGCCATGTTATTAGTGTGCCTTCTCTTCGATCGTCTGCTTCTTCTGCTTGTGAGAGGGGGAGATGGGATGGGGGGTGATTGTGGCTTCAGGAGGTGTGAACAGAGGTGTCGTTCGGTTTGGGGCTCTGAAAGGTGGGTACGGCGCAGCGCCGTAGCTTAATTGTTGACAGTCTATATTAGTGTGTTTATTTGCAGGGTGCGCATGCATCATATACTGTTTGTTTTGAGTTCAAAAAGGGATTTTTACTAGGGGGCTTAGTAGCCAGCGGTGAATTTGGATGGTATTCTGTTTTCTGAGCATGTGGCTCTAGAATGTGCCATGAGATAAGTCGTATCTCGAAACTGGTGCATTTGGCGATTCTTTAAACCCTTCGGCATTCATAGGGATTTTTTGAATGAAAAGCAGATGAACGTTTTCGTGGCCAACAGCCACTAACCAACAGCCACCAGCCACCAAAGCCACCAGGACAAGCCATTAACCACAAGCCACCAACTACCAGACTCCAGTCGTTACTCTCCAGTAACATGCCTCTATTCACTAGCCACCAGCCATTAGCAACCAGACATCAGCCGCGAGCAAGCAGCTAGAAGTTATTAGCTAGTAGTCAGGACTTACAAGCGTCTATTTCTCTAGAAACCAGCTAACAGTCTCTAGCCACTAGCAAAAACTCACTAGCCACCAGTCACCAGCAACCAGCCACCAGCCACAATCCACCAACTACCGAGCTCTAACCACTACACTCCAGTTTCAAGCCTCTAGCCACTATTCACCAGCCAACTAGCACCAGTACAAGCCAACAGTCACCAGCACAAGCCATTAGCCTCTAGCCACAAGCCACCAGCAACCAACCACACACCACCAACAACCAGCCACCAACCACCACCAAGCCAGCGCTCTAAGCAATACTCTCCAGTTTCTAGCTTCTAGCCAACAGGCACCAGCACAAGCCAACAGCCACCAGTCACAAGCCACCAACTGCCAGCATAAGCCTCCAGCCACCAACTACCAGACTGTAGCCACTACTCTCCAGCTACTAGCCTCTAGTGATTAGCCTCCAGCCAACAGCCACCAGCCACCAGCCACCAGCACACCAACCACCCAAAACCAGCCAACAGCCACTAGAGGCAAGCATTCATCCACCACCACCCACAAGTCACGAACCACCAACCAACAGACATCACGCACTATCTTTCGTTAGCTCCTGGCCACAGCCAAAAGCGACTAGTCAACAGCCACCTAACCACCACCACCTACCAACAACCAGCAACCCGCCGTCAGCGACCAACCCCCCGCCACCAACCAAAAGGCATTACGTCATAGCAGTTACTTTCGTCAAGCTGTTGGCCACAAGCCATCTCACAGGATCTAGACACCAGCTACAAGCCTGTAGCCACCAGTCACTAGTCAACAGCTCTGAAACACCAGCCATAGCCACTAGTCCTCACACACAAGCCAACAACCACCAGCCAAGAGCTAGAAGTCATTAGCTCGCAGTCTGCAGTTGCCAGCATCTAGCGGCTAGCAGCTAGCCATTACCCCAAGTTAATAGCAGCCACCAGCAGCCTATGACTATGCTGGATTGGTAGTGCTGGCGACTTCGAAGACACGTTTCCCTTGTGATTTTCAGGAAGGTCTCTACAGCGACATCACGGATGTATTGTGAATCAGAATGAGTGATTACTCAAGTTAATATCATTACCGTGGAACACACAGACTTCTGGTCGACATTTCCATAATCCTCCCATTTCCATGCTTCCAAGCAGTTCAGTTGGCAAAGCCCCCCGCTCACGTCCTCCTCCGACCATAATCGATCACCTCTCGTCTCTTGTGAGATGGAGGAAATGTCAAGCATCTGTCTAAGCGCATTAACACCTGAACCCCGCTGTCATGCACCGGTGGAATTTTCAAAGGCCTCCCCAGCCTCCATTGGCGACTGCCACTTCACTCGCACTCTCTTTCTCTCTCTCTCACACTCACTGACAATCTATCGTCATCTAATCGCAATTATCACTTAAAGTAATCAGCATGCCAGGGAATTTACGATTATGGCATCCACTAGAACCAATATCGGCTCTAATGAGCATATAACCCCCATCGTCGCCAGCTCTCTTGCACAACACACAATTGCAGCCCCGCCAGCCAACTGCTGTCTCGTAGTTGCCGTCGCAGCCGACGATCGCCGACGACATTGCTGGCGACCTTACTTTTATATCGTCATGGTATTCAGCGTGTCGTTATCGTCGCTGTTACATTACCGCTCTCTATGGTAATCGGCTTGCTAGTGGCAGTGCTGTTCACATGACTACCAAGCCGCCATCCATCCCTACATCCAGCCAACCCCCAGCCGCCAGCTGTGTTTACTTACTTGACTAAAAAGTTATTGAGCTCGCCGCGTGAGTTAAAACCTTTTGACTTTGCATTTATTGCTCACATCAATGTTAAAGGTTCACCCGTCACAGCACCTCACAACCCCCCACACACACACGCGGGCGATTGCACACACTCTCTCGCATCACGCGGCGAGATGACCTGCGATATAAATTTTTACGAGAGCATTAAACTAAACTGACATTCCCGCCAATCTGGCAATAGATGCGGCGATTGTTCTCCCCGAATCCGCCTTCGATTCAGCGGTGCCATCAGTGTGTGTCCGTCAGCCTCGTCGACGCTGCCACTGCCGTGTAAATCTTTTTCGCGATCAAGTGTGGCATTGTCTGATGCCCGCAGGCAGTCTCTCGCTTCATAGGTGCATCCACCTATAGTCTCACGAGTAGCCTTGTGGCCCGCTGTTCTTGCCGAGTGACTGCCTACCCATCCGCCGCGCAGTCGATCTATCTGAGCCGCGATTGCATTCGGTAGATTCGCCCTGATTTATGTCACAGATGATGGCCAAATGTAAACTAAAGTACCCGACGACGCGCCGTAATGAGCCTTGATAGGCGCACCGCAGCGCAGCTGACATCTCCGGTACGGTACGAGCGACGCGGTCGGCGTCTGGGAGTGAAATTCTCGAAAACCTGCCGATATAACTCATACTGCACCGTACGAAACATTAATTAGTCGGGCGAGTGTTGCGCGGCAGTAGTGATTTATGTTCAATTGCGTTTCGAGTTTCGCCGAGTGAGGGGCCGGGACGTGTCCACCAGCCAATCGGTCAATCACAGACGCGAGATGCAAAGTCCTGTTGCAGTGGCATTAGATCCATTTGTTGATATTCCATGGCGATTTGACGTGTGCGCCACTCTTCTGGCTGCCGGGGGGGGAGTGCAGCCCATGGAGAGTGGTACGCAACGTGTTGCTGTAAAGTGGAATTTATGTTGGCAGCTTGGGAGCAAGTTGATTCTCTATTGCAGCGTGAGTTTTAATGAGTCGCGATTTGGTAGAACATGCCCCCTGCAAGTTTATAGCCGGCTGAGGAGGCGCCTGGTGCCGAGATTCTGCAGTCTGGCAGCGTTGAAGTGCCGGAGATGAAGTCGTAAATGGGAAGCCACTTAATGAGAGAACAGCTCGTTGATGGAATGTATGCACGAAGCACAGAGCTTACGAATGCCCCCGAGTGTAGGCGGTAATTGGGACAGGTCGTCGAGTTTTGAAGGGGGTCAAATTTGGGATGGTTGTTACGCTGACATTGAGTTGTCCTTCTGATGGCAATGTTATCTGCAGCAGCGGATTGAGTCTAAGTTGAGTTCGTCTGTCGAGTCGAGTCTGAGCACTGCTCGGTGTTCTGGATTTCCAAATTGAATCCAATCCATGTTCTCATCAATTTGAAATCTTACTGTCACACTGGCCTACAATTTGAGTAGCGGCTTAGTTCTTGGCTGCTAACTATGTTCGATTGAACTCAAGGGATTGATAAGCGAAGGACAAGAACTTCTAAATGAAACCATTGCGGATTACATAGTTCAATGACTTTATTCCCTTATTGTTCCATTTGCGATTTTTCAGAGGAATGCATTTTTTTATCGATATGTTAGAGATGACGTCCCGTGACAAAGTCCACCAGCTTGAGTCCGTGATCGGATGTGGTGTTGTGCAGGCTGTGTTACCCGACGACGCTAGCAAAGATGTCGTCTTCACTTTGCGTTGAAATTTCCTGGAATGATCTTGATGTCGAAGCTGGGGCATTGATCGTATGTCCTTTCTAGGAGATCATAGAAGTCATCCTTGTTGTTGTCATCATCGTCCTAAGTCGGGGCATGGGTGCATATCAAGCTTATGTTGCCAAATGTAGCCTTGATGCGGATTGTTATGAGGCACTCGCTTATGTATTTAAAGCTAAAGCCTTCTTGCCTAAGTCTGCCTTGAAAACAAACCCGCATCCGAAAAAGCGCTTCCTTCGCTATTTGTAGCAATTAACGTAGTAGATGCCGCAGTTTTTTTTATCCTCTTTTGCCTGGCCCATCCCACCGAACCTCCTGAATGGCGGTGATATCTGCATTATAGGCTTCTAGGGCCTCCGCAAGTTCGTCGGCTGCACGTGGACTGTTGAGGGTCCCCGCATTATACGTACTGAACAAAAAATCGTTGTCCTTACTGCGTTGTTCATGGTCGTCAGCAGAAAGGTCATCCTTATCCGAGGCTTGTCGTCGTTCCTGAACTAAGCCTTTTTTACACGGTGGGGAAGTTACCCCCACGCGAAAGCCCCGAACCTGAAGGCCCGGGTACTGGTTTAATCCTCTCGACAGGGTGGCCGCTTGTCAACTTGACCTGGTTGCTGGCATCTCGCCAAGTTGAGAGCAGAAAGTCGAAAGTGTGTTTAACGTGAATACCCGGCCAATGATTGACAAACTTCACGGTGGGCCTACTCACAATAGCAGAGTCAAATTAAGCGTTGACCACCGCCCTGAGGAAGTATTTACCACCCCAGTAACAATTTAGTGACGCTTAAGGGCGACCACAAACCTTGCTGAGGGCGAGGCCTATCTAACACCTCTAGCATCCGCAGATCCTAGATGTTGCAGGATCTTAGGATGCTATATGCTCCCGCGATTTTGGGCAACCACAGCCACCAAAGTTGAGAGCAATCAACAATTTTGCCATGGATGCACAGCCCCTTGCCCACACTAGTCTTCATTTGCTACAAAAAAAAAAGTGATGAGGACTAATTACGCTACCCTGCAGTGTTCCTCTACTGACGAATTCCAGCACACGACATGGCGTTGCTTGAATTCATAAGCATTCACCAAGTTTTCTATTCGCACCGGACCTCCCAGCAAGAGTGAAAAAATAGCAGCAATCAAGTCCATCAAGAAAAACAAGGCGGTGAGTGTTAATGGCATCTCCTGGCTGAATTATTTCAATCTGCGTCGAATGTATCAGCAGACTTGCTGCATCTGGTGATGTACAAAGCTTGGGATAATGAGCAATTACCACATGAGTTGAAAAGGGGGATAGTCATTAAGCATCCGAAAAAGGAAAGCTTTATGGAGTGGGGGAACTTGAGAGGTATTTAATAACAGCTCGAATAGTTCTAGAACGGATCAAAGAGCATTTAAAGTCAACTCTCGACGTCGAAGAGTCGGGTTTTCGCGCTAGATCCTCCTGCACCGACCCCATTGACACCTTACATATCATTATTGAGCCGTCGAAGAGTCGGGTTTTAGCGCTAGATGCTCCTGCACCGACCCCATTGCCCCTTACATATCATTATTGAGCAATGCGTTGAGTATAGGTCTCCCCTACATCTATTGTTCATCGACTTCGAGAAAGCTTTTGCAATGCTATCTGCAGCAGCGGATTGGGTCTAAGTTGAGACTAAAGCTCGTGTTGGTGTCTGAGCACTGCTACACGTTCTGCAGTTTGCATTCAAAGTGAAGTCTCAGAAGAGAAGTGTAGGCCTGAGCTGCGAATATCGTTGTTGAGTTGGTCGCCGTGGTGTAGTGGGTTAGTGCGTCGACTCCTACGCAGAAGGTGACAGGTTCGATACCAGCATTCACCACCTTTGATAGTTCACGGCACCGCCTCTTTCGAGTCACTGACGATGCTCAAAGAGTACTCTGGTCTAGAAAAAGCTTCTCAGCTTCGCCGTTCGGAGTCGGCATTAAACTGTCGCACGAACAACACGAGTGGTTGCTGCGAAGCAAGGTTCAGGTCCACCTTCGACTGTCGCGCCACCCATATTATTATTATTATTTCCTCAAGAAGGAGACCGCACCAGGTAGCTCCTGCTGAATGGAGTTTCGCACGGCTCACGGCCCACCTCCCCCATCTACAAAGGGAGATGAGCCCTAGAATGGCCTCACTCTCCCCCTCTCTCATATGCAGCCTCCAACGACGTTGCACGGGGATTGGGTACCCCATCTTCAGTCGAAGGTGCTCGACTCCCAGATTTCACCACTTTGAAGTGAGAGTAGGAGTTCATTGATAGATGCTAAGTGTCGACGTCTGTGCCAGCACGAGACGCCATATCAAAGCTTTGAAAGCTTTTATGGTTTTATTATTGACAACACGTTTCCGGGATTTCAAATAGTGCATTCTTGAATTGTACGGAAGTCAGTCGGCTTTGGAAATTTTTTAGAAATTCCAAAAACAAACCCGAGTCGTCGAGCACTCCGCCATCCATCTTAGAATCGTCAATGTAGGCTACCCGGTCCAAATCCCTTCAAATCTGCGCGGTATTTCATTCCGCTTTGATGTCAAACACACAGGATCTCTGAGCCATATGTCACTGAAGCGTCAGACTCGGAGTTTTGTGATAACTTATTTTCTCTATGTTAGAATTGGGCGAACCACCACCATATACATCACTAGACACGCTAAGCAATGTCTAGAGACAAGAGACGGGAGTCGGAACTTCCGGTGCGATGAGATCATGCCCCACCGAGGCATTGAACGTGCACCTAAACCCCTCCACCGGATCTTTACATTAATTATATAGTCACGTGCAACGCGATCACATTCAGAATTTTGTGGGAGTTTGGTCAGGGAGACCGTATTGCCATAGCAGAGCTCTGAACCTAACACCAGGTACTACGGATTCATTACCCCCACTATAGACTTCGAGAAATCGGCAAAATGCCGTCTGGACGGATCCAGGGAGGGCTGGAAAATCCAATCACACTCCCAATTTCTGATGTACACAGACCTGTCTAAGTTAGAACAAAGTGTAGGCTCAGCGGTCGTCTCGACGGATTTCATCTTATGTGTTTTACAGGCTATTCTACGGGGCTGAGATGCTAATCCAGTGAATGAACGGCGGCAAGATGTTGCGCCGTGGATGCATTTAGGCGGAGACCGCTTTGAGTGGAGTGATGTGAAGTGGAGGGTGAATGGTGGAGATGCTTAAGGAGATCTAGATGGTATGCTGTTCCTCGGACATGAAAACTGCGCGTTGATTCTTGTACGGCATGTCGAGAATTTTGTGCTGGCCGTCTTTCGACTTGCGTACACAGTTGTTGATGCTTTTCATGTGTACTAATCGAATCTGCCGCATTGGAATGCATATGATGATCATTGCTAGGTCCACCCTTGTCTCATGTGTTGTCTGTGCCAGCAAGCGTTGAGGGTTGATTTGGACCACATTCATTGTGTGTCTTCCGGAGGACCGGGACCGAACATGGTTCGCATTCTCTTGTCTATCACCTTTGCACCAGAACCACAGAGCCTCGTTGGAGCACTGTTTGGCTATGTGGCTTTCGTCTCCGCATATTCTGTAAAGCCTAGAACGCCCATGATCGCTTTTACACCGCTGGTCCGCGTGCCCAAAGTCAAGGGGCGTGGTGAAGGAGCCGAAATCACCCAATAGATCCTTACCTTGCCAGAGTGGATAAGCTTGTCCCCACATTCCAGTGACAAGCCCAGTGTTGCATTGTAAGTGGCTTCGTATCCCTTTCTGATCAGAGACTCAAGGCTACATAGGCTTCATTGACAGATGTCAGTGCGGGACAGTGATCTTATCAATATCCTTGATTTCCAACCATTTCTCTCCAAGATCGATTTCAGACTTCCATCTTTGTTGTGGTAGTGTCAAGTTCAGTTGCAGAATGTTGGTCAGCGAGACCGTGTTGCCATAGCAGAGCTCTGCAACTCCTTCCTGAGCACCTAACACCAGCTACCACGGACTCATTACCCCAAGTATAGACTTCGATTAGTCGGCACAATGCCGTCTGGACGGATCCAGGGAGGGCTGGAAAATCTAATCAAAATCCCAATTTCTGATCTACACAAGTTAGAACAAAGTGAAGGCTCAGCTGTCTTCTCGACGGATTTGAACATCTCTAATTCTTGTCACCTCGCAGATCACTCGAGTATCTTCCAAGCTGGAGGGCTAGCGATCAGAAAAGCGTGTATACTTCTGCCCTTATGGTAGTACCTCAGAGATCTGCAACGACAGCCAAGCAGCCATAAGGGTCATGTCCTCAGTAATCACTTCCTCTAAATTGGTGCAACAGTGCAAGGAAGACTTCAAACAGCCCAGCAACAGGTGCAATACCACTCTCGTCTGGGTTTCAGGCCACAGCAGCAGAGAGGGAAATAAGAGTCTCGACGAACTGGCCAAGCAAGGAGCTGACGACAAAGCCTCCACTGAATTGGTGGGCCCCCCAATCAACCACCTCAAATACATCATCTACCAACATTTCCTTTCCTTAGCTAGTGGAAGGTGGACTGGGACATCCAGGAATAAATTCTCTAGGAAAAGCTCGCGCTCCGACATCAAAAGTAGGACTAGTAACCTCCTCAAGAGAAATCACCCGAAATAGTTAGAGTCGTGGCTGTAAGCACGGGGGACTGGCCCATAGGCATCCACGCTGCTAAAATAGGAATACCATTCAAGCCCCACTTTAACAGTGGCCTCGACACCCACTCAAAGGAGAGTCTGCCTCACATTCTCTGTGACTGTCTAGCTAAACTAGCTAAACGAAGATATATCGCGTTCGGTAACACCTCTCCGAGATCGCTAATGTGTGAGTGTGGGAGTGTGTCAAAGATAATCAAATTCCTAAACTGCACAGTTTGGATATAGTCAATGCAAACCAACCCAAGTCTACGAGGTGTGGTATCGAAACGACGCACAATGCGCTACTTGTACACTGATTGTCTGCAATCGGGTTGCCACTTAAACTAACCACACATCGAAGGACCAACTTCAGTTCGAGATCCCAAATGAGGTTCAGTTGCACCAATATAATGCAACTCTTCAAATCAATGGTCCTGGCAATTCTTCATCATGGCTCAGCTGATCCGATCAAAGGATGGGATTGCATTATCGTCTCACTTCCACGGATGACGTGTGCCGTTCAAAATCGTTGCCAAATCGGGGGCTAAGTTCCGCCGCTTATGGTCAGCCGGTACACGCTCTCACGATAATCCGCAGCAAATTCTCAAGATTTTGGGTCAGGATCCAGTCGCAACAAAGACAATCGGTTTTCCATCGCCGTCTTGAATACATTTCAAAATCACATACCCTTCATTCCATGGCGTGCACTCGATCAGCATGAGATCATGTTCGACCATCCTATTTGGAAGTACCCCTACATACATCCTTTCCCGATCAAAATGCCGCCGCGCTCAACGTAATCCACATATCCCAGTCGAATGACGGTTGCGTCTCACACAAAACAAACGCAAGCATCAAGCTGCAAGCATCCACTTTCGCCGTTCGCTGATACAATTTAGCTCCAAACTTGGCATCGCCAGTGCCACACCAAAGCAGAAATCACAGAGAATTCTCCTATTTATGGCCAGAACTCATTACATTGCCCCGAGTGGAAAACAGTTTTCCTTAATAATTTCATTCCTCTGGCATATGTCTAGCTCTGTGCTCAGTGCTCACCGATCAGCGTTCAACGAGCAGCTATCAGCGAACGGCGTTCAGCGTTCAGCGCCCCGTTCAACTCACCGCTCAGCTCATCCGGCTCATGTCTGAGTGGTCATCATAATGTCTGAAACCCATTGAGCTGAAAATCACAAGAGTGTGCTCCTTGGAATAAATTAAATTCCATCTCAGTCCGATTTGTGTCGTTGGCACGTGAAGAATTCCTTTCAGGTATGACTCTCTCGGCATTCCGATCGGCAATTTTCCAACCAAAAAAACAATGAAAGAGAAAAACGGAAAGAGCTGTAGCTGGAGTTGCACTGCGAGAGGAAAAGCCACCACACGGTCCCCGAGACTGAATAATTCATCCGATCGTGAACGATATAATTACTGATCCAATTCCATGTTGAAAATGTCATTATCATGTCAAGACGGCTGAGACAACGCGTCCTGTCTCTGCCGACTGCACTCCGAATCTGCCACTGACACTGACTCACTGGACTCTCGGACTCTCACTGCATCGCGCTCTCCTCGCGGACGTGATCCCCGTCCAGCGACAATGGTGCATTATCTGCCCGGGAAAGGACAGAGTACAAGTGAGGTGACGACTCTAATGATAATGACTCCTGTCTGCCGCTGAACTGACAATCGGTGGCACAGTCTGTTGGCCGGTCCGTCGGCCAGTCAGTTGGCCAACTCATCACAGTTCGGACACCGCATCGGTCGGTGATCAGCGACATCATGGAATTGCTTCATCTCCAGCCCAGCGCAGCAGTGCACCACACGCTGCCCCATCTATTTTTATAGGTTAGGATCTTTTTGCGGCGGCCAGAGATGGCGGATAATTGCCCCGGAATCGCTGGAGATACTGGGCCATTGTCTTGGGCACAGTGCAACGCGCACAGGCTGTGTGCAGCACGCATGATTGGTCCTACAAATATTTCCCATTTTATGAGGAATGCGAGTCTTGTGTCGCAGTCTCTTATATATGGAGTGGCGGTGAGGTCCGCTTATGGCCGGCAATTGATGCGGAATTGGTTTTTCTAGACCACTGCACGGGGCACTTCATAAATAATGGACGTGAGATGAAGTGCGCGTACGGCGACGCACATGGCTTTTCACTTTAAGGGCGACAATTGGTTTAATAAATTATGCGAGCAATTTCATGCGAAATCAAATGGAGCGAGCACGGCTACATGATGCAGTCGAGTGCTCGAGTTGGATTGCAAATAAAAAAAAGTGGAACAATAACAAATGGCGGTGGTGCATAAAAGGTGATGTTTGCGGCTGAAGCTGGACGGCGGCGCGGCGCAGTGTTGGACTGGCGTTTAGGCACTTAATTACGTGGTGGCCGAGTTGCAGGGCTAATGCAGTGGACGTGGCCAGTTGGGAGCCAATGCTGCAGTCCTTCGTGTCGATGGGTGCGCGGATGCCTTTTCTGGTGTGAGACACGTTTCCCATTAAGGCACTTCGATGGGGTGCTCCGCTCACTTCTGCAGATCGTGATGGGCAGTCAGAACTAAGGGACATTTCTTAGGCCTGACGATGGATGGGAATATGTTGGTAATTTGCCGAGTTGTCGGTTCGAAAGCTTGAGTTCGAGCTTAAGGACGGTACATGTGATTCCAGACGAACTGCAAGAAGAGGGACAGATGTGATTGGGATACTGACAGTATCGAGTGACCATCCCCATCCATAAGCTGAGTACAAGTGGCTAACAGCAGAATGTATTCACCGCCTACAGACAATGCGTACTGTAAAATTGGGCTTGGAAATAAAGGACTTGACTGCGAACAAAAGTAGTTAGCCAACATTTTCAGTAGCCCTTTAAGTGACTTCCTTCAGAAAGAGCGGGTGCAGACAGCTTCGTCATCTTGATAGTCTCTTCTTCTCTGGAAGAAGTCTTGGACACAATGTCCTGTTCATTCTGACTACACAGTCTGAGCAGTTAAGGCAAAGGTATTGTCAAAATTTGTCTTACCGCGAGTGGGCTTTAAACATTTAGGGAACTCAATGCTATCAAGGACCCATAGCACTTACGTCCCTTCTTTCTAAGGTCATGGAAACGCTGATAAATCGTCAGCTTATGAAATATCTTGAATCGCGGAAGTTTCTTAATGACCGACAATATGGTTTCCGCAGCAACAGGTCCACTGGTGATCTGATAGCTTATCTCACCGAAAAGTGGAACCAGTCTATGCACAATGCAGGCGAAAGCAAAATCGTTGCGCTTGATATTTCTAAAGCATTTGACAGAGCTTGGCATCAAGCTCTCTTGTCGAAAATGAGTGCCTATGGTATCGATGAATCTCTTCTTTTATGGATTAGAAATTACCTTTCGAACCGTTCAATTCAAGTTGTTTTGGATGGGTTCAAGTCAGACATCCACCAAATAAATGCTGGTGTTCCACAAGGTTCAGTTCTGTCTCCGACACTCTTTCTCATTTTTTTAAATGACCTCTTGTCTGCTACTTCTAATCCAATCCATTCGTTCGCCGATGACAGCACCCTCAGCTTTTCATATTCGTTCCAAGACTCACGACCCCGACGTAGAATTGGAACGGCAGCGTATGTTAAGCACGTTGAATTCCGATCTTGACAGCATAATTAATTGGGGAAAAAACAATAGAGTGGAATTCACTGCTTCAAAAACTCAATGCTATCTGCTGTCACTCAAGGGAACCCTTCATAATCAGCCATTATCCATGAATGGCGCTTGTGTCGATGAAACCGGAAAACTTTCCATCCTTGGTATGTGTTTCAACACAACACTTAGTTGGAGCGATCACATATTTGAGGTCGCCAAAAATGCTGCGAAATGCTTCGGTTTCCTCAATCGATGCAAGAAATATTCCATTCTGATTTGGCTTTAATTTATAAGGCGTACATCCGCCCCAAGCTTGAGTAGAACGCTCATATCTGGTCTGGCGCCCCCAAGACCACCCTGCACCTTCTAGATAGAATCCAAAAGCGAGCGATAAGTCTCATAGGGGACAATAATATCGCAGAGTCATTAGACTCGCTCGAACATCGACCGTCCGTGTCTTGTCGTTATTTCAACAAACGATGCTCATGTGAGATAGCCAACTGCATTCCTCCTCTCCATGAATTCGCCCGCAATACCCGTCTCGCCAGGAATGCCCATCAGAATAGCCTTAAGTCTACTTTTGGAAGCACAGTTAAATTCAGAGACTCGTTCTTCAGCCGCACTGCACGAATGTGGAATGCTCTTCCCAAGCTTATATTTCCCACAGACTACAACCCGCAGATATTTAAGACCAATGTGCACAGGTACCTCCTCTCCTCATTTCGGCCCGTGCTGTGTCTTGACCCCGGACACATAAGGGTATTAGCAATCCCCTGAGCACGCGCAAATTATAAAAAAAAATAAGGATCAGAGATTTGTTTAGCTGTATTAAGAGTAATGGATACTAGATCTCCATAGAAGTCTTTAATTCAGTTCATCGGTTTCCCAATGCCACAGTTAGCATCAAGAGACTGATTCACAGAAGTCTCTGAGTGGAATATAACTGCATCCGGGTTTGATCGGAACCCGGATTGTGTGTCCTTCACCGATGGCAACCTAGGCAGAGCACTCTTGATGGCTATGGTTTCTGCCGGAAAAGTTCTGCAATGATTAGGAGCGAGTTATCATTTGAAGAAAACACAAGAACTTTTCGTTATAAAATTATTTATTAACCAGACTCAATATTCAAACTTCTTCGTTGTACAGTAGAGTTCAGACGGACTCTTCACAAAACATCTGTTATCACGAAGTATGTGTTATCATGATATCTGCTGATCTTGTTTAATAATAATAATAATATGGGTGACGCGACCGTCCGAGGTGGACCTGGGCCTAGCTTCTCAGCAACCACTTGCGTTGTGCGTGCTATTGTTCTTTCACGAGTGGAAGGGACCTACAGTTTAATGCCGACTCCGAACGGCGAATTTGAGAAGCTTTTTCTAGACAGGAATACTCTTTGTGCATTGTCAGTGACTCGAAAGAGGTGGAGCCGTGAATTATCAAAGGTGGTAAATTCGGGTATCGAACCAGGGATCCTCTGCGTAGGAGTCGACGCACTTACCCACTACGCTACGGCGACCCACTGATCTTGTTTACGAGTTAAAATTCCCAATCTGCGAATTCCCGGCTTCTGCGATCTACCAAAGTTGAGCTTTGATCAGCTGTGATGTGGAAGATGGTTTATGTCCAGGGATTTAGTGATGTGCGCTTCTCGTGCATGTAACTAGCGCGAAAAGATATGTTCTTACCTTCTCACAGATAGATTCCATAGGAGGTCGATGTTTCAGGAGAGAAATCAAATTCATTACTAATAGTGGTTAATCCGGAATGAGGCAAATAACATGTCTTAAGTCGAAATGCAATGCAGACCGTCTATTCCAGATATAAGCAAGAAGAAAAGTTAGAAGAGTATGTTAACCAGGAAAGCGATGCGTGCTCTAATGATATGTCGTAGCTTAGCGCGCAAATCCTGGGCATGCAGTCCACGCACTCTAAGATGTGGTTGTACACGCTCTTGATACCTTGCAATACGGTGCAAAAGCGTGGTCCAAAAGAACCGACCTGATCAGTGATCAAGACATACACTCTATAAAGTTTAGAGGTTGGTATTCCTCTGTATTGTATGTGGGTCGCTGTGGCGTAGTGGCTAAGTGCGGTGACTTCTACGCAGAGGGTGCTAGGTTTGATATCCAAATTTACCACCTTTGATAATTCACGGTTTGACCTTTTTCGAGTCACTGAAAATTCTCAGAGAGTACTTCCTGTCTAGAAAAAGCTTCTCAAATATGCCGTTCGGAGTCGGCATTAAACTGTAGGTCCCTTCCACTCGCGCAAGAACAATAGGACGCACAATACGAGTGGTTGCTGAGAAGCTAGGCCCAGGTCCGCCTCGGACTGTAGCACCACCCATATGATTAGTAAATTCAGAAAATGTTGTAGAAAGGAGCGAAGAATAATTCCATCGATGATGAGGCAAAAATAAATTACACCACCTGCTTGCCACGTTATAAAAATATTTATTACAGAAAATACTTCCTTCTTACTTGGTGGTCCACATCAAAAGAGAAGGAGTTTTCACATAGCAAGTAAGTTAAGCTTATCTGCGGCAAAAATAAGTGTACAGTTTATCAACGATTTTATGATGAGCAAAAGAGAACAATAAACATATGATGAATAATAGGGTATGTCTTCGTGCATTCAGCAACTGTCAACGCATTTCAGAACAATTATTGTATAACTTATTTTTTTTGTTGTACATTAAATATTTTATAAAACACTAGCTATACCCGCGACTTCGTACGCGTAGACATTCGAATTTCCTGACACGATGCCTGGTAAGATTACGTTCATGTTTATGAGTCCAGCAGGCATTTTGTCAGCTCTTATGACAATTCTATGATCGTCCGACGGCATTCTGTCCAATGTCGTTTTAAACAGTCAGCAATCCGTTATGCTGATGAAAATAAACTTGCAAGTCAGCAATTATTTCTCGAGAATGGTGAGTGTTTGAGCAAATTTTCATTAGAATTAGCCTTAAACGGATTTAAATAAAAGGCAAACATATGTACATGTATGCATACAACCATTCGTTTTTAAATATGTAAATTATTATTAGTTCATATTAAATATACACATATGTATTTACATACTTCAAATGTAATTGAAAATCCTTTACCATTGGTATGTTATATCCAGACAATTACAAATGTTCATACCGGTTAGTAAAAATTAGTAAGATATATATGCATTTGTGTACTCAAATAATACGTACCTACGTAGATGGTATTTTTGCAGCTAGAGCACTTCTTTGTATACAATATTTGCGGTTGTACGATTTGGCGTTAATATATGCAAATTTTCCTGTTTATTTACTCGTGAGCAGGCTACGTACATATAGTTGTCCATGGGAAAAGCATTCATTGCTCAAATCAATACCGATAAATTTAACTGTTTGACCTTGAGCCTTATTGATAGTCATAGCAAAACATAACTTAATGGGAAACTGCAGCCTTTTAAAAAGAAATGGGTAGTCCGAAAATATCATATATATTCGTGGAATAAATACATTCTCATCTGTGCCTGGTCCTGTTATAATAATCGCTTCAATTACATTAGCTGAGTTTTTTTGCAAGCGTATATACGCCTAAATTTCAATTTGCATGTAAAATTCACTAACAACGAGTCCTATATCCGCTTAACTTACTCATCATATCTATCGCCGCTTAAGGAATAAGCGCGGATAAAAACAATGCGTCCAATCATTATTTTCTGTGTGTTCATTCCTGAATTCATTCATTCATTGTTTAGGTTGCTATATGTGGCTTACACCTGCAGGTTTGGTTGATGTATTAGATCATTTTTAATTTTGTTGGCATCCATAAGTTTGCAATTTTTGGTATACTCAGAGTGTCTCTGCTATGCATTTAGTTTTGACTTCGTAAGCGATTCTTTTCATTTCACGAAATTTCTTTTTATTTTATAATTATTAAGTGTTTTTGCTTTTAAAGTGATGGTCACGCTACACAGTCACAAAACGAAGATTGTGACCATCAAAGATCAACCATCACCTTCCACGATTACACCCGTGACTGCTTAGCAAATGTCATAAATGTCGTCGGTGCTGCCAAGATTTTATGATGAATCATTAAGCGCCGATGATCGTTTTTTTGTGCACTTCAAAATTAAGCGTATATACGCTTGCAAAAAAACACAGCTATTGGGTCTTAAAGCTGTTACCACTAAACTTGTTCCATTGCACAGCTTTGGAGGAGATGTCTATTTTCCTTCTCCAACCAACAAGCACGGACCCCTTACTGACCCCTCTTAGCCTGAACATCTGGAATCCCCTAAGAATTTCTTCTTGACCATTCCTTACTATTAACTGATCGGCCTCAGAACATATTGATTGATGGGAAATAGTCTCATATTGAACGGCCAACAAGATCTTTTGAATCCCATTTCTCAACTGACAACATCTGTGATCATCACTCACGGTTGAATGGACAGTGTCGACAACAGAATGAAGTGCACCATAAGAACACCCCTTCGGCAAACAACTGACTACGATAAAATCAAATTACACCAGCACCACCCAGACCCCGCCTCAAACCAGATAATGCCACGAATTAATACCCCACTTGTTCGGTTTCTATTAATCGTCCCATTCCGCCCATTAATTTGTAACGAAGTGTAAATTTGCTCCGCGTATCCACACCGTTCGGGTGCGGACAAAAACGCGCAAAAAACCCCCTCAAACACAACATAACTCGTCTCGATCCTAGTAAGCTACCGGCCTAGGCCTCCAGCCAGCCACACACAGCAGCACTTGCCTTGTATACCAATGAGGCGACGAGGCGTTGCACCTCCAGTGGTGTACTCATACTCGCACCGCATCGGCAACCATACATTTTATTGACGGTAAAAAGGGAGCTATTAGGTGATACCGCCACTGCTCGCGGTAATCACCAGGCGCGCCGAACGCCCGGACTCCATATTAAATATTAATTCAATAAGCAAACATGTTGGACTTCTCTATTAAGTTAAACGTCCTCCAGGGGCGAGTACCCGAGCTGGTTGTTGGCAATTTTTTTGCCCCCGTCTTCGTCTCCGGGTTCCCGCGTCGAGTGGGCTGTGAGGAGGATACGTGCTGATGAAGAGGTCTGCTCTGTTTGGGGGAAAAAGTGTAGCAAGTTCGACTAAACATCGATTTGCATAAATTTGCCGAAGACCAGCGCGGCGTGCTGGTGTGCCGTATGTTCTTGTGATTGCTGGTGTAAATGGAAGCAGTGTTGAGGTCGTGTTGGGAAGCCGTTGTCGTTGGACGGAGATCGAAGATGAAGATGTTCAATTTGGATTCTGAGGGAATTTAATTTTATTTTTGTTTCGGAACTGGAGCTGGCGCGGGGAGAGATCTGCGATTGTTCAGCGTTTGGCTGAGGTTTATCTAGATTTCGAAAGGATCTTGAGGGCATGCAGTCGTATCGCTGCCTGCAGGTCAGGGAGGGTTATTTCAATTTGAGTGTCCCTTGCGTTCCTATATGTAGCAGGATAATTTAAGAGTGTCCCCAGCCATGTCCCTTCTTCTAGACGGATGTTCTGTTTCGGTGTTTTTTCGCTCCAAATCCTGATGAAGATTGATACTCATTCAAATTCTACATTGCCATTTTACAAATAAAGAAATTGTCTGTAAGAGATGTTGACAGGCCAGCAAACGTAACCCTGTGGTATCCAACGAAACTTAACCACGCATGCACGGACTAAGCTGATGTGTGCCTCCTATGAGTATGCGGGGTTTAACCCACTGATCGTAAATTTTCATCAACTTTTCTTCTTGCATCATGGTGAGGGGCTAAATAAGTGTTCCTGCGCTCCTCGTTTTGCATCCTCCGACTCCTGCGCCTCATTAGTTCTCTTTCAAAGTTTTGTCTTTTCCAGGCAGTCTTTCATCACCTCCGTCGGTCGCGCTCCTTCAGTCGCTCTGGCCAACTCCGTCGGTCGCGCTCCTTCAGTCGCTCTGGCCACATCCGTCGGTCGGGCTCCTTTTGTCGCTCTGGCCACCTCCGTCGGTCGCGCTCCTTCAGTCGCTCTGGCCACATCCGTCGGTCGCGCTCCTTTTGTCGCTCTGGCCACCTCAGTCGGTCGCGCTCCGTCAGTCGCTCTGGCCACATCCGTCGGTCGCGCTCCTTTTGTCGCTCTGGCCACCTCAGTCGGTCGCGCTCCTTCAGTCGCTCTGGCCAACTCCTTCTGTCGCTCTGGCTACCTCCGTCGGTCGCGCTCCTTTTGTCGCTCTGGCCACCTCCGTCGGTCGCGCTCCTTCTGTCGCTCTGGCCACCTCCGTCGGTCGCGCTCCTTCTGTCGCTCTGGCCACCTCCGTCGGTCGCGCTCCTTCTGTCGCTCTGGCCACCTCCGTCGGTCGCGCTCCTTCTGTCGCTCTGGCCACCTCCGTCGGTCGCGCTCCTTCTGTCGCTCTGGCCACCTCCGTCGGTCGCGCTCCTTCTGTCGCTCTGGCCACCTCCGTCGGTCGCGCTCCTTCTGTCGCTCTGGCCACCTCCGTCGGTCGCGCTCCTTCTGTCGCTCTGGCCACCTCCGTCGGTCGCGCTCCTTCTGTCGCTCTGGCCACCTCCGTCGGTCGCGCTCCTTCTGTCGCTCTGGCCACCTCCGTCGGTCGCGCTCCTTATGTCGCTCTGGCCACCTCCGTCGGTCGCGCTCCTTCAGTCGCTCTGGCCACCTCCGTCGGTCGCGCTCCTTCTGTCGCTCTGGCCACCTCCGTCGGTCGCGCTCCTTCTGTCGCTCTGGCCACCTCCGTCGGTCGCGCTCCTTCAGTCGCTCTGGCCAACTCAGTCGGTCGCGCTCCTTCAGTCGCTCTGGCCAACTCAGTCGGTCGCGCTCCTTCAGTCGCTCTGGCCAACTCCGTCGGTCGCGCTCCTTCAGTCGCTCTGGCCACATCCGTCGGTCGCGCTCCTTCAGTCGCTATGGCCACATCCGTCGGTCGCGCTCCTTTTGTCGCTCTGGCCACCTCAGTCGGTCGCGCTCCTTCAGTCGCTCTGGCCAACTCATTCTGTCGCTCTGGCCACCTCCATCGGTCACGCTCCTTCAGTCGGTCTGGCCACCTCCGTCGGTCGCGCTCCTTCTGTCGCTCTGGCCACATCCGTCGGTCGCGCTCCTTCAGTCGCTCTGACCAACTCCGTCGGTCGCGCTCCTTCAGTCGCTCTGGCCAACTCAGTCGGTCGCGCTCCTTCAGTCGCTCTGGCCAACTCCGTCGGTCGCGCTCCTTCAGTCGCTCTGGCCACATCCGTCGGTCGCGCTCCTTCAGTCGCTATGGCCACATCCGTCGGTCGCGCTCCTTTTGTCGCTCTGGCCACCTCAGTCGGTCGCGCTCCTTCAGTCGCTCTGGCCAACTCCTTCTGTCGCTCTGGCTACCTCCGTCGGTCGCGCTCCTTTTGTCGCTCTGGCCACCTCCGTCGGTCGCGCTCCTTCTGTCGCTCTGGCCACCTCCGTCGGTCGCGCTCCTTCTGTCGCTCTGGCCACCTGCGTCGGTCGCGCTCCTTCAGTCGCTCTGGCCACCTCCGTCGGTCGCGCTCCTTCAGTCGCTCTGGCCACCTCCGTCGGTCGCGCTCCTTCAGTCGCTCTGGCCACCTCCGTCGGTCGCGCTCCTTTTGTCGCTCTGGCCACCTCAGTCGGTCGCGCTCCTTCAGTCGCTCTGGCCAACTCCTTCTGTCGCTCTGGCTACCTCCGTCGGTCGCGCTCCTTTTGTCGCTCTGGCCACCTCCGTCGGTCGCGCTCCTTCTGTCGCTCTGGCCACCTCCGTCGGTCGCGCTCCTTCTGTCGCTCTGGCCACCTCCGTCGGTCGCGCTCCTTCTGTCGCTCTGGCCACCTCCGTCGGTCGCGCTCCTTCTGTCGCTCTGGCCACCTCCGTCGGTCGCACTCCTTCTGTCGCTCTGGCCACCTCCGTCGGTCGCGCTCCTTCTGTCGCTCTGGCCACCTCCGTCGGTCGCGCTCCTTCTGTCGCTCTGGCCACATCC
The DNA here is from genome assembly GCA_964034865.1 of Eristalis intricaria. Classification (NCBI taxonomy): domain Eukaryota; kingdom Metazoa; phylum Arthropoda; class Insecta; order Diptera; family Syrphidae; genus Eristalis; species Eristalis intricaria. Next base: position 13,536,784 of record OZ035875.1, read on the forward strand.
GTCGGTCGCGCTCCTTCAGTCGGTCTGGCCACCTCCGTCGGTCACGCTCCTTCAGTCGCTCTGGCCAACTCCGTCGGTCGCGCTCCTTAAGTCGCTCTGGCCTCCTTCATCGGTCGCGCTCCGTCGGAGGACAATTAGTCCTCTGCTATAATTTGCTAGAAATTCCTTCCACCTTCCCACTCAAGATAACCACATACCAAGCTACTCTTGGCAAATTACCAAATCCCTTCGCATAAAAGCGCTATCAGCAGCCAACCAGCCGACCTTATCACAGCTCCCTCCATCGAAATTCTTTCCTCAATGACATCCACTTAAGATCTGCGTCAACGCTGCTCTCTCGATCAACCTCTGTTCCCATCCCCCACCCCTCAGATAACCAACCAACCGCACCTAGCCACTATCGCGCGGCATTAACTTAAACCACTTTCACACTTTCAGGTATCATAAAAAATTACCCGTTCCGCCGGTGATAGTGCCTATCGCAGTGGTAAGTAGATTTGACAAGTTGACAACCGTGGAATGGGCTCTGCCATCGGATCCTGTCTAGCTGCCGCGGCGAGTTGATGTACTCGGGCGTGTTATAATTTCCCCAATAATGGGTAACGTCTGCGTGAGTATCTGCTGTAAGGTGCAAGTGCGAGATGTCTGCCGGTGGAGCCGCGCGAATGCCGCCTAACATGGCAACACCATGCAATGGCGGCCTGTGGCTCGGCTGCGCCGCGTCTTGTGTTGTGTTCCGATTTATTGAATTTTAATGACGCCGCTGCGGTAGTTAATTCACTGGTAAATGACTGTCCTAATCGGTGGGGCTGTATCTGAATCGGTCTTGTTCTGGACTTATGCACTTAGAGCAGTCTTGTGAGCGACTTCTGCAGTTCTCGGTACCGGGAGAAGGCCTTGGCGCGAACTGAGCGGCTCGGGCAGGTGCTGCTATCAGTCCGTAAATATTCATAAGCCGATTGTGATACGGATGGGAGGGTACGTTCAATTTATAAGCTCGGCGCTGGGAATTTTGATTGTGGGTAGCTGGGAGTGCTGCAGGAGTGTGGGTTGCGAGAAGGCAATGGTGTCTGACTTGAAAGGCGGAACTACTGGGAATCGTCGTTTGCACTTTTCGCACGAAGCCGGGTCGACGAAGTGATTGCGGGTGGGCGGCGAAAATGACGGCAACGAACTAGAATCGGACTGAAAGTCATTGTGGACACGAAAGTGCTGCCGAGAGAGAGCGAGAGCGACCAGAGGGACGCTATCGACAAACTGACGGATCGACGGAGGTGGCTAGAGCGACAGAAGGAGCGCGACCGACGGAGGTGGCCAGAGCGACTGAAGGAGCGCGACCGACGGAGGTGGCCAGAGCGACTGAAGGAGCGCGACCGACGGAGGTGGCCAGAGCGACTGAAGGAGCGCGACCGATGGAGGTGGCCAGAGCGACTGAAGGAGCGCGACCGACGGAGGTGGCCAGAGCGACTGAAGGAGCGCGACCGACGGAGGTGGCCAGAGCGACTGAAGGAGCGCGACCGACGGAGGTGGCCAGAGCGACTGAAGGAGCGCGACCGACGGAGGTGGCCAGAGCGACTGAAGGAGCGCGACCGACGGAGGTGGCCAGAGCGACTGAAGGAGCGCGACCGACGGAGGTGGCCAGAGCGACTGAAGGAGCGCGACCGACGGAGGTGGCCAGAGCGACTGAAGGAGCGCGACCGACGGAGGTGGCCAGAGCGACTGAAGGAGCGCGACCGACGGAGGTGGCCAGAGCGACTGAAGGAGCGGCACCGACGGAGTTGGCCAGAGCGACTGAAGGAGCGCGACCGACGGAGGTGGCCAGAGCGACAGAAGGAGCGCGACCGACGGAGGTGGCCAGAGCGACTGAAGGAGCGCCACCGACGGAGGTGGCCAGAGCGACTGAAGGAGCGCCACCGACGGAGTTGGCCAGAGCGACTGAAGGAGCGCGACCGACGGAGTTGGCCAGAGCGACTGAAGGAGCGCGACCGACGGAGTTGGCCAGACCGACTGAAGGAGCGTGACCGATGGAGGTGGCCAGACCGACTGAAGGAGCATGACCGACGGAGGTGGCCAGACCGACTCAAGGAGCGTGACCGACGGAGGTGGCCTGAGCGACAGAAGGAGCGCGACCGACGGAGGTGGCCAGAGTGACAGAAGGAGCGCGACCGACGGAGGTGGCCAGAGCGACTGAAGGAGCGCGACCGATGGAGGTGGCCAGAGCGACTGAAGGAGCGCGACCGACGGAGGTGGCCAGAGCGACTGAAGGAGCGCGACCGACGGAGGTGGCCAGAGCGACTGAAGGAGCGCGACCGACGGAGGTGGCCAGAGCGACTGAAGGAGCGCGACCGACGGAGGTGGCCAGAGCGACTGAAGGAGCGCGACCGACGGAGGTGGCCAGAGCGACTGAAGGAGCGCGACCGACGGAGGTGGCCAGAGCGACTGAAGGAGCGCGACCGACGGAGGTGGCCAGAGCGACTGAAGGAGCGCGACCGACGGAGGTGGCCAGAGCGACTGAAGGAGCGCGACCGACGGAGGTGGCCAGAGCGACTGAAGGAGCGCGACCGACGGAGGTGGCCAGAGCGACTGAAGGAGCGCGACCGACGGAGGTGGCCAGAGCGACTGAAGGAGCGCGACCGACGGAGGTGGCCAGAGCGACTGAAGGAGCGCGACCGACGGAGGTGGCCAGAGCGACTGAAGGAGCGCGACCGACGGAGGTGGCCAGAGCGACAGAAGGAGCGCGACCGACGGAGGTGGCCAGAGCGACTGAAGGAGCGCGACCGACGGAGGTGGCCAGAGCGACTGAAGGAGCGCGACCGACGGAGGTGGCCAGAGCGACTGAAGGAGCGCGACCGACGGAGGTGGCCAGAGCGACTGAAGGAGCGCGACCGACGGAGGTGGCCAGAGCGACTGAAGGAGCGCGACCGACGGAGGTGGCCAGAGCGACTGAAGGAGCATGACCGACGGAGGTGGCCAGACCGACTCAAGGAGCGTGACCGACGGAGGTGGCCAGACCGACTCAAGGAGCGTGACCGACGGAGGTGGCCTGAGCGACAGAAGGAGCGCGACCGACGGAGGTGGCCAGAGTGACAGAAGGAGCGCGACCGACGGAGGTGGCCAGAGCGACTGAAGGAGCGCGACCGATGGAGGTGGCCAGAGCGACTGAAGGAGCGCGACCGACGGAGGTGGCCAGAGCGACTGAAGGAGCGCGACCGACGGAGGTGGCCAGAGCGACTGAAGGAGCGCGACCGACGGAGGTGGCCAGAGCGACTGAAGGAGCGCGACCGACGGAGGTGGCCAGAGCGACTGAAGGAGCGCGACCGACGGAGGTGGCCAGAGCGACTGAAGGAGCGCGACCGACGGAGGTGGCCAGAGCGACTGAAGGAGCGCGACCGACGGAGGTGGCCAGAGCGACTGAAGGAGCGCGACCGACGGAGGTGGCCAGAGCGACTGAAGGAGCGCGACCGACGGAGTTGGCCAGACCGACTGAAGGAGCGTGACCGATGGAGGTGGCCAGACCGACTGAAGGAGCATGACCGACGGAGGTGGCCAGACCGACTCAAGGAGCGTGACCGACGGAGGTGGCCAGAGCGACAGAAGGAGCGCGACCGACGGAGTTGGCCAGAGCGACAGAAGGAGCGCGACCGACGGAGTTGGCCAGAGCGACTGAAGGAGCGCGACCGACGGAGTTGGCCAGAGCGACGAAAGGAGCGCGACCGACGGAGGTGGCCAGAGCGACAGAAGAAGCTCGACCGACGGAGGTGGCCAGAGCGACTGAAGGAGCGCGACCGACGGAGGTGGCCAGAGCGAAAGAAGGAGCGCGACCGACGGAGGTGGGCAGAGCGACAGAAGGAGCGCGACCGACGGAGGTGGCCAGAGCGACAGAAGGAGCGCGACCGACGCAGGTGGCCAGAGCGACAGAAGGAGCGCGACCGACGCAGGTGGCCAGAGCGACAGAAGGAGCGCGACCGACGGAGGTGGCCAGAGCGACAGAAGGAGCGCGACCGACGGAGGTGGCCAGAGTGACAGAAGGAGCGCGACCGACGGAGGTGGCCAGAGCGACAGAAGGAGCGCGACCGACGGAGGTGGCCAGAGCGACTGAAGGAGCGCCACCGACGGAGGTGGCCAGAGCGACTGAAGGAGCGCCACCGACGGAGGTGGCCAGAGCGACTGAAGGAGCGCCACCGACGGAGTTGGCCAGAGCGACTGAAGGAGCGCGACCGACGGAGTTGGCCAGAGCGACTGAAGGAGCGCGACCGACGGAGTTGGCCAGACCGACTGAAGGAGCGTGACCGATGGAGGTGGCCAGACCGACTGAAGGAGCATGACCGACGGAGGTGGCCAGACCGACTCAAGGAGCGTGACCAACGGAGCTGGCTCTGGGACTGACGAAGGTGTCGATATATCGATCAATTATAACAGCGCACAGCTTTTGACATCTCCAGCGACTCCGACTGAATATATTGGTTTCTATCCGCCGGCACGGTCATTTACCTCAAACTGCAACCACTTCGCTGTCAACTGCCGTCAAAGCACTAAGGATTCCGTTGATCGAAGATAAACGTTTTATGGATCATTGCAAGTGGAAGAGACCGCATCAGCCATCGTCCTTATAGGACACAGACCATTGTCCAGTGGATATCTCTCCGCTGTCCAAAATTACTTCATTCCACCTGGCGATCTCGGCCAAAGAAGTTGCCAGACACCGCCCTCCGCGAAGCTCCGCACAGACAAACGAAAGGAAGCAATGCCTTCTTGGTCGATCTAATAACGTTCCGTACCTCTACGCAGACTCTGCTTTATGATGACATTAAGTAATCCATTGAAACATCATCGCAGAAATGTGGGTCTGCGCCAAGAGCCCATCGTGCCATTAGCCATATTCGTATCCGCTCCGAACCATAACCGTCAACCAGCAGCGACCCAAAACAAATCGAGCTGCCCAGGCCGCCGCACTGGGCGGCCAAACGCGCTTCGCAACACAGCCTAAACAGAAATGCCTCGATTTAGTGCAGGCCACGCCGCGCATGCCCCATGAACAATTGCATGGAAATTGAGGAAGGCATGCGCTGCACCGATCTGTTATGCCACGTGACAGTTGGTATAAATAAATACAAAAACAAACACCGAGAGAACTAACCGAGAATAAATCGTCGTGTTCCTGGTAACTGCACGCGACTGCATCCACTTGGGCAGTCGGAAGCGGGCAGCATCCACGGCGGCAGCATGTTCACGTATCAGGTGGCTTCGGTGTGGAGCAGCCTCCTCCTTCGGCAGCCGGTCCTTTGAAACAACAAAATCGGACCGACGACGACGATAGCATAATTTTGGACATAAATGCGGTACCGAATTGAGTCGAGGACGACAGCCGTAAATCGCTCGAGCGATCGAGGTGGGCTTCCACCTCATCCACATCCCAGCAGATCACCGATCGCAGCGACGACGACGCGACGACGTCAGAACCATATTTGTTGGGAGTGCGCGCTCGCATTGAAATGCGCTCGCTCGCGGATTGGGACAGTTCGGGGTGAATTTTTGTACGCGGAAGCTGGCCGCAGATACTGGAGATATGGCAGTCAACGCAAATGGAAACGACTGGACAGACAACGCAATTCATTTGTGGAGAGGAATGGGATTATCGATGTTTGAAGTGCAGCTGAAGCTGGTGTGTGCTGTGGGCTGTGCGAGGATCACTTTATTACCCGTGGGTGGTTGGGGTCATGGGCAGCATAGGAGAGGGAGGAAGTTTGGGAGGACTGATGGGGGCTTATGGAAGATTATGGAGTCGGTGATGTCTTTGGTAGGATTGAGGTGCATCTCGGGAGTTCAGTGGTGTGTTCAGCTGCATTTTGATAAGAGTGAATGGAGCATCTACTGACTGTTGGCAAATTTGTGTGCATCATTGATATTCAATGGTGTTTCAAGTTATTGGACTATTGAAACGCTAAAAAAGTTGAAGATCCGGATCAGAGGTAGTGGGTGATCATACTGAACTCGAGATAACCAGAAGTTCCTTGTCAACTTTTGGCACTCTATTCAATGAGCAACAAATGTGAACCTGAAATAAAGATTCCGAGCTAAGTCAGGCCCACATTTTATAGTTTCCAACCCTTTTCTTCTGGATGCTTAATTTTTTTTAGGGGCGCTAAAGTCCGAGGTGGGCCAGGGCCTCAAGCGACAAGTCTCTCCAGCTAACTCGATCTTAAGCCAGCTGTCTCAATAGCAAGCTGCACTGAAGCCAATAGGATTCGGTAGGACGAGATCAAGGGCAGTTACGAATTGCCGCAACTCACTAAAGTCCATCAGTCACCATAAGGTCAAACTCTGCTTGGTCCCGGAAACTTGGTCTCAATAGCAGAGACCGAGATGGCGGAAGAATTTGACGTACAAGGGTCTGAAATGAACATTAGCGAAGCGGACACATCACTGCAGCCACCGATCAATGCACTTCAACGGAGTCTAAGTGACTATACTTAAAGAAGAAAACTCGTTTCGGCTCGCAAGAGATGACTGTCACACGACAATGCGGCCAGCGGCTTACAAACGACAGAACAAAGGAGCTTCAGCCGTTGGACCCCAACTCGAACCGTGTGCTCGTCGGAGTGGTCACACGGCACTGCTCCATAGAAGCAATGCTCCGGAAATGGATGCAGAAACGACCCAACATCTGCTTTGCCACTGCCTAGCTCTTCAGAATCAGCGACTAGCTTCGTGGGGCCAAAGATACATCACGAATGTGGATGTTAGAGAATGTGGATATATCGGATCTTCCAAAATTTGCCTCGAATTTCGCCCGCGAAGTTGATTGAGGTCCTTCTCCACTTGTGTGCGCTATCGGTTCTGTAGGCGTCCTCTATGGCTATGTCCCACTGGTTCGGAGTCGACGAGTGTACTAGTTTTGTCTATGCGCTCGCTCTACATGACCTAGCCATCTTAGGCGTTGACTCCGTAGACGCCTGGGTATACTGATGTCGCTGTAAACCCCATACAGTTCGTGGTAGAACCTTCTTCTCTCACCTGGGCATACGGGCTGAATCTGCAAAATAAGTCTTACACGGCACCTTCAATTACAAATAAGGAAACCTGGTAGGACATCTAGAAATCCGTAAAAGAGCAATCAATATCTGGGAGTTAACCCGGGTAAGTGACCTGATGTCTTCCAAGTTAATCTTAAAGAAATTCGAAAGAGGAACAACGACTTCACTTGCATAAAAGATGGAGCTCAAAAATGGTATTCAGATCGGTCGAAATCAGAAAAGTAGGGGCTAGTGTGATAAAACCAAGATAAAGCCTACACATTCCTCTCTGCAAGGAAACAGCGATTTTCCAAGCAGAACTGTTTGCAATTTACCAAGCTTTGTAATTTTACCAATGCTTGTTTGGGTAGCCATTGATACTAGACAGCCTTGTGAATTTTAACGAAAATGGAATTGTTTTTGCATAATTTTTCTCTTACGTAATCTTTAGTTACCCGTATGATACACCAAATTGATCGCGGGGACAAAGCACGCACGAGAGATCTCCAGGCCACTCGACCATCGGCTATCGGCAGTTTGAATTGAATTGAATTGAAAACTTTATTTAAAGGAAAAAGTACTTAAATTAACTTGATAAACTTAAGTTTAATATGGTTTGGCCCAAGGCCGTCTACCAGAGCATCGGCTATCGACTATAAGTCATCATAGGCGACGTGGCCCCTAGCCGTTTCACCGTCCTTCGTCGCAAAGAATGAGTACCTTCCCGGCGATACTCTCGACCAGCTGTGTGGCCTACACCAAACACTTCCCACCATCCACGTTAAGTCGCGACATTCCGCAGTCTGCCCTTAGATGCACCTTGTTCATTCCATTCATTCCATATGGTCATCCGCATCCGTGCCTGCTTGAGCATCCACAATCTGTTCGCATTTATTCATCTCGCTATTGTTGCCAGCCCACAATGCCCGCCACAGATGTCCTGCTCAAGTATGACTTCAAGATTTTGAGATAATCCGAAACAATTTTTCAGGATTACAGTCAACGTCTGCAGCTACCGTCCATGGGAACCATTCTCCTATTGCCGTGCCGTGCTCTCACACACCAAACTAATGCCAGCGATCTACCTTCCCTATCGACAGCGCGCAGTCCACATCCTTCCTCTTCTCTTCAATCTGACAAGTAAATTAATGAGATGAGCTACATGTTCTGCAAATTACTACCCATCCCGTTGGCCCGCGAACCCGCCAACCGGCCAACCGGCCAACATTCACTCTCAATAAAATCTTCTAAAATAGGGTCTACCCGAAGGCACTCGAATGGGGTATCGAATCCATGAGCACATAAGCCGTTCGACGCGCATGTTTTTGCACTGTTTAGTGTCCTTAAGTCAACGCGAGTCGAGGCTGAAAACGAGATCGCAGCAGCGACACTTGGGAGTGGACAATGACGTTAAGACCGGATTTTGCACGGTGAATTAACCCTTTTCTTGGGCTTTATGCGATGTCGATCTTGTTTGTCGTGTCTCCTGTGCCGTCTCACGTCTCCTGCAGCTCCTTGGGTGCGTGTGCGCCTATGCGTAACGAGTGCGATAACTGTCAAAAGAGGTTATCGTGTCGTTTGTCAACGAGTGTCGCTCGCCGGTGAAGTGGAGTGTATGTAAATTTGATTCATGAGTGCGCATGTGCATGTGCTCGGTCCAAGGATCAAATCAAAAATCATCACTAAACGTTGAACGGGGGGAAGCCAGCCAACTCATTAATCACTCAAGACGATTTGTTATGCCTTGTGATGGCAGCGATACAATTAAAGGGTTGACTGGTGTGATCGTGTACTGGGCTCAGGTAGGCCGCTGTTGTGTTGCGTCCATGCTGGTTATTTAAATTTGATTTAATGGAGATGCCTTCTTGCGCATAGGGGCAGGATGCTAGAGAGTGCTTGTGTTGAATAGTTCCCTTGCGCGTTCTATTGACTCGATTCGAGTTATTGAACACCAGACAATAGCTCAAGTTGCCGCTCCATCCTTTCAGATGCCATTTGATCGATTAAGGATGTTCGTGAGAGGTTTTGCAAGTGGGGTTTGACAGCATTAAACTTTCACTGTGAGCGCAACCTTGTACCGATGGCCAGATTGTCTATATCAAGATATGCAGTAAAAGCAACATTTTCATCTCTGTGAGATACAACTAGAGCTAGTACCAGAATTCATCCGAGTCAGTGACGGCCACTTTCCGAGTCTTAACGCCAATTTTTGGTCGTTATTCTCGTCTCAGGACACAAACAATTCTTAGCCAGGAGCAGAAAGCAACCGAAGGGCCGAGAATATATGCACTGAAAGTGTCCTTAATTCACTCGTCCACATTTGAAGCTTCGCCAGTTTACGGCTGCTCTTGACTAGCTTACCTGCTTCAGACAGCCCAAGCCATCGCTTGAAGCACATCCATTCTCAGCTTAACCTAACCTTAAGTTCGCTCGAACAGCATCTACGACAATAGACACGGCAACACCACACAACAACTTGGCACAACTTGGCAAGAGAAAGATCCAAGCTGTATCCACCTATTGAAACATAAATCGCCGAAGATTTGCCATATTGAATAAAACCGTCACTCGGGCCCATTCAGATGTCAGAAACGAGAAAGACCACTGGATAGACACCTCATTTCATTTGGCTGCTACATGCTGCATCGCTGCCGCTACCGCATACCCCACAGTCGATCCTTTGCAGCGAACCGCCAATGCCAGCCCCAGTCAGTAGATGCATTCAAGCATCTATCGGATGCACCATCCACCCAAGCGGGCACCAGCCACAGCCGAGATGCGGTGGCTATGCACCGAACGCTGCCACATCTGTCCCCGCCGCGACAATACTACTTTTGTCACGTGGAATAATCGTGAGATCATTTGACGATATTATGTCAAAGCGACCATTTTTGGGGGCCGACTGTCACAATCTTATTAACGGTGCTTGCCTCCGATGGGGCGCGCGTCCCTCCGCGCAGACAATTACTAATATTCATGGTCGCGATCCACACGCATCCCATTGACCTTCTCCCGCCTTGACGGCAACACATTCACAGCACGTCCACCTCCTGCCGGAGACGTCGCATCGGTCGACTCCTCGTCGACAGCGGCAATTTGGCGTGCTGGAGAGCGCGCGCGCACACACATTTGTTCCGAGTGCGGTTACAAATTGTTCTCCTTTTAAGGATAACGCTCCAACTCTGACTGCGGCCCTGGCTCTGAGGAGCGAACGCTTCTGGCGATGCCAATGCGCTGTGCATCCGCAAGCCATTCAACGGTCTCCATAGCTTATAATTTAGTTATAGGGAGCGGGGTAATAAACGACTTTTGCATTCGGTCGGCAGGAATCCGCACAAGTGCCGTTTTGTTTTGGCTGCGTGGCAGGAGCCGCCACCGCCACCGCCGCCAGTGCCACTGCCACAGAAGGCAACCACATGTCGATCCTTAGTCTTGCGGCGGCTGCGTCACGGCGGGGGCATCCCTTGTGTGTGTGGGCCAATCAAAGAGCACGCCATTGGGCGATGGGTTGCCGAAACGCAGGCGCAGCGTTCGACTCTGGACTGAACCTGACGGCGTACCGGTGGCGGCTTCAGCATCGGCGTCGGCGTTGTCTGGAGTAGGTTGAAGTGAAAAATAATTTATGACCCGAGCGCTCCGGTTGTCCTAGTGTTGCGATAAATTTACCAATTTGTTTCCGTAACACCAGGTTTGGGTGTACCGGAGTTATTGCAATGGGTCGAGAGAATTATCGCCAGTGGATTGAGGCGAAAAATTATGGGTTTCCCTTAAAGGCTAGTGGGTGACATGTTTATTTTGGATGCTGGCACTAGCACTAGACTTGACTTTATGGGAGTGGCCCCATAAAGGGGAGGATTGCAAGTAATTTCGATCATTAGTCAACTTTCGGACATTCGTTGAGCTGCGAAAAGAGGTGTAAAATTGTACTAAAAAGTTATTGCCCAAAAATCGGACGGTCTAGGCGGACCTGTTTGAGTCCTGTTCACGTTGATGACTGCTTGTGTTGATGCCAACTTACACTGACCTTAGTCTAGCCGGGCGTCAACGAATCTAACGCTTACAGCTACTGAGCGTTTAGAGAACATGGGCGACTAAGCTTCGCCCCTCAGAGTCTTGGACTCCAAACCTATTGAACAGGGCAAGAGAGACGCTCACGTCTAAGGTGGTGCATCCAAGTGGAAAAGGACATGAGCTCCAGCTCCACTTCTACCTTGTATTAAGGCCTGCCTGAACAGAAAGGAATGATGAACCACAAGCTTGACCAATTTCATATAAGGAGCATGTCAACTAAAACGGAGCTGTTGTTAGTGGCTTCCCACTGTAAGCAGCCTTCCAGTCGAATACTTTCAGTATTGATGTAGCCAAGTCATATGCGCCTCACCATAACTGACCCCCTTTTCCTCGATCCCATGATTGAGCACCACGTGGTTTTTTTTCTCGCATCGATACTTTTTCCCATATCGGCAACATTCCCAAAGAATTCATAATCGATTCACAGAAGAAGGCCAGCCATTGACCGTCGACCATTCCTCATCTTGACCTGCGCAACTCACAACAAGAAAACCAACGAAACAGTAACTATACAACAAGAAACCTAAAGCTCAGCACTCAGCACTCAACCGAAAACCTCTCGTCTTCTGCCAAATATAGCCTCACACACTCTCGACTGCAAAATCGCAGAGAAAAACCAAATGAAAACAAGAAGAAAACACGAGCCGAAGCAGAAAAGTGGCATCGGTGCCGACAATCCAAATTCCGAATACCATACCGCTGCCAGCTACCACCTTTCACAACATACCAGATCAACACCATTATTTATATCGCGATGAAATACTCGTAATTCAATACCATCGCTCTCGAAATAATTTCGACACGACTTGGTCTTATTCCCACGATATATCTCGGGCCGCTCTCGCTCGCTCGGCTGCCACTGCCGCCGCCGCCATCGTCATCGCCATTGCCATGGAGAAACACTTACCGGGTACCGTTCATCCACACCAATGTTCGGCCAGCCACTTCTTCATCAAAACCAGCCCAGGCGCGCGAACCACCATTGGTTCCACACCACCACCACCGCCTCCTTTCAGCCATCCAGAAATTATTTCTTTTTTTTTTCTGTCTTCTTTCTGCAATAATTCTTCTCATTTCTTCAGAATTTCACGAAGACGACGTAGACTACGATGAGTACGACGACGACGATGATGACGATAATGGCGCTCTCGGGCGCACAGATCACCGGTGACGACAAAACGGCTAAAGTGCCATAGGTACACATTTCAACTTTCAAATTAGAGGCAAAGCCGGCGAAGCCCAAGCCAGAAACAATCACTCGTTCAGTAGCACTTTGCGCGTGTTACCAGCCACCACCACAACCGCCGACCCTCCCACCCACCCAGCGAAGAGGAACCCCCGGACGAACGGCGCTGTAGCTGATGATGAATATTGGTCCCGAAAAGCCAACCTGAGAGGAAGGCAAAAATAGGAAAAAACCCTCGCCGAGAGAGGCAGATGAAGAAGAAGCTCGCTCGATCTCACCGCAATCTCTGCGGATGGCACGACCATGGCCACTATTATAATATGATTGTCGCGACCGTCATCATCATTATCATCACCTAGCCACGAATCGGGTTAACTATCGACACCGAGGCTGGAGAGATGATACCCGCTGCCTCGTCCTCTTGGCGCAGCGATGGGAACGCCGTAGCATCTGCATCTTGATAGGAACCTTAAATAATTTTAATAAAGCAATGAATCCATACCATAATTACCGCGATGACTATTTTTCACTTAAGCCAGCCGTTGCACTTTCCAGAAATATCGGTGCCATCCCTGTGCGCCGGTGCTGGCGTTCGCTGGCTGACTGAGTGTGTCTGGTGCGGCAGCGCTATCTATCACGATGCGATCGAGTTTAATTCATGAGTTTCGGGACGGTAATAGCATTGAAATGAGCCTCTGAGATGGTTACAGTTTACGGGACGGACGATCGGTGGTGGATCGAACGCGAAAGTGCACGCGGTCTGGCGTGCATTGAGGAGGAGGTGCAATCGGTCGCGTCGGTTCGCGATGGATCGGGTTTGTTCATCCAGATCACGGTGAAAAGACGGGAAGGGAAAAAATCGTGCCAAAACAATGTTTTCCCCTTCAATGACGATGACGACGGCGATGATACTCCTCGCGTTGAGATCGGCTTTCGAAGCGTTATTGAAGGCGATTGACTGTGCGGTTGTTGTCTGGTTGTATGGATTGGTGCCTTTTTTTGTGCATTCTCGTCGAATATCGACAGACATTTCGACGTTTTCTGCTGAGCCATTAGTGGGCAGGGTTGCCATCAGTCTCAGTCTCAGTCTCAGTCTCAGTCTCAGTCTCAGTCTCAGTCTCAGTCTCAGTCTCAGACTCAGTCTCAGTCTCAGTCTCAGTCTCAGTCTCAGTCTCAGTCTCAGTCTCAGTCTCAGTCTCAGTCTCAGTCTCAGTCTCAGTCTCAGTCTCAGTCTCAGTCTCAGTCTCAGTCTCAGTCTCAGTCTCAGTCTCAGTCTCAGTCTCAGTCTCAGTCTCAGTCTCAGTCTCAGTCTCAGTCTCAGTCTCAGTCTCAGTCTCAGTCTCAGTCTCGGTCTCAGTCTCAGTCTCAGTCTCAGTCTCGGTCTCAGTCTCAGTCTCAGTCTCAGTCTCAGTCTCAGTCTCAGTCTCAGTCTCAGTCTCAGTCTCGGTCTCAGTCTCAGTCTCAGTCTCGGTCTCAGTCTCAGTCTCAGTCTCAGCCCACCAGGGCTCAATGAGACCCTGGCAACCCTGTCATAATTCAATTCCCTCATAGTGTTCGCATTGATAGCTGACGAATGAAATAACCTCTGCTTGGCTGGCTACCACTTTGGCATCAGTCCTACATTTCAAACCACGAAATGCCTCCACTCGAACTCGACATTCAAATCGCTCGCCCCCCTTTGCCAATGAAAGGATCTATCACTCCGCAGCATTCTCTCGTGGGGACGGATGGACAGAGAGGCCAGCCGATGCTGGGATCGCATGCAGCATTGAAAAACGTGAAAGATCACTGATCATTGATCCATATTTCTGTTTTTGTCTTGTCCCCCCTTTTCTTATTTGCTCCCGCAGCTCCGTTCTCGGCTCAGCGGCTCACTGCTCCGCGAAAGCATTGAGGAGTCGCGTCGCCGCATCGACAATAAGCCATATCGAAGTGCGCCAGATACAAGTTCATGTTTAGATGCATAAACGCGCGGAATGTATCAAATAGTTGTCGTGATCCATGTATTTCTGGCGTTGAACTAGAAGGCGAGATCATCATCGCATCTCGTGTGGTTTCGTCGTCGGTTTGGATTTTCCTTGGCATTCTCAGAGCAAGGAGCACTGAATCGCGGCTGTCTTTTGCGGCAGTGTCGGCGGCGCTCTGAGTGAGTGTCCGCTTGACGGGGGTTAACCGAGTTTTGAGATTAAGAGTCCTTAGGCGGTTGTAATTTATTAATTTAAATCGTTCGCCGTTTCAGATAATGCCAGCCAATAAGCAAGGACATTAGTCTTGGAATGACTGAAGTGGACAGGTAAGTTGATGGGGGTTACAATGTGGGTCATGCTGGGATGGTGAGAGTCGGCACGATGGCACTGGACGTGGTATATGATTTCAGCTAAACACTCGTTGCTGACTGTGAGGTGCTGTATTGTGGTAGCTCGCAGATGGGACTGCATTGACATTTGGGTGTGCAGTTGTAGCTTATGTAAGATTCAATTGCCAAGGCGCGTGGTCCATTCAACACTTGACACTTAACAAATCCGATCGGTGAGCACTGAGCAGTCATGCATGTAATCCGCCATATGACACAGTGCTTGGTTGTCCGAATGGGCTGTGATCAAATGGCGCGACCTTTTAGAAGAACTTCCAGATGGGGATTGGTCAGAGTTTTGATGGTCCGCTGGTTCACTGGGCACAGGAATGCCAAATCAAGTGAATTCTAAATGCAGAGGCGACTTTACGAAATCATGACTACAAAGTTAAGTTCCCACAGTCAAGGTTAGGGTAAGGTAGGAGGGCTGCTAGTGCATTCACCAGCACACTTAGACCATATTGGTTCATTGTGATACCCCTAGTCAGACTACTTCCAGTGATAGCGCTGTTAATTTGGGAAGATTTGAAAACCAGATAAAAGCGTATTAACTTTGCTTTCACTTGGATTCGAAGCGGGAACCCCGCTAACCAGGGACAGGCACTCTACCAACTGCGCCATCCAGTAGTCTAAGGGCTTAGTCGCGTTAATCCATTTTTCTTGATGGGTCAAGACTGTCTGATACGTGGACCCTGTTGGGGTCTACTGTGCGCATTGAGCTAGAAGCTATTTATTTGGCTCGCGTCTAAGACGTTTAACGCAAGGCAATGACCACACGCATATAGCCACCATATAACCGGTTCATCATGCGGCGCCTATACCAGGCATTCAGAGTTGTTATAGAATCCATTTCTTTGAGATTTCATTCATTGAAGTTATATACACTACTTCTTCTCTGATTTCAACAATTGACGCATTGCCGTACTTCAACTTCAAAATGTGAGAGCCGCATTCATTTTACAGTCATTCGACGCAATCAAACGTATGCCATCGTTCGCGATTTCAGTGAATTTATTGAAGTTTTGAAGTCATTGAAATTATTGAAGTCACATTGAAACCTTTGAAGTCATTCTAATTCACAAGAACTTTAAGGTATTTTTCAAATTTTGAAGAGTGTTCTTTTCTTAAATACCGAATGAAAGTCGATGTAACTTGCATTGATCCTTGCAAAAGATGGACAGAAGCAGGACTGAATCAAAACGCCACATCTTCGACGAAAGTCTGTACTGAGTAGCTTAGAAAATACCAAATTTATTACTGCGGTCTTAGATTCGCCTATTTGCTTAAAGTTTTTCTGCTTTCGAATTTTCTTGAAAGCAAACACACAGGCATATGAAGGTAGTCGTACTCCAGTTAAAATCGAAGTTGTTGTTAACATCTGGTTTTCCATTGGGCTACTGTCCTGTTTTGTAATTTTACTTTTATGTCATTTATACAATCATACAGAATTTTTAGAAATTCGAAATCAGAAAAAAGGCTAATGTAACACCCCTATTCTGGCAAACCTCAGTGATGTGTTTTAAGTCACAAGTACCTCACAGGCGCATGGTGAGTCACAAATTGTGAGGTTTTCGTATTCTGAGCAAAACCTCACAGCTTGTGAGCATCACAAGAACCGTCAAAATTGTGATGTTCTCATGAGCACATCGCAAGGAAAAAATAGCAACAAAAGAACTGTCACACACAAGGAAAAATAAACAGATGTTGATTTTATTTTGGCGTTTAGCTCATCTGCTAATGCTGCCCAATAATTCTGCATCCTATTCGGGTCAGTCGGTCGCCGTGGCGTAGTGGGTAAGTGCGTCGACTCCTATGCAGAGGGTGCCAGGTTCGATACCCGAATTTTACCACCTTTGATAATTCACGGCTCCACCTCTTTCGAGTCACTGACAATGCTCAAAGAGTATTCCTGTCTAGGAAACGCTTCTCAACTTCTCCGTTCGGAGCCGGCATTAAACTGTAGGTCCCTTCCACGCGTGAAAGAACAATAGCACGCACAACGCAAGTGGTTGCTGAGAAGCTAGGCCCAGGTCCACCTCGGACTGTCGCGCCACCCATATTATTATTATTATTATTCGGGTCAGTTGGATCATTTTTGCCCAGAAGAAAATCGGGATTCATTTGCAAGAAATTCGTATAATGGTCCAACTGCTCCTGGGATGTACGCTGATATTTTCTTGTTCCTGCAAAATATTCATTATTAATAAATGCTTATACATATTTGATTAATATACACAATATTATCTGGTTCGCTACTTTCTACCATTATTTTGTAGATATTACTTTTCCAAAGTCCAGTATTAGCAGATCGCTCAGTAAGAAAAAAAAGCGCGAATATAATATATATAAAAACAATTTTTGACATGGCAACGAATTCACCTCACTATAGTGACTATTCTTGTGTGTTTTCTTGTGAGGTTTTCGCCAGAATACCTCACAAGGTGAAACCTCACCAAACCTCACAAGGTTTGGTGCGTTTAGACCACATCGTTTAAACCACATCATAACCAGAATAGGGGTGTAAAGCTCCTATTTCGGACAATTCTCTTAGCCGGAAAAAAAATGATGCGACCGTCGCTGTCCGCCTTTGAGAGCTTTCACTGTTTTGTGGATTTATGCTTCCAATTCAAGCTGGCGCAATGATTTACTGATGACTGTGCCAAAAAGGTAAAGCATCTTAAGTCAATTCTGCACACTTTTCAGGAAAGGGATTTCAATTTTAAATTACCCTCTGAAAATTAGGACACGGAAACAGAAAATTCTCTCGGGACTCTCCCTAAGTCGAATTGTGACGGGATACCATAATCTGTTCGAGTTAGAGAGCGTTCGACTTATTGATAGTCCACTGTAATTATTTGTGATAGATTGCGCAATTAGGAGTACATACAATACTTTTTTGACTTAAGATGAAATCGAATTGTTTCAACATTTAGGTCGACATAAGTTATGTATATTTGAAAATTGTAATATGATAATATAATATGGGTGGCGCTACAGCCCGTAGAGTAGAGTAGTAAAGCCCGTAGTGTCTTCCGGAGGACCGGGACCGAACATGGTTCGCATTCTCTTGTCTATCACCATTGCACCAGAACCACAGAGCATTGTTGGAGCAAT
Source organism: Eristalis intricaria (assembly GCA_964034865.1). Lineage (NCBI taxonomy): Eukaryota > Metazoa > Arthropoda > Insecta > Diptera > Syrphidae > Eristalis > Eristalis intricaria. The sequence goes on from OZ035875.1 coordinate 13,554,521, forward strand.
GTTTGGCTATGTGGCTTTCGTCTCCGCATATTCTGTAAAGCCTAGAACGCCCATGATCGCTTTTACACTGCTGGTCCGCGTGCCCAAACTCCAAGGGCGTGGTGAAAGATCCGAAATCACCTAATAGATCCTTACCTTGCCAGAGTGGATAAGCTTGTCCACATGCTCCAGTGACAAGCCCAGTGTTGCATTGTAAGTGGCTTCGTATCCCTTTCTGATCAGAGACTCAAGGCTACATGGGCTTCATTGCCAGATGTCAGTGCGGTACAGTGATCTTATCAATATCCTTGATTTAAACCATTCTTTTCCAAGGTCGGTTTCAGACTTCCATCTTTGTTGTTGTAGTGTCAAGTTCAATTGCAGGATGTTGGTCAGCGAGACCGTGTTGCCATAGAAGAGCTCTGCAACTCCTTCCTGAGCACCTAACACCAGCTACCACGGACTCATTACCCCAACTATAGACTTCGATTAGTCGGCACAATGCCGTCTGGACGGATCCAGGGAGGGCTGAAAAATCCAATCAAAATCCCAATTTCTGATCTACACAGACGTGTCTAAGTTAGACCAAAGTGAAGGCTCAGCGGTCGTCTCGATTCCAACAACCTCCCACATCAGTCGAGTATCTTCCAAGTTGAAGTGCTAGCGATCAGAAAAGCGTGTAAACTTCTGTCCTTTATGGCATAACCTCAGCGATCTGCAGCGACAGCCAAGTAGCCAAATACGGTATCCCAAAACTCCACGTCCGACGCTTCAGTGACATAAGGCTCAGAGAACTTCAAAACGGAATGACATAGCGGGCAAAGAATGCTCTATTTGCAATCCGGGAAGCGTGTCGTCAAGTCAAAATACACATAATAAAACCATAAAGGCTTTCAAAGAGCATTAATGTGGCCTCTCGTGCTGGCACAGACGTCAACACTTAGCATCTATCAACAAACTTTTACTCTCACTTCAAAGTGGTGAATTCTGGGAGTCGAGCACCTTCGACTGAAGATGGGGTACCCAATCCCCGTGGGACGTCGTTGGCGGCTGCATATGAGAGAGGGAGAGAGTAAGGCCATTCTAGGGCTCATCTCTCTTTGTTGATGGGGGAGGTGGGCCGTGAGCCGTGCGAAACTCCATTCACCTGGCGCGGTCTCCTCCTTGAGAAAATAATAATAATAATATGGGTGGCATTACAGCCCGTAGAGGGGGCCAGGGCCTAGCTTCTCAGCAACCACTCGTGTTGTGCGTGCTATTGTTCTCTCACGCGTGGAAGGGACCTACAGTTTAATGCCGACTCCTAACGGCGAAGTTGAGAAGCCTTTTCTAGACAGGAATACTCTTTGAGCATTGTCAGTGACTCGAAAGAGGTGGTGCCGTGAATTATTAAAGGTGGTGAATTCGGGTATCGAACCTGGCACCCTCTGCGTAGGAGTCGACGCACTAACCCATTACGCCAAGGCGACCCACATATTTGAAAATTAAATTTCGTAGATCAACTAAGATCAGCAAACTCGTTACATTTGTCGCGGTAGAGAGTCTAAAGCTATTTTACAAATTGCTATAATTCTTCCCTTTTTTTGTTTTTTTCTTCTTCGCTTGGCATAACAAATAAAGCAGGGATAACATATTTGAAATAACGTTAAGCAGCTGAAACAGTTTAGGTGGACCAGCCATTCTCAATATCAAATTTTGACGATTGTCAATCTGCTCGTAAATAAACATAAATTATTTTTTAGACTTGTGACTTTGCATGCATTTATTTGAAGACTTAAAAAAAAAGGAAAAAAAATGCACATCATTTTTTGTTTTGTTTTTTGTTGTAAAGCAAAGGCCCGTCTTTTCGGCGGCGTAAGTGATTTCCGCTCACTGGAACATCTGAAACAAACATTTCCAACGGGATTAGATAGAGAACATGTTTGACTCTGGTATGAACTAGGATTATTAATTTCGCACAAAAATTAACAAAATGGCGGACCTTCGAAATAATTTTTTTTTGGAAAATCGTCTTTTTTTCAGCCACAAATCAAGTTTAAAAGTAAAGAAGATCTTCACGGATTTGATTTATCCTAGCTCATACCATAGGTATACAAATGTGTAGAATAACGTGTTAAAATTAAGAATCGATTGGATTAACAGTTTTTGAGTAAACTCTTGCGCCAGTCGTAAAAACAAAGTTTCGTGAAAAACGCGTTTAAGGTTTTGAGAAGCTTGGGTATAAAACCTACCTACGCTTCTACCATAAATCGGCTATATTTTCAAGAGGTTTTGAAATGTCACCGTGCAGTTCGGTTCGAGGACTTCCGAGCCATTTGAAACCTGCACCGGATTTCGGCAAGGAGATGCGTTGTCATGTGATTTCTTCGATTTGGCACTGGAGAAGATAGTGCGGCGGGCAGCTGCAAAACACGGAGGGCACTATCTTCTACAAGTCAGTCCAACTGTGGGGATATGCAGACGACATCGTCATCGTCGCGCGTTCCCAACGTGCCATAGTGGAAGCATTTACTGCAATTGAAGAAGAGACGAAGGGAGCTCGTCTTAAGGTCAACGAGGATAAAACTAAGTTTTCCCACATCATCTGCTGAATGCCAAACCTGCCCTGTTAGACCTACCAATGACTTCTGCGCATGTTTGGTGATGTGTTCTTACGTATATTAATCGATTCCGAAACTTTGGAATGCGTAGCCCAACATCGAAATTTTCACATAAAATTTTTCCAAAACAATAAACGATCCGTCACACACCATCTAGGACAAAATATTACAATCGACAGCTACAATTTCGGGGTAGTAAAGGAGTTTGTTTACCTCGGAGCAAACGTGAATTCCACAAACGACATCACTGTGGCGATCCGACGTAGAACCGCTTTTGGCAACCGGTGTGACTTTGGTTTGTCAAAACAACCGGTGTCAAAACTCCTGACATGAAGGACTAAGGTCATGCTCTACAAAACGCTTATTTTGCCAGTCCTGCTATAAGGAGCCGAAAGCTGGACCATATGCAAAACTGCGGAGCTGATTCTTGGTGCCTTCGAAAGAAAAATTCTACGTCGGATATATGGTCCCGTCTGCGAGGAAGGCGAATGGAGGAGAATACACAACCGCGATGTAGTGTGGATGTAGTTCTGCACTGGCTCGGCCACATCGAGCGCATTTACATCCAGCTAAGAGAGTCTTCGAATCCGAGCCTCCTTGTTCGAGAAGGAGAGGAAGACCGAATCTCCGGTATAAAGACCAAATAATCGCGGACTCAAGACAGCTTGTTCTTGATGACTGGAACCAGCGTGCCCTGGACCGACAAAAATGGAAAGCAGCTATCGCTCAGGTTCGGACCCTGCATGGGTCGTCAGCCTGATAAGTAAGTAGGTTCAGGATTCTAGGCTCGTGATGCCCGAAACTGGAAGAGATTTATTCTTGAGTATTCTCTACAAAATCAATTTTCTTAAGAAATCTGAGAATGAGATATGGTTCTAGTGGCCTTATTTCTTCCTCTGATAGAAGGTGCTTGTTCAGATATCATTGTCTTTTTTGGGCTAGAGCCGCACATGCCATGAGTGTAGTCGCAGGTTTCTGTCCGCTTCATTCTTCCTTCTTATTCTTTGGCTCGCGCTACAGTCCGGGGTGGACCTGGGCCTCAGACAACATGCCTCTCCAGGTCTTGAAATGTTCACTTGAAATTTTAAAGAAACATTCTTGGATAGTTATAGGTTCGAATTCCTGAAGTCGACTTCACCCTTAACCAACGACGTGATGGTGCAGTTTGTCGAGTACCTATCCTTTGTTAAGTGGGGTCCCCGGTTCATATCCAAGCGAAAGCAAATTTAATACACGTTTACGCTTTTATCTAGTTTTCAAATCTAGTCCAGTCATTTGTAGTTGGGATCGGATTAATGGCACTATCACTGGACTGGTCAATCATTGGTTGTAGTCGGACTGTGGGTATTACAATGGACCAACCTGGTCTAAGTGTGTTGGTGAATGCACTAGCAGACCCCCTACCTAACCGACCTAAGACCTAGATGCATATAGCTTACCTCTACAGAAGGCATGCTATTCTGGCCAAGAACTGAGATTCCGTGAGCGAGTACGTGCGACGAGGGACTTGAATGATGGGCCGAAGATCCCTTATCCCGTGAAATATCAACAATTATCTGCAACAATATTTTTCATGGAATACCACAAGGTTGCGTACAGGTACCACTTCCGTTTCTATACCAAATTCAAAATGCTCTCAAGTCTGCCAAAAAAATAACTGAGTTCATCATCTTGATTCGCACACAAACCCCAAGCCACTGTCTGGATGGTGGGATAAAGATGATTCCTTTGCGACGTCATATCCTTGAACAAAGTAAACTTAGAAAAGAGAGCAGCAACATAGTCCTATCTCTCCGAAGCTCGTGGTGGTAGCAATCCACACAAAATGCCACTCGTCACCTCCAGAAGTCTTTCGTCGTTAGAAACTAGATCGATCCAATCACTTCAAATGCCATCGTGACTACCACGCGCTTTGGTATCTTTAACACCAGCCATCATCGCAGAGCCACATTTCCCTTAGATTCTTACCCACTGTTTGCTCCAGTCGACGACTATGTACCGGCCGTCGTCGGCTCACGTGCAAAGGTTCCATCAATAGAAGTCAATTAAACGCCATTGGCAACATCTAGCGCCTCTCGCAATCGATCTCGATCGGCTCTTCTGGCGTCGTCGTGCGTCAGGCTGCCGTCGCCACCGCCGCCGCCGCTCTCCTCCGCACCGATCCACAGTGAAGGTAAGTGAATGTGCGCCACCAGCAGCTACAGTCCAAGTGGAGGAATTATTAATTATCCAGCTTCCAAGCTGTGTCGACGTCTCTAGAGATGGCTACAACGCTCAGCGGGCAAATTAACGCGAAAAAATTAAGCTCACCGTCGTGCAACAGTGTAACATGCTGTGCCAACGCTTCACAACTCTCGCAGATTCGGTCAGTGTAACTGGTTCAACGAATCCAATTAAGTAATAGTGAAAAAGAGAAGCTGCAGCTGAAGCCGCTTGCGGCAGCGACAGCCGAGGCCGAAGAAGAATTCGCCTAATTAGAAGGCATCCCCCAGTCGAAAACACCTTGTAGCCGAACGGCATGCTTGCCACATTCTGTTGCAGTAAAAGTCACTCATATGGTGCACGCTCGAGATATGATACCGAAGGTCATTAGACAGACGATTTGACGGCCAGCACATCGCAGCGTGAGCGAGGAAGAGGGAGTGAGAGAGAGAGCGAGAGAAAGGGGGAGATGTGATGAGCCCCGTCGCCGGCGATGATGATGAGGCTGACGGGTGATGGGTGAGATATCACTTCAAAAATGCGATGTGGGGACTTAATTGAATGATTGTACGCAGCCATGTGCGATAGTTATGGATGGCTATGCGTCGCTTCGTCGGCTCGTCGAAAGGATGAGCGGAATGATTTAATGAGGGGAGATTATGAAAGGAAGAGATATTGCTTTGATCGCCATCGGATTGCGATTACTGAAGATTAAATAATTATATCGCTTAAGCGGATCGTGTGGAATCTTTTGGACGCAATCAGTCATGATACACACCAGCTCGAGGCTTTGTCGGATAGAAAGTTGATGGTGTTGATGGTACAGGCGGTGATCGGCGGCAGTCAGTGTGCGGGAGAAGGTAGTGATTTCGATTGACAGGGGTGCGCAGAATGTGTGCTCTTTTGCTTATTCGAAAGAAGTTGGTAATCTCGATATTTGACGACGTGCTTTAGCCTGGAATATCCCCTTTTCGACCAGCCCAGACAGCTATTTATGGGGTTGGTGTTTTAAGTTTTACTTTTAAGTCACAGACTTATGCGAAGAAGCCATAGACACTGGTTAAGTCTAGCCATAAGTACAGACAAAAACGCAGCATTCCACTTCGGGCTGCGTACATCTTACATGTTCAGATCGCTTCATCAAATATCGGAAGTAATCTAATCGCGCCTTCGGTCAATTTATACAGTGTCCATAGCAGAGGATTTTTTCCGTCTCTCTCACTTCCCATACATACGTTACATGCTTCCAATGCCCAACGCTGAGAAGAGCAATAAAAACAAAGAGAGGAAAAGTGCGTAAGCTTATGCGAAAGCTGATACGTTTTCTGAACCCTTGCAAAACGGGTGCTCCTAGCATTTGGCACTTCCACTGACTACCTGTTGTAAGCTGTTGACGAGTTTTACAACTGATGCCAGACTGACTGATGATCCTAAGTACCCACAGCAATAATGAAAACAATATTTTTACTCCAGGCCGTTGCTTAAGAATACCAACTTGATTACCTAAGAAAGTATAGATACGGACAAAAATAAGAATTGTAGAAAAAACAAAACAAATTACAGTTTACGAACTCTTCCCAATTCGAAACGCTCTCTAACTCGAACTTTTACGCCATATTTTAAGTACATTGCCTTCAATTTTCCCGACAAAAACCTATCTCTAAGTCAAATCCCTCTAACTGGAACAAATTATGGTATCCCCTGACAATTCGTCCTTCCACTGTAAGTCCTTTAGAAACAGAACTAGAAACAAAAAAGTTACAAAGAGTAACTTTCAAAAATAATGCATTTAAGAGTTTAGTTAAAAGTATATGTAGTATATATATTCAGACAGTAAGCTAAGCTGGAAATCAAACATTCAGGGCAGTATTAGGAAGGCGGCGCACAGTGGTCCCGTTGTATGGGAGAGTTGGAAATAAATCTGTAACTTTTGAACCCGTCAACCGATCTTAATGAAATTTGAAACATAGTGCAAGTACTATGAGATCTTGTTATGTTGTAATGGTTGATGTATCTCATAAGCTAACGGCGTAATCTTAAGTTAAAAAAATAAAAAAATAAAACACTTTTTTTGTTTTAATGCATAAAATAATTATTTATTATTGTCTATGACTCGAAATTCGGACTTAAAGCAATTCAATTTTACAAGTTTTGGTAACGTACACTTTATCTGGAATTAAAGAAACTAAGCAATTCAGTATAATAAGACTTGCGCTTCAGTACTAAGTGGCAGCGAATCTTTTGTTTTTGGTTCAGGCCTTAAATACACCATCCAGGGAACAGATGATACCAACATTTGATGAATAAAATCTTCATTTGTTGCCGAACGAGACAATTTTCTGCTTTTATTAATGCGATAGTACCTATAGTCTTTATTCCGACTTTCCTGCGCCTCCTCTGACAATGATCCGACGGGCAAGGCTGCTGATGATATTATTTCTGCTCCGTGGAATAGAATTTCATGCACTGTTGCTGGCATATAGTACCAGGGAAATAATTTGTAGCCATTGTAGCGATTTCTTGGGCATAAGCTCCAAACTTGTCGCGGTCAATCGAAAAATTGCTGCATATTGTCTCCAGGATAACACTGAATCTATTTATGAGTTGCACATCTATTTCCGTTATTTTTGCCGTTGATAATGGGTCTTAAAAAAATCTTCTAGATGTGTTCCCATCGTTGGTTGTGCCAAATCCTTGCTTTATTCTCTACTTTAATACCCATTTTTTGTATGAACTTCTGCTGAATTTGAGTCTTCCTTGTATTGTTCTCCAAGCTTTAAACTCCAAATTGTAGGCTACATGTAGCAAGTATTCCATAAAACGGATGCGAGCGTGGAAGGGTGAAATTCCTAATCTTAGAGCTTCTTGATTTCTTGGTTTTGCTCTAAGTAACTTCAAATCATTCATCTCTGATGGTTTCGCGCAACATATAACACATTGTAGAGGAGCTGGTGGGGGTGGGCGCGAAAAAGTGGAACACTTGATTGACAGGCGATGTTATCTTTATTACGCAACGAAGAGAAAAAAAACTGTATTCTGCTTCTATTTATAGCAAAGCGCACTTCGGGTCAACAACCTGATCAGATGGTCCGAATATTATTAGTTTTGTTAATAGATGTCGTTTACGGGATAGTCGAAAGCTTTTTTTTCGTTAGTTTTGCACAGGGTGCTTTTTAATATTTCTTTTGGATTTTATTATGATTTTTTTTTACTTTCGCCTACAACATGAACTTGCAGAAGACGTGTTTGTCACAGCCTGTGCTACTTTGCCATGTATAATCATAAAGTGCAATTCATGCCTTACTTTATTAACGGTCGATTTCACTTTTATAATTGATTCCCGCAAATTCTGAATTTAATTTTCAATTCTGTTTTTTTCTTCTCGTATTAGGTCCACACTTTCTTTTTTAAGTTGTAGCTTCACTGGCATACAGTAACGTGTTGAAGAAGAAATAGATATTCGCCAATAACGCTCTAATTACCCCGCTTTTTTGCCCCATTGCGACATGCATTTATGACACCGCAAACAAAACAAGATAAAAGCAATTAGTTTCATAATTATAACAATTTTATGACCCACGGAATTCTAATTCACAATAATAAAAACATCCTCGGCATCTCGCATAGCGTTTGCACAATATATGCATTGCAAGGGAAATCGTTTGAAAATGCGAAAAATGCACGACATTACTCCACTCAAATGCCTCGTACTCCCAAAGTGATCAAAAGTGGTCTCTAGCTTTCATCGATAGACAATACTTTTAGCTTTCAGACAAAGTTGGTCTCCCGTTGGAGACTCTTGGAGCATTTTTGTTATAGTCCATCAAACATTGAAATGCCCCTCTCAAAATATGCCTTTACTTAAAAGCCTGGTTTAAAAAATTGGTAAGCAATAAGAAAAAACTGAAAACACAGTTTGAAAGTAAGACCTGTATGACCTTTTTAAAAAAAAGTTTACTTTAGTTTCCAATGCACATAATTTTAGGAAATATGGCACATCAAATTTGCTTAAAAAATACGTCAATTTTTGTAATTTTCAAAGTCCCAACTTTGAGCTAACGGTACAGCCAAACGAATGATCCAAAGTCTACAAAATTTTGGCTTTCTAGGTTCTCATATTTGTAGAATCGAAAAACATAAAAGCAGGGAAAATATGTCACTTCGGGTATTTATTTCCACTGCGGGACCACTGTGCGGCGGTAGCTTGTAGTAGTATACTTGCAAGAGAATCCTCGGTTCCAAATGGGGGCTCAATCCGAAAATGACACACTAGGTATATCAGACCAATTCTAACATATGGTATTTTTGTTTGGTGGCCAAACATGAGTGGTAGTTGAGGTTGATGTGTTGCCTCATTCAGATTACGAGTGGCATGGGCTGTCAGAGAAAAATCGGTAAAAGAAAAAAAAAATGCGCAAAGAAGCATGCTGTGGCAGTGTAATACCACGTTTCCACCAAACCTAAGCTGCGACGTTCGGATGACCTTTTACGGAGTCGTAAATAGCCCGTTTCCACCGAAGTTGATCTGGTTTCGCTCTCAAGCGCCCGGCAAAACATATGTCACTCGCTCTCAATTTTTAAATGGCCGCCAGAACAGCTGTCTGTTAACAGGAAATAATAGTGCGAGAACACCAGCAGAGAAAGAGATAGAGTGAGGAAATACTTTGTAGTTTGCATTTGCATTACGGGTGCCCTTCGCTGCACACCTTCAGTCGCCATTGAAGCACTGCTGCACCTACTTCTCATGAAAATTTAGGGGAATTTGGCAGCCACCAAGGCAGCGATCAGGTTAAGGGAATGTAACCGCTGGAGCAAAATGCACGGTTTAGGTCACATGGAAATAATCAAGAATGCGATCGTTGTTGACGTTGAAAGCACTCATCTCAAATAGAGAAGACTGGTCATCAGACGTAGTCAGAGAAGCAACCCATCTGGAAATATACACAGACGGATCCACAGCGGAAGAAGGCACTGGACTAGGAGTATTTGCGTCATCACAGAAAATATCCTTCTCTCTGTCCCATCGATTGTCCAACCACAGTAGTATACTCCAGGCAGAAGTAAAAGCAGCTATCCAAGAGGCGGCCCGCTTACTGTCAATGAACCCGATAGACGGGCGGATATACATAGACAGTCAGGCGGCCATCAAGGCTCTGGATACACCATCAATCAGATCAATGATCGAACAACTTTGCCGGAAATAGCGGTCAGATGCAACCTTACCCTATGCTGGGTCCCTGAGTATAGTGGTATTCCAGGCTACGAAAGCGCCGACGAGCCAGCTAGAACAAGGGTGGCTTTGCCAATGGCAAGTAATCAGGACACCCCATACCCCTCTCTTCAAGTAATAAACACTTTGATACTTACAATTGCCATCAACGCCAATCGGAGGTGGATGGAATTAGATACTTGCAGGACTTCGTGGCCAATATCTTCTTCTTCTTTATTTGGCGCTACAGTCCGGGGTGCACCAAAAAAACAAGCTCACTCCTAGAACTAAAAAGAAAGAAATCAACAATGTAGTTGGCATTATTACTGGTCACTTCTTATTCGGCACACACGCAAGGAGAATGGAACCCCCTACAATGACTTTTGTAGGACCTGTAGGGACGAAGAAGAAACTACACTTAACTACCTCGGCACTTGCCTAGCACTTGCAAGGACAAGGAAAACCACGCTAAGCAGCTATTCATTCAATAGCCTTGAGAAAATGTCTGGCATTAAAATTCTGGACATAGCAAAATTTATAAAAAATACAAATTGGCTGTAACCCAGCAAAGGAGTGCATCATCCAGGAAATGCCACTAGCATACCAGTAAGTATCTTTAGGTGTTTTAGTTTTGTACCCAAAGAGGAATCGGCACATTAGCTCCGGATAAAGAAATTTCATTTGTACCATCGATTAATCCTTAAATGACACATATTTAGTTATTTCAGTAACGGCAACTTTATAAATGTTAAGACAACTAATCGTTCATCTCTGTTTCCCTATTAACATCGAATTCAGTTAATATCTTTCACATGCCTGACCGACAGATATTTGTGCTATCGAATATCTGTCATACTATGTGCATCTGGATTACGCAATATACTAAGTTGAGCATCATATTTAAGGGAATACAATAAGACTCTTTTAAAACTGGGATACGGTGAACTTGGAAGAGACTTTCCTGTACTCAAATAGCTCGATTAAATCGTAAAAAGGAATGTAGACAAAATAATTTTAAAACTCATATTGACTTTTTTGCACCACTGTGTACATAATTCGATTTGTGTAACATTATCTGTATGCCGAGCCAATGTATGAGGTGATTGTACCGACATCTCTACACTTACAGTACCTATGAATGTTTATAAAAGCATGTTATGTGCATAAAATAAAGCAGTCTGTTATACCGGCTCGACAGTGCGTGATTTATTTCCTTCTTTGAGTGAACCCCCTACATGTGGGAATTCAGAGTAAAGTTTTATCCTTTGTCAATGGCATTGAAATGCAAATTAGAATAATGAAATATTTTAGAGAATTTTAAAATACTCTCTTTCTGTTCTGATTGGTATGAAAATACCCCTTCGCTCTTTTGCCATATTTTGAGATGAGAAATACCCACGAAGTGAGTAATTAACACGATCTGACATCACTGCCTGGATTCATTAAGCATTACTGATAGCAGTTTACAACACACGCTGTACAAGGGTGTGCATGGTGATGGTGTTCTCACATCCATTGATGTTGGTACTGACGGCCGCACAGTATGCCGTGTTGGATTTGGAGTTGTCCACATAACTCATCCCCTCATCCAACTTTTTTGGCCTAGACACTAGAACTCTGTCAAAAACGTCACTCCTACCCTTTATGACGACGAAGGACTATTGGGTCTATTCCTTGCCCGGATTCCTAGTCTCGAAACCCGTCAATCCTACCCTTTATGACGTCGAAGGACTATTGGGTCTATTCCGAGGCTCAGTATTTGCCCGGATTCCTAGTCTCGAAACCCGTCACTCCTACCCTTTATGACGTCGAAGGACTATTTGGTCTATTCCGAGGCTCAATATTTGGCCGGATCCCTAGTCTTGACCATACTACAGCTTCCACAATCTTGTGTATATTCACTCATTTTGCGCATCGAAGAGATCAAATATGGCCTTGTGCTCCTGTTCAGAGCTTTTGGGGATATAAATGATAATGGAATAAGGTCAAGTTATTTCCTTCACAAATTTAGAGGTTAGGCCCACTCAATTCTAATTGACAAGTCTAGGTTTTAAGCCACTCCGCTGTGTGCAAAGTTTCAGAGTCCACTAGTCCACCACTAGGGCCATTTTTTCTAAGATCTTCCTGTCATCAGCACACAGTATCTAACTTGGATATTCTCAAGAGAGAACTGCTACCCTCTCGGCTACTGCCGACTTCGTGAGCTATCTGCCTGGACCAGCTGCTTTCGAAACAGTTCCATAGCTTCTGCCCGAGCTAACCTTTCGCCTCAAGGGTCCCACCTCCGACCTGCCCAGCTTTGGGGACCTGCTCCTTTTACATGAGGTACTAGGCTACGACCTACGCTGGGCCTTCTGATTTTCTGTCTTTTTTCCCTCTTCCTCAAGCAGGAGGCCCTTTTCAAGGTAACAAAGGTACTACCTACTGCTAGTACCACGGAGTCCTATTCCGAGTGGATTATCGATTTCGCGGGCTTGTCCCCGAGGGGACATACGCTGACATTTACCTTTTCCTCGTCGACTTGGTCGCAGAGGGTTGACAGCTGCTGCTTTTTTGTGACCTTCCCTTGTGGGTCAGACAATTATATTGAAACTTCTCTAAAGCGGACAGCAGCGGGACCATCATGATTGTCCGTAACTTAGGGGTGTCCGTTCTAAAAGGGTTGAAATACACGAGTAGTCTAAGTCCGGGATCATGGCGAATTGTCTGTAAAGTGAGGTGTCCCTTATAGAGGGGTGTCCCTAAAGAGAAGTTTCACTGTACCTTATTCTAGAGCACTGCGTGGTGAAGGTAAGGTCTCCGGCTTCTCAGCTATTTCCAATGTATTTCTCTAAATATCCTCCCAGGCAATTTCCATGTACGCTTCATCCGCGACTGAACTAACAAGACCGTCACGAGAATTTCAACCCACTTTATGTTCTCACCCCCTGGTGGAACCAGTAAATTGTAGGCTGTTTCCATAAAAAATCCACCACCAGAGGCAACTCGAAAGTATCAATCTCGCACCCTCACTCCAAAAAATGGAAACTCATCGAATTGGAATCTCAATTTCAAGTTCAAAGTTTAGCCTCACTCCTCCGAATCGACTGCATTCCCTCGTGACTTTCCTCCATCGCCGCTTGTTGCGCACACCCGCTCGGTCGCGACCCTCTTCAAATCAAAACAGCGCTCTGCACTCCCCACTCGCACGTAACCGCATATCGATCGATCGCTGGGAAATTCCTTGAAGCGCAGTAAACATTTTGTCACACTTAATAACTTTCAGATACAATCTGTGGCCGGGCCCGGGCGCTCTGCACAGAGGTTATACCCTCAATATCCTATCGAACATCAACACCACCATCCGCCGATGGTGGCGATACCAATGCACACATACCGGCCCAGTCAGCTATCCAGCCCGGCTACCGCTGCTCGGCTGGATAATCCTCGGCCGCGATGCCATGAGAGAGTCAAGCTCCACTTATTTGCTCGATCGTATTTCCTCACCTGATCGTGACCGAATTTTTATCTTCTTTTTGGGGCTTCGCTGCTGCTGCTGCTTCTTCTGCAGCCGGAGTTCTTCTCTTGGTACTCGTGGCCTACATACAGGCATTTTGAGCGCGACTCTGACGGGGCCAGGAAGACGCTCGAGCATTGTTCTTGGATTTGCTTTGTGATCGCTGAGGCCAGCTCCAAGGAGCGCATCTCCTCGCTTGAGCACGGGCAAAAAAGACACAATCCGGCGAAAAAAAGTGTCCGATAACGGGCGCGCATGGAATTCGTTGAGGACATTACTACCGCATCGTGGAGCTCGTCCCTGCGCCAGCCTCGTGCATGTACATCGCCGGCATCCGAGAATTAAGACAACCGACGATGGTATCCAGCGAGCTGCCGGCATTATTATGCATGATGGTAGCGCGCGCATTGGAATATTGAATAAGTGGCCGCCAGTAAATAGATAAGGAGTACACTGCACTTGGGATGGGATCGAAATCAGGGTAAAGCAGCAGCAGCCACAACAGCCACAGCAGCACACCGGTAGCAGGAGGTGAGTTTTCACGCCGATTGTGAGAAAACGGTTCTGTCATGCCGGACAGCGGTGCATACATATGCAGATGTGTGCTGTGCCTATTGTTGGGTCAGTCGCCTGCTGCTGAAAGTTCCCCGGTCTAGTCGGCTTAGGGCCCCGTCACACATCATATGCACATCAGTCTAGTCCAAATGACTCGCAAAAGTATCTCAACCAGCAGGCTGCTGGTGCTGGTGCATGAATGAAAAAGATCGCCTCAACTCGGTGCCATGGGGATCTTCATTCTGCAGCACACACACTCACAGCTGTGGCATTCGACGAGATGTGTGTGAAGGCAGCGACAGAAACGACTGAAGATATGTACTTGAAGGAAAAAGTGTCGTCGTGTTGCTGGATCACGATTTAGATCAGGGTCACAGGCACGTAGTATCGGAGCGCTGACTGAATTAACCTTTTGTGGATAAATAAATTTTATATTAGTGCATAATGGATTAGTGGATGAGATTGAGGACGATGCACAGATGCGCTGCGGGTACTCTTGCACTGGGTCGGTGATGGAAGGAGGCTTGAAATGAGTGCTGTGACACTTGCCATTGCTCATCCGAGTGGTGGACGTGAAACACATCAAATATTCCATGCGGACAAGCGAATCACGAAATGTCACCCAGTTTCATTCGAAGATTTCCAATGGAATCTTTGTTCTTCGACAAGGCATAACAGGCTGAAGTAGAAAGTCGCATATCGTTGCATCGAACATAATTCTCCGTCAAATTGTCCATTTAGATTTGGTCAGGTAGATGGATAGACGGGCTTAAGCCAGGCCTCACTTAGGTCATCCTGGATCCATGGTGATGCCAGTTTAGGGGTTGTCCCTTTTTCACTCCATCCTCGTACCCCTCAAGCTTATGGGTGTTCAGTCAGAATGATGCCAGTTTATACGATGCTCAGTCAACCCTACGAACTTGAAAAGAGGTTTAGGTGGAATTTTTCTGAGGTCCTGGAAGTCTTAGAAGAAATGTTCTCCCAGTGCTCTATGTCTCCATTGGGAAAGGTGGCAATGGCAATAGTGTGTCCTATTTGCCGCTATCTCTGCACATAACATCGTTGAGAAGTTCAAATTTCGTTTCTTTGGACTTCAGATGATTATGACCACCCAGTTCGCCAACTACAATCGCTAGCACCTTTTTGTCACGTCTCAACTTGGTTTTAATCATCCGAGTGGTCTCGCAGGTGGTTAGAGAGTTCCAGCTACTGTTGGGGAGAGTGTTGGACACATAGGATTGCCTGAGATGAGTGATGATACGGTGGGGATCTGTCCTGCTGCTTCATTGCTGTTTATGTCCTTGTGACCTGGGTCTGTTTGTGGAGAACTATTAGCTCTTCGCGACAGCATACGATTAGGTTGAACTTTCTGTTGCAGCTTGATTTTATTGATGGCAGCTTGACTATCAGTTAGAATGGTAATATAAACCGGAGGTATTTCAAACATTGATATCATTTTACGCGGTTCTTTGGCTTGAAGTACACTGCCTTAGTCGATAATTCGGAAGGAGCAGTGCATGTTTTACAATTCGGAGAAAATGCCCGTGCCGGTACATATTAGCATCTTCGATCCATCCGAGTACAAGTAATATAATATAATAATAATAATATGGGTGGCGCGACAGTCCGAGTCGGACCAGGGCCTAGCTTTTCAGAAACCACTCGTGGAAGGGACCTACAGTTTAATGCAGACTCCGAACGGCCAAGCTTGAGAAGCTTTTTCTAGACAGGAAGTACTCTCTGAGCATTGTCAGTGACTCGAAAGAGGCGGGGCCGTGAATTATCAAAGGTGGTAAAATTCGGGTATCGAACCTGGTACCGACGCACTTACTCACTACGCCACGGCGACCGACGATCAGAGTACAAGTCGATGGTCGAAATATTGATGGAGTCATTCGTAGTCCACTCCTCCCTAGATGAGGAAATAGGATCTCAAGGGCATTTTGAAACGACTTGTTCAATTTGGATTCTGTTCGATATTTTCTATAGCTAAGATGATTTTTTTCAATTATCAGTTTTTGTATTTTTCTTATGATAGCTATGACAGTCAGTTATTTTCTCTTTGCTTCGGCTGGCTTTTTTTTTAATTCCTTGTACCTAAGCTTACTAACATTACGTCAGATATCGGCGGTTTACTTTGTGTATTTTTTTGTTTGCAAAATAAATTAAATAATTCTCAACAAAGCCAAAATAAATGCAGACGCTGATTAGGTTGGTCATTCCGACGATCTTTGCAGCAATCGCCTGCATGTGGAGGTTTATATTTAAAAACGTTCTGTAAGCATTCATATGATTTACTTACGAACTTCAAGAACGTGTAACATGCATTACAATCAATAGCTTTACTTTCTCGTTCCTAACAAAAAATAATTAGAATTCGTGAAGACATATAGGAAATGTTGCAAGTGATGTTTTTCGAACGTTTTAATGACTTAGTGAACGGTATGCAGATGGTTTTGCTTTATTTTTTTATCAGAGTGTGTAAGATTTTTATTTATAAGTATATTATTTTCATAATATATAAAACATAATTCACGGCTCCACCACTTTCGAGTCACTGACAATGCTCAAAGAGTATTTCTGTCTAGAAAAAGCTTCTCGAATTCGCCGTTCGGAGTCGGCATTAAGCTGTGGGTCCCTTCCACGTGTGAAAGAACAATATCACGCACAACCCACGTGGTTGCTGAGAAGCTAGGCCCAGGTCCACCTCGGACTGTAGCGCCACCCATATTATATTATATTATTATTTTCATTAATTTTTTTTTGGGGGGAGTGTATTATGTATTTGTTACGCAAATTTTATTTTAAGTTAATATTTATTTGAGTACGGGGGACTTTACCACGCATTATCTCACCCCAATTTTCCAAGACCTTGTTGTTGATTTGGGACTGTATAGTTTTGGATGATATTAGCCTTAAATCGTTTCCGGATTTTTGCCATATTATTGATCCCTGACGGTTCCCCACCAAAGGCGTCAAATCGCAGCTCCAAGGCGTCTAATTGACATCTCCCAGACGGGAATTTGATGCTCTCGGCCACAACAGCCACATTCTCATCGACGTCGGGGACCATGAGAGTTGTGCACTAGTATACCAGTCTCACTAATTTTTTGCACAAGCGTGTGTACAGCAGTCGCGGAGGGTGCTTTATTTCGGCCAAAAAACTTCTTTTCAAAATTGCACTGTTTGGGCACACGGCATTCATTTTGGAAATAGATTTTCAATATTTCGCAACGCTGTTCAACCATAAAGCGAAACATATCGTTTTTCGGGGTGTTGTGATTCTGACTTTTTGTCAAGATTTCGAGCAGGAGACAGCTGTCAGTGTCAAAATAACCAATGATTTAAAACAAAAACAAAAACCACTAGGTGACCCAAACTGTACATGAATCGTACATCGTACATGGACTTTTGGTTTTAAAGCAATATATCTTTTTTTTAGACCCCTGAATTCGAATGATTTTCATTAAACGGGTTTCAAAAGCTTCAATCATGAAGCCTTTTAGAAGTCAAAGTTTCCAGTGGGTACTGTATAAAAATCGTTTTTACAACCTTGCGCATCTTGCGGAGTGAATTCTAGACGTAAATCGTCTTGGTTTGATTTGCAGTCACGAGTGCTTTCATGTAGAAGAGGATTCAATTGGTTATATGTACCAAATATGCACGTTCACACTTCTATGTTGCTCTAACTTTACTTTAGCGAGAACACAATCCTGCAAGACTTTTGATTCTAGACTCACATCGCGCTGTATTCAAAATTCATATAACTCTATTTTGGTTATACAGTGAAAGCTCTCATAGGTGGACCGTAACGGTCGTAGTATATATGTCCAGCTAAGGGAGCTGTCCATCCATGGGAATGTATTGAACTTCAATTCGAAATCTACGGTCCTGAGAAACTGCCGATCAAGACGATTGTCCGAATAAGGGAGTGTCCGTAATATGAGCCACCTATGGACTCTAATACTATTATTGTGTATTCTTTGCACGCAAAATGGTTGCTTGTCGCAAAATTACACAAATAAAGTGTTTCATAGTTTGATTTACTTCGTCCCAAAAACCGGCATGTAGCTGGTCAATTGATGGGAATCTCTTGTTGTTTCATATCTTCGTTCTTTTTCTTTCAATTACGGCCGAGGTGGGCGCATCCAAGGCTATTTGGGCAGAAATAAACGATATCGTTACCGACTTCTAGCCTGGGTAGTGCCATTTATACTGGATAAAGGTATCATTCATTTTTGGGACATGCCGAGAGATTGCATCTCGAACTAACTAACTTTCCACACATATTTTCAGTCTTAGATAAAGCTAGCTGTCTCAAAATCGTTATTGGTGGATATCTTTACCTATTTCCCAGCAGCATCCGATTGCATAGTCCTCGAAATGGTACCTTCTTCCGTGGTGACGGACTTCAACTAACCTCCTCGGTGGGAAGTAAGTCAGTATTTTCGAGGGGGTTGTGAGCCCTACCGTTGGGTCTAAGAACGTCACGCGTCACGAAAGAAAGTCTTCACAGCTTGAAATATTAATTCGTTGACTGGTTTGTCATGAAACCAATGAAAAAAAATATGACTTTAATTGCGTGATCATTAAGACTTTTTACAAGGGACGCGCCAGACTTCATTCGAAAAATTAGATAACTCCATAAACTGTCATCGGATTAAGTTTCTAATGAGATATGCATGACGAAACAAAATATATCTTAGTTTTATATTCGTCGGTATTCCAAAATACAAGTGACGCATCACGAAAAATTCTCCTTTCAAGCAATGTCCGCCCTTCAGCTCAAGAGATGCGTACAAAGGTAGATTTTCGCTGATGGAGACAAGCGTCTCTCAAAGTGTTAGGTTAGGTTAGGTAGGTGGGCTGCTAGTACACTCACCAGCACACTTAGTCCATATTGGTCCATTGTGATACCCATTAGTCAGACTACTACCACTCCCAACGGCAAATGGTGACTGGAGCAGATTTGAAAACCAGATTCGAACCGGGGACCCCGCTAACCAGGGCCAGGCACTCTACCAACTGCGCCATCCAGTCGTTATAAAAATGCACTTCATCCCGAAATTTGAATGAATTTACCACCGCCATTCACAGAACCATCGCGTTGTAATCTGAATACATGACAAAACCGACTGGCATCAGGCGTGTGCCCGTCTGTCCTGAGATCGATTGCATGCTGTAACAGCACCGTCACAATCCCATAAGTCTACATTCCGCATCCAATTGATGCTCATCACTTTCTCAGAACTGTTCAGGGATCGCAGCCAGCGCTCCTCCTGCAGCAACTCCCCTGAGAGACATATTAATTAAGCCGTATCTACGCTTAGACCGCATAAATAACCAAACACTGTCAGATTAGTGCATGCAAGCCACATCTCTGGCAGCGTCTGGCGTCGCATCGACCAGTGCAGCCACCACCACAAATTAGCACGTGTATGCGGAGCAGCCAACGACTGAACTGACCAATTCGTATCGCATATGTCGAGGACTTTAATTACAACAAATTAGTTTCACAAGTTCTTAAATCAAATTCAATGAGGTAACCAGTGCACGACGAGGACGACGATGCCCGGTGCTTGTTCTCTGTGCGCGTCTCGTTGGTCGCAAAGGCTTAAGCTGTTGCGGCAAAACGATCGCAATTAATTTCACGCAAACCTCTTGGGGACAAAGTTGTGGTGAGCGCAACGATGCGATGTCGTGCGTTCTTTTTTTTCCGCTTTGTTGTCTCTGTCTGTGTTTGTTCCTTCTGTTGCTCCTTCTGGTGAGGCTGGTCTGAGTCTGAGTCTGGCTCTTGGTCTCTGGTCTCTGGTCTATGCGGCCGGCTGCGTTGAGAGCGCAATGCATGCAATCAGAAAGGGGCCAATAAATTGCTCCCTATCCAGTAGTCATGTTTGTTTAATTTATTTGATAGTGGCTGCGAAGAGTCATGGAGAAAGTTATCGCCTGCGTGGATGGCTTCATTTTGCAGCTGACGTGGAGTGGCGTATTGATGGTTGGCGGTGCGGGGGGAAGGACTTGGTTGTTCTGCTGCCGGGAACTGGAAGACTTGAGTGAATGTGCACTTTGGCGAGTGCTATGGACTGGACATCCAACACCGTTTAAAAATCTCAGCATCGTCCCACGATTAGAGCTTTGACCGCTAGGAGAAGTGTATGCAAAGATCAGCCACGATTGGTCGTAAAACCCATCCGCAGGAAGCCCTCCTCCCTTCCCAGCGCTGGGACACATTCTCGACTTATCATCGCCTCCCTCCAAGTTGCGGCACATAACTTTGTCATAACAAATTATAAGACAATAAAAAAGCAATCAGTTGCGGCTAATAAACCTTCAACCCATTTTGTAGCCACGGCCAATTTGTCTGCGGAGGCATCGGGAAACCAGTTGGGTCAGCGGCGGTAAGTGAACTGCGAAGACTTTTCTGATGATGCACCACTGGCAATCTTAATATAGCCCAATCGAGCCATGCCTGCGCCCCGAAAGAGAGAGAGAGAGAGCGAGTGTTTTCCTTCCATGGCCAGCCCACGAAATGATAAATTTTCACTCGCAACTGGATGACGATGGAGAGGGTGGAGGAGGCAATGGGTACCCCACCGTCGACATGGTATTATTTACCACTACCGGTCGGCCGGAGTCATAACGAACCAGCCCAAAAGATGCCCACACCACGTATGTACGTGCAGGCGGCGTTGAACGATGATCCTAGGCGCAACAACATCCCCGACCGTGATCGTCAACATCCTCATCATCGTCGTCGTCGCCGTCGCAGTTGCAGTGCACCGAGCTGGATGACCTATGGTGTGTGTTTCCACATGCAATTGCTGCATTTCACTAATATCGCACTAAGAGCCAGGCACTATCGTGCCTCCCCCTCCACCCATCGCGCCACCACCACCACCAGCAGCAGCGCAGTATAGTGAAACTATCCACGAAGTGGAAATCTGAATTATCTGACCAGATCACCATATGGACATGACACCGAATGCACACCGGACACTCACACACACACTAACACACCCGGGCACAGAGACATTGTGGCGGTGGTGACTGCCAGCCACACTGGTCGGATGCGCGTACGAATCAGGGGAAAGCTATGCGTCGTGTTGTGTTCTGAATTTGTTGTTTCTTTTGGAAGATGCTCCTTTCTAAGACCCCGCCGCGGCTTAGGGGCTAATCCCACAGCAACGACGACGGTCGCTTGTACACGCCGCCAGTTTATGATCTGTGGGAAAAAACGCTCAACGAACCGAAGCGAGTGCATTTTTTTCGACTTTGCATACATTAAAGCGATCAAATGGGCAAATGTCCAAATGGCCAAATGGGCAAATGGGCGAACTGAGAGGCATCCTTGGTGGATGGTTCGTTCAGCGAACCGGTATGCGCATACGTTTCCACATGTGGGATATGGTGGCGCGAAATGGTTATTTGTGCGAGCAACTTGCACATGCCGATGACCAACGGACGGCGTGGCGACGGCGGCGGCGGCGATGGGGGGCGAAGTGGGTGTGTGCGGTACAAATGTTCTGCAGAGGATTGCCTTGGTGAACACATATACCATGCGAGTGAGAGATAATAATTGTATCTAAGACAGGACAGGATCATAACGTCTTCATTTTAATAACTTGCTGGGCATACGCAGCAGCGGCATGGTGGAGTCGTTAGCACTTGCTTCGTCTGGGCGGGAGGGATAGATGGGAATGGAGATGGTGCTGCTGGGTGCTGTTGTGTGCGCCTGGAGTGCCATACAGGATTAGTCACATTGTTTTAAGCAGCGGTGGGGAACAGCCGTGTGAATGGGAAATGATTCGATTCTGGCATTCTCCTGGCGACTGCCGTAATGAGCGGTGCGAATGCGGCGTGTCGGGCAAGACCGGTATTTGTGCATATGACTTTTTCTCCACGCAACTGGCGCTGAGCTGATTAGTGGATCAATCCGAGGAAAGGAGCGGCTGGGTAATTGGATTGAGCCAGCCTTTTCTAACGCAGATTAACGAGTCAATTGGTAAGAACGCGAACGAAGATCCTCCTCAAAACCAGCTGTTGACAGTGAAAGTTACCTAATCGCACATCCTTGCGCAAGCCAACCTCCCACGATATTATGACACAGGCAACCCGATATGACCACCGACGGACGCCCGTCCCAGCCGCCTGCCCAATTGCTGTGGAACATAATTAAGGAATTGTTAACAACTATTCCGTGAGCCAGATACTCCACTACCGAACGAGAGGAGTCTCTCGCCAAAAAAAAAGAGTCTCAAAACGAGCTACAATCACCCGTGCAAATGGTGCACAGAAAGCACTTACTGAAGATACCACCGCCCGCCGCCGCCACCATCGCCAACAGCAGGAAAAAACATCAACAACAACTGCAACTCCCACCAAAACCACATTCAAGTCAGGCTCGTCATCATCAAGCCTTGTTGTTGGTGCTCGTTTTTTTTTTTCGTGCATTTGTCTTCACAGACTTAGCCCGCGGCTAGCCCAGATATTTCTTCTAAGACTCATTCATTTCCCACAGGGAGAGAGCGCTGCAGTCTGGAGTGTCTCCTGTCTAATACCAACAAGTTGGACCTCCGGCAAGTTATTGGCCCACACTCTTCAGCGTAATTGCATCCATTCGTTGGATCGGATTTCGACATAAGATACACACACAAGCTGGTGCGAGGGCGCGACTACGGGGGGCACTAGCTTGAAATTACACCGACTTAACTATGTGGCTGCGCTCGGGAAACCTAATCAGACTACAATTGAGATGCAATTTACACCCACGACAGAATTGAAGCGAACTGGGATGAGCGTCTGTTTTGGTGGCGGTGGTGGGTGGAGGCGGGGTGGGCGCAATCGAGAGGTAAACAGACAATAAACCGGAAAAAAAAGGTTTTACCTGATCCTGATGTGATCCGCTCCGACATCAGTCAGCAGCTGTAGAGACGTTGAAGATGAGATGCATTTTGTTCCCATGAATTTGTGGCTACAGTGGGTGGGGACAAGTCTGGTCACGGAGTGGGTTTGAAAAGGAATGCGAAAACAAATCTCCTCGAAAATAACATTTGTTGAAAAGGCTCAAAGGATCTGAATGGCTGCGTCTTACGTTATGCTTAGGTCCACCTCGTTATTTTTTGGGCGTAGGTACGGTGATCGTTAACATTAAAGGGTGCCTGGGTCGCCTTCGAAATGCTTGCCGTTTCAAGCTCCAACCCGTATGTTTGATTATCTCTTGCAAAGCAGTAATGAACGTCCATACGTTCAAGGACTCTTCAACCGAGGTTATGGTGTCCCTTCGATATGCGCTGGCTGGTCACTTTAAGCATGGAATAGATCGACTTCTTTCGAATTAAACGTTTCATCGTCCTCTCCCGAGTTCAAGTTTTAATTTAAAGGTCCATAGCAGCAGACCATAGAAAATACAATACATATGTTAGTAAAGGTTAGGTTAAGTTGAGGTGATCAACTCACAACTGAAACATTTGTGACCCACATAGATCCTGGTTGGTTGGTTGCTCATAAATTAAAGGGACTACACTACTACCTACTGGTATCCTAATGACCTATACTAGATAATGTAGGAGTATATTATGGTTAGGCTGGGTTACAGCCAATTATCTTTCTTGATGAACTGAACTATGTCCTGACACATGCAATCTGCTCTTGCCAAGCTAACGCCAAGCGAATGTGGTCTCCACAAAAAAGGAATTTCATAATCCCTAACTTCGATCCCCGCCTCTCTAAGGGCGCCTTTAAAGTTAAATGATTTTAGCTTTAAGGTTTTATATTAGAGACGAAGCTAAATTGGATGCTCAATATCCAGGAACGTGTCAAGAAAGCCTCTACGGCTCTCTACTGCTGTATAAGGGCTATAGGGTGTCAATGGGGACCATCAATCCTCATGGTCCACGTGCTTTTTGTTTCAATAGTTAGTCAATGAAGTCAATGAAGCATGTGCTGGTATTGAAGCGGAGGTGGCGAAAATGGGTTTAGCGGTGTACGAGGGCAAAGCGAAGTATATGCTGTCATCGGGAAAGGACACACAACATCGACGACCTGGCCAAAACGTCACCATAGGCAGCTATAACTTGGAGGTAGTGAAGGACTTCGTCTATCTCGGCTCGCAATTGAACAATACGAACAACACCAGTACCGAGATTAGAATTACTCTTGCCAATCGCTGTTTCTTTGGGCTCAAGAGGCAATTGAGTAGTAGAGTCCTCTCTCGAAGGACCAACCTAACATTATATAACACCTTGATCATCCCTGTCCCGCTCTATGGTGCGGAAGCATGGACAATCTCAAAAGCGGATTAAGAAGTCCTTGGTCTTTTCGAGAGAAAAGTTCTGCGTTCAATCTTTGGTCCTGTCTACGTTGATGGTTATTGGATTTCAACCACGAACTGTACAGCGGCATGAGCCAAGTCAGGCGGCAACGGATTCACCGTCTAAGATGGCTAGGCCATGTAGAGCGCATGGACAACACTGCTCCAGCCCGAAGAGTCTTCGACTCCGAACCAGTGGTACAACGCAATAGAGGACGCCCACGGAAACGATGGCGCACCCAGGTGGAGAAGGACCTCAATCAGCTTGGTGCGCGCAGTTGGAGACAGCTGTACTAGTTGAGCTTACTAGTTGAGGCTCAGGTCCACCCCGGACTGTAGCGCCACCAGAAGAAGGAGAAGAAGTTAGACAACTAGATGGCGCAGTTGGTAGCGTGCCTGCCCCTGGTCAGCGGGGTCCCCGGTGCGAATCCCAGTGAAGGCAAAGTTAATACGCTCTTATCTGGTTTTCAAATCAGGTGTAGTCACCATTTGCCGTTGGGATCAAATTATTGGCACTATCATTGGAGTAGTCAATCAGTGGTAGTAGTCTGACTAAGAGTATCACAATGGACCAATATGGTCTAAGTGTGCTGGTGAATGTACTGGCAGCCCCTCTACCTAACCCTAACCTTCAGTAGTCAGACCCATACTCGTATATGGTGTCGCAATTTGGTCACTCGAAAAGAAATACAATCTCATACCACTCCAACTATTGCAGAGGATGGCATACATAGATATCAGCGGAGCTCTAAGGACAATCTCCTCCTCCGCTCCAAACATACTACTTGACCCACCACCGATAGAACTAGTTGGTAGGCAGACAGCTGCTATTACGGCAATTAGACTAAGATCGCTGCACAACTGGAAAGAACTTCGGTATGGACACTCATCGATCCTCAACAGGTATAGCTCTATACCCATAGAGACCTTCACCTAGACTAGTGGACACATGGTCATTGTCTTAGGCAGTCCAACAGATTAGTCATGCCATAGCTTAACATTGCTAACAAGCTTTCGTACCGTCCACTGCAGCCTGAAGTAACACCTTAACAAACTAAACCTGTGTCAAGACAGGGTTTGTCGGCCTTGCCTTGAAGAGGCTGAGACTTCCGACCATGTCTTGTGTGAATGTCCGGCAATACTCTGGTTCAGGAAACGTATCTTCCATAGGGAGATACTCACTTCAGTGGAATTTAAAAACTCCTCTACAAAAGATTTACTATCTTTCATGAAGGAAGTGGTTTGTCTTTTGTCTTAACTCCAACCCTTCGATACAATAGATCAACCCTGGTGGCGGTGTCGTTGCATACACGGTATGAGTTGTACAAGAGGAAAAAAAATAAAAAAATGCCCATAGATACATACTTCTAAACTTCTTCTCGAGAAGAACTTCTCATCCAGCAAGAGCTACTTTTTGTCTCATTTCCGTTTTCAAAAACCACATATTGGAAACTTCCGAAATTTTCTGACTTCATTAGAATCCTTATTTTACGCATTCTCTCTTCCGAAGAATTCTAAAAAAGGTTTAAAAAAATAAAAAAACATGGAAAACACACTAGAATACGATTTAGGATGAGATGAGGGTTAAAAAACGACATGTGTTCCGATAGCCTGGCAGCAATCAAATCTCTGAATTCAGTCGCTCTTACCGCCAAGACGTCCCTTAATTGCCATCTATCTCTTAACGCATCCATCTTTTGTGGGTACCAGGGCACAGTGACATTCCAGAGAATTGCGAAGCGAACTCGCTCCACCCGTAAATAGCACAAAATCTGTGCTATTTACGGGTGGATATCCAGCCTCCCTTGTGGTCGCCGTGACGTAGTGGGTAAGTGCGTCGACTCCTACGCAGAGGGTGCCAGGTTCGATAACCGAATTTACCACCGTTGATAATTCACGGCTCTTTCGAGTCACTGACAATGCACAAAGAGTATGCCTGTCTAGAAAAAGCTTCTCAAATTCGCCGTTCGGCGTCGGCATTAAACTGTAGGTCCCTTCCACGCGTGAAAGAACAATAGCACGCACAACACACGTGGTTGCTGAGAAGCTAGGCCCAGGTCCACCTCGGACTGTCGCGCCACCCATATTATTATTATTATTATTATCCAGCCTCCTTGCATATCGCTACCATAAAACATCTCCTAAAGCTAGAAATGATTGACCAAATGAACCGTAGATAGTCGAAGAATATCTCATTACCAAACAAAACTGGCCTACGATCACTTAACCTGATAAGACTAAACAGGCCTAATCCGAGATCCCTCATTGGCGTTCTAACAAGGCATTGCGCCATAGGAACTCACGCCTCCCGACTGGGCCTTCCATACAATGAACACCTGCTATGTAGTTGCAGTGGTTTCTCATCCTGTAGATTTAGATTCCTAGAGGCCTCTTAATGTTAAAGGCAGTCATCTGCTTGGTTTGCGGAATAGGTGTCTATAGATCGGGTTGGTAATACAAAGTGCCTATGTTAGCTTATGTGTAGCTGCTATACTTCTGCTTAGCAGTCAGCCACTTCAACCTAACATTGTTGTCTAGCAAGAAACGATCTGTCACACACCACAGTAAAGCAGTTTTTCTTCCTCTGTTTAAACCTAAGCTTCACAAACGATATCACTGTCGAGAACCGCACTTGGTAACCGATGTCACTTCGGTTTGTCACAACAACTGGGCTCCAGACTAGAAAGACCAAAATCATGCTCGAGGGAAGACTCTACCGCGAACTCTACGAGCTGTACCAGGATGTAGTCCGGAAGTCTACACTGGCTCGGCCACATCGAGCGTATGGACACCAACGCTCCAACTAAGAAGGTCTTCGAACCCGAGCTTCCCGGTTCGAGAAGGAGAGGAAGACCCCACCTTCGGTATAAAGAGAAAGTCATCGCCGACGCAAGGCAGCCTGGTCTTGACGACTGGTAGCAGCGTCCCCAGGACCGTCAACGATGGAAGGCAGCATTGCTCAGGCTCCAAGGGTCTTTGGTCTGATAAGTAAGAAAGACTTCTCTGCCTGGTATAAGTGTTTTTTTACCCAAACTCGAATTCTAAGGAGGCGCTTTAAAATCTGTGTGTGCTGGTATCCTTCCATTTTTGATTATTTCCGAGTGTCCTCTGTTGTGTGATCTATTCCAAATGTTGCAGTCATGCAGCCTTAACGCTGCCTTGGTAGCTGTTCCCCCATAGATGTCCATGGGAATAACCAGAAGCATTGTTTCCATGGCGGCTGAGGGT
Source organism: Eristalis intricaria (assembly GCA_964034865.1). Classification (NCBI taxonomy): domain Eukaryota; kingdom Metazoa; phylum Arthropoda; class Insecta; order Diptera; family Syrphidae; genus Eristalis; species Eristalis intricaria. Next base: position 13,582,099 of record OZ035875.1, read on the forward strand.
GTGAAACGAAGTATCTTAACTTAAAGAAAACCCACTTAATTGCGTAAAATCTACGAAGATGAAATATCATCAAGAAGAGATGACCTTCTACAGGGAACTTGTTCAGATCCTGCAGGAACAGCTAACACGATGGGGAACTGGTTGATAGGAGATCTTGCAGCAAACCTAAATGCTGTAATGGTACCTAAAAAGAAAGCTGTGACACTGTCCTTCACTTGCTAAATCTAAGGAAACCGACGCTCAGCATTGCCTCCACGAAGATCTCTAGGAGGACACGTGGACCTAGTAAGTTCGTTGAAGCATTGCGAGTGAACGGCTATAATTTCTCATAAGAGCTGCGACATCAAAAGTGCCACCGACCACAATTTTCAATGATCTCCATAGAAAAACTGTCAGCGACCACCCGTGTCCCAACTTCCTTGCCAGACTGTAGTTTATTTTTATTGAAAAACCTGCACCTCTTTACGTTGAACCATGCGCGGGAGGATGTTGATGATGATCATGTGGATTTGCGGATCAATTTCCGATGATGGCGGGTTGAGATTTTGTCATCAAAAGATCTGCTGTGTTTTTGTTTTTTTTCAGCTTTTTCTTTCGGCGAGCCGTCAGTCTTCCCCCGCCGCGGCTGACTTACTTTTGGTGATAGTTTGAGATCAAGCCGTTTGCAGAGCGAGAGATGTGCTCATCATTACGGCACGCGGAGCCTGGGAGGAAGTGACGGCATGATTTGCATAATGGATGATTGATTTGCAAATGGGCTCGGTCTGAGAGGCGAACAGATGCAGAGCATCATCACACGCCGGGAAAGTGGCGGAGATGTGTGGGCCGAGCAGTCGCGTCGCGGAAGATGTCGATCAGGCGATGAGGCTGACGATGATGAAGGCGATTGAGAAGAGGGGCAATCAGAGCGCTTTTGTTCGGCAGATGACTCGGGCATTGCCTGGTGCAGTTCGCCCCAATCGATCCTTTGACCTTTTCAGCCACGAATGATTGATCGGAGTATTAAGGCGATCGCGCTATGAGGCAATTTGTTACCTCATTTTGGTATTCTATCAGCCACTAAGTGGCAATTCGTACCGATCCCCACAGCTGGGTGTGAATACGGCGCACACTCGCTCCCTTCGTCTCGCGCCACGTAGGTGGCTGAGGGAGTCCACATTTCCGACGACGCTCCGGTCTGTTGTAGCGGCTTGTGATTAATGCCCTCTACTAGGGACGTGTCCATACGCGCACAACATCTTCCTCTGATGCTGGACTTTTGTAATTTGTTAGAGATTAATTGAGGGCAAGTCTAACTGGTTTTTTTGGATCCGCGGAATTTGCATAATTCACAAGCGGTTGGCGTTAAGTTAGTTAGCGTGGGGCTGCGTGAATGTATTCCATTCCATTGTGGGCGTATTGGTTGGTGTCCTCTTGACGAATGTAGACTGATTGATTGAGTTTTGAATTGTTTAATATTCATGATTTGCCTTGTCAGTCAGTCGTTCACCGATCTTTGAACAGTGCGCATGTGTTTCGGCTTAGTTATTCAAAGTGAAAAAATAAAAATAAAAAGTGCAGTCAAGTAGTTTAAACAACTTGGGGATCCGCAACAAGGTCGTGGCCGAGAGCTTAAGGTCCACAGCCGGGAACCAATAGGGCTGGGTTCGAAACCCAGCGGGAGCAATCTCCTTTTTTTAATTTTTTCTGCTCCCACTATAAAAATTTGCACTGGATAAGTGAGTCAGTGCAAATCATGGTGGAGAACGGGCAGTCCGCTCGCCCAGAAGAGGTCGGCGGGAACCAGCAACCGGTGGCAGAAGAGTCACGCCACCAAGCAACGGTTGCCAACGATGGAGGTACGAAGAGGAGGAGGAAAAAGCAGACCTCCTCCAGTTCGAAAAGACGCAACACAAACGCGTCACCCAAAAAAGCCCAAGAGGAAGCGTGTGCAGCGTCTACGTCATCGGACGAGACTTCCCACGAGGGCGATGCGGAAGATGACGCATATTCATATGTGTCTGATGGGAGAGAGGGGCGATTTGCAGTAAGCAGCATAAGCTTCGAATCGGTGCCCTCCGACACCGAAGAAGAAGTAGAGGCGATCATTCGCTCCAAGGAAACGAAAGTTTCGAATCTGAGGGAGGAGACTGACAAACTCCTTCAAGAGATTAGAGAGCTACGCCGAAGAACTCTCGAAAGGAGAAGGAAGGAGGAAGAAACCCTACAACGCGGGCAACAACAACAAAAAACGTGGCCCGAATCAAGTCAGTCGGCGAATCAGGCGCAGCAACAACAACAGCAAGCAGCGCCTAAACAGAAGAAGCAGCTTCAACAGCCATCAGTGCAGCAACAACAGCAAAAGCAGCAACAACAGCAAAAGCAGCAACAACAGCAAAAGCAGCAACAACAGCAAAAGCAGCAACAACAGCAAAATCAGCTACAAAAGAAAGCAGCCCAGCAACAACATCAAGCAACATCGCAACAAGACAAGCAGCAGCAACATGCAGTACACCAGCAACAACCACAGCAAAAGAAGGAAAAAGTGCCACCGATCAACCTGTACAAGCCGGATGTCATTTACACTGCACAGGTATGTAGGACGGCCGTAGGTAGTGGTAACTTCCTAATTAAAAAAAATAAAGGGTTCGAGAAATACTCAATCTGCTGCAAGACAGTAGACCAATATAATAAAATTAAGAAGGTACTAAAGCGTTCGACGATGGAGTTCTTCTCCTTTACGCCAAAAGGAGAAAAACTCCAGTCAAAATTGTTAAAGATCTCCGCACCGCTCGAAGCGGAGGAAATTCTCCAACTGCTCAAAGAGCAAGTGTGTGACGGTCTCGAGATCGTCGGAGTCAAGCCCTTCTCCACAGCTAAGGCAAAAAGGGAGGGGCGGAAATTACCGTATTTCATCGTACAGGTGTCACCCAACAGCATAGTAGATAAGCTAAATAATATTGATCGTTTGGCTGACTATCATTGCGCATGGGATAGCATAAGAAGGCGCGATGGCATTCTCCAATGCGCTCGCTGCCAAAGGTTTGGGCACGCCGCGTCGAACTGCCAAATGCAGCCTCGATGCGTGAAGTGCAGTCAAAACCACAAGGCGGAGGATTGCCCGCTGGGGAAAGAGGGAGCAGCTGACAAAAGTCAGCTCAAGTGCGTACTCTGCGGGAACGCGGGGCACACCGCCAACTATCGGGGTTGCCCTAAATTCCAAGAGCGGAAAGCAAAAATGGTTCTGCAGAAGCAGCCCCCAGTGAAAAAGCCACTTGGGGCAGCCATACCCGTCACCCCTCAAGTGACCTACGCCCAAATGGCGTCTAGTCAGAGGAGCACGGAAAAGCAGCAACTACCAAAGGTAGTGCCGCAAGTCTCAGTGCCAAAAGCACACGAGCCAGCGCCTGAATGGAAAACATCCATTGAAGGGCGTATGGCTCGGTTAGAGGAGCAGGTCGGCCAAATTCTGGCGCTCCTGCAGAACCAACCACGTCAAAAGTCTTAATGGCTGCGCAGACGGAGAGTATTTTTAAGATCCTTGCAGTGAATGCAAATTCATTGATAGGGGTCCCACGAAAAAACGAGCTCTATAGATTGTTGGACGATCAAAGCCCAGAGCTGATGCTGATTAGCGAAACCAAGCTAACTCAGAGAGGCATACTGGAGCACAGCAATTATAATGTTGTTAGAAGAGACCGGCCCAATTCCAGTGGTGGAGGCGGTGTTGCGATCTTCATAAAAAATAACATTAAACACAAGGTAGTGTATAGTAGTGAAGTACGAAGGTTTCAAGAGTTGGAGGCCTGCATCGTGTGCATTTCGCTCCGCAGTGGAAGGAGGTTGTATGCTGTGTCGGTCTACTCTTCTGGCAACCCTAGTTCCAGTACAACCATATCAGAGCTCGATTCACTCTTCCGATGCCTAAGGCTGGACTCGGAGGAGAACTATTTTATTTTGGCCGGGGACTTAAATGCCCGACATGGATATTGGGGAAACACAATTTCCAACAATAGAGGGGACCAGCTTTACAGCTGGTTTTGCTTACACAGTGTCGAGTATAGACTCGATTTGAAAGCAACAGAGATCTCGTCGTTCCCCAGAACCGGGTCGTATCTGGATCTCCTACTGCTAGACGCAAGACTGCAGCTAACAGACACAAACGCACAGACGGTAAACTGTTTGAACACGTTCGTGTATCTCAGTGACCATTGCGGACTCAGTGCCGAAATCAAGATCCCCAACGACATTGCGGAATTAGGAGAGTATGTTCAAACGTACACCTACAACTACAGTAGGGCACGATGGACACGCTTCTCCAGACAAATGACGCGAGCACTCTCTTCGAACGCGCTTCACATACCGTCCAATAGAAACTTGTCAAACGAAGAGATTGACATGTATCTAATTCAATTGGACGAGACAATTAAACGAACTATGGACATTACTATACCTCGGTATACACGGACAAACAACGAAAACTTGTACCGCAATGCGACTATCGACGCACTCCACCAACGTAAAAGTAGACTCCTGTCAAGATTAAAAACCTTGTACAGGCGGTTTACTGACAGGCGAGACGAGGAAGTTAGGACACTGAAATCGCTAATAAAAAATATTCAAACGTTAATTGTCCAGAATTACAGGTTTTCTGTTAATTCGTACTGGAATGATAAGATTCGGGCTGTAAGATCTAACAATCCGAGTATGTTCCCGCAAATTAATAAATTCTTTCGTAGTAAATATAGCGATCTTCCGTGTCTTAAGCTTTCCAGAACGACGAACAACGAACAAGTACTGACTACAGCAGGAATTGATCCAGATAACGCCGTACTCGACGATAACTTTTTTGTGGTCGAAGATCCGCAAGAAAAAATGGAGGTACTAGGCGCGGTCTTCCAAGAAGTGTACAAGGTGAATGAGAGCGTTCGCCCGAACCACGAGTTGGATAACCGCGTACTGGCTAGCAACTCTCAACTTCGAGAAGAAATGCAACAATGGCGATCTGAGAACACTGGCTTTGTCGTGTTCAATGATGATAACATGGCAGATAATGCCATCGCCGACGAAGGGGTTCATCCCCCGTTCATATCGAAGACAGAACTCCAAGCGGTCTTCGAATCATTAAAAAAGAAAAAGTCTGTTGGAATCGACGGGATCTCCAACATTGTGCTAAGACACCTCCCCCTGGAAGTGGTTAATATGTACACAATCCTGTTTAACAATGCTCTGAATAACGCACATTATCCGGAGCATTGGAAAACGGCTATTGTGCAACCCATATCCAAGAGAGGAAAAGATTCTTCGAATCCTTGCAACCTCCGGTCAATAAGTCTCCTTCCGAATATCAGCAAGGTATTCGAGAAGGTGATCAATAGAACTCTGATCAACTGGACTAAGGACAAAAATATAATTCCGGATAACCAATTCGGTTTCAAAGCGGGGCATGACACTATTCATGCTGCGTCGAAACTGGTGTCGGATATCCAATGGAACAAGAGCCAGAAACAATGTACAGGTGCCTGCTTGATTGACCTGGAGAAGGCCTTTGACACCGTATGGTTAGAAGGTCTTTTCTACAAGATCAATCGGCTAGGCATTAGCAAACCACTGCTGTACCTACTGTGTAACATGCTTAACGGTAGACGGTTCGTAGTCAAAAATGGCAACATGACCTCCACAGGTGTATTCCAAGTTAAAAATGGTCTCCAACAGGGTGCCGTTAATTCGCCGATCCTGTTCAACATTTACTTGAGCGATCTGATAAGTTCTCTTCCTCACGTAATTGCGTATGCCGATGACTTGATCGTGTACAGATCAGGCAAAAAGATCGAGGAAATCACTACTCTCACGCAGGGTGACTTCGATTCATTCATGAGAAGTTGCGATGACTGGAAGTTGAATATCAACTTCCGGAAGTCGGAAATCATTCTGTTCAGGACGCCGTTGTATAAGGCCTCGGCGGATACGAAAAAGAATTGGCGAACGTTCTCAATCGTTGGAAGACACGGGGAACCACTGGCGCAAAAGACTGTAGTCAGATACCTGGGGATCTGGCTAGATCAGTATCTATATTTTAACAAACATGTAGATGCTGCTCTGGCCAGAGCCCGAGGCGCTTTTGCCCTTACAAAGAGACTGTTTTACAACAGCCAACTCGATGCAAGGGTGAAGGTCATCTGCTACATGGCGCTCATCCGGCCAATGCTCACCTATGGCTGTCCCGTGTGGTTCAACGTGAGTGCAAGCTTGATGGAAAAGATTCGGTTGTTTGAGAGGGCTTGTCTTAGGGCTTGCCTTCGCCTTTATCGAACTCCAGAGTCCCAGTACATAAAATACTATTCCAATGAGGTCTTATACAACAGGGCAAACCTGATAAGAGTAGACAATTTCATGTTGAAGTTGATTCGAGGTCATACTGCTTGAGCGATGAACTCGGTCAATAACTTGATCTCGGGGGCTTACTACCCCAATGCACAATACCACGAAAGGGTACGTCACAACGGCTTCGTCCCCCCAGAAGCCTTTCTCCATTTAGACAAAAACGGGCTGTTACAAAATATAAATGCGGTACCGCTCATCTTCCACATAGCCCGTTCAACTGTGGATGGGCGACTCAACCACGACCGTTCCGTCGCACAACGAGCTGAGGAGGGTCTCCTCCGGTTCAGTACGGCGGTATCAAGGAGAGATGTTCGGGATGTTGCATTGCAACATCGAAAATTCTGGTGGCTGGGGAGAGAGGGAACTCCCTCGTCGAACCCTTTAGACCCGGGGTAGAAAGGGTAGTACGTATCCCCGAATGGGGGACCAGTCGGTCAATGTCTTGCAGCAATTAGATGCAACCTATGGCCGGCCTACATAGCCTAGAGTAGTTTTAAGGTAGATGTAAGCTGTAAAAAAAAAAAAAAAAAAAAAAAAGTGAGTATTCACATACGTACACCACTGTGTACCTATGTGTATACATTGTATATATCAATACATATACATATGCATATGTCTATATATTCATATATACATATGTATATGCATGTAGTTTAGCTTAAGTTAGTTTAAGTTATTTTTAAGGTAGCGTGTAAGTTAGTATATAAGTTTTAAGTATATCCAGTTCTGTTATTAAGTTTTTTCCAAATTTTTCTTAATATTAAGTTGTACAGTTAAAGAAAGTTTTCTTTAAATGCATAGATCCTTAGTTTAAGTCGAAAGACATAGAATAAGATTAAGTTTAGCTTAGAGTGCCTGCCGAGGGCCAGTAAGTTAGAAATAGTAAAAATGTTCGTCCAACTAGTTTTAAGCATTTTTGTCTAGTATGTAAGTCTTCATGAATTCCGAAAATAAAAATGAATTAAAAAAAAAAAAAAAAAAATGATTTGCCTTGAATCGATGAGTAATCGAGTGGATTTGTTGAATATTTGAATGACTTGCAGTTAGTCGCCTCGAGTCGTTGTTCACCATAATGATGTGGTATGAGTTCGAAGAACTCGATTTTTTGAGCTTGACTGCCTATGGTCGCGACTTTAGAAATGAAGGATAGGGTGAGGGTTCGGCTAAGAGGATGAGGCTCGAATAAACTCGTGACTTGCAAGGGTTTGACGCCAAAGAACAATACTTGACTGTTCAGAATACGAGAAGTCCATTCACCGAGAACGAACGTATTCATTTCTGTGAATCCAACTGTCACATCAAATTATTTGTGGCCCTCTGCAACATCTTTACCTCAAGAGCAAAGATCCTCTTCCTTGTACAGTGTGTACCTCTTAGCTCGTCAAACAATCAGCCTGATTTATAAGCACCGACACGTCCCCCACTTGTCAGCTCGAGCAACTAAGTGGGCTCTCCGCCAGTCGCAACGTTTCAAGTCACAACGAACCGAGAACGATACGAAGTCACATGCTAAACAAATTAGTGCCTCCGCAGCCGTGCATGCATCCGTGCATCCTTGCATCCCGTGGCTCTGCCAAATTGCATACAAAGCCCCCATAAATTTCTGAATTACCTAGCGACAAATTCCTTCTTTATTGGCCGCCGAACAATACCGCAACAAGTCATTTATATTTCGAATTATGCAGTCGCAGTCAAAGGAATATGCCTCCAGTATGCATTCCATAGAGCTACAGTCGCCGCCGCGGCCGCCGTTGCCGCCACTGCCGATTGCAAGTAGCGGCAGCAGCATCCCTGACCACGACGGATGCCCGGTAAAGGGATGCTAGTCAATTGCAGATACGAGCGAGAGTGGCTGTCGTCGCAGCCACCACCACTACCAGCCGCAGTCACAGCCGCAGTCACAGCCGCCAACCACCTCCATCTCGGCCGGATCCGATGCATCTCCTGGCCAGTCATCGACTGGCTTTGGCTGGCTGTCGATAGGTCGGCAATATAATTGGAAGTGCAGGAGATGCATCTAATCTGGCTCTCAGGTTTCTCGAATAACGTACAAACGTGTGTGTAGAAGGAGAGGACCCCGCTTGCGCACGTCGCTCGACCCGGCGGAGGTGGTGATGGTGGCGGTGACGCTGTAAAGCGATGTTGTTCCTACTGCCATTCCACCTCGATGGATCGATTTGCGAGTGCACTCTGCACATATACTGGTTGTGTGCAAGTTGTTGCCGTTTGCCGCTGCTCCTTCTTCTGGTGCTGCTGTTCCCTGTTGTTGCTATGGCTTTCGATCTTTGCGATGTCAAAACATAAATTAAAATGTGAAAATGCGAGAAGAAGACATACACACACAACGGCCATGTTGGAAGCTACCCTACTCTCTGGCCCCCGGTCAAACCGACAGCCGAGCGCAGAGAGGGAGGGGGTGCAATGGTGCCACCAGGAGATGGCCGGTCAAGTGGCTTCGGTGGGTTTTCCTCGGATTTCGTTTGCCGCCAACATGGTCCCGCACAATTTGAATTCGCCTGGACATTCCTGGTGTGATAATCGAAAACAAAATGCGCGAGCGACAGAGAACATACCTGCTGCCTGGGCTGATCGCAGTGAATTCCGTTCCGCGGTGCTGAAGCCGTTAGAGCGAGTGATGTCCCGGCGATAGTGCGCGCACAACCAGTCGTAGTCGTCGGGCACAATTTGGAAAGTCACCGCGGCGCGGCGATCGATTGCAGCGTGCAGCAGAGCACATGCTACACGCACTCGGTTGACCTCGGCTGCAGTGTCGCCACTCCGCCAGGTGGACCATAAGGCACAGACGAGGACCCGTGTGCCATAAACCCTGCGAGTGGCCGCAACAGTAACGTTATTTTAATATTGCCAATTACAGACGGAATCGGGTGGGAAATTATCATCTGGCGCGGAGTGTTTCAGTTTTGCAATGACAACCCGCGGAGAGTTAGCTGTGTGGCGGGGTGGAGGTGGCCTGCGGCACCGCCTGGCGATAGAGGCGGGCGTGTATTAGTGCCTAGTAGGTGCGGTCTTATTGCCGCCTTTTCGACGGGGGGAGGCGACGGGGACGAGATGGTTTCTCCTCAGGTGGCGGGCGTGACACACATTGTGGGGATGGTGGCGATGGAAATTGACTGGAGGCGTTTTTCGGTTTGCCAATGGTGGCTTGCAGGCATGGGAATTTCGAGGATATCATCTGCGAATACCCCCCACCCCCGCCGCCGAAACAACAGAAGGGGAACTTGTTTAGATCGTTTGGGTCCTATCAAGCAGACTTGAACAGGTGTGTTCATACTTGGGGTTGATGCGAATATGGGAACCATGATGCGCGTTAGGTGGGCGATCTTTGATGCCTTGTGTCGTCCAAAAAGTCACTAACTCACGGCCGAATCAGGTTCTCATAACATATCCTTTGATGGGTGACTAGGTGGTAGGAGAAGGCTGGTAATGGTTTAATTTACGTATCCGTTTCCGGCGGTGGTGGATCATTGTAATGCATGATAGAATTGATTCACAAAGTAAATGGCCGGTGACGGGTTCCTTTGAAGATCCTCCTTAAGCCAACAGAGCTGGTGAGTGACACCAGGATGTCCAAAATGACCGGCACTGGCTTTTTATGGATTTTAGAGCCGCAACGGGCTGGGATTTTTCATTCATTTGGATTTTAATCGTCACACGGAACACAGGTTTATCGCAAGAGTGTATGCAATTTGTACTTCTGTTGATAAATCAATGCTCGCCATTTACTTTTCTGGGAATATTTCATATCTGCTGTTTTGCGTTTGAAAGAGGTGCACATTTTGCGCAGACTTCATTCGCTGATGACAGCACCCTCAGCCTTTCATATTCGTTCCAAGACTCAGGACCCCGCCGTAGAATTGGAACGGCAGCGTTTGTTAAGCACATTGAATTCCGATCTTGAAAGCATAATTTACTGGGAAAAAAACAATAGAGTGGAAATCAATGCTTCAAAAACTCAATGCTGTCTGCTGTCACTCAAGCGAACCCTTGATAATCAGCCATTATCCATGAATGGCGCTTGTGTCGATGAAACCGGAAAACTTGCCATCCTTGGTATGTGTATCAACACAACACTTAGTTGGAACGATCACATATTTGAGGTCGCCAAGAATGCTGCGAAATGTTTAGGTTTCCTCAATCGATGCAACAAATATTCCACCCCTTCTGATTTGGCTTTGGGTCGCCGTCGCGTAGTGGGTTAGTGCGCCGACTCCTACGCAGAGGGTGCCAAGTTCGATACCCGAATTTTACCACCTTTAATAGTTCACGGCTCCACCTCTTTCGGGTCACTGACAATGCTCAAAGAGTACTCTGGTCTAGAAAAATCATCTCTCAACTACCCCGTTCGGATTCGGCATTAAACTGTAGGGTCCCTTCCACGCATGAGAGAACAATAGCACGCACAACACGAGTGGTTGCTGAGAAGCCAGGTCCGCCTCGAGATGTCGCGCCACCGATATTATTATGTAACATGTAGATTGCATTCAATAGACGTTCTGGAAATTACTATAACTTCTTATTTGTCAGCATTAACCTTTATCCCAGCATCAGCACATACTTGCACGCTGGAATTCCTTGTGGTGAGATGTGAGGACAACTAAGTCATCTGCATAAAGAAGATGACTTACCCTCAACTTTCCCAATGTGAAAGATTCCTCCCCTCGGCTGCGCTGCAACATCCAGCTCATATACACAATGAAAAGGAGAGGTGACAAGATTCACCCATGGCGAAGTTAAACGCCCACGGTGAAGGGTGTTGATTTAGAACCGATAACCCGAACACAGCTGCTACAGTTTGTGTATAGAGACTGCATGGCCCTCCTGCAAATGACTCCCTCAAACTCCCTTTTGGACTGAAGCCGCATTTCATGACCCTGGCCACCACCGAATGTTCAGATATGACACAGTTTAGACCCTTCCCCGATCAAAGACAAGACAACATGCCGCCACTCAATCCAAGAGGACTTAATCCCGCCCATTTAGTACTGATGACACACAGGAAAATCTATAAGCAATCACCACCAGTGACTCACATTTCACCTTAATTGCCAGCCATATACGGCCGGGTCAGTATATCAAAGACAACAACCACTGCTCGTAGTAGATGCCGCAGATATCCGAACAACTGCCTGCACTCGCTCTGAATTCCAATAAAGAATCTTTCAACAATCGCCGCACAACATGTGGTAATTTACCACGGCACCAATGTGCTACCAACCCCGCTCTCCTGTATCCACCGAGCCACCGACCCGATCATCATCAGTTACCATTTCAATAAATTGTCCTTTTATAATTGCAAGAGCAGCAGCATTGTACGGCGAGCATTCTAATTGCAAATCGAATATGCCATTATTCTCGAAATAATAATAATAACAGTTGACCGGAGAGTGGAGTGGTGAATAACCCCCCCTCGATCCACAGACTGCAGAGAGACGCATACAACAATCAACTGAAAGGCCAGTCCTCATGTGTGCCCCCTCGGTGGCACATGGCGGCAAGGCGAAGGCAGGCATCCGCCGTCGGTTAATCAAACCGAGCAATCTATTCCGCAGATAATTTCCAATGGCAGCCGCATAACTCCAGCCCCGGCTTCTGGAACAATAATATTCCCAATAGGATTCAAAGACCCATACGCTGACACACAGGCACAGGGGCATACGGGCAGCTCTCGGGCACACGGGAGCATGGGCACACACTCCAGTTCCAGCAGACGGATCGAATCAAAGGCGAAATGATTTAAGCAATCCACGGTAATTGTCCAAGACACTGCGCCGCCGCGCCGCCGCCGTTCGCTGGATCGCTCTGTGCTCAGTGCCGACTGAGGCGGCTGCTGCTACTGCTGCTGTTGTCGGGGCAGAGGCTACCGCTGCTGCTGTTCTCTCCCAGGTTGACACAAATTATTCGCTAATAATCGTTTGATTCCATTCCGTTCCGGTTAAGTAGTTGTGAGGCTGCTATGCCCCCAGAGTGGCCGGAGAGCGCGTCTGTGTTGGTCTGTTGGGCTCCTGGTTAGGCGGATTATTTGTGCCGTTGTACCTAATAAAATATAAATTGGTCCCTCATTGGAGTCATTAGGAGTTGCTGTGTCCATCCACCACCACCACCACCACAGTGGCAACCATATGCATATGGGCTCGGCATTAGTGCAGGTCCATGCGGTCCATGAAGATGTCGGAACAGAGGTCTCTGTCTCGCCGCACCGGCAATCTCCACCATCGCCGAGCGGATGGAATTGTTATTGGGTGCACCGAGCGCTGGAAGATGCACCACATACCCCAATTTCCATTCGAGGCATCGGGAGCAAACCATCGGCAGTGGTGCGGTCTGGTCGCGTTGGCATTGTGGCATCACCACTGGCATGGGCTGAGTGGAAACATGAACTCTGTTTCGGCATCCTCCCGTCTCTAATATGGGGATCGACGTATGCCGGTGAAACTGCATCTCATACGCTCAGTTATGCCGGTAGCCCTTTTTTGTTTCGGTTGCAAGCTCAGTGCACAGCATCAACAACAGCACCGGCACCGGCACAGCCACAGCAACACCGCTGTATGGGGGCACCGAACGACGGGCTAGAGATAGATTGGGAGAGTGAGATTCCTCTGGGTATGGACGTATGTGAAGTTTATTTGGAACGCGATGCAGACGGGGAGGAATTCGTTCGCCTTTGAAGTTATTTGTGCCGGCCGCCTGGCGGTTTTGCCGACACAACAGCCAAGTTCGAGGAGCATCTAACCGCCTTTTGTTTGTGGTAATGAGGCCGCATTTGGGATATGTTGATAAGCGCATACCGGGCTAGCACTTCTAATCAATTTTCTTTGTTACTAGATAAGCCAGATATGTACGAACATGTTGCTGGCTCTGTGGCTCTAATGAAGTCTGTGGCATTTCCCTTGGTGAATCTTTTATGCGACTTTTTGGACAACACTTCATGGTCAGCATTAAGTTGAGAATGAATTTCTGCGATGGATCAAACTTATGGAGTGCTGCAGGGGTCAATTCTAGGTCCTGTTCATGTTTATTTCGGATAGTCTAAATCAATAGTAATTTTATAAGGGAACTACTCCTTTAAACTGATAAATTCTGTGCTGGATAGTTCATTTATCGAGAAGGCTTTAGGCCTTATAACAACACGCTGCGACCAATAGGAGCAAAGCGTTAATGTTGCAAAAACGGGAAACAAAATTATTCCTTTTACAGAGCTTTCGTTGCGTGTGCTGGGTAAAGGGTTTAAATTCGAAATTAATATTATTTATCCAACCGCGATAACTGCAATCGAATTCGCGGTTGGATGTCGCCAGATATACCTCGGGCCCCCTTTTTATTAGACGTCAGGTGTATCATTCCAACATTGAACATTTGGTCATTGGACGGAAAGCCTTTTGGACATTCAACCACCATACCAAATGAGGGCTCAGGTTTCTTATCTCATCTTCAGTGGCCAGCGTGATCCACAAAAGGGCTGCAGGGAGAAAGCACCCAAGGGAGATTCCACGCCACTCGACTCTCCGCCATCGATTGTAACTCATCATAGCAAGTGCGACAAGCGATTGTTTGGACTTGCTCCAACCACTCCATCCTGGGTTTGTCACGCCGTTGTCGAGCTGTCGCCGACCTGATGGAATTACATTCAAGGTACGCCTAGGAAGTGATGCAGGAGACATCGAAGCACAACCCTTTTCGTTCGAAGAATCAGCTGCTCAATATCCCTGCGTACTGCTATGTTTTTTACTTTGTCATGGCTAATAACCCCACGGCAGCAATATTTTTTCGGCCATTACCAAAACGTGGGAAGTTGGAACAAAGGTTGGCACAAAGCTCGGCCTTCATCCAAGCTGTTTCAAAATGAACCCAGCTTGGGAAGTCTTCGGGCTGTACAGCGACCTAAGCATAGCCAGGCGTCTACGAATCCAACGCCTAAGATGGCTAGGCCATTAAGAGCGCATGGACGACACTACTTCGACTGGGAATCAGTGGGATAACTTAATAGATGACGCCCATGAAACCGTTTTCGCACACAAATGGAAAAGGGCCCAAACCAACTTGCAGTTCGAAATTGAAAACAGCTGGATGAAAATCGAGCCAGCATTTTTTTGCTAATCCGTTGCAAAGTGTCAGTGTGGGACTTCCACCCACTAAACCCACCTCCCTTCTACCCTTGATCCACGCGGCACTGCAGTCAAGCATGCGGTGCGTACCGTTGTCGTTCCTGTCGTCGATGCCTCTTCATGATGGTTGCCACGGTTTCACTTACTGCTTTCCAAGCTTCTTATGTGCTTGGCATCAGTGTGATTATGTTCTCTAGGGTTAGGTTCACGTCCAAACTGTTCGCCAACAGGATACAGTCTTCAGATGGGATGTCTTCGTGTCTAAATCTTTGGAGATATACTCTGAAACATGCGTGACCAGTAAGCATCTGCGAAATTCAGCTCTCCATGCTTTTTGTTGAACCAAGGGTCGATATTGGGGATCATTCCATGTGTCCGCCTACCTTTGTCAGAATGGTTTCATCTTTCTTGGCATTCTTCGAAGTTTGCTCTACGCTGTAGTCCATCGTCACTTCGGCTCCTTCCTGTTGGCTTCAATGTTATATTGGCACGATATATACATGATGCTTCATTGGTGAGGAGGTCTATTGGCACCATTCCAGACAGTACGCGCGCCGCGGCGTATGAGGTTGTTCGGAAGGCGCTGCATACTCTCAAAGCATTGACTCTAAATACAGCGACTCCACTAATCATAATCTTGGATTGATCCGCTTTTATCTCATCCTAGCATCATGCGGCCAGGTTGAATAGGATACGCTCGGGTTCCACATTTAAAATGAAGAAAAGCTTTTTTTATGTGTGCAACACATTCAAAACATTTCATACACACGTCATTACTATCACCTTCCCGCCTTACATGGCTTGTCACTACAATTCACGCACACATGTGCTCCAATTAATGAGCCTCATCTCGAAATGCAAAAATATAAATGTTGGTATCTTCATAAAGTGAGTTACATGTGTGGCAGGCTGAATTTTGAATTTAATTTCTAAAAATAAATGGGGTCAAGTATTTATCACATGACTCATGGTGGTAGTCTATTATAAGCATCAGCATGTATCACAAACAAAATTTGTCCACAGATTGTCAAGTCCCATATTGTCTAGTGGTTAGGATACCTGGTCAGTCGTTCACAGACCTCCACGCAGTGCAGACGTGTTTCGACTTAGTGCGGAAACAATAAAAATATCAAGTGTGGACAATAGTGCCAAGATAAAATAAGAATCGGTAGCTTCTCGGTAGAGTGCTCGCCGGTGACATCGCGGTGCCGGGTTCAAATCCCGAAAAAACAGTGAGATCTTTTTTTTTTTAATTAAAAGCAAGTAGAGACACTTAGTGTGAGGAAGAAGTGTGATGGAGACAGTGGAGCGACCCGAGCTCATGAAATCGGGTGATATTGTACCGGTGGCTTCGACATCGGACCACCAGTCAACAAATGAAGAGGGGAGGAAGAAGAGGAGGAAGAAGCTCCAGCCTCAGCCCAACCTCGTCAAGCGCCGGTCCAGCCTTGGATCAGGCGACGGGAAAATTGCGGCTAAAGCCGCAAACAAAACAGCAGCAGCAATAACAACAACAACAACTGCACAGGCAACATCAGCAGCAACAGCAAGAATGGTCGACGACGTCGAGTACGAGTCGACAGAGGGGGAGGGGAGATTCTCCTACAGTGGGAAAGAGAATCCCTTCCACACGCTAACGTCCTCCGAATCAGAGGACGAAGAGGAAGAGGACCGGGAGCGGCTCGAGAAGAGCCAACGAGAGAGGGAGGAGTTGGACGCCCACATCAAAGCCCTCCAAACCAAACTAAGGGCCAGGAGAGCAGCCAAAGAGGCTGCACAACAACAACAGCAGCTGCAACAACTGCAGCTACACAAACAGCAGCAGCCAAAGCAGCAGCAGCAACAACAACAGCAGCAGCCAAAGAAGCAGCCGAAACAACAGCAGCAGCCTAAGCAGCAGCAACAACAACAACAGCAGCAGACTAAGCAGCAGCAGCAGCAACAACAACAGCAGCAGACTGAGCAGCAGCAGAAACAACAACGATATCAGCAGAAGAAGGCGCAGAAGAAGCAACCGCAACAGCAGCAGCCAGCCAAAAAGGAGAGATGCCCTCCGATCAACGTCTTCGGACTGGAGACGAAAGACGTTGATATACTATGTAAGTTGGTCACGAAAAATTCTTATTTTATTAAGTATAAGGGTCCACTACGTGTCTCTGTCCATTGCTTATCAATGGCAGACTATCACGTAGTTAAAGAAAGGTTAGCGGTGTCGGAGGCCGAGTTTTTCTCGTACACTCCGAAAGGGGAAAAGGTGCAGACCATGCTCCTTAAGGACGTGGATCCCGACACTGATCCCGATGAGATCCTCGCTATTCTGCGCCAAGCGCAGAGCGACGATGTCCAGGTCGTAGGGGTTAAGCCCTTCATCACTGCGGCATCGAGAAGGGAGAATAGGAAACTTCCTTTCTTCCTGGTTCAGGTCACCCCAGACAGCAAACTAGAGAGCTTAAAAAAAATTACCCATTTAGGCACTCTGTCTGTTACATGGGAAACAATAAAAAAGACAAAGAACACACTCCAGTGTGTTCGTTGTCAGAGGTTTGGGCATGCCGCGGCGAACTGCAATATGCAGTCTCGCTGTGTCAAATGCGCAGGAAACCACAATCGCGGGGAATGTCCTTTAGGGACCGATAAAGTCGAGGACAGGAGCAAACTGACGTGCGTGCTCTGTAAGACCAGCGGACACCCTGCAAACTATCGGGGATGTCCTAAGGTCCAAGAAATGAGAAAAATTATACAGGCCAAACGTAATGGAAAAATGGTAGAAGCGAGGCCAGTGCCCCGTGCTCCAGCTACCACTGTTACACCGGCAGTCTCCTATGCCCAAGTGGCATCGGCTGGGCGACCGGTTCAACAGACAGTGCCGAAAGTTACCCAGGTCCCAGTGGCCAGGCAACCAGAAGCAAATTTGGATGTGCAGACGATCCTGCTCTCTATCCAGAGGCAGATCGCTCAACTCCAAACCCAGTTCCAAAACCAATTACAAGAACAAGCAGCGCGAATAGACCTCATCTATTCGACGCTGTTTGGAGAGCCAAACGCAACATCGGTATAATGGCTGCGCAGGCAGCCTGCAACCTGAAAATTCTAGCAGTGAATGTGAATTCACTGATCCGCCCTGAACGTCAATTAAATTTCGGTAACTTGTTGCAGACCCATAATCCTGATGTGTTGATGGTTTGCGAAACTAAGCTAAGCCAGACGCACCCACTCAGGTACAAAAATTACAATATTATTCGAAGAGATCGAAGCTACCTAGCTGGTGGAGTCGCGCTCTTAATAAAAAAAGGCCTTTGTCATAAGGTCGTGTATAGCGGTGAAGTGCGGAGATTCCAGGCCATAGAAACGTGTATCGCACGCATCCCCCTCCGGGGTGGTAAGCGGCTATATGTGATCGCTATCTATGCGACTGACAAGTCACGCATCAACCAATATTTCATTTCAGAGCTCGATACTCTTTTCACTAGCCTTCGACTGAGCTCGGAGGAGAACTACTATATCGTAGCCGGGGACTTGAACTCTAGGCATATAGAGTGGGGCAATGTGGTGCATAACACCAGGGGGACCTCATTGTATAACTGGTTGGTAGAACACAATGTTGAGTTCAAGCTAGATTTGCTAGCAACCGATAGGCCATCGTATCCCAGAAGCGGGTCCTATCTGGATCTGATGCTGATAGACAAACGACTGACTATACTAGACGTGGAAAGACGCACACGGAACTGTCTAACTGCTGTTGAGTACGAGAGTGATCACTGCGGGCTCTTCGCAGTTATTCAGCTCCCGAACGAGGTGGAAGGACTGGAAGAGTATGTCCAGAGGCACCCTTATAATTATAATAAGGCCCGCTGGCCACGCTTCTCCAGGACTTTATCCACAGAACTACGTTCGAGTGGGATCAATCCGCCGACAAACAGAAACCTGACGAACGAAGAGGTTGACAGGTACCTCATACAAATGGACGACGTAATCAAACGTACGATGGACAAAACAATTCCGAAGGTAGTTCAAATCGACAACAGCGATGTTTATCGAAATGCTACCATCGACGCACTTCACGTGCACAAAAGTAGGCTGCTGTCAAGACTCAAACTCTTGCACAGGCGTTTTACAGATCCGCAAAACGCGGAAGTCAGAGCATTGAAGTCGGAGATCAAGAACCTCCAACAGTTAATTCGAATAAACTATAGCTTGGCTATAAGCTTGCACTGGGGCAACAAAATCCGGGCTGTACGATCCAACAACCCGGGTATGTTCCCGCAAGTAAATAAAATATTTCGGAGGAAAGATCAAAACGACATTCAAATCGTAAGGCTTCCCAGAACGACAGACAACGAACACTTACTGACTTCAGTTGGCATCGATCCAGATGAGGCAGTGCTAGACAATGACTTCTTTGCGGTGGAAGATCCCCAGGAGAAGGTTACAGCTATTGGTGCAGTGTTCCAGAGAGTGTATACGGTCAACGAGGTTAGTAGGCCGAATCACGATCTGGAGAACAGAGCCCTGCTAAACCACTTCTATCTCCGCAATGAGATAAGTCAATGGCGATCAGAGAATCCAGGGTTCACCAGGTTCAATGACGAGAACATGGCACATAGTGCCGTCGCCAATGATGGGAATCACATCTTGATTTCTCAAGAAGATCTCCAGGGTATCTTCCACTCGCTGAAGAAGAAAAAGTCAGTGGGAATCGATGGAATACCGAACATTGTGCTTCGCCATCTTCCCCCCGAAGCGGTCCAAACGTACACAACCCTGTTCAACAATGCGCTGAGTAATGCACATTACCCCACGCACTGGAAAACAGCTGTTGTTCAACCGATCCCTAAACGGGACAAAGATAAGTCCATTCCGACAAATCTTCGGTCGATCAGTCTTCTTCCTTGCATAAGCAAGGTTTTTGAAAAGATAGTCATTCGAGTTCTGAAGCAATGGGCTGATGAAAAGAAAATCATACCGGACAACCAGTTCGGATTCCGAGCGGGGCATGATACCATTAATGCCGCGTCAAAACTGGTTTCCGACATACAATGGAATAAAAACAAAAATCAGTGCACGGGTGCCTGCCTGATTGACTTGGAGAAGGCGTTCGACACCGTTTGGTTAGAGGGCCTCTTCCTCAAGTTGGTCAGGCTTGGCATAAGTAAACCATTGCTATACATGATATATGACATGATAACAGGTAGAAAGTTCGTTGTGAAAAATGGTGACGTAACTTCCACTACGGTCTTTAACATTAAAAACGGTCTGCAACAGGGGGCCATTGGTTCCCCGATCCTGTTTTCCATATTCACTGCAGATCTTATAGGTTCCATGCCGCACTTAATTGCGTACGCCGACGACCTAGTTGCGTACAGATCAGGTCCGAAGGTCGAGGTAATAAACATCTTGTTGCAGCGTGACTTCGAGAAAATCCAGCGATTTTGCGACGACTGGAAGTTGCTTATCAACTTCCAGAAATGCGAAACTAGTCTTTTCCGGACCCCGTTGGACAGGGCATCGCGGGATACGCGCCAAAACTGGCGTAAGTTCGGCATAGTTGACCCGCATGGTCGGCCGTTAGCTGTAAAAAGTGTAGTTAGATATCTAGGCATTTGGCTGGATCAATATCTGTATTTTGACAAACATATAGATATTGCTCTGACGAAAGCCAGAAAAGCCTTTGCTGCGGCAAGAAGGTTGTTTTTCAGCAGCCAACTTGATACCAGAGTGAAGGTAATCTGCTACATGGCCCTAGTACGGCCTATTATGGTGTACGGTTGTCCATTGTGGTTCAACGTGAGTCCTTCCCAGATGGAAAAGATGAGGGTGTTCGAGAGGCAGTGTCTTAGGAGCTGTCTCCGTCTGTATCGCACACCCGAGTCTGAGTACAAGAAGTACTACCCTAACGAGGTCCTGTACAACGAGGCAAACGTGAATAGGGTAGATAATTTTATAATTAAACTAATCAGAAGGCACACTGCACGAGCTATGACCTCGTCCAACAGTCTGATCTTTGGGGCTTACTACCCCAATTGTATGTACCATGAAAGGGTGCGCCTTAACGGCTTTATTCCTCCCGAAGCATTCCTCTATCTAGACACAATTGGCCTAATACAGGATCCACAAGGATGTCCTATCATCTTCCATGTCGTACGCCGAACAGTGGATAGGCGACTTCAATACGAACCGGATGTCGTTCGCACCCACGAGGATCTCCTCCGGTTCAGTAGAGCGATCCCCGCTCGAGATAGGAAAGAGTCTGCCAAAGAACGGCAATTTTACTGGTGGTTACACCAAAACCAGCCTCCGCCACCGCTAGCTTTTCCACAGGATCAGGTAGTTGACCATAGTGGCCAGCTTACATAGTTTTTAAGGTAGCTTTAAGAAAAAAAAAAAAAAAAAAAAAAAAAAAAAAAAAAAAAAAAAAAATAAAAAAAAATAAAAAAAAAAAAAAAAAAAAAAAAAAAAAAAAAAAAAAAAGTAATAAAACAAAAAACCAAAAAAAATAATAAAACATAAAATCCAAAAAAAAAGAAATATATACATGAAACAAAAACAAAAAAAAGGTGCATCACGGCGTATAAATTATATATGTTATGCATATACACGACATATACGCCCTGGTGCACGTGTCCGTACTGTTACGGACATAGTTAAGATAGTATTAAGTTTTATTTTAGGGTAAGTTAGTATAAGGTAGGTTAAGTAGTTAGGTTTAGCCAAGTTTTTTATAAGTTTTCTTGGCAAAGCAATAAATAAATAAAAGATTGTCACTAAAGACTAAAAAAAAAAACGTAGATTAAGCCGAAAGGCACATTTATAACATAGATTAGATTAGCTTAGAGTACCCGCATAGGGTCAGTAGGTTAGTATTAAGAACAATTGTAATTCTTAAGTTAGTTAAGCTAGTTTTAAGTAATTTTGTCTAGCAAGTAAGAAATATAAAATTGAATTAAATAAAATTGCGTTAAAAAAAAAAATAAAAAAAAAAAAAAAAAAAAAAAATTAGGATACCTGGCTCTCACCCAGGAGGCCCGGGTTCGATTCCCGGTATGGGAAATCTTTTTTTTTGTTCCATAAATGGGTGTATAATTATGCTGATTTCACTTGACCACTTCACAGCCAGTTAGTGGCTTTGAGATACTGTAAGATATCTAAGATTCTTTTACTTGCTATGTCTTCAAGGCAGATGAAGTGATAGTTGGCAAGTTATCTTCTTCTGCAAGTGCTGGGCGTGTTCCTAGATAGTGTAGGATGGTTTCCTCTTCTTCTTCGTCCATGCAACTTCTGCAGAAGTCGTTATAGGTTGCTCTCAGTCTTCTGGCATGATTGCCCATTAAACAGTGGCCAGTTAACACACCTATTAGCTTACTAATGTTCCGGTCTATCCCAAGAGACTGAAGAAGTCTTACCTTGGTCTAGTGCAGTTCTACACGTGACCATTTCTGTCCATCTTCGACTTCTATCTGATATGGCTTTTGTTTTTTAGTAGCTTTCTTATTGCCTCCAATGGGGGGTGGGGTGTCTCCTGAATTACTCCCACCCCCTCTCTTGCTAGTTCTTCGCCTCTTTCATTGCCTGGAATACCCTTGTGGCCGGGGACCCAGCATAGATGCGCCACGTGCCTTAGGGTTAGGCGGCAGAGTTTTACCATCTTGGATTTGATGAATGGTGTTTCCAGAGGCTTACCATCTATGTAAAATAATAGACCCGGATCGTCTTTCGTGGGAATTATGGTGTTATGCTTACTTTCGAAGTCCAGTATAGGCGTTTGTCTGTTACCTTAAGGAACTTCAAATTTTGGAGTATCCCCGCGTGCCCTTTGCTATGGTTCTCGCCCCCAAGGGTTTCATTCCCTTAGCCTTATAGCTGCTAGGATGGATATGTAGAATTACTTTCAGAGCGGCCGTGGGTGTTGTTTTGAGAGCTCCTGCAATACAGATCCACGCTGATCTTTGCATTTTATTTATCTTGATAAGATTTTCTTCTGTTGGTAATGCCGTCCACCATACTATTACGCCGTACTTCAGTATTGCTCCATATTGGTTATGGGGGTAAGACCGGTCATCAGATCCGGTAACGGGTACCCGCGGCAACAAATACTCTAACTCAATTCAAAAGTTATTAAAATACACCTTTATTAATGAAGAATAGACCACGGTGAGGTTTGTGAAGAATTTTTTTTGCGAATAACGTCTTTGGCCTTGTTATCGTGCATCTCAGTAGCAGATAGCCCGTAGAGTGCCTTCATGCTTTCTATGGCGTCCCGCATCGATTAGTGGATGGATCGAGACCAGAGACTTTATTTGCCTCCCAGCTTATGGAACACTGATGGTCGATTGGCGACTGTCGGTGTCATACTCGATTTTTGATCTAGATCCACTCTTAAACTAGAAATTGAATTTTGCTGCTTAGCCAACGGGTAACCTGTGCGAGGGATAGTTTTTCGTTGTTGTTGACTTCCATGCTTACTTAGTGATGATGTTTTTATTTTTGGGTAGTCCTTTTTTTGGGGCTTGGGGTTGTTCACCTCTGTTTGGTCCTAACTTTAAGATGCTATGCTGTACGACCTCACTGGGCTCAGTCGTAATGACTAAATTGGCGAGATTCCATACGCTGGCTTGCGTTGGTGTTCCCATTTGGTATATTTGCTTCCGTGTTTTGGAAAGAAGTACACATAGTCCATCGTATGGCAAGCACTTACTTAAAAACGTTGCTGACTCGTTTTGTCACAGAATAATTATCAGGGGTCACATACGACCTTGTCAGCCTTGAGGTGAAGGTTAATTGCACTAACATTTTTCAAACCACCAGCAAGCTATTCAACCGACCTGACACATGAATTACAAAAAAAGGAACGTCCCTCAAACCCATCAAAAAACACGCGACTTCATGGATCAAATGTGATGAGCAGACAAACAATCGACTTGTCACACACTTTGAACGACACCCGAAGACACTGTGACATGGCAGAGAGCCAAAAAGGCAGTGTCACCACGAAGGCAGTCCTTGGGCATCGATTTGAGAGGCGTGCAAACATCTAATTACGTTAGCAACTCATCAATAAATCATGCTTCTTAAACCTTCTCCCATAAAACCGCATCCTTGACAGAAGTCCTTTTCCAGTGCGATGTCTCTCCGTTGCCAGGCATCGCATCGCCTCAATTGCAGACATTGTTCGACGCACTCCGGAATGGATAAAATAAATATTTATCACCGACACGCTACACCACTCGCAACGCCGCAAGTCCATTCGGTGACAATTTATTCTCCCGTATGGGGTGTTGCCAAACACACTTCGCAGCCGAGGTTCACAAATCGCACGCGATACCACACCACAGCACCGACAGCACCACGCAACGCCACACTAGCCCATCTCATATTCGATCATCTCTCAAAATGGCAGCGCGGGGACATTAAGCCGGCGAACGGAACCCAGCAAAAACCACTGCCAACTGCGGCAGGACTAGTGGTAAGTGGCTTTCGGTGTCCAACCCATATACCACTTCCTCATAAGGCAACCGCCTCATCTCATCATCATCAGTGGCAGCAGCAGCTCCAGCAGGGAGCTCGGTGCAAGCCCCGAGACTCATCAAATAAATATAAACTGCATTAACATAATGTCCCGATGCCGGGCCTCTTAGGGGTCCCCCTATCGATAATGAGATCATTGCGGCCCATAAACCAGCCATTCATTAGTGCAGGCGCGCGGAAAACTCCCATCCGCTTCAGGTAGCTTGGCTGCCAACAAATCGTCGACGTCGACCTCCACTCCCGGGGGACCGCCACCACCGCCGCGCCGCTCCTTGACTGTGCACATATCCGTGCCCGGTGCTAGTGCATTACCCGCGTATGAAACCGATCAAGATATCAAGATATCATAAGTGTTCTGCTTTCCGTCCTGCAGTCGGAGCTGTAAATATGTTCCGCTTGGACATGGCGATAAAATCTAATTGCCGCCAACTGTCTGGGTGTGCGTGCGCGTTTGCGATTGCGTTGCCAATTCGTCGTGGGACCCCTCGACGTAATGAGGCGCACATGGATGTCCGCCAATCGAAGTCGAAATTCTTTATGATCCGCGTACGGTGTCCTTTCTCGTGGACCTCGCGTATGTGGGAGGCCCGTGATCTGTGATCCTAGCCAAATGCCGATATATCGCCGCCGTTTACGAGCGATCTGTGAGACCGGGATCTGAGCGGCATTTGCGGAATGGTTTCTTGAGTTAATTGGACCACAGCTGTCTCCGGCTAATTGTCAGGTAGGCGGAGGAGCGCCGCACGGTCGCAATCAAGTCTATACGAAGGGCAGTGATGGAGAGCAAGTTGCCGTAAAGTGACCACCGATCGTCGTTAAGCTTTAAATTTGTTAGTGTTCCTAACATCTGGATTGAGAGGTTCGGGAGGCCCACAAGAGGCTTTATTTGTTGTGACTGACGACTCATTGCTGGAAGAACCCATTTCTAATTAAGTGGGAATCTCTTGTGATTGATTGTCGAAGAAGTCTCTCTACCTCTCATCAAATAAGTCACTATTTATTGGCCTTTGAACTGTCAAGGTATACAGACATGGGTCGCTCTGAAGTGATAGACAAGTTAATGATTTAGGAGGATGTAAATGGGGATTTTCAAGGCATTTGGTTTTTAATTGCTCGAGAATATACAGAAAAATTGCAATATTGGATACAATTTTCATTGAAGTTTATAAATCAACGCCTGCCATTTGTTGCTTAAGGACTATCTTCTGTATGTGTTGACCAGGACTATGTTTCCCTTCAGAGGGCCCAACTTTCAGTCACTTTTCTTTTTTCCCTTATCGGCATGCATCGATGAGTTCGAACATGGACGTACCATCTCTTCTTTGTCCGTGTTTTATCGTTATTTCAACAAACGATGCTCAAGTGAGCTAGCCAACTGCATTCCCCCTCTCCATGACTTCACCCGCAATACCCGTCTCGCCAGGAATGCCCATCAGTATACCATTAAGCCTACTTTCGGGCGCACAGTTAAATTCAGAGGCTCGTTCTTCAGCCGCATTACACGAATATGGAATGCTCTTCCGTGTCTAATATTTCCCACAGACTACAACCCGCACCCGCAGGGTGCCTCTTCTCCCTTTCTTCCTCTATACCTTCGGCTCGTGCTGTGTCTTGACCCCGGTTAGGGTCTTAGAGGGTATAAGCAATCCCTTGAGCACGCGCAAATTATAAAACAAAGCATTGACAGCCAGGCAACCACCACAGCTATTGCCTCCTTTATTTCATTTCCTAAGCTAGTACAGGAATGCTGGACTGAGCTAGAAATATTAGAAGACTGTCTCAAAATGTTCCTTAATTGGGTTCCAGGTCACAGTGATATCTTAGGAAGTGAGGCGAACGATGAACTGGGTAGACAGAGAACTGCCCTGCAGTGCTCGCTTCCAGAAGAAGTGTTTTTTTTAATTCATTTTTGTTTCAAATTCACAACAAACTTACATACTAGACAAAAATGCTTAAAACTAGTTGGACGAACAGTGTTACTATTTCTAACTTACTGGCCCTAAGCGGGCATTCTAAGCTAAACTTAATCTTATCATATATCTTTCGACTTTAACGAGTTCAACTTAATATTAAGAAAAAATTTGTTTGTAAAAACTTAATCTGTGCTGTTTTCTTAAAACTTAAAACTAACCTACAATCTAACTTAAAATAACCTAAACTAACTTAAGCTAAACTACATCCATATATACGAGTATATAGACCTATATGTGTATGTATGTACTTAGTATATACAGTGTATGTACACGGGTACTCCCTAATGTACGTTTGTGTATACATTCGTCATTTTTTTATGTTTTATTATTTTTTTGTTTATTTATATGTACAACTTAAAACTACCTTAAAACTCTCCTAAGCTATGTAAGTCCGCCGTAGGTTACAGCAGATAGATATGCATCAATCCACTGCAAGACAGGACCGACTACTCCTCATAAGAGGATCTGTACTACCCTTTCTACCCCGGGTCTAAAGGGTTCGACGAGGGAGTTCCCTCTCTCCCCAGCCACCAAAATTTTCGATGTTGCATTACAACATCCCGAACATCTCTCCTTGATACCGCCGTACTGAACCGGAGGAGACCCTCCTCAGCTGGTTGTGCGACGGAACGGTCGTGGTTGAGTCGCCCATCCACAGTTGATCTGGCGATGTGGTAGATGAGCGGTACCGCATTTATATCTTGTATCCATCCGCTTTTGTCTAGGTGCAGGAAAGCTTCTGGGGGAACGAAGCCACTGTGGTGTACCTTTTCGTGGTATTCTGGATTGGGGTAGTAAGCCCCTGAGATCAAGTTATTGGACGAGTTCATCGCTCTAGCAGTATGACTTCGAATCACACTTCAACAGGAAATTGTCCACTCTTATCAGGTTTGCCCTGTTGTATAAGACCTCATTGGAATACAATTTTATGTACTGGGACTCTTGAGTTCTATAAAGACGAAAGCAAGCCCTAAGACAAGCCCTCTCGAACAACCGAATCTTTTCCATCAAGCTTGTTAAACCACACGGGGCAGCTATAGGTTAGCATCGGCCGGATGAGGGCCATTTAGCAGATAACCTTCACCCTCGCATCGAGTTGGCTGGTGTAAAACAGTCTCTTTGTAAGGGCAAAAGCACGTCGGGCTCTGGCCAGAGCAGCATCTACATGTTTGTTAAAATATAGATACTGATCTAGCCAAATCCCCAGGTATCTGACTACAGTCTTTTGCGCCAGTGGTTCCCCGTGTCTTCCAACGATTGAGAACTTTCGCCAATTCTTTTTCGTTTCCGCCGAGGCCTTATACAACGGCGTCCTGAACAGAATGGTCTCCGACTTCCGGAAGTTGATACTCAACTTCCAGTCATCGCAACTTCTCATGAATGAATCGAAGTCACCCTGCGTGAGAGTAGTGATTTCCTCGATCTTTTTGCCTGATCTGTACACGATCAAATCATCGGCATACGCAATTGCATGAGGAAGAGAACTTAACAGATCGCTCAAGTAAATGTTGAACAGGAAATGTTGAACAGGTTGGAGACCATTTTTTACCTCAAATATACCTGTGGAGGTCACGTTGCCTTTCTTGACTACGAACCGTCTACCGGTAAGCATGTTACACAGCAGGTACAGCAGTGGTTTGCAGGCATCCGTACAATGTTTCTGGCTCTTGTTCCATTGGATATTCGACACCAGTTTCGACGCAGCATGAATAGTGTCTTGCCCCGCTTTGAAACCGTATTGGTTATCCGGAATTATATTTTTGTCCTTAGTCCAGCTGATCAGAGTTCTATTGATCACCTTCTCGAATACCTTGCTGATGTTCGGAAGGACACTAACTGACCGGAGGTTGCAAGGTTCTCCTCTCTTGGACATGGGTTGCACAATCGCAGTTTTCCAATGCTGCGGATAATGTGCATTATTCAGAGCTTTATTAAACAGGATAGAGTACGTAGTAACCACTTCCAGGGGGAAGGGTCTTAGAACAATGTTGGAGATCCCGTCGATTCCAACAGACTTTTTCTTCTTAAATGATTCGAAGACCGCTTGGAGTTCTGTCTTCGATGTGAGCGGGTCCAGAAGAAGTGTAGACTAGACAAGGCTAATATCTCAACGCACTTTTTTGGAATAGCAAACCTCAGATGGGCCAGACTGGCAAGTGGTACAACATAAAG
This sequence comes from Eristalis intricaria, assembly GCA_964034865.1. NCBI lineage: Eukaryota > Metazoa > Arthropoda > Insecta > Diptera > Syrphidae > Eristalis > Eristalis intricaria. The sequence continues at coordinate 13,610,252 of OZ035875.1, forward strand.
AAATACATGAGCTGTGCCAACCGATCTCAAACTGGCTATGATATTGCTTGCCGACGTTTTGTTTCAAGTTCCGGTAGGAGATCTTGCCGTCAAACTAGATGCCCCACACAACACACATTGTCTATGTTGCGCTGAATCGCCCTCTTCAAAACGCCGACAAAATGCGCCGTCAATGGGGGTGAAAAACCCTCCTCCGGCCCAGGAGGAGCAGCAATCTGCAAATTCCTATCGTTCCGGGAGCCAAGGCGCAAGCAGCTCAGCCAGGTGACAACGGTTAGTCTAAGGTTGCCAAGATGAAGAAAAAGGTGTCAAATAAGATAACACGCGGTGTCGTATGCTCAGATCCTACGGAAGGTTAAAACGGACACAAAACTATGCAAGTTGGGAGAGACTATGTCGAAGAGAAGACGAACCCAGACGGGAGCACTGGTCTTCCAACTGAAGGTATCCGGTGAGCAAACTAAGGTGACAACAACGACAGGGTTGGTTTGGTGGCTACCCAATCGGACTCAATCTGGGTACAAGTAGGCGCCGTTTTGATACCACACCTCGTAGACCTGGGTTGTTTTGCATCCAGTGGAGTTAGAATGAGGTGTAAGAATTAGATTATGTTTAACATTTGGTAAGCGATCCCGGAGAGGTCTTGCCGAACGCGCTAAATCTTCGTTTGGCTAGTGCCGGACAGTCACAGAGAAACTGAGGCAGACTTTCCTCTGAGTGGGTGTCGAGGCAACTGCGACAGTGTAGTTCAACCCACACCAAGTCTAGCAGCGTGGAAGCCTTTGGCCCAGTGCCCCGAGCTTACTGCCACGGCTGTAGTAATTTCGAGGTGATTTCTTTTGAGGAGGTAATCAGTCTTATTTTTTATGGTCAGGTTTTCCAAGTCAATTTACACTTTGTCGACGTAATCCACCTTCTATTAGCTAAGGACAGGGAATTTTGTTAAATGACATATTTGAGGTGCTTAATCTGGGGCCCGCCATTTCAGTGGGTGCCTTGCCGTAAGCTCCTAGCTTGGCCAGTTCGTCGAGACTCTTATTTCCCTCTCCGCTACTGTGGCCTGGAACCCAGAGGAGAGTGATATTGCACCTGTTGCTGGTGTGTTTGAAGTCTTCCTTGCACTGTTGCACCAATTTAGAGGAAGTGATTACTGAGGAGATAGCCCTTATGGCTGCTTGGCTGTCGCTGCAGATAGCTGCGGATCTACCATAAGGGCAGAAGTATACACGCTTTTCTGATCGCTAGCACCTCAGCTTGGAAGTTACTCGAATGATTTGGGAGGTGGTAAGAATTAGAGATGTTCAAATCCGTCGAGAAGACCGCTAAGCCTACACTTTCTTCCAGCTTAGACACGTCTATGTAGATCAGAAATTGGGATTTTGATTGGATTTTCCAGCCCTCGCTGGATGGAAATCGACACTGTTCCGATTTGTCAAAGTCTATACTGGTGGTAATGAGTCCGAGGAAGCTGGTGTTAGGTGCTCAGGAAGGAGTTGCAGAGCGCTACAATGGCAATACCGTCTCGCTGACCAACATCCTGCAACTGAACTTGACACTACCACATCAAAGATGGAAGTCTGATATCGATCTTGGAGAGAATGGTTGAAATCAAGCATATTGATAAGATCACTGTACCGTACTGACATCTGTCAGTAAAGCCCATGTAGCCTTGAGGCTCTGATCAGAAAGGGATACGAAGCCACTTACAATGCAACACTGTGCTTGTCACTGGAATGTGCGGACAAACATAGCCACTCTGGCAAGGTAAGGATCTATTGGGTGATTTCGGGTCTTTCACCACGCCCTTAGAGTTTGGGCACGCGGACCAGCGGTGTAAAAGCGATCATGGGCGTTCTAGGCTTTACAGAATATGCGGAGACGAAAGCCACATAGCCAAACAGTGCTCCAACGAGGCTCTGTGGTTCTGGTGCATTGGTGATAGACAAGGAAATGTGAACCATGCCCGGTCCTCCGAAAGGCACACAGAGAACGTGGTCCAAATCAACCTCAATCTCTGTGCGGTCGCGCAGGACTGACAACACATGTGACAAATGTGGATCTAGCAATAATCAGCATATGTATCAGATTCTATAAATACACATGAAAAGCACCACCAAATGTGTACGCAAGTCGAAAGAAGGCCAGCACAAAATTCTCGACATGCCGCACAAGAATTAACGCGCCGTTTTCATGTCCGAGGAACAGCATCCTTCTCCAGGCAGGAGTAGATCTCCGTAAGCATCTCCACCATTCACCCTCCACTTCACATCACTCCACTCAAAGCGGTCTCCGCCTAAATGCATCCACGGCGCAACATCTTGCCGCCGTTAATTCACTGGATTAGCATCTCAGCTCCCGTAGAATGGCCTGTAAAACACACATGGGAACATACCATCTGTCGGGCTGGCAAGCCACTCGCTTTCGAGCGTCCAACTCCCATCAATCCGTTGCGCGTATCTTTACAACTAAATTTCCCATGTCGATCGCATCTAATAAATTTAACTAATTAATGGCATAACGCGAGAAAGTTCAACCCATCAATTCTCCGGGGGTTGGGCTGGCCGTCCAGCCAGCGTGCCGTGCCGACCGCTGAATTAAGTGCTATGCGATAATGCAACCGCAAACCAGGTCCCATCCCAGATCCCAGCGCACACTCACACACCACCAGCGTCGCAGCCGTCCCACTGGAATCCAGCAGCACCCCAAACGCTGCATCGCTCTCTTGCTGATGTAGGGAACAACTAAATTGTTTCTCATTACCCGATCCGAGACGATAGATACGATTCCTTATCATTAATTAAAGGTAAGCATGTTGCTACCGTGTTAAGATTTCAATTTTCAAATGATGCCCCGGCCGATGTGGTGGCGTGGTGGCATGGTGGCGGCGGCGGTCTGGGGCGACCGTCGAGAATTTTATCATCGACATACGATCGGTCGAGAGCTGCAGTAGCCCCCAATGGCCGGGATGGACAGCGCTGCGCAAAGATGGTGTGAGAGCGTGAGGAACGTGAGCTCTCCTCTTGATGGTGCTGCTCGAGGGGTCCAATGGGAACGCGCGCATTCTGGACGCGCTGTTTTTCGGTGTTTGATATCTGCCGTGCACATTTGCATTCCAGCGCGGCGAATACACCCTGCAGCCGCATCGATATTGAATTAAATACCAATATTCACGCGCAGATACAAAAGGCCCGCTAGCCGCTACTCCTGTTGCTGCTGCTGCTACGATGGAATGATTTCCTTAAGTCCATAGCTTAGGCTTCCCGTGACCCGCCTCTTCGAGGCCGCCGTCACGCCTCGAGTGTGAACTGACCGAGCATGGTCGGAGTCTCGGCTCACTCGCATGAATTCAAGGACCTCAACAGCCGACTCGGGACTGTTGGCTCATGGTTCGCTTCTGGCCGGCTGATTACGAGGTGTTATGCGTATACGTGTTCATTAGCGATAACCATCATTAGCACGTCGTGTACAATGCCTCAATGTCGCTTCTAGTTTATCTCTGTGGGTTTGGTCTCGCGTCGACTTGGTGGCACGGATAGCGGCGGCACGTATCGCAGCCATCGTCGTCGCCGCCGTCGTCTGAGGGAGCTGTGTGTTAGATATTTGAGCTGACATGCGTTCAGGTTTATTGGCATAACTGAGGAGATGCTGTGTTGCAGATAGCATTGCTATTGAATGACATTTTGTCCGGACGGTGCGCGGCAAAGTGAATGGCGATGGTGTTCTCCTCTCTCGAGAGTACCTGAGTGTTTTTGCGACACACACAAAAGATACGAGATTAGTGCTAATCAAGGTGGATTATCACGTAAGCGGTAACTGAGCCCACACGGCTGCGAGGGGCCTGTGAAAAAAAAAGCCAATTCCAACGGAGAGTGTGCTAATTTTTTGACGAGCTCCATACGTGCGCGATGGAAACGGAACACCTGTGCGTTGTGTCGTAAGCGGAGCGTGATAGTGAAGGCATGTCATGACCTCGCAGTGAGAACAATGTGTCAGTTGTTTTGGCATATGGCTGGGTTTCAGAAAGGATGTTATCTGTGACGACGTTATCTGTGGGACGTCCTCTCTCCCTGTACCATTTTTACTTGAAAACAGTCTCACCATACCGATGCTCTCAAGCTTTTGAAATGATCATCAGGACTCTTGTTCCTCTTCATGGCCACAGCCAAAGACAAAGATATATAGTTCTCGGCAAATTTCAAAAATCTGAGAGAAACAGAAAAATCTGAAATCTAAATGACTGTGGGCATTTAGAGCTCTAGCTTGTGAGCTTGTTGGCTTCGGTTCTGATCTCAGGTGGATAAGGATCATCACGTTCTGTTCGCTAACCCTCGCCCATGTTTTACTCAACATCCACAAGTGGTGATTGAATTTATTGGATTCTAGCTCGCGACGGCATGTGACTAACTTAAAAATGATCGTTTGACTAGAAGTAATTATGCTACGTCTTCTTCTTCTGCTCAACAAACAAGCATCTGCAGCTGGCAAGATCTTTAGCCAGCTTTCTCCAATTGGGCACGCTAAGTTGGTTGAGGTCCTTCTCCATCTGGGTGCGTTGTCCCACTGGTTCGGAGTCGAAGACTACCATGCTCAGTAGGTCTATTATCACGGCTGTCAAATGGCGCGAAAAACTTGTACACTGAGCAGGAGTGAGCTGAGAGCCTGTGGCATGAATATTACTTTGCATGTTTGACTTTGACACGAATCACGTGGGGAAGAAGACCAAACGGCAAAAAAAAGAAAAAAAGGAAATGTTTCCCATACCGGGAATCGAACCCGGGCCTCCTGGGTGAGAGCCAGGTATCCTAACCACTAGACAATATGGGACTTGGAAATTTATAGGTAATTTTCGCTTTTAAGTCATGATGCTTAAATTAGACCACAACCATGAGTCATGTAATCAATATTTGAGGTCGAATATATGTCGTTTTGATCCCACAGTTCTCTCTTGTATAGGATTTTTTTGGTTAATAAAAATTTTCTTACAACCATCGCCCATACTGGTGTAGTGTAAAGAAGGACTGAGCTTACCACTCTGGAAAGCAGGATCCTCCTCGCATATCCAGGACCTCCAATGTTCGGCAGCAATCCGGAAACCGCTGCCTGCATCACTGATGCTTTTCAGAAGTACTCGACGTGAGTTTTGAAGTTCAGCCTTTGGTCGAGCGATACCCTCAGGTGTTTTAGAGCCTCCTTAGATCGAATTATCTAAGAACCAAACCGGAAGTTCGCGTATTCCACAGTCTTTCGGTTGGTTATTAAGGCAACCTCGGTCTTGTGGTCAGATAGTTCTAGGTCGGTTTATTCCATCCCATCCTTGATCCTGGCGATCGCTTCGTTTGTGGCGGCTTCCACCTCGTGGATGTGTCTGGCCACAATTACTACTTCAATATCGTCGGCAGAAGTGTGTTTTTTTTTGGTTACGTCTAAGGATGTGTCAATCTTCGAAAGATTAATATTTTCTTACAGCCATCGTGTTGGATTTAGAAAATTACTTAGTTCCTTTATGGTTTTGTTGGATATTTCATCGAGGGATTCGAATAAGGGCTTTGCCTGGTATTCGCCGTCTGATTCTACTCAGAGCTGAGCAACAGCACAGAAAATAATTTAATGTTTCATTTTCTGAAGTTTCGTTACAGCTGCTATAATGTTGTTGTGTATGGAATATTTAGTCTGATTGCGTGGTCTCCTATAGGCCAGTGAACCGTCATGACCATTATTTTAGCGATTTCCGTGCGGATCCAACATAAGAGATCCTCAGTCCGTGTAACATTATATACCGGCCAAGTCTTATTGATTTGCGCAAGTGGTTAGATGAGACCAACTAAAGCGTATTTTTCAAAATCATATGTCTGGCTGATTTGGTGATCATTTCCGCGGTATCAAATCAAGGATACAGCTGTGACCACATAATTTTGAGGTCCGTAGCTTCGATTCCACGAGTTTAACAGTGGTAACGTTATGTACATATGTAGATCCATAGGAAATAGACGGAGCATGATTGTCTGTCTCTATGCATGTCATTTTGTGCAATTTTTTAAGTTGAGGAATATTTTATTTTTTAATGAGGGCTGCCAACATTCTAAGGATCCGTAAGTGAGGATTGGACGTACTACGGCGGTGTATATCGGACCCACTTTTTACCAAAGGTTTTGATAGGCCGCTGTCGCTTAAATTCGTCGGCGATTTTTTCTAATTCCCTCTTGTAATCTCAAGCCACTTTCACACAGGCAATCTTGCAGTCTCTGCAATTGAGATCTCAATTCTGAACTTTTTCTGTTTCCTACCTTCTCACCTTCTTACCTTCTCACTCTCTACAGCATGCTTCCAATACCCAACATTGAGAACATAAGAATAAAGCAACTGAAAGAAAAAACGAAGATAAAAGAGAATAGAAAATTCAAAAGAAAACCCCGAGCACACCATACGCGGGCTACCCCTAGCACGGCTCACCTCCCTTGCCAATAAGATGGAAAGATCGCCGGCAAAAGTTTCCTGTGTAAAAGCGGCCATAGGGGTAGACTTTTAGGTGGTGGGCATAATTTAGTTGAAAATTAAAAAATGACTATTATTTATTAAACAATTGCACTTATGAATATAAAAAATAGATAAAAACCTATTCTCAGGCCTAACGAATGTATACACGAAATTTCATTTAAATCGGTTCAGCCGTTTTGGAGGAGTTCGAACACAAACACTGTGACAGGAGAATTTTTATATTTTAGATTCAATTTTACAAAAAATGTTTATGCTGACGAAAAGTGGTTACAAGACAAATCTTGCTTTCGCCAAAAGAAACACCATTATTATTTTAATATTACTCTTTTTTATTCATTCTTGACTTACTATTTTTTCACTTTAAGACGTATTTCATTGACTTGGCACGTTTTTAAGTTTCCGTAACTGCTGGATTAAAAGTTGCCGAAGTTGTAGTTGTTTCCATCGAAAAAGTGATCACATAGGAATTTTTATTCACAGACACCACTTGCCATTGCGAAAAGCCTTAAAAGAACCTTAAGTAATTAAGGGGCATACATAATTGAATAAGTTTAGCTTCCAAAGTACCTAATTCAACCTCAAATTTGCTCAAAAAATACGTAAACTTTAATATTATTTCAAAGTCACAACTGTACAATAAAACGGATCGTCAAAAAAATTTTCTCTAGGTAGGTTCTCATATTTTTCGAATCGACCGAGAAAAATGTGTCATTTTTGGTATCGCTATTTCCACTCCGGGCCCACTGTGCGGTGCGGCGTGTTGTTGCTCACCTGGACTGGGAAACGTGGTGGATGTTCAGAAAATTCGAACGTCAAAGTGGCCAGTCTGAATTTGAAAGTGTATCAAAATGTTCAATCCGCCATTTAAAGATGGACAGCATGCGAGTTGTTAGAGTTACACCCTCCAGTCAGCTCTTTATTGATCCTGTGCCTCTTCTCATCTGGCGACTTGCCCGTTAATGTTATTACCTCTGTCTCTTCGTACAACCTTCAGACTAAGTTTTCTAATAGGAACCCGTTCAAACGCCCCATTGAGCGACAAAAAAGAACTAGCTTTCACTCCATCCACAAGGGCGTGTCACACTCGGTGACATCTTCGACAAGCTAAAAGACCAGGCATTGTAACTCCAATCCCATACGCCGACCGCCAGCATCTACGACCACTGCCACCTCAGCGGAGATCGTATCTTAAGGGTTTTCACATTATTTTCCCACACTGTGGCTGACATCAATAAATTTCGGCATAAAATAGATCACAACACCTGTCCAGCAAGCCAAACGAATTCCATCAGGCATTAATCTCTCACTGACACCCCAAGCACTTCAGCTGAGCCGTGCTGAATATAGGGACAGGCAGAAGCAGCGATAAACTCTGTCTGTCCTTAATTCCTATGTTTCCCCAATTCCCACCGGTGCGATGCACATCGCATCGCAATCGCTATCCATTCCGAATGAGATCAAACAAAAAAAGCCGCTTGTGGTGCGCACTATTTGCGAGCTTTGGCCAGATGCCGCGCCACCAATCCGTGGGGGCAAACCGACAAGCAACCATTTAGAGAGACACCACCCGGAGTAGAGATATCCCCCGACAAATAGCAGGACTATCTATCACATCAAGCGAATGCCACCAGTGCCATTGGTGCTGCTTCTGCTACTTCTGCCGCTTCTGCGCTCGGTGGCTGCTCGATTCTGAGACGGGTGATATGCATCTTCAGGTGGCCGTTTATAATGTGTCGTCTGGCGGTATAGGGTTTTAATTCATGCCGAAGGCAGCATAAATCGTTGGATAGTCACGATAAGGTGTCGGCTATGCGATGAATGAGCTCGTAATACTTAATTATGTGCCACTGTACAACCAAGTGGTTGTCTTTGGATGCATTAAGCTCCCTCGATATGCACTTGTGTTCCGAGTGTTGGGGCGATCAGTGAAACAACAGAGGCTGAGGCGACAGATGTTCCACGGTTGCCAACGCGTCGCGCCGGCTCTGTGACAGGACTGATCACCAATCGGACAAGTGTCACACGAGGGTAAACATCGGTTTCAATGTGGTCAGAGGCCACACGTGACTTGGGTGAGTTGAGAATTGTTCTATGAAATGTCTCTGAGTGGCCATTCTTCGGTTGTCAGTGAGGCCTTGAACTGGCGACCGTATTGGCGACTGTTGAGGAGCTGTGTGCTCCGATGAATCGAGATTCTTAAAGGCGGTGCGACGTACGCCCCACACAGAGATCAGTGGGATCAGCTCTTGAACTTTTCATTTCCATTATCTTCAGTGTATCATTCATCTCGAGTCCAGTAGGTAAGTGTGCATGGGAGGGGATAACTATTTGACATTTAATGGGTCCCCTAATCATTCTCAGTCTCAGTCTCAGTCTCAGTCTCAGTCTCAGTCTCAGTCTCAGTCTTAGTCTCAGTCTCAGTCTTAGTCTCAGTCTCAGTCTCAGTCTCAGTCTCGGTCTCGGTCTCAGTCTCAGTCTCAGTCTCAGTCTCAGTCTCAGTCTCAGTCTCAGTCTCAGTCTCAGACTCAGTCTCAGTCTCAGTCTCAGTCTCAGTCTCAGTCTCAGTCTCAGTCTCAGTCTCAGTCTCAGTCTCAGTCTCAGTCTCCGTCTCAGTCTCAGTCTCAGTCTCAGTCTCAGTCTCAGTCTCAGTCTCAGTCTCAGTCTCAGTCTCAGTCTCAGTCTCAGTCTCAGTCTCAGTCTCAGTCTCAGTCTCAGTCTCAGTCTCAGTCTCAGTCTCAGTCTCAGTCACAGTCTCAGTCTCGGTCTCTCTCCACCATCGCCAGCCAATTGCCAGCTTCCACTCGTCCCACACTATCGCCGAGCATCGTGTAAACACAAGTCCATATCTTAGGACAACAAAATCCATCCGCTGCCCGTCTAAATAAGATGCAACTACAAGGCAAACACACTCACAAGTGCGAACCAATTTCCAGATTCCTATCAGACGCCCAGGCCATCGCGCACGGCTATCCAGCTCTAGGCTGTCTTCCGACGCGACGACTGCTCAGCCACGGCCTATCGGCTATCGGCGAACATACTTGTAGCGATCCAACGCCGCCGCATTCCCAGCGTATGTCATACGGACCGCCTCGCCGCTGCTCCGGCCAGAGATTCCCTTTGTTCAGCGCTCCAGTGGACTGCCTCGCGGTAAATTACCATACGAGACAATTAAGGCTATCGGGCGTTTCTAACTGAATTCATGCGCGACCATAGATACTTTTTCTCCCTCGCCCGGACCGCCGCCGGAGATCTCTCCCGCCCGATAGAGCGGTCCCGCTCCAATCCAGACTGCGGTGGTTGCAGAAAATTGGTGAGATTTCTCAGCGCCCACAGCACTGGGTGCTAGTGGTGCCGATGGTGCTCGTTGAATGCGCGCGGCTTATCGGCGGCTTCGTATCTGTTGCTGTGCCGCACATTCTGCACTCGGAATACCAATAATATTCCACCGTGTGCCGTACCACGCCGCGCACGGATGATAATGACGAAAGGGTAGCTTGCGACACACACGACCGGCCTGTCAGCACCTCGCCGATCGTCATCTTCCGGGAGGAGATGCCAATTAATTCCCCTAACGTGTTGGATGTGTAATTAACACCATTAGAGTAATGTTCGATCATTTCAGCCGGAACGCGCTGCCCAGAGAGATGAGATCTGCAGTGGGTGCGTTGTCAGGAGAGCGGCCGTCGTCGGAAAGAACCTAATTAGCCAATTACTGGATGACCTGCGAGGCGGGTAATTGAAGAAATGTGTTCACAGATGAACTTAATGGATCTGCATGCGAGTGGCCGGGACGACCTGGCTTGCATTTGATTGGGCTCGCGTGTAATTTGTGGATTCCACGGCGAATATTTCGAATTGCCGAGAGAGACCCCATCGGGGGGCGCTCGTCACTGAGAGAACGTACCCGCTAATTAAGCAATTTGATGGGTTTTCGTTAAGACAACATGGAAGCTGCTTGTATGTTGGATGGTGCCAGGGTGACTAGGAATGTCATGATTTTAAGGCCACAGTGATTGGTTGGCAAGAGTACGAACGATCATGCGGTGCTGGGTGGTTGGTGAAAGTTCACTTTAACGAATGTCTGTGCGTTGTGCACTTAGCGGGGGTCACGTCCATAGGCTGTGATGGACTTTCATCACTAGAGGATTGATATTTGATAGTCATAGGGACGTGCAAAGATACCAGCTCAATCTCAAGATGTCCTCCTACTGACTGGCTTGTACACGTACGATGTACCAAATTAATGTTACGAATGAGAGCAACCAACTCACTTCGTCGTCACTGCGATGCTGTTTAATATCTCGAAAAGAACGAAAGTCGCTAGAGAGAGAACATACAAGACCTACGTTTTTGACCAGGACTTTCTACTTCCGAGTGCCTTCTTTCATTTGATCGAATTGTCATTCCAGACGTCGGAGGCCCTGATCTAGTCAGTCCCTCATGTTGATGGCGACCAGAAGCGACGTGAGTTACAAATGGGATTGCCTTTAGGAAGAGCAAGAGTGTGCGACACTTAATTAAGTCATGCCGAGAAGCTCTCTTACTCCGTTGCAGGCAAGAAGTGTCTGTAAACGATTGCTAAATTGGGACCTAATAAGTTTCAAATTTCCCTTTGAACGCACCCTTAAACAAATGACTAGACAGTCAAAGTCAAAATAGTCAGTTACATATCGAATTTGGGATGATTGTTGAGCGATATTTCCTCAATCGACTCAACGAGCAACATAAACTACCCTCTTGAGTACAAGAGAGTGTGGCCAGCGAGCGGGTGAATCAGACACGAAATGCATTGGCAATCGTCCTTGGATCGCGAAAGCGTACTCCCGTTGGTCTACTCGTGGTGGAAATTCGCCTCTAATACGATGCTAATCCAAATATCTGATATGATTGATGTTCAAAAATAGCATTCATTTATATTAAAAAGAGAATCGGACCAGGCACTGAACCTTGAGGTACTTCCAAATTAATATCCTTCGAGTCGCTTAGAAACATTATTCGATTACTCAAAAAACGCACCAATGACAAATACAACACCGAAAAGCACCGATGCACAGTTTTTTTTTGTTTAAATAAGGCTGTGATTTACCGTATCGAACGCTTTGGTCATAACATAAAGTGGACCACTTTCTCTTATCAAGATCGATTTGGGTAAAGGAAGAAAAATGCAACAAAGCTTCTTCTGTCGATAACCCTGATCGAAAGCCAAATTGTAGGTGACATTGTGATTTAACAAAAATCGAAAAATTCGTATGTTTTTTTTCCAAAGAATTTTTCTATTGAGGGCAGTAGTGAAATTGGTTTGTTACCATCTTTCTAACCTTCCCACGGTCTTCAAATTAATTGACGCGGATGGTCTTAAGGTCAAATTTGGCCCAATACCATATTTTCAGGGCTTAAGCTAGGTTTTTGATTATTTTTTGCTATTGGGTGTTTTTATTCGATTATTTGGATATTCAATGAAGATCCAAGTAAATTTATTCCAATTTCATATATTTTATAAATATTTTCTTGTAGATAATACCACATTCAACGAAAACTACAAAAAGGTTTATTCAATAACAATAAAAAAATTAATCAAAAAAAGAAAACTTTAACAAAAATGATTATTTAATAACGAAAGAAAAAAAAATTAATTATGACAGTTTGTACACAAAATAGAGATAGCTTAAGAATGCCGTTTACATATCTATTTTCTGCAAATGTCGCAAACTAATCCTGTTTTTGTTATCAGTCCTTGGGCATATCTGTCATCGACTTCTTTTAGCTGTTTCCTTTTCCGTTGTGTATCCCAATTAACGTGATGTAGATGGCTGTGTATCGATTTCAGAATCACAGCGCTTTTTTTATATAGGTTGTACCAAGCTGCATACCAAGATTTTCCAAGTAAAGACGGCGCTTTTCAAAACAACCCTCTTTCCAGGTGTGGTTAGTGGATTTGAATAGAACGAAGGCGTTATAAGCTGAAATGTCGATTATGTTACAGAACACCACTTGAGGCCACCGTTTTGTCATTCATTTGCAAGTGAAACCGCTAACAGCATTGTCCAATGTGTCTACACCACCTTTACATTTGTTGTAGTGTAGCATTATCTCGGGCTTTTTATGCGGACGACTGTTAATTTTTGAATCATAATGTAGAGAGCTAAGTAGAAGCACAGCCTTATTCTTCTGGGTTGTTTTTGCGAATTGTTCCTACTAACGTTATGTGTTTCTCCAATAATATTTTCGCCAATTCATGAGACATGAAAAAATTGTCGCTTGTGAGGTTATGTCCTTTTAGCCCTACAATCAAGTCAAGAACAACACGCATGCCTTGATTTTTTTCACGAGTTCTTCCACTTTCCTTGCCAATATAAGGTTGGATGTTCCAAGCATAGCTCGTTACTGAATCACAAAGTACCCAAAACTTGATTCCATACTTTGCAAGCTTTGATGGCATGTACTGTCGGAATGGACACCTTCCTCTAAAACAGTCTTGCACAACCTTTTCATCGCTGTGGGCCGCATTAGAATGTTAATAATTGAATGGGGGCCGCATTAGAAAATTTTTAATTGGGCAATCACAAAAACTCAAATTCTAGAAACAGTTATTATTACATTTATACTTTATTACATAAACAAGAAAATTCACATTCAAAATAATTCAAAATATTAAAGTAACTTAATTAAAAACAAATTAATTTTAATAAGATTTTTGTGGTTGCATATTAGATGCTAACTTTTTTACATCCCAACCATCAACCACGTTTAGCGTTTAGGTTTGCATTTGTAAGTAGGTTTCTTTGAATTGATTTATTCAACTTCATTATTGAAAAGGTTTGCTTACAAATGTACGTACTTCCGAATAAATTTCCACAAAGAGCTGCATTTTGTCCTAAATGTGGAAAGTGTGGTTGAGGCCCAGGTCCACCCCGGACTGTAGCACCAAATTAAGAAGAAGAAGAAGAAGAAAGTTTTTCTGTAGGAAGACATCTGTAGAAGTTCATTAAGTTTCCTTCCTTAAATTTGGACTTCAATTCTTCGTTACATTGAATGTCAATAAGCTCAAGTTGGAGTTTTGATTCAGCATTTTCATGTGATGGAAAGCTGAATTCGAAAGGATTAGCAAATGTGCTGAACAGTATAAGTCTTCAAATCGTTCATTGAAAGATTGCTGCAGTTATTGAATATAAGTAGCATATGGATTACTGTTCAACTTGTATTTTTCAAATATTTTATCGCAGCTGGAAAAGTGACAAGTATTATTATTGGTTATTTGGAAATGGATCAATGATAACTTGATTCGAAAAGCTGATACGTCACCATATGTAATGTCGTGATTAATTGAGATATTCCTTGAAATTTAAGGTGCAGATCATTTAAATGGTCGCTTATATCTGTAAAAAAAAGTGGTCGCCGTGGCGTAGTGGGTAAGTGCATCGACTCCTACGCAGAGGGTGCCAGGTTCGATACCCGAATTTATCACCTATCATAATTCACGGCTCCACCTCTTTCGAGTCACTGACAATGCTCAAAGAGTATTCCGATCTAGAAAAAGCTTCTCGCCTTTCGAAGTCGGCATTAAACTGTAGGTCCCTTCCCCTCGTCAAAGAACAATAGCACGCACAACACGAGTGGTTGCTGAGAAGCTAGGCCCAGGTCCACCTCGGACTGTAGTGCCACCCATATTATTATTATTATTAAGATTTATTCAGTATGCATGTGACAAAAGAGACACAACACAGTTTATAAATGTGGCTCCTCGCTGTAACCAATGGACCATTTTACTGAGAGAGAGACTAAAATTGAATGAAGTCTTTGAGTTAATAGTGTCTGCATTCAGAGAGTTGATCAGAGCTGTCAGAAGAGATGAAGAGAATGCACTTGAGTCCAGCCAGGTGTATAAATATACAGTGGGCTCTCCCTAAGTCGAATTCTAAATAATCTGTTCGAGTTAGAGAGAGAGTTTGACTTAGAGAGAGGTTTTTGTATGGAAAGTTGAGGGAAATGTATGTCAAATATGGCGAAAAAGTTCGAGTTAGAGACCAAATTACCTGGAATGCCGAACCATGCCGAATACACCAGGAATGTAATATTGCGGATAAGCTCCTCGAGACCTTACAGGGTCGCGTATGACAGTCCCCCCGAATGGATTGACCCATGGTCATGGGACAAGCAGCTAACTGGACCTGCCATTAAGAAACTTCTAAACTTCTTCTTCTTCCTTGGCCCATTTAGGAGTCATAACTGTTTGACTGCATTCTGGGCGCCATTTACTTGGGTCCTTGCTAATCCACGTTCAGCTGAATTCCTTCACGCCGCCTTTGGTGACCATCTGATTTTTTGGCCCAATCGAAGCAACCATAATCGCTCCTCTATCCAGACTCGTCTCTCGCCAAAAACAATGCGGAATTCGAAATCTCAATCACGATACTGTCACACCGTCCACCAGTTGCGCAGGCATCCCCCCCCCCCCAACAGCGACGGTCAAAGTGAAACGGCGAACAGCCTGCGTTCTCGTGAACTCCTGCAGATGCCACGATGTGTCTCCCCCCTCTGCACCCACCGCACCGCAATTTGCTGACTTTTAATTTTTCCGCTGTTTGCACTAGTACCCTGGAATCCCTGCAGCCGGCCGGCCCCTCCAGCAGCCTCGACCGCCATCGAATTCGGCCTGACTCGTATCGCAGTATGTTTGCCAATATCGCAATAAAAATTATAAATGCACAAGTCACAAGACGGGAAGATGCGCGCGCGAGAACGCGCACGCTTGTCCTCGCCGAAGAAGGTGCACATCCTCATTTCGCGAAAAAGAGTCACATCATTGGCATTGGCTTTGTTGCGGCGGTCGGGTGGGGTGGTGGGAATGGGATGTCGGCACTCGATCGGTACTCGCGCGGTACTCGGTAGTCGTTGCAGTTGTTGTCGTTGTTCTTGGTTCAATGCTAGAGATCAACAGCAGCAGCAACGACAGGAGAAGGAGCGTTGTGAGAGTGCGCGCTTGCAAATTTGCATAGCGCGACTTTGCGCGCTGGAAAGGTCGTCGAAATTGGCATATCTTCCCTCCTCCGGGATGTACACACAAATATGTGTAGCATCCATTCGGAGGATTATTATAGCGTCTCGACATTGGCATTGGCATTGGCACTGCCACGCTGGCCTCCGTTCCTTCTGTGGAGGTATTTGGAGGCAGGAGCCCAGATGAAAGACATCCCTCCACCACCGGCGGCAATCTCTCAGGCAAATCACTTGGATCATCATCGTCGTCATCGTCGTCGTCGTTGCCGGTGGACGGTGGATGGTGGATGTTCCTCCCGTGCACTGGGAAACACGGATCTTATGCTTGTTAGAGAGGAAACAGAAGCCGATGTTAGCCGCAGAAACAACATTGCGGCCGGTGTGTGCAAGAGATTTGCTCGGCTTAGTGGGTTACACAAGCCAAGCCGTGTCGCTTTGGGACTTTTCCCTCTGGAGATCCACCACACCGCCGCCACTGCCGCCGCCGCAACGCCACTGGTGTGCACCTGAAATGACTGTGCGATGCGATGGTTCGCTGCGCCGCTGCACAGGTTGCTACTGTCCTCCTCCGTGCGCTGTGTGTGCCCCGTTCGGATCGGCCACGACTCATCACACAGTCAAGGGAGAAATATTCAAGACCGCATATTAGAGTTCCATAAATAGCTTATCGTGTAATTGAAATGAAATTAAGTCAGAATAAATAATGTCGGGATGAATTTATTTAGTGACTTGTTTGCTCTTCCATCGTGTAGCCGTGTTCCATGCAGATGAGCGGATGAGTGCGCGAGAATCACTCTGAGTTACACAAGGAAGTTGTTGGAGGCACGGATGGGCATGTAACAGTGGCTCGAATTGTCTGGCTGCATGCATGCGCACGGATTCTCTGGATGTGCGCTCGCTGTGCAATGGCTGGGAAGGATTTGTTTTATTGGATTTGCTGTTTGAACAGATCGATGGGCTGGGAGAATGCCAGAAGGGAACGCGGAATTGTTGGATGGTTCGATGAGTTGCAGATATTTCATTCGTAAACGGTTGATTTCGCGGAGGAGAACCGTGTGTGAATTGAAATGGAACTTCGTGAAAATGCACATGTAGGTCTTGGTCGAGGGAGTGATGGGTCTGAGTGATCCACTTTATTGCCTGGCAGTCCAAGGAGTTGATTCTTCGTAAGTGGCTCTTGAAAATCTGGATCACCGGGAATGGCAGTGGCATGAAAAAGAGCTTGCAATGCAAGTTATAGACTCCAAACCAATGGGACAACGCAATAAGAGGACGCCCACGGTGTCGAGGCGCAACCAAGTGGAGAAGGACCTCAACTAACTTTGGAAGAGGGCAATTGGAGACAACTGGCTAAAGATCGTCCCAGTTGGAAAGACTTGTTGGTTGAGGCCCAGGTCCAACCCGAACTGTAGCAGCAACCGAAGAAGAAGAAGAAGGGAGTTATTTAAAAATGGTGGTTTTTAGCTACGTCTTGGCATTCCTGAAATACTGATCGCATATAGTCCAGCGCAGATAGGCAATTTAAGTCAATTGATCAGTCAGCCTGCCTTAAGCTGATTCTGGAAGGCTTGATAAGAGGGGTCACCAAATTAACCAAGATTTCAAATGATGCCATAAAGAAAAAATTAACCTAATTCCTTGGCAGCCCTTCGACCCATAGAGGGTCCAAGCCTCAGAAATCTTCTCGAACCAGGAGGCTCGGATTCGAAGGCTCTCTTTGCTGTAGCATTGTTGTCCTTGCGCTGGATGTGGTCAAGTCAGTGCGGATTTTCGCCTTCCGGACATGTACATCTTCTCCTCCATTCACTTTCCTTGCAGACGGGACCACATGTCCAACGTAGAATTTTTCCTTCGAGGGTATCAGTCAGCTCCGCGTCCAGCTTTCGGATCCTCCATTCACTTTCCTCGCAGATGGGTCCACATGTCCAACGTAGAATTTTTCCTTCGAAGATATCAGTCAGCTCCGCGTCCAGCTTTCGGATCCTTAAAGCAGAACTGGCAAATTAAATGATTTGTGGAGCGTACGTGAACTCCTGTACCAACTCGACCATCGTTCCTTTGAGTGCGGTTTGGATATTTTTATGTTTAGCAAGAAAAGAATGTGGATCAGTGGTTCTATATTTCGTGCTTAAACGATGTACGATGCCTTACACTAGCCCTTGCCTTGTTTGCAACCATTGCCACCCAACAGGGACCAAGATTTTTCTGTCAAATGTACGTGTGTTAACTAATAAGCTATCAAAAAATGTATAGTCTGAGAACTCTGAGTCTGAGTAGGAAATGTGTGCAGCTCGATCACACTCGCTCATGTACGATCGCTCAAACTATCTGTACCATATAGTAAATAAAGAATCTTATGATAATGCAACTACTTGCGTAATATAAATAAACGGGCCAGTTCCAGCCCACCGCTTGACGAAGAATCTCGTTTTATTTGACGGAACGTCGCGCCGCCCGCCTCCCCCTATACTTTACACGGAAGGATTGGTGCAAACTACACACAGGCAGAACAAAAATCAACCACTCATCCCAAGCTCCTTAAACTTCACTTTCTCAGTAGCATGTTGGAATGACGAATGCCAACGAAACGAACTGAAGGCGTGGGTGCGACTCAAAATCTCTAAATCAACTGTCCAGCGAATGATGGTGGAACTTTCTCCGGCCACCCCTTTAAGGACTAACATCTCCACTAATGACCACAATTTTCCCTAATCCATCTCAAAGCACTTTTACCGCACACCGCACTACCAAATTCGCTGTCAGCGAGCACACCATATCGGTCCGACAAACACCTCACACCTGATAAAGTGTCATCAAAGTCAGCACCTCCACCGCCACCATCGCCACCAGCACCAACCGTCAACCATCACCGTCGTCGTCCGATCACCACCGTCGCCATATGTCCAAAGTAATTCAAATCAAAACTACAACGTCTCCATGATAAATTACTCATCATCCCGCTGACATTTATCGGCTTCTGCCGATGAATTGCCAAGAAACCGCTTATGAAATTGCCAGCCTCCGCATTTGGTTCCGTCAACCGGATGATTGACAGTGAGAAAAGGTGCATTATACTGCACTTGACGTATTACAATCTCGGCCGACCGAGGATGCGCAGTGGACGACAGACGACAGTCGACAGTGCCCGGATGACGGACAACAGCGGTCGGTCAGGTGCGGACCTTGTGTTCGTCTGGGGCTTGAGACAATTTGAATTCGCACACCAAGTCGGAGCTGCGCTGCGGAGCAGGTGATCTGATGCGACACGACTTACTAATCCCCCAAGATGCAATAAATCATTGGATCAGCGCTCCAGCGGTCATCCGCCAACTGTGGTGAGCTGATGCCGAGGTGAAAGATACTAGCTGCTGGGTGCTTTCCAATTTGGTGCGCACTTTCCTTTTGTGTGGGGTTTCTTTCTCCTTGTTTTCACCTTGACGTCGAATTCCCACGGAGTCACATCAATGTGTCATTAATTCAATTACGATAAATCATCGATTTGGCGGCGACGATACCCACGAATCTGGGCGCAGCGAGCGGCCGATAATTTCACACTCCCGACATGAAAGTGCGACGCTTCACAAGCGATTATGCGCTCGTACGGCCGTTCGCAGGTGGTATAATTGACACCGTCTGACGTCTCTGCATTGTTTGCATTCTGAGATGGATTGCTGCAGTCATTGAGACCTTTTTCAGATATGCCGAGCGATATAGTTCCTTGTTCGGAATGCAGGCATGTGGCGATGACTCAAAGACGATGTGTGTGAGAGCGCGACTCATGTGCGGAGCATCCACCGGGGTTATGTACCCGGAATCCATCAGAGCCTGCCGGAAACAGAATCTTACTTTCATTTCTGTCTTTCTGTGTTGTCTTTGTCAGTATGTCGCTCAAGCGAAGGTTCTTCTTGGAAGCAAAACAAAATGCAGATCTAAGTTGCAAGCGATGTTGCCGCACATGGTTTTGTCATCTGCAGCATTCACGTTGACGGGGCGTGTTTCGGATTTTTGTGACGTTTAAGATTACTTGGATCTCGTCGTCAATTCGTTTGTTATGCGCTGATTCGTGCGAAGCTTGTGAAAATAAAGGGGGTTCCACAATTAACTCAAGATTTGAATTTGTTGCATTTTATTATTGGCAATCCTGGGAGAAAAATAATTTGACAGCTGATAGTTTAGGGTTAGTTAGTTAAAGTGGTGTGGTGGTGAGTCCCCGTGGCGTAGTGGGTTAGTGCGTCGACTCCTACGCAGAGGGTGCCAGGTTCGATACCCGAATTTACCACCTTTGATAATTCATGGCTCCCACCTCTTTCGAGTCACTGACAATGCTCAAAGAAAAAGCTTCGCAAATTCGCCGTTCGGAGCCGGCATTAAACTGTAGGTCCCTTCCACGCGTGAAAACATAAGCACAACACGAGTGGTTGCTGAGAAGCAAGGTCCAGGTCCGCCTCGGACTGTCGAGCCACGCATATTATTATTATTATTATCTCAAGAAAGAGACCGCACCAGGTAGCTCCTGCTGAATGGAGCTTCGGATGGCGCCGTTGCCGAGACATTTCTCCCCAGCCCACCTCCACCATCTATAAAGAGAGATGAGCCTTGGTACGGACTCACTCTTCCCCTCTCTCACATGCAGCCGCCAACGGCGTCCCGCGGGGATTGGACGTCGTCAGTTGAAGGTGCTCAGATTTCACCACTTTGAAGTGAGAGTAGGAGTTCGTTGATAGATGCTAAGTGTCGACGTCTGTGCCGGCACGAGATGCCATATCAAAGCTTTGAACGATTTTATGGTTTTATTACGTGTATTTTGACTTGACGACACGCTTCCCGGATTGCAAATAGTGCATCCTTGAATTGTACGGGAGTCAGTCGGTCTTGGAAATTTTTTAGAAATTCCAAAAACAAACTCCGTCCATTTTAGAATCGTCAGTGTAGGCTGCCCGGTCCAAATCCCTTCAAATCTGCGCGGTATGTCATTCCGTTTTGATGGCCAACACCCAGGCCCAATCAAGTAGCAGACAGAACTCAATGTATGTAAATAGAGTATCAACACAAGAGGTAAAAAATGTTCTTAAGTCTATAAAATGCAATAAATCCGCGGGAATAGATGGTATAAGACCGAAAGACCTGGTGATTAATGCAGAAACTCTCGCACCAACAATAACAAAGCTAGTCAACATGAGTTTAGACCAAGCATTATTCCTGGACTTGCTCAAAATGTCTGTAGTTAGACCAATATACAAGAGTGGTAAAAAGAATGAAGTCACAAATTATAGGCCAATTTCTATATTGTCAGTTGTCAACAAAGTTATGGAAGAACTACTGGCACAAAAGTTTTATGACTATGTGGAGAAATACGAAATATTAAACACACATCAATTTGAATTTCGCAAGAATAAAAGTATCAATCGACTGCTGGGAGACTTTTCGAACAAAATATATCAAAGCTTAGATAAGAATCACAACTCGCTAGTCTTATTCATTGACTTCAAGAATGCGTTCGATACATTGAGTCACAAGCAAATCCTGAGACAACTGGATAAAATTGGAGTAAGAGGGGACATTCTGGCGTGGTTTGGGAGCTATCTACGTAACAGGTCGTTCAAAGTTAAGATTGGTAATTTCTTCAGCGAAGAACAAAAAGTGTCTTACGGTGTCCCACAGGGATCAAAATTGGGGCCACTTTTATTCATTATTTACGTCAACGATCTATTGTCAGTGCTAAAGTATAGTACGGGATATGCGTATGCAGATGACACAGCGATAGTAGTTAGCCATAGGATCGTAGACGAAGCAGCCAAAATGATGAAATTAGACTTCAATGGTATCACAGCTTGGTGTCATGGCCATGGATTAATTATCAACGCTCTGAAGACCAAGGTAAGGCACATTCGTCCGCCGAATATCTCAGAAACAAAACTAAAGATACAAATGCATGACATAGATTGCTTGCACAGAAGTCGGAATAATGAAAAAAATAAGAGAAGATGATAACTGCAGCAAATACTTAGACAACGTATCAACATACAAGTATCTTGGCCTGATTGTTGACTGCAAGTTTAAAAGGAGGAACCATATAGAAGCGCTGAAGAAGAAGTTATATCAAGCAGCGTATGCACTCTTCCATCTATGTCCTTAAACAGTGTTATTTCGGATTGGTGGAATCCCATATTAGATACGGCATACTCGCATGGGGAAGAGCTTCGCAGATGCAACAACTACAAAAAGTACAAGCAAAACTACAGAAAATTGTTCTAAAAGCAAGGTATAATGGTAATGGGGAATGGGGAGATCAAACTACAAATATGCTGACCATCACGCAAATCCATAACCTCGAAGTGCTGGCAAGTTTCTACAACGACAACACCTATAGAATCCAGACGCAGCAAAATGTCAACTACAGAAGACGACAACACCAACTGTACATAGTACCGAGGTTCTGGAATGAGTATGGTCGCAGAACATTCAATGTGGCAGTCCCAACGATATTGAACAGCATACCAAGAGAATATCGCAACATCACGAGACCTGAAGCGCTGAAACAAATCAAAAAAATGTATCTAATACAACAATGAAAAAGTCAAACAAAAAATGTATTGCATATATGTATATCTTTATTTTCGTTCTTTCTTAATTTTATATATTACTTGTAAAATCGTGTATGTCTTAATTTTCTTTTTGTTAATAACTCAATCTGTATAATTTTCAACTCAAAATTTTATTTTTTTATCTTTTTCAATTTTTATATAATTACATTAACATAAACCTTGAATTCAACAACAATAATAACATAAACAAATATTGTATTCAGTCTTCTGCAGACAAGCCCTCATGGCTTTGCAGATTATGTACTAAGAAACATTTTAATTGAATAAAAGCAAAATTGAATTGAATTGAATTGAATTGAATTGAATTGGATCTCTGAGCTTTGGAGTCGGCATTAAACTGTAGGTCCCTTCCACGCGTGAAAGAACAATAGCACGCACGACACGAGTAGTTGCTGAGAAGCTAGTTCCAGGTCCACCTCGGACTGTCGCGCAACCAATATTCTTATTATTAACTAAATCAAATCTATAATAGAGCTCCATACTTAATAGCTCGGGTAAAGAGCATTTTTCTTATTTGTGTGCGCTGCAGTACAGAGTGGACCTGAGACCTTACCACTAAGATCCTTCCTTTACTCAGACCCGGAGGTGCCTCGTGGTCCTCGTCCCAGGCATGATTTTAATTTCCTCAGTCAGATGCTATCACATACGACCAATAAACTATTTCACCATAATAGTTTACATGGTTCTATCTGAAAAAAAATATATATATCTTACCATGGCACAAAGTTCCTTATGGTGTTGGTCATTGAGCAACATAGTTCTATCCATTTTTCAAACGCAAATTGCAGACTAGCTATAACCAAATAGCTAAGCTATTTTTACACAAATAAGATCTCTAGAATTAATTAATGTGTGTAAACGATGAGTAAACGAAAATCATAAAAGTTAAACGCTACTAAACTCTCAAGCTTATTTTCCTCGAAAGTGTGTTTGGTGTCCATATATCCTTCTTGTCGCGAACTTCCGTAACCGGTCTCCCTTGCATCGCAAACTGTCATGTAATTTGGTCAACTCCCCTCCTAAATTTCGATTCCTGGCCTTTCTGAACAAAAACAAATCAGTTTGCTCATGTGAACGCCGTAAACAGGAAGCATCCTCTACCCAAGATCTTAGAGGCCACAATTCCACCACGCAAGCCGTCTACGCCGCCATTCCGTCACACAATCCATTCGCAATCGGTCCCGTCGAACCACTCAATCGGCATTAATGCAACGACATTGCACTCGCAACCATCCATCTCGCGGCACTAGTCGCTGAGCGACAGGCGGCGGCAGTGTGGGAAAGGAAGAAAAAAAAAATGAAAACAAAACAAAACACACAACCGATCTGGGAATGTGTGTAATTAAATCTTTTAATTTAAGGAACGCTCCGAGAATGTTAATTATTTTGGCGCCTATTAACGCATTCCATACAAAGCTTGTGCAGCGCACAGCGACTTTTAATTAATTTTCGCTGCACTTCTCCACCTTCCCAGCGAATGCGAATGCGGCGCATACACTTGCCACATGGAATCTCGGCCAAAGTGTGTGCACTTGACGCTGATCCAACTGGACACCGGGCGGATTGTGGATTGTGGATTTCCACAATTGAACTCACAAAATGTCAGAGTAGATGCCAACACAGATACCAGAGCAATAGTTCAAGTTGGTATCGATTTCAGTTCAGTCTCGGACAGGTGATGGTGGCGGGGAGGGCGAAAGAGGCGACTCGCTTGAGCTTGACACTTGGCATATGGACTTGGCGGAGTTTTTGCGCATTTATCATGCGAACTATTAAGACAAGAGTTCGCTCGTAAATCATTCCACTTCAGACTAAGCGGGGCACGTCCTTAGAACGATAAATCCTAATTAAATGGGTTGGCTAAATCTACTCCATCATCCTTTCTCAAGCGCACACGTCTGACAGATACGCGCGTTCGCATACACACACGCGCTGCGCTGACGACGATGATGATGATCGCCTTCGACTCGGGACGGAGATGAAGACATCTACGACTGCCACGAAGCAGTCTCAATTACCAAGTAAACATCAGGATCCTCAGAGAAAACTCACCAAACATCACAATACAATCGGACCGTACCGCAATCCACATTATTGATAGCTCAAGATGTCCGGTCTTGTAAAATAATTATGATGATGCATACGAGTGGATCTCTGGCGTGCCTCGGCGGCGAGTTGGATGCCACAGTTCGCTGTTCGCAGTGGCCGTAGCGGCCGCAGAGTACGAGTAGTATCGCCCCTCAACTGGATAATTGCAAAAGTCGTTTAGCATCCAGTCAGTCGTTGCAGTTTGTAGCGCTGTGTGCTCGCTGTTTGTTTCCTAGGCGGAATGCCAAAGTTTTTGAAAAAAAAAACACACACACACATGCACACACACTGCAAGATGGCGGTGGTGGCGGTGGCAGCAACGATGGAGTCCCGTGCGTATCCAGAGAGAGAGATAGAGGCATGTCATATTTTATGCTCCATGATTTATGACAATATTCCGAACGATTTCCACAAACAACACACTCAGTCCACTTGCTGCTGGTGGATGCTCAGAGATACACAGATACTGAGATACAATGTGCCATTCACGCGACGATGACGACGGCGGCGACCTAGCCCCAAAGTGAAGCCTCCGACGTGATGTTTCGTTCGTCGACTGCATGCCAAAAATGGTCAGGTGGAAATTGAGAAGAAGCGCGTACAACTTTGTACTCGACCCCACCTAACAGTGCATCCCTGGTCCACCCTCTGTCGATCGTGGGGCGTCGGGCGATGCTGCTTCAGCTGATCTATCAATTATTGCCAATATTTCAGCTTTCATTGATTGGAATTCGAAATTGATGTTCGGCGGCGGGGTCTGTCAGGCTGCGGCCGTGGTTGCATAACAAACAGTTCTGCGGCGCGACTCCGGCTTAGACATGTTCTAGACGTCGATATCGAGGAACACACCGGCGACACTGCATTGCCTGCCAGTGGACGACAGTCGAGCCATGCCGACAACCAGACCGATGGTGACATACTTCGTCGGAGCTGCTTGCTGCTAATCAAATGTTGGATTGAATCGGATTGGATCTAGTTGCTGACCAGATGGCGGGATGAGGGATGGAGGGGGAGACGCCTTGTTGCGAATATCTTTCACATCGCATTATGACAAGTTTGTGACAAGTTGAGAACAAATTGATTGGATGGCGAAGTTTTTATGGGCGACCATCGCTGGTCACAGTCGACAGGCGACAGCCGACAACAACGTCGACGACGACGAGGTGGCAAGAAGGCGAGGAGGACCGAATGACGTTCGAATTGAATTAAAGATGCTGTGTGACGGACGAACGTGGCGCTAAGGTGATAATTGCTGCAAAATTCCACGGGAGCCAGATGAGTGCGCATACAAATCGCTGTGAAGTGAAGTCATTTGTATCCTGTCACGTATCTCATTGATTTACGAGGCATGTGTATCTGCTGCGAATGCATCATGTTGGCGCAACAATTTACGAGGCAAATCAGAGAGAGGGAGAGAGACAGCGAAGTGAATGGCAGGACCTGTCAATGCCGACAAAGGACTTGAATGGGTGATGGAGCTGGGGCAGCTTATTTAATGGATCATTGCGCGTTCACTCTAGGCGACACTGTTGATTGAGGAGTGCTTGTTTGTTGACTTATTGTGTTGGGGAAAGTCTGCTTTTGATCGTCGAAACGAGACTTGACGTGGTTACATGATTTGTGGACTTGAAGTTGCCGGACGACCGGAAAGATGTATGAATTTTGATCTCTCCACGCGGGAAATGCTTCCGCAAAAGCGCAAAGGTCAGATTGACGAAAATGACAAGTAGGATGTGTACAAGTGGCTAGAAGCAGAGAGCTGCCCCATGTAGCTAAAAATAGGCCCTTTGGTCTGACACAGGAATCAGCTAATTCGAGATGGTGTCCTTAAAGGCTAAGTTCTCCAAAGTGGCTTAGTCTTCGAGTAGAGGGCGGTCTACGGCATGATTCCCTCTCCTTCTTTTTCGCTAGAGAAGTAATTTTCGAACACTCAGAAGTCGGAGCTTGTTTCCCCAATTGGACCTTAGAAGGATGACCGAATTTGTTTTTGATCTGCTTTTGATCGTCGAAACGAGACTTGACGTGGTTACATGATTTGTGGACTTGAAGTTGCCGGACGACCGGAAAGATGTATGAATTTTGATATCTCTCCACGCGGGAAATGCTTCCGCAAAAGCGCAAAGGTCAGATTGACGAAAATGACAAGTAGGATGTGTACAAGTGGCTAGAAGCAGAGAGCTGCCACACGTAGCTAAACATAGGCCCTTTGGTCTGACACAGGAATCAGCTAATTCGAGATGGTGTCCTTAAAGGCTAAGTTCTCCTAAGTGGCTTAGTCTTCGAGTAGAGGGCGGTCTACGGCATGATTCCCTTTCCTCCTTTTTCGCTAGAGAAGTGATTTTCGAACACTCAGAAGTCGGAGCTTGTTTCCCCAATTGGACCTTAGAAGGATGACCGAATTTGTTTTGGACAGTGCCGCAAAGTCCTACTTTTAGCATTTGATGATGTCCATTAAAATTAGAAATCAATGGTGACCGAGTGGAATGTTAAAGCACTTGATTCAGAGTTTGGCAGTTTTTATCTGATTATCGCCTTTGTCTCAGTCTCTCTCACCTCGAGCGGAAACACAGCAAAGCTCGACCTAAGGTATTCGAGGTATGCCAAGATTCCGAGAATAGGGGAAGACAGGAAAGGCATAATATCGCGGAGTCGAGACTAAATCGTCTTCGTGAGACCTAGGCTAACATCCTCCATCGATCGGTTGCTTGCCAATAATAATATCAAGTGATTCTTCTTCTTCATTGTGAGTCGCTCCGGGCTGGATGACCCCTGGCCCTCTAACTTCCTCTCGACACCTGAATCAAGTTACCCACACAGAGCTTGTGTCTATGTCCTCTTCTACTTTGGCCCATAGGCCCTGCATCGATAGCGTCACTCATCACCGTGAACAAAACGTCACGAGCAAGAGCCACAATTTCGAGGTATTTACGGACTTTGTCCACCACATGTAAGTGGAGACTCGATGTAAATTTGCTCTTGGCATCGAGCGTTAACTCGATTTATCCAAACAAATGGAGTCATAACTTCTCCCCTAAATGACAGAATCAAAGGCCTAATTTTACCACCCTTACTACATCGGGCCAAGGACTGGACGATAAGTTGGCGTTGGAGGGCGACTTATGCAAATAGTCTCGAGTAAGGGAATACCACGTTATAATTTGCATTTAGGCTTGTTAGAGTTAGAAGGAGAGGTGGGTTTAGTGGGTGGAAACTCCACACTGTTACCTAGCACGGATTGAGTTTCGTTTTGTCTTTGAAAGGTTCGCACCTCCCGCGGAAAAAAAAGGTACACTGCAGGGCGATGGCATATCTGTCTCTAAACTAGACAGAGAAGGGATCAACGTAGTTGGACACCCAGTTGATATGGTGATCTTGGTATAAGGAAAGTTTGATCTTCTGTGAACAGCGTGATCATGGCGGACGCTCTAAGTAAAGTATGCATCTGGGCTACAGCGTGTGACCTTGGCATCAACTCAAGCAGAACGGAACTAATGCTCTTCACCATTAAAACCAAAATATTGAAAATATTGATTGATCAACCGCTCTCCTTATCTTCCAGCGCCAAGTACCCAGGCGTTACTTTGGATCCCAAACTCAGCTGGAAGCTAAAGGGTGACCAGCGAGTTAAGAAGGCGTGCATAGCTTTTAACGCCTGCAGAGTAAGTTTGAAAAAACGTGAGGCCTCCAACCTAAGTTGACTCTATGGTTGTATACAGCGGTAGTTCGTCCGATTTTAATATACGGATCACTAGTACGGTGGCCGGACCTTAGTAAAAGGAAACAACATTACAAAACTCAGAAAGGTACAAAGAACAACATGCATTGGCACCACAAGCCCTCTACGGTTGACTCCATCCGAAGCTCTGACGGTCATCCTACATCTCCTACCTTTGGACCTACATATTAAAAGCACTACAGCCCACGGCGCCATCAGGCTCATGGAGTCTGAGTGCTGGACATCATAACCCTATGGTCAGAGTACCATCTTAGATCTTGTACCAAGAGATCTCGTAACATCCTCCACTGATTGTAAAATTCCCAAAATTTATTTAACAATCGGCTTTGCCTCTGAAATTCCCGAAAAAACTGAATGGCACAGTGGCCATACGTGCAGAGATTTTAACTGGGTATTCTACACTGACGGTTCTAAGATGGGCTAGAGAGTCGGTGCGGTTGTATACTCAGAATTCCTGAACATTTTCAAAGCCTAGACTGCAACAATTCTAGTGTGTTCCAAGTGGAACTATTTCCAATCCGGGAAGAATGTCGTCAAGTCAAAAAACACCCAAATATCATGGCAAGGCAGAAGGTGGCCATCTGTATTGATTGCCAAGCAGTCATCAAAGCTATTGCCTCCTAAGCTAGTACAGGATGGCCGAGATGAGCTAACGTCTCTGTTCATTTCCCCTATATGAGTTCCGGGTCATAATGTCATCCCACGAGAAGACCGATGAACTACCAAATTCCCTGGTTCCACATCCCTTCAGTTCTCATTTGCGGATGAGGGGCTTGTCCCAATACAAGCAGTCAAGGCGTATATTTCTACACACTTCCTCAAAATATCTAACATCCGATGGGCTAGACTGACAAACTTGGCAACATAAGGGGAAATGTGGGCTGGAAACAATAAATCCAAAACGAAAGGTCTCCGTCGGCTAGTAGCTGTCTGTACAGGTCACTGGCCTATTGGAGATCATGCTGTTTACCTGGCCATCGCACACTACTCACATTGTCGCAGTTGCAACAACACAGCTGAGAGTATGACCCTATCACATATCTTTTGCGATTGTGCGGCTCTTGCTATGGCCAGGATGACGTCTTTGCTAGAGTCATTAGAAACAAGGCCTTTGTAGCATCACATTCTCTTAACGATTCAGACTGGTGTTCCTTGTCACTATATCCTGGTGGTCCCCCGTCAATCACCTCTCAACCAGACTGACATACGTTGCGATCGACGTCAGATACACCTACAGTACACTTCTGAATTTTCCGAGGAAACATACATAGGCTCGTGGTCGCCGTGGCGTAGTAGGTAAGTGCGTCGACTCCCACGCAGAGGGTGTCAGGGTCGATACCCGAATTTACCACCTTTCATAATTCACGGCTCCACCTTTTTCGAGTCAGTTCCTGTCTAGAAAAAGCTTCTCAAATTCGGCGTTCGGAGTCGGCATTAAACTGTAGGTCCCTTCCACTCGTCAAAGAACAATAGCACGCACAACAGGAGTGGTTGCTGAGAAGCTAGGCCCAGGTCCACCTCGGACTGTCGCGCCACCCATATTATTATTATAATTATACATAGGCTCCTATACTTGGTGTAGGCATGGTAGTATCCCGTATACGTGGATAATCAGCGTTATGTGTCAGATTGGTCATCTGAGAGAGATCTTAAACGTTATTTGTTCTTATTTAAGGACACCAACATGATAGCAGCTTTTGTCTTAATGCCACCAAACGCTTTACTTAGAGCCTACAACACTCCAGGAATCACGTCAAAGCCAGACACATGTTAACCGCTGCACTGTCATATGGAAAATTGCCCTCATTTAGCTGATGCTTGGGAGATGACACGTCCTGCCAGACTCTGTGAGAGGCTGCCCTTGGAGCCTTTTCGTTTCCATATCCCCTCCGCTGAAACCCACGTCTTGTCAGATTGCTTAGTTCCCATCCCATCTTCTGATTCAAATCGATTCCGATTCCCTCGACCTCGAGTCCGGTCCCGTTGATGCGCACAGCCGAGCCAACTGCTCGTGATTGGGTTGTCGCAATATGTCACCGGATTACATGTTACCTCCATGTACCTGCAATCACAGATAATCATAGATAAGGCCTGCCACCTCCAGCACTCCTCCACACCAGTCGCCCGTGTGATTAGTAAGAGTCCATTACAAGTCCCCCCTCAACAGTCAGCACACCAAATGTGGCAGCAACCAGACTCAAATGGAAATTACACCTTTTATTGCCACATTGGACCAGCAGCGGGGCGAGGAGAGGGCGATATCCCAAAATCAATGTGATGCCGATTGCGCTTGTTTCGTGATCCCCCCGACGAAGCGCGCAGCAATTTCGGCTAAAGCAGAGCAAATCCCAGCGGCAAACCTCCTCAACGTGGTATAATTGTGCATCTCTGTGCGGTGCGCGCTAGACTTGGAAGCGCATCCTAAATGAGAGAATTTCGACGTTTGTTTGCCTGGTTTTTTTTTTTTTTTTTTTCGTCTTCAATCCTCTTCTGTTCGCTCTCTCGTCTGTGGAAATTAAAAGTTTCCATTTATAGGTTTCAGCTTTAATGGAGTAATTGCTCCGCTCCGGGGTTGGGGTGGAGGTGAGTCTGGGAAATTAAGTGCACGATCTGTTTGTTTAAGATCGAGGTCGGAATTCAATGTTAATTTCGGAGCAGTGTGTGTTGGTTGCGATCGAAATCTGAAAGCGTTGCTGTGGTGTGGATGTCTTCACCGAGAGACTGGTTCCCAGGAGACGAGCACAGATTGCCTAGTTTGATACGATCCCCTGTGTGAGCTGAGAAGATAAGTGAGCTTGAGGTACTAATTGGATTTCGATGCAAGGTCAGGGGTAGATAATTAAAATTACTTCGGCGTTGGAGGTTTCCTAATGAGATAGTTATGGATTTGGTGGGGAGAGGGGTGCTGGGTGGTTTCAAGTTTCAAGTTAATTTGAATAAAAGGTATGTACATTAAGATTTGCATCTTTTTTAGTACTTAGTATTTACAATTTAGAATTTTTACAGATATTTTTTAAAAACTATAGGATTTGGGGGATGATTTCATGGGAGTGTGGAAAAATAGGGGATGATTGAACTTTTTAAATCTTTCTGATTCGATATCGATTTAATATTAGAAGGTAAAGAGTTCCATAGTCTAGCAGTATGAATGAAAAATAAACGCGATGAATTTAAAAAGTTATTGCGATAAGTTATTAGATTAATTGACCTATTTGAACGAGTAAAATTAAGGCTGTTGAACAAATAATCCGGACTACGACTGTTAATCAATTTGTGGAGGAAAATACAGTTCCTGGCGTTAATGTACTCTTGAAGACTGCACCCCAGTAAGTCCCTGGCATAAGCAGAGATATGCTCATATCTGCGAATGCCATAAATATATCGAACTGCATCATTAAAAGCCACCTGTAACTTGTGCATGGAGAGCTAGTCAGGATTAAAATATATTAATTCACCGTATCTTATGAGGGGCAGTATTAGGGCAGTTACAAGTTTTTTGCGTGTGTCTTGCGGAGTTTAATAAGCACTGGGCCATAGTTTACGGAGGCAACCATAGATTCGACGTTGGCGAGGCAATTTAAAATTTTGGCGATAAAGGCGTTGAACTGTTATTGGGGTGGATGTCGTTGTGCGTGACAGAAGCCTTGGCGTCAGTGGAGATTGTTGTAATGGTCTGCCAGCGATATGAACTCAAGGCTAGACCGAAGATGGAACCAACAGGTACAGATGCTGGAAGCTATCGCATGTTTTTCAGGAAAAAATTCGACACATCGGCACACATGCACATCAACTATATTTGATGGACAAACTATACAATAAAGGGTATCCATTCAGGGCTAGATCGATCATTTCCTCCATAACGTTCAGCTTCATTTAACAGATCGTGCATAAAACAAACGACATATAAAATAGATTTCATAGGCACTTGCCAACTGAGGAGCGTCTTGAGGACGATTGTCAAGTTAAAAGCGCGAGTTGTTGACATTGTTGACAGAGCTTAAGACTTGAAATGTAATTAAATAAATATGCAAACAAAAATACGTGCAGAGTGATCCGTAGCACGATCTCTTGAAGCAGTCTACTTGGAACATTCCTCACGGCTATGGTGGTCATATCTGCGCCTGTGACCTTGTGTCGATTTTCTTATTTAAGGTCCATTCCTGTGGATCATTTATTATTTGGAAGCTGTGTTCAAACGTGGTCAACATGGTATTATAAAGTCTCATTTAAGTAACCGTTCGCCTTGGACTATATGTTATGTCATTCAGCCCATGGGGAACCAGTTCTAACTTCAACGACAACTGATGTTGCGGCTATTATTGCTTCTCCAGGAGTGAAGGAGAGCAGCAGACGAAAGAGGAGAATGGAGGCGTTTGGACGTTTCAGAGTCTAAGCCTCTTTGGGACAAAGCAGAGTTTGCATACGCTTTACACGGCCATGTCATCTTAGGAGTTCAATCGGTAGACGCCTTACTAGGCTTATATCGCTGTACAGCACGTACAGTTTGTGCTTGAATCTTCCCCTCCGAATGCCGCCAACCGATCATTGGTTGGTTGGTTTGTTTAAGTGGCTAACAGATTGGCCTCAGTCAGGTAGCCTCTGGGTACATTTTGCTCCGTTTTGATACCACACCTCGTAGACCTGGGTTATTTAAATCCAACCTGTGGAATTTAGGAATTTGATTATGTTCGATATGCTTTGGTAAGCGATCTCGCAGAAGTCACTATGGAAAGGTTTGTCGAAAGCGATATATCTTCGTTTGGCTAGTGCCAGTCAACTGACTCTCTGTTGACAGTCAAAGAGAAAGTGAGGCAGACTTTCCTCTGAGAGAGTGTCAAGGCAACTGCGACCTTCGAGTCTAGTAACATGGATGCGTGGGGCGAAGCCCAGTGCTACAACTATAGCAGGTGTCCTGACTTTCATGCAGAAGAGCCAGGTTTTCCTAGAGAATTTATTCTTGGATGTCCTAGTGCACTTTCTACTAGCTATGGACAGGAAATTTCAGATGATTTATTTGAGGTGGTCAATTTTTTTTTCAGTGTGTGCCTTGCCGGAAACTCCTTGCCTGGCCAGATCGACAGCAGTCTCATTTCCACTATGTTGCTGTGGCCTGGAACTCAGAGGAGAGTGATTTTGCACTAGGGACTTCTCTATCCCCCCTTTTCCGATTGTCCATGCCTCTGGATCAATTGTACGGAAATGACTAGAGGTTTCTATAGGGGCAGCTTAGGGCTTCGACAGAGGACACTTTTACTCAATTGCCTCAACCCAAAAAAAAAAAATTGATTGGAAATATTATTTTGCATCTGATCTCGGTTCTGTTGTTGGTGGTACTGTTGACGGCGGAGCCGACGTAGTCCTTAAGCACCTTGACGTATTATCCAAGACGTCGATGTGGCATTTCCTTTCTTGAGGACAGCACAGATTTCGGTTTGGCCTCAGTCACTTCACCTCAGTCTATTTTAGACCCTTTGGTCTCAGTGTCAGCAAACGTGGGTGTCATCCGCGTATTCTAACTGTTCCACGGACTGTTGGAAGATCGTGAATCTACTGTTGGCGTGTGAGTCTTGCACGATCTTCTCCAATATGATGATGAAGGTCTCGGTGAGTCGCGCCCGACCTTGATGGAGCAGCAAGAATTCTCTATCGTTATCCTGCACAACTTGACGAGTTGGGTCTCTGTATAGTATGTCTCTGTATAGCTCGGTTGTGTCAAAAGCGGCCTTGAACTGGACTTTTAGGGTCTTGTCCAGGATCTGCTGTGAAATGAAAATCTGGTCTATTGTGGTCTTACTTGCCTTGAAACAACACTGATATGGACTTCCAGATTGGTCATTAACGGCATCACGCAGACCCACAAAATGGCAGAAAGCTAAGAAGACATCCATGGTTGCCACAGTCTAGGCGGCCTCCTTTCGTGGGGATTGTCATCCTTCCTTGGGTGATTCATTTCAACATTTTTTTTTTTAATCTGAAGTAAGACACAAAATAAGTTGTGTAGGGGGAAACTTGACTATGGCCTCAAAGAACAGAGTGTGATATTTTCCTTTTGAATATAATTTGGTGTGAATGTTGCCCGGGACTACGCAGAGCAAGATCAATTCAAAAAGGGCCAATTTTGGAACACTGCTTCCAGCGCTGTGACCGGTGTTACTCCAATTACGCAACTAATTCTACCATACTCGCCGCTACATTATACATGTATTCTCTATATTCTCCTCCCTTAGGGATGGATATGGTGTATTCAAAAACAAAGACAATAGGCTCTAAAGACGGCAATGACTTCGGAAGGGCCATGATGCACACCAGATGGTGCTCGATGGTTTTCGTAATACAGCTGAAGTAGGATATATGATTGCAATTTGGCTCATGTGCACAAGAGGCTGGCCGGAATTCGGAGCAGGGCGACCAGTGAACACACTTTTGTGGTTGATGTCAATTAAGAAAATTATAGAAACAAAAATGTTGTTTTCTAAAAGCTCGGCATTCATGAACGAAATGAACAATAGAACGGCATCAAGATAAGACTGAAAAAAAGATGATCAATCACGTGGGAAGGATAATCATGTTTGGTTAATTTAAACTTTCTTTTTCCGGGGTCTTAAAGAACTCCAAGCAACTGGAATCAATCTAGGTCTAGAAATGGATTTGGACCGACCTTCAACCATCGTCAGAGTTTGAGGGTGAAGGAATTTGAAGCAGTTCCTATGAATGTTCACATTTGAGAAAATGAAGAATGAATGATGAGAAATGAAATTTGGAATTGTTTTTATAGGTATATGACTGGCCTATGTTTTCCCAAAATGTTGGTTTTGAAATTTTTCTTGAAATGACTCTTTGGTAAAGTAGTGTATGTATATTTACTTACTTATGAGGCCGGCGACTCATGGGGGGTCTTAGCCTCAGCAATTGCTGCCTTCCATTGCAGACGGTCTTGAGAACGGCACTTTCAGCCATCACACATGATGTGAACCGAACCCCACTGTGTCAGATACGGCATCAAAAAATCAGATCAGAAAAATCAAATTCGCATCCACCTTCAAGGAAACATCACAATTCTCATAGGTCCAGCTGACAACCACCTCATCATCTGTGTTCTGATAAATTACACACTCTATTAGAGTGCTAAAATCATTGAGTTACAGTCCCATTCAAGTGCCTCATCACAGTAGTCCCAGTTCAATGGTTACGCACGTATTGCATTGCAAATGACTGTCACAGATTCGCGCACGCGCAATTAAGAGGCCCACACAACTGACAGGTCTCTTCCGCCATAGCACGCAACGACTGATGATCCAATTCTAGTCAACATTGTTGCAGACCGCACAGTCCACTAATTGAAAAACCCGTGCAACAACTTAAGGTCGATCCTCGGAGATTTGCACGCATTGATACAGACTTCTACTCGAATCACATCTCATTAGATCGTGTGCAAGTCGGGCTATTAAATGCCGATTCAAGGTGAGTTTTTGCACGGCTTAGTGTTGTTCTTGGGAAAATAATAGCACACGGTGGCGGAATAATTTACTTCGAATCGGTCGTAGATGTCATCATTCAGTGGCAGGTGTTTGCCGGAACAGTGATTCAGCATGAGATGCTGCGATCAAGGGAAAAATTGTGGACGGAATTGGAATTCATTGGGCGTGGATGTGTGAAGGGGGAATGTTTGTGATCATTATGTGTTTGGAAGCACAAGGAAGTCGCTCATAACTTTGTACACATAACATTCAAGATTTAATTCTAACGTTGGATCCTGGTAAAAAAAACATAAAGATCCTATGCTTAAACCCTAAAGTTTTACTACATAGATTCTAGCCTTTGATTGTACCTCAGACGCAAGCCCCATATTTCATCCTCACATCAGACCTAGCCGCAAATTCTAGCAAGATTCAGATTTCGCCTTGATACTGATGCCATAGTCTAGCTCTGATCTAGCTCCGTATTCTAATCTTGATGTAGCCCTAAATTTAAGCTTTGCATTGAGTTTATAGGAAACTCAAGGCACGACAGTCTGAGGTAGACACGAACCTTGCTTCTGACCAGCTTACGGGCCTAGCTACCAACCGTGCTCTGAGTGCTATTATTCAGTCACGAGTCGATGGGACGTACGGTTCTACTTAAGCCGGCTTCGAAGGAGCTCTCTATTTGAGAATAATGAAAGTTGGTGAATGTCGGGGAAGGAGCCAGGAACCACCGGGGTTGGCACCAACGCACCAATCCACTACAGTTCTTGATGCTAGCTACAATTCTTGCTTCTAATTTGACAGTCATTTATGTAAAATATGAAAGCTCTCCCAAATTCCAGCCATCAAATTTAGCTATTTGTACTAGATCTGGACTTAATATCTAGATTCTAGGTTTAGATCTAGATCTAGGTATTAACCATACGTTCTACCCCAAATTGTAACTACATTGTAGACCGATGCCCTGACACTACATTTCGGCCATAAGGCTCTAGATCGAGATTATTCGTATTCATTCTTATCATTTTCTCGTATCTAAACCTATATACAAACCTTGATATGATAAGCCTTAAGTTCTAGCCTGAAATTCCAATCCTACATTCTGGAAAATGTTTCCAGACTCAGAGTTAGTTCCTATCTAGAACTCCTGGCCTTAAAATCTCAATCTGGGGATGACTATGATCCATTTCTCTGGCCTCAGGTCCATAAATACTTCAGTTAAACTTCTCTTCGTGGGCACAATTAAATAAAGGAAATCTCTCTAAACTCCGTCATGGTCTTGGCATGAAGATATTCGTGTATTTCAGCCCCTTCAGAACGGACACCCGTACATAGTGTACAATCATAATAGTTCCGCTGCTGTTTGCTATTGAGAAGTTTCAGTGTACTAGAATTTAGGCCTGGCCAGTCTGTAGAATTCAGCCATTAGTTAAAAGGCTCAAGTCTAATAATAGCAACATCCCCTAGTCCGCGACCAGCCACACACTTTGGCTTAGTACTCAAGTAAGAAATTCTAGACATAAGCTTGAGGTCTCCCCCACAAGAAAAAAATACCTCTTTGACTGCGCCAATTATTGAGGGAACGGTCTCCTGAACATCGCATACAAGATCTTCTCTGCCGTTTTGTGTACTCGCCTGAAGCCGTTTATAAATAACCTGATAGGTCCATATCAGTGTGGCTTCAGGCCAGGGAAGTCCACCACCGACCAGATTTTCACACTAGGGCAGATCCTTGAAAGGACCCAAGAGATGCAGATCGACACCCACCACCTTTTTGTCGATTTCAAGGCCGCATATGATAGCGTGCATAGGGAGGAGCTATACAACGCCATGTCTGGTCTTGACATTCCTGCCAAACTCGTCAGGTTGTGCAGGATGACGATGGAGAATTCTCGTTGCTCCGTCAAGGTCGGTAACGAACTCACCGAGACCTTCAATGTCAAAAAAGGTCTTAGACAAGGCGACGCGCTGTCATGTGATTTCTTTAACATCATCCTTTAGAAGATCGTGCAAGACTCCCACGCCAACACTAGAGGCACGATCTTCCATTGGTCCGTACAACTGTTAGCATACGCAGATGACATTGACGTGATTGGCAGAACACAGCGAGCCGTCAATGAGGCGTTTGCTAGCATTGAGGCGGAAGCGGCTAAAATGGGTCTAGCGGTGAATGAGGACAAAACGAAGTATATGCTGTCATCAAGAAAAGACACACAACATCGACGTCTTGGACAGATCGTCACAATGGGCAGCTATAACTTCGAGGTAGTCAAGGACTTCGTCTACCTCGGCACCGCAGTAAATAGTACAAACAACATCAGAACCGAGATCAAACGCAGAGTTATGGCAATTGAGTAGTAGAGCCATCTCTCGAGGGACCAAGCTGACTTTATACAAGCTCTTGATCATCCCAGTCATGTTTTACTGCGCGGAGGCATGGAAAATCTCAAAAGCGGATGAGGAAGTCCTTGGTCTCTTCGAGAGAAAAGCTCTCCGTGCGGTCTATGGTCCTGTTTGCGTTGACGGTTTGTGGAGGAGAAGATTCAACCACGAACTGTACGAGCTGTACAGCGACATGAGTCTAGTCAGGCGTCTTCGTATCGAACGCCTAAGATGGCTAGGCCATGTAGAGCGTATGGACAACTCAGCTCCGGCCCGAAAAGTCTTCAACTCTGAACTCTTGGGACAACGCAACAGAGGACGCCCGCGTTTAAGGTGGCGCACCCAGGTGGAGAAGGACCTCAACCAACTTGGCGTGCGACATTGGAGACAGCTAGCCAGAGACCGTGCTAGCGGGAGAGGCTTGTTGGAGGCCCAGGTCCACCCCGGACTGTAGCGCCAAATAAAGAAGAAGAAGCTTGAGCTTAAGTTTCCGAACAGAAATCTAACAATTCATATATAGCCCTAAGTTATAGCCACAAGCTTTTGACCAACAACATAGATTCGAAATGATTAGAGCACTAGTTTCAGCTCTTGAACCCATCTCTGAACCCTACATCTTAGCCGTATACAGGCCCACGTCTTAGCCCAGAATTTCGGTCTGGGAACTGCAGCCTTGACTTGGCCATATAAAGTGAATGGACAACTCTGCTCCAGCTCGAAAAATCTTCGATTCAGAACAAGTGGGACAACGCAATGGAGATAAGAGGATTCCCACCTAACCGATGGCGCACACAAGTGCAGAAGGACTTCAACCAACTTGGCGTGCAGGATTGAAGCCAGCTGGCTAAAGATCGATCAAACTGGAGAGGTTTGTTGGCTGATGGCCAGGTCCATACCGAACTGTGGAAGAAGAAGACGCACTGAAGCCGTAAATCTGGCATCTGATGCACCTGTTTTGAGACCACAGTCAAACTTCTGTTTGCGGACATCCCTCTACAGGGGACACCATTCCTTACGGAAAATTCGCCAAGGTCCCGTCATGAAGATATTCGTGTATTTCAACCTCTTCAGAATGGACACCCCTACGTAGAGGACAATTATGATGATCCCGCTACTGTCCGCTGTAGAGAAGTTTTACTGTATTGTGTCCTTAGCCCGAGTGGAGTGCCAGATTAACTGCCTTAGCCCTACATCTAAAATAAGGGTAATGTGCTTGAATCTGGTGCTGCACATTAAGGCTAAGACTTAAGCCGGACCTTTCATCAGATTCAAGTCCTTCTTCGACATCCTGCAAGCCACGGCTGACTAGGGTATGTCATGATGGGCGTCTTTATAAAGAGGTTATCTGTGGCAGGGTTCTAATATGTAAATAGATGTCATCTAGGGGCTGAACATAATCCTCTACTAGAGAGAGACTGATTTAATTTAAATTGAGGGAGAGTCAAACCCAAATCTCCTTCTGTGACCACATCTAGATCTACGTCGCTGGCACATCTTCATTTCGCCTTGGACGCATTTCTCTACCACAGCAACAATACCATTTGCATCTCAAGTTAAATCATTATTACACTTATGCGAATAAGTGGTCCTTAGCCGAATAAGAGCACATATGCATTATCACTTCCTCCGTAAATAACTGACTTGGTCATAATGTGTTAACCCCAACGTCGGTGCACACGCTCTGTGCATCTAACATTGGCACGACACTGTAATGACCACCACGTCACAACGACAACTCTAATCGATCCAGCGAGAAGATCGATGGTCGACGAGCGACGATCAGAGATGAAACTAATGTAAGACAACATTCCAGATTGATTTATGCAAACGTTGGACGTGTGTGTTGTCCGCAAACGCTGGCGATAAATTTAAATTCTCATTAGCAAGCTATCGGTTTGCCTATCTGATCAGTGTGTGCACACCTCACCCTATTCACCGGGTGACACTCTGTAACATTGCAACCAAATGTGGAGTTGTTCTGCATGTTTCCCCCGAGCCAACATGGGACAAGGTGTTAACGCGCACTCGCTAATGACCACAGCGTACAAAGGTGGTCACCAGTAGCGAAGCGAACATACCCGCGGATTCACATTCCCCTGATTGACGGGATCTAGTCAGCCGCCAATCCGCTGGCAGCATGCAGTGTTGATCAGGTGCAGCGAACCTACAGAATGACATCCGCGCCATCGGGGGATCCTCGCAGATCACTCGGGTGCGGATGAAAAGTTCCTATAAAGCTTTTTCGATCGCTCTCTTTGGCGATCCCACTCTCTTGAGCGGGTTCCTATAATTTTTCGTAAGCGCAAGCACACATATTCAGCGGACCTCTCTTTCGGCCGAAGAGAGCTGGCTTACATCACTGTCTCTCTCTGCAGCGGTGCTTGGCGCTGGGTTTTCCTCTCTTATTTACTCACCTGACGAGTGAGCGCACCGGTCAGGTGGTGTGGCGCTGGTGGTGGTGCCGGTGTCTCGTTCTGCTGGGGCGATAGAAATGCGTTTGTTAGCACACCAGTGTAACTAAAGAGTTATGTGCTTGCTATAATGACCAATAGCAGGATGATCTGTGGCCCGGAGCGCTTATTATCGATATTGGACCGTAGAAGGTGGGAATGGACAGAGAGTTGTTGGTTACGTTAATTTTTTTTTTCAGTTTTTTTTTTTGTTTGTCGTTTTGATTTCTTGAACTGCCGGAAGATGGAGTTGGGTGTATTGAATCTGAGATTTGTGATGTGTTGCGTTGGCGACTTAAGTGGAATGGAAATACGGCAGTGGCGTGTGAGCAATGTAAACTGCTTTTTAGGGCAGTTATTCTGTTGGTATTTATTTAGGAAAATCTGTGTGGGGAGGGATTTTTTATCAAACCAGATTTTTTTTAGTTAGACAGTCAGTCTAAGGAATCTGATGGAAGATTCAGTGATAGCAGAAATGCAGTATTACAGAAATGCCCGAATTCTACCACTCTTGCCCCTTAAGATTTTTGACTGCTGTTTTTTATAACGTGCTCATGAACCAAATTGATCAATCAGAGGACGGCATTTACGTTATTTCATGAATAACCGTCAAAAATTCATGAAGATCTGTCAAAAAAGCACTCAAATTCGTCGATGGACTAGGAGGCAATCAGCTGTGAAGTCGGCTATCTCTGTAATACTTCATTTCTGTGTGATAGAAGACAAAACTCCGTTGTCATGCCAGAGGCACCAAGGGCTTATGTGGAAAAGTAGTTAAAACTAATCCACAAGAGTCATTATTTTGGTTGAGTCCGTTTTGATAGAAAAATTCAAAATAATGGAGACTTGCGCCTTACCCGCAACTGACATCTTTGGCTTTCGCGGAGATCTGCAACCGAAATCTTAGGCATTCGTGGAGAAAAATGTTATAAACTGTAGCGATCATACGGAGCGTGAGAAGGACGAACTGAGCTCTTAATCTACATTTTCGAGGAGGTCGGTTTTTTTCTGGTTTGTGCCAAGGGATGTGGATTATTCTTAGTATTTTTTGTAGTATTCGTAGCAACATGCAGGTTGATGGGATATATTTCGTCCTTTTCTTCGCTCCTCATACTAAACCACACCTCTGCACGCTTCAACCAGTCTAGCAGTGGATCAGCGGTTAAGTTTTACTTCGCGGAGCTTGTTAGCGATTCACGATGTATTCCGAGGGGCAGCCTGTTAGCCGTGAGCACTTCCCTCTTCTTCTCGATGTATGACCTTTTCGATTAACGAGTATTACTCACCCCAACTGCCCTCTGAACGCATCATATAAGCAATTAGGTTTTCGGGCTTAGGTAGACTTATCGTCTGCCGATCTTGGGCAATTGAAAACTGCCTGCTCTGCGTCTTCTTCCACAGGTGGACATGGTGGGCACAACGGCTTACTGTCATGTTGACGCCTTTGCAGGCACTTTCGATACCCGCTACGAAATCGGAGAGTCACAGTCACTCCTCAGTCTTGATGTCGAGACGTGCTTCCAGAGACGTCCCATCTTTCGTGTCACATTACTATGGACGGCTCGCTTTGTATACACCCTCTTGGTGCCTGCTGCGTCATCAGAGATTTCCCTGAATCCGCTGGTTGCCCTTATTGGGCAGAGTTTATAGACTGACGTTGTCATCCGATTCAGTAATCCTACCGCGAGTGTCCCAGCCCAAACACACGACAACTGAACGAACTCCTCGTTATTCTGTGCATCTTGTGTGAGTGATGCCTTCTCGCCAGTATACTGTATGCATTCCCAAAAGTAAACCTGTTACTCAGCATAACCCATAGTTACTTATCTGACTTCTTTGACCTAACCTTCTATTCCTCAACTAGGGAGCTTCCTTATCGAACATTCTTTTGGTAGCTTATGACCACAGCCCCTGTTCTTTCGGCCGCTAATTCCAACCCTGCAGTGACAATCCAATCTTCCACTGTGCAAATAGGTCTCTTCGTTGCGTACTCCACTTCACTATGACTGTGGCTTCTTCCAGAACCTCCAGAAGCTAAAAAAATCGCTCTTACAATTTTCAGGTCTATACGATTTCGGGATCATAATGAGATTATCAGGATCTAAATGAAACGCGATTTGGAGGTTTGCCCACCAACCTAACCTAACCCATCACTGTGTCTATGGCAATGTCCTTTTGCGTTGTCCTAGAGGTTCGGAGTTAAAGAATTTACAAAGTCAAAAGGATCGAAGGAACTCCATGCCAAAATAGTTGCAAAATAAATCGTTAGAGTCAAAAAGCGCCTGATAATGGCGCATTAAATTCAATCCTTTATTGGTCTCAATGATTCATTGATTTACACACAGAATTTAAAAAAAAATGAATATGACATTTGCAAAACTTTGACATGGTTGTCTGAATCCTCGCTGGGAGATCGAACCTGACTTCCAGTGCTTCAGTCCTCATATTTTGACGGACAACGGCTGTGTTCAGCGTTACCAGATACGTATATAAGCTAGGACGAAAAACTGGTAAATCGGCTAGAGAAGAAAAAATGCTAAACAAAAAAGGGAGCGATTTCTTCTTAAGAAATACGTTTATTTTTATTTTTTAGTTTAATTTTAGCGCATTTTCACAGTTGTATTAAGTATACAGCGACCGTGGTGTTGTTGGTCTGTTCCTCGACTTCTAAGCATCTGAACCTAGCTGCCTGGGTTCGATTCCCCGTACCAGCAAAATAAAAATGTTCACAGACCACCCCACCTCTTTCGAGGCACTCACAATGCTGTCTAGGAAAAGCTTCAAAAAGTTGGCCGTTCGGGGTCGGCATAAAACAGTAGGTACAATGCATTTGTTATTCGTGATGAATAATTACTGTCATAGGAGATGTTTATTTATCAAGGATGATCATTTCTAAATTTGCATATTAACAAAATTATTGACTGATATTAATCTGAATCGAATTCATTAAAGACAACATTTGATTTGTTGGAATGAATTTGTAACAGCTTGTACTTGGAGAAGTCCCCTGAATTACTTGCAAAATTGATGCAACATCCTCGTTGCTGAAGCGACTACGGTTTTTAGTTTCAAACAAATTTACATATGAAAATATTTTTTGTTCAACTGACTGAATCTCATTGTTGATAGAAACCGATGTCAAAAGTTCTCATGCATATTATTTATTAACTTACATTGCCGAGACATTTTAACAAATTTTTCCAAAGGATTTACGGTTTGCGGATGCAAAAATATAATAATGTCTTGAATTAGTAAAATTTCAATGGGTAATCTGGACTTGAATTAATTTAAATATTTAAATATTATTTAATAATTAAAGTTTAATTAAAAATACATGGAAACGTTAAAAATGTTTATATCTTCTTTATTCGACGCATGAATGCTGTGTCCTTCGGCACATTGTGTGTTACAGTGTGCCTCGCCACATTAACACCTTTACCTTTAAACCCAAATTTTTTAAAAACTGCTGAATTTGTAAAATTGTTAAAAAATCTTGTTTTTATGTTCAAAACCTGCTAAAATCGCAGGAAACTGATAAATCTGGTCACGCTGTCTGTGTTGGTTTTGTCTTGATTCAAAAAATGTCATTCCTGGCATGACAGTGATAAGCCTGGAATTAAGTGATGAGAAATGACAGTCTAGGAATGTCCTTTCAAAAATGATGTGTAATTTACCCTGTACGGTAACACTAAGGACACACTAAGGATGCCTTTCATCGAATCAACGAAATCCATGTTTAAACTTACATCATCTCTAAGCTATCTACCTCGGAAGGAGACCAGTAGCTCATCAATTATCTGATTCATACCAGGCACATACGTCATTTTAAAATTTATCATAACGGGGTTGCAATTTTGTCGGCGGAGAGCTGATCTAGTTGATGTGTCATGGACGTGTAAGAATCTTAGGAGGAGTTATCAAGCTCGTTTAAGTCCTCCACCTCTGTGAAGAGGTTCCTTCCTAGAAAATGCCTTCTTTTCCTCGCAAGGTCATGGGAATCGTAGACTAGATGTTGTATGGATTATGTTTTCCCCCCTTCCTACAATATGTGTACTTATGGCAAGGTTCCCGGAAAGGGCTCATATTAGCATGCTTACGTCCATGCGACTAAAGCCGATCATTGATGTCGGCTATACATACGACACCAAACTAGCGAGTATGGGTTCCGAGCCATTCCTTGCGTTAGATATTGTCCGCCTTTTTTTCTTCTTGGATTCCAGTACGTCCGTAACCAATCAGAGGTTTACCGAATTCTCGGGGGATATCTTGTTGGGGCTCTGTCTGCACAGCCTAACCAGTTTCAATGTCATAACGTTTGATCCTATGCCCTTTTATCCCCGCTTGGTTATCAGAAAAGGGGGTGATCGATTCGTCGGTAAAGTTTTGGTTTATCAGCGCGAGTGCCGGCTCATTTCAAGCAAAAGTGGCTGCTACATCCACTTCTGCTTGAAATATACTGAAGTCG
Source organism: Eristalis intricaria (assembly GCA_964034865.1). Lineage (NCBI taxonomy): Eukaryota > Metazoa > Arthropoda > Insecta > Diptera > Syrphidae > Eristalis > Eristalis intricaria. Next base: position 13,654,933 of record OZ035875.1, read on the forward strand.
TCTCTTAGTGTCGGGAATTGCTCGAAGAGGCCCCAGAACCTCCTTTACCCACACTCGTCTTTGAGCCGTCGATGTACAGCATGATTTCCTCTGGGACTATCGCTTGTTTCATGTCTGGAAGCCTTTGACAGGAGTCTGCAATAATTACTTGTGTTCTTATGACTTCCGATGCAAACCGAAAAAAAAATATAGGGACTCTAAATATGGTTTTAAAGTTCAAAGCCACATAGCTGTGAGGGAGACTGTAAGACACCGCCTGGGTTGGTTAATAGTGACGGTGGTTTATGTTTGTTACAGTATTGCATGCATGATTTTTTTTTTCATTCCTACATAGTATTTTCTTAGGGAAACAAAGTCAATTGGTGATGTGGAAATTGGGGGAAATTCTCCATCTGGTGTGAATACATATTATTTCATTAAGTTTAATGAATTCTCTCGGCTCACATATTGAGTCTGAGACAGCTGAGTCTTTCCTCCGTTTTGGTGTGACTAAAGATGTAATGAATGGAGAGCTCACTTGTGGAAATTGAGTGTGCATAAGAGGTGACTTCAAGAGAGAAAAAAGTGAAAACAATTTAAAATCATGGAAAATACTGGGTCCGAAGAGGAATACTTTGACGGATTAGATCTAAATCTTAAAAAAAGGGAAATCTTGTTCAACGATGACGATTTCACCAATTGTTTGAAATCTTATCCGTGCTTGCTGGAAAAAAGCCAAACTCCAGACATGAAAAATAAAAAGGCAGTCTGAATTGAAAGCTATGGAAGAAGAATTAAGAAAAATCAATAGGTTTAATTTTGATAACATGAAGACCCGCGTCAAATCAAAAGGCGATAAGAAAAAGACGGATAATCTTCCCATTACATTAAAAGAAAAAAAACAATGAAAAGCCTGGCACGACCACCGATTTCTTCAGGAGTATCGGAAGGGAAATGTGTACTTAACCATTCCATGTTATCAAACTCGAATCTATACACGTTCTTGATATTATCCCGTGTCCCCGAAAGGACATGAGTTATGATTCTTTGTTTTTCGCGATGCGATGTTTGAAAACATTGTTGCAAATACTTTGCACACACCCTTAAACGCCAAGAACTATAGTTTTCAAACGTCAGCTTAAGGGAGGGTACCATTATTTATTCACACCAAATTGAGTATTTCCTTTAACGAAAATACTCGACTCATGTGACACCACCTTATGAGTGTGAATGAGATTGCTGTTCAAAAATTTGTGAAAAGTACTCAGGAATCTGAAACGGTGATCCAAAGTCTCCGGATGGTCGAATTTGGGTTATACAGGAAGGGGATGAAGAGTCTAAATTTGTCGGACTTAAAGAGAGAATCTGAATGATGGTTATAGAGTATAGGTGCATATCCATGCTCCTGTGCCATAGTCCTAGGCGAGTTAGAATTAGAGCATATCTTTGTTACCCCATCACTGCGCTCTTAGAAAATACCATTCGGAACGTTTTACACAACCGTTAGAGGTTGGTATGACTTTGCCGACGTTGTTCTGACATTAAAGAATCTCCAAATAGTTCCTAAGCCACTCCCGAAAGCGGACCGGAAAGAGACAACAGTGAACATTTGTGGTAACAATATGTACTATTAGCCTTAAATTTGAAGTTTTTTCTTTTTTGCTATTTTCGTCACACTCCAGCATTCGAGAGCGAAACCTCACAATAAAAAACGAGTTTAAATTTTGAATGCCGGTTTTATTTCATTCGCCATTATAACTTAGAACCTTTCAGGAGGGTCGTGTTTTCGCCCATCGTCCTGACTAGACGAATTACACTTCTCCCTCAAGCATAATGGGTTTCTTCGTTTTTTACTAGTGGTCGACTTCTTCGTTGCTCACTAACCAAACTTCACTTCAATGTGTCTCCCCCTTCTCATCATAATCTCTCCATCTCTTGCGTCTCCTCATGCTGTTCACTGGATTCAAATGATATGGATATCCTTTAACTAAGAGTTGAGTCTTCTTGGACTTGCCTAGCATTCCATTTCCTTCTCATTATTCAGACCTTTCATCACAAAAGTTGACTTGATCTGATGCACCGTAAGTCCCTCATCCATTCACATCTGACGTTGGCACCATGTCCATCCAGCAGTCATATCTCGAGCTACCTTCGTTTCATCGCACAAATGTCAGAAATCAATTAAATCCCAATCAGTCAGCAACCAGAACTGTAGCCAATTCCCAGCCCACGCACAATTATCGATCAAAATTCTAGAAACTCATTCCTTGTTCTAGAACCCGTATCGTCAGAAACAATACACAGACACGGAGTCTCATCAAGGCGCATGGACAGCCCAGATAACTGATACACAAAGCAATCGAAATCAAGCCTCATCTGCCACAAGCATTCCACAGAGCACGTCTCGTCTCAGAACTCTATCTGAACTTGCATCACAATTAAGTCAAAGGACATAATGGCCCCTTTTTCGGTCACAATGGGCCACAAAACACACATCAGCCACGATAATTTGCTCTTTTGATTCATTTCGATTAGATCTAGAGTGCGGACAGGCGCGGGATATCCCCGGCGACTCGTGTATCCGTCAGTCCGTTTCAGTTGTGTCTATCAGATGGCCATTGTTGGCCGATCAACACCGGCAAACGGCTCTGCTCGTGTGGTGGACCGGGGTATTTCTTAAACAATTACGCCGCCAAGACTTGCTGTATTCACGCCTCTTTGTTGTGGGTGTCATTACATCTCTCTACCACCGGTAGACGCTACGCGCTGCCACCGCTCCATTGTTGTCACCGACTTCAAATGCCATAGAATCCATAGTTCGGCGGCTTACCGATTTGGAGTTTCTCGCTGCCATTGTGCACACGATCTCAGTGCTCGGGCGTATGTGTGTGTGTGCACGGAGGGAGTGCGGGAGGAAATCAATTGAAGGCAGCAGCTGTCGGCGGAGGTGATTTGTTTCGTTTTGACGGGTTTGTTGAAAACTCCAAGATACACATTAATGTGTCGAGATACTTTTGTCAGATCAATTCAATTGGAATGAGATAAATTATTCGGATTAGAGGTGAGTGAAGACAATAGTGTACACGAGTCATCGGCTCATGAAGTGAATTGAATTCCTTTGCTGGTAGAGGGGGGATGGATGGAGATGGTGATCGAGATGGGGGAGGCAGCAAATTGGTTCATCTTCCACCCACATGCGACTGGGAGAATGATGAGAGATGCGATCGATGGCGAGTTTCACAAATGATGTGCATTTTAAGACAAAAACGATGTTCAGAGTCAAACTTCGCGCCCATCGTTGGGACAACCACCATGCCCGTGGCTAAAGAAACTAATTTTAAAGAGCAACACTATTCATCGTTGTTTCCTAAATATCCCACCTGAACATCAGCAAAGTCTCTTCTTCACCGTGGTCTAATGCCATGCCAATGTGCGATCGAAACAGAATCCAAAAGAAAAAAAAACTGTGAAACTTTCGTGTAAATCACGATTTGAATCGTGAACGAAGTCGAGCAGTTCATGTTAATCCATAAAAATGAGCTTGACATTCGGAAGATAAGCCACACGTCGTTGAACAAATTTCTGAACACATTTAAATTTTCAGTTTGGAGGAAAATGTGATCTCCTCGGATTCATTGCAAGAGTGAACTTTCTGCCGTCTATATCTACACTTTAGTCACGGGCGAAGACAGACTGAATAAAATGTGGATACTCACTCTCGATCTTGGTGGTCAGTGGACACAGTCTTAAGCGTACAGGTTGAGCTCTAGAGTCGCGCTACGGATTGGACGATCCGTTCGGCATGACATACCTGTTGACAGAGACACTAGTAAAAATACTATATTTACTGGCTAAGGAAGAATCGGTGGAAAGGCTTAATCCTTGCAGATTTTCAAGGAAATGGAGCACATTAGTTTAAGTTAAGTTGGAGTGGCTGACTGCTCGTTGCCTCCACTCGGATCTGATTGATCTTATTCCTCAAGCCAGTTGGCGTTTCAGTTAAAGCGGCAGAGATGACTGATACTAATTCTGCTTAGTTCCGTCAGGTTGTTAAAATAGTCACTGAGGCGCCAGTGACTTTGCGCATTGTGCACAAAAGATATTTTTTTTTTGTTACTTTAGTTGGTGGAAATCTTCAACAAGACACTATGTGACCCGTGTCCACATACTAGTGTCAGATTCTACTGACTAAAAACACCCTTCCCTTTTGGTTTGTCTTTACTACAACTAAGTTTTCTTAGTCCTAGTAGCTTACATTTAAGGATTATTTATTTAGTTACTAGATAGCTCTAATACAATTAAAATCGAAGAGTAGCTTTTGTAGTCAGAGGATCAATGAGCCTTAGGCTGGCATTTAAGGATATTTTCGTATGTTGCAGGTAGACCTCCGGTAAAATCACCTGCCATGACCATCGTTAGGATGGTTTATTACTATTGCGCCAAATCGAGCGGTATCGTACGCTGGAGTCGGCGTACTAAACGTCTCATGTCCAAAGTTTGGAGGATGGCATTGTTACAATGACCACGAAGTCTGATACTTACCTTCCGAGCGGAGTTTGTTATTTCTTCATCGACGGTAGTTATCCCTAGGTCCATTTGTATATCACAATTCCTGAGATACCATGGGCCTTTCACAATAGGCCGTATAATTTTATTGTGAAAGGACTGAATAAATCCTCGGTTATTTGCTTTGGTGCAAGCCCATAGTTGTATGCCGTAAGTCCATATAGGCTTCAGTACTTGCTTGTATAAAGCAGTTTGTTGTACATGCTTAACTTGGAGTGCCTTACAAGTAACCAGTACATTTCTCTATACCGGTGTTCGAGCTCATCCCGTTTCTTTTTCACGTGGGCCCTCCACTTGAGTTTCGTTCCGAGTGTCATACCAAGATATTTTCCTTCATTAGCGTACGGTATTTGTACAGAATTAACAAAAACTAGTAGATTTTCAATATTTCTTTAGGCAAAATTTATATGCGTTGATCTGGTCTCATTGGGACCTCATTGGGACCAATGCGCCAGCGTTTTGACCAATCGCTTATTTTGTCCAGAGCTTGCAGTTTTTCAGGACTCAACTGAACTTCCGGTTGGCAGGATCGCTGTGTCATCCGCAAATGTAGCCACAAGTGTGCGCTCAGTTTGAGGTATGTCTCTAGTGAACAACAGGTACAATGTAGGGCCAAGAACACTCCCTTGAGGGATTCCTGCTCGGATCTCTTTCAAATAGGAGTATTCAGTTCCATGTTTAACTCTAAATATCCTGTTATCGAGATAAGGTTCCAGTATCTTATACAAGCTTGTCGGTAGAAGCCTGCTTAGCTTGTATTTTAGGCCTTCATGCCAGACCTTGACGAAGTCCCGGGAAACGTCAAGTAGGGCGGTGGAGCAGATCTTTTTCGTTTCTAATGCTCCTTCAATTTCATTCGTTATTCTGTATACCTGGTGAATTGTCGAGTGTCTATTTCGAAACCCGAACTGATGGCCAGATATTAGTTGCATCTCTTCGATACATTTTTGAATGAGTTTTTCAAAAATTTTGGACCTTATTGGTATAAGCGATATGGGTCTGTTCAACTTTTTGTTGTTCAACGGTTTGCCCGGTTTTGGAACCATAATCACTTCTTCAACCTTCCTTCAGTCTGGAGCAGTGCACAAAAGATGCACAATAGTCTCTTCCTCCTCATCTAACCAATTTCTGTAGAAGTCACAGTAGATTGGTCTCCATCTGATAATAGGAGGATGCTGTGCCCTTTCTAGCGAGTTCGTCTACATCACAGTTCTCTGGAATGTGTGTCCTGGCAGCCATCTAACTTGGATTCTAAAGCACCATTTGTACTTTGTTTCGAATTTCATTAATATCGGTGCTCTGGTTTAGATTTAACAGAGTATTTTCCGCGCTCCCATACAAAGTGGACCCCTGAGCGCCGTCCTGTCCTGGAACAATCTTTGTCTTATCTTCGCCTTATATTCAGCTTGATTCGAGAGAGCCTTGAACGCATCAGTCTACCTTATGGAGGCTCTAAGACTGACGGTTCTGAAAACGCGGCTTCCATTCATTAAGACTAAGCTGTCTTTCATCCTCTATACCTTTTTATACCGAGCCTCGGTCTCCACCAATAAGCCTCTTCAGCTAGTACGTTCTGGATGGCAGCCAAGTTTCAAAGACCAAGTCGGTTCAGGTCCTTCTATTTTCCTGTGCGCCATGGTGAACCCGAGAGCCCTCTGGAGCCTTGGAGTAGAAGAGTTTTTAGGCCGAAGCCTGGTTGAAGTTGTAGCACGCAGTCTATCTTGTCAAGGATATCCTAAAATACTCAAATGTCTGTAACCATTTGCCTTCAGAGGCATGAAGTGGATCTAGAGTCTTTTGACTAGAGAGATAAAACAAGATCAGTACATTCCTCAATTGATTCAATTGATTCATTTTTGCAGAAACGCAAGTAAAGGGAGTCCGTACTTACTTCTGGTGTATTTTAGCCTTCCTGCATTGATAACCACTCGTGTTGAGTGTGCCACTGTTCCCCCATGATAAAGGCTGAGCCTACAGTTTTATGTTGACTCCGTAAGGTCAATAATTTGGGAGAGTGGATGCATGGGACTTGGGCATTTTTGCAAGATTCGTTTTTCAGTTCGACGTTGACAAGCTTCGAGACACCGAGTCTAGGTTTCTAGGATATTTTCAGAAGCCATGAGGTGTTCATTTCCAAGGCTTACCTCTTTTCTGTACTTTTCATTCACATCCTGAAGCAACCAGGACTCGGTTACACATCCGTCACTTCACATGAAATTTCACCGTCACTTGAATGTGCTGCCAGTCCATTCCCCACATCCGCTTCACCTCATTCATTCAGTTGAAACGCCAATATCACATTAAATGCGATTCGTGAACTAACCGCGTTCTTGTCACTGCCTTTGGGGCATGTACAAAACATCCATGGCCCCGTGGAAGAAGCATAACATCTCCTGTGACATACACGGCAGCGCAGAGATCCGTCGGAGTGCGGTGTGTGTGTGTGTGTGTGTCGCTCCGTGCCTCGTACAAATCAGGCCCCATAAAAGTGATAATAAAAATCTCAAAGGACAATCGACTGGCTATCGCTTCTGTGAGAGGAGTTCGAGCGGGACGAGCGAATGAATTGACTTAAAGACTGCTGCACCTTTACTCCACTCTTGTCCTTTCACTCTCTCTCTCACCCTCTCTTTCTCAGCCCGATTGTACACAGCGTAGCACACTCCCGTGATCCGACTGCATTGTCGATTTGTTCAGATAGCACAGCTGAGTCCCTTTAGGGTCTTCTGGGTCTGGACTAAATTGCCGCAGTTATTGGATGGCTATTGGTGACCAAAAGAAGCAAAAACAAAAAAATCAACGACACAACACAAACGGTTGGGATATGGTTCGAAGGAGAGGTTGTGGACGCTTGAGAAGATAAATCCCAAGCAAGTGTGAGATGGTCGCTGCACTGCGAGGGGGGAGATCTTACACATTTGTCTGCGCACAGTAAGTAACAAGATCGCTTTGCAGATCGTGAAATATTGATAAGTCGATGGACATCATCCGGAGGGGAAACAAAAACAGACGGACACGACTTTGGGTTCGGTGTCTCAGCTGTGGGGAGGAGGAAGGGCTTATAAATCAAAGGTTGTCCACTGTTAGACGGGTTCACGGGAGCTCAAGGGGAAGCTGTTGATCAATAAAGAACTGATTTGTCACCGAAGTCTGTCAGGTTCCCGGCTGGAGCCCAGACTCACCCATCGCCACATGAAAATGGTCGATAGTCTGACCAGAATCACTTAAAATCCAATTAAAACCCTCTCCCCACACACACCCAGCAGCGGACGCCAACAGTAGGCAAGAACACACGTAACTGCAGCTGAGTACAAGGAGCCCCTCAGTAAGCAGCGAATAAAACAAAATTCCTTCACTGCACCACAAGGCTACGCAGTTTTGTGTAAAATTTACACTTTCCACCGAAAGCCACACCGCATCGCATCCGCAGCCGACCAAGAGCACCAAGTCCAATTCAATCCAATCCAATCGAAACCAGAGGCATAACGACAACACAACACAACGCGGACAAGAACGACGCTGGCGCGACGCACGACCCCATCGGATAAGTGTCGCACGTTAATTCGAGCAGAAGCCGTAACAAGCATCCAGCAGCTCGTGTTAATCCACATGAACCCACCGTGAACATGGACACACCACCGGCTATTCAAGGGGCCAGTCTCTCTCGCTCTCTCTTTCTCTCTGGAATAATAGCGCCAATTCCTTTTCCGTATCAATTTACGCCAATTCCGTCTCTCGGTACCAGTGTTGGGACACTGCCGCTGGATTATTCGGTTCACATTCGTCGCCTCGGTGAAACCACTTAACACTGCGTCGCTATGAGAGGACGACCACGCGGACGACGACAACAACGACGACGACGAACGACGTAGGGTAAGAGGAGGACAAAAGAAAGGACAGCAGCGCAGAGAGACAATTTCCAATTGAACACAAGCCCTCGACTGGGACATGTATAGCGAAGCATTTTACACGACTTCTGCCAGATATTCAATACTTTTCCCCCGAGATCTCGCGATGTATCTTGGTTGGGTGCAATATGGATGGAGGACTGAGCTGGACGTTGGGTTGTGGTTGTGCTTTGGCCGGGAGAGGTGCGAATGTCATGGGCATGGGAATTGTTTCCAGGAAAGAAGTGAGTGCTCGATCTATCGATCTTTGGCGAGTACGGAGGCAATGTTGGAAAGATTGCTTTGCCATTGGACTGAACTAAGTAGCCGCTACTAGAAATGTCACGGGACAGGCTTATAGCCGGTGTCTTGGCTATAAAGCCGAATGATGGCTGACATTTGAGCAAAGGGTTTGATGCTATCCTTGACTAGACAGATTGCAAGTATCTGTCTGATGAATCCGCTGTAATAGAGAAATTACGCTACACGGCTGCACGGCGCACACAAGGGGTGAAAAAGCTCTATCGATTTGGTGCTTGAAACTCGAGACAGCTCGCAAGTGTTGCCTGAGTCAAGGTTCACTCTCACTGCAGCTCTCAAGCTGTTCCTGATTTTTACATCGACGCGGGAGTGGCCAGGACCAAAACAAGAAAATCTGGGCGTTTTTTGACAAAATTCGTCATTCTCACCTTCCATAGTTAGATCGACTTCGCTCTGCTTTATTAATCCCTTTTTTCTTGACATTTTTTTCACATTTAGAAAAAATAGAAAATTTGAAAAATTGCTTATCGAATTCCAAAGATGTCAGCTCAGTTTCATTTTTAGCTTTTCTTTTTTTTTGGTTTTGTTTCGTCACTTGTCGCCGTGGCGTAGTGGGTAAGTGCGTCGACTCCTACGCAGAGGGTGCCAGGTTCGATACCCGAATAACCACCTTTGATAATTCACGGCTCCACCTCTTTCGAGTCACTGACAATGCTCAAAGAGTATGCCTGTCTAGAAAAAGCTTCTCAACTACGCCATTCGGAGTCGGCATAAAACTGTAGGTCCCTTCCACCCGTGAAAGAACAATAGCACGCACAACACGAGTGGTTGCTGAGAAGCTAGGCCCTGGTCCGCCTCGGACTGTCGCGCCGCCTCCCATATTATTATTACTATATGTAACAGACTACAGCCTATCATTGAAGCCAATGATGGACTCGCGGAATATCAGTATGGCTTTAGAAAGGGCCGATCGACAATTAACGCGGTTAAAGTCGTAATAGACAAAGAACAATCGGTTATAGAAGGATGACGATGGAGAGGAGGCAGTAAAAAGTACTGCGCCTTGGTTACACTCGACGTGAAAAATGCTTTTAACTCGGCGAACTGGTCGCGTATTTTACATTGCCTCCAAAGACTAAATGTACCGAATTACATATTAAGAATAATCAGGAGCTGCTTTACCGATAGGTTGCTCCTTTACGACTCCGACCACGGGACGAAATTGTATAAAATTACAGGGGGCGTACCCCAAGGATCAGTGTTAGGCCCCCTACTGTGGAACGTGATGTATGACGACATATTAAGACACCCAGTCCCCAGGAAAGTATCCATCGTAGGTTTTGCGGACTATATTGCTGTTGTAGTCGTGGCGAAACGGCTTGAGTTGTATAGCAACGAAGCAGTAGCAAAGATAAAGAACTGCCTACGCGATATGAGTTTAGACCTCGCGGATCACAAAACGGAGTCCGTTCTCATTACGAGTAGAACAGTGCTAGAGACCATGACGATAAAAGCCGCAGAGCACATCATTATTTCCAGTCCATTTATAAAATACCTGGGAGTGATGATTGAAGCTCGGCTAAATCTCAAGCATCACCTGGCATACGCGCTCTTTCAAGACTCATGTCGAATATCGGCTGCCCGAAGCAAGGCAAACGATTAATGCTTGCGAGAGTTGTGGCTTCCATACAGCTGCATTGGGTACAAATATGGTCTGACGTTGCGAACAAGAAGACACGCATGAAGGAAATCCAATCCGTCTACAGACTCTGTGCACTGCGAGTTAGCAGTGCATTTCGAACGGTATCCCACGACACGGTATTGGTACTATCCTCTATGAAACCAATCGATATTCTATCTTTAGAAGCTAGATGGCTCTATGACAATCGCCAAACACAAATCATGCGAAGAAATTCGTAAGAAGCCGCAGTATTGAAGCAGTGCAACAACTATGGACCGACTAATCCCACGGATTGAAAGTTGGGTAAATAGAAAACACGGCGAACTGAACTATTATCTTACACAGTTCTTGACTGGTCACGGTGTTTTCCGGGAATATCTATTCAAGCGAAACCGTGACTCGAGTCCGTCCTGTCTTCACTGCGGTAGAGGACGTGGAACACGTTTTCTTCAAATGTGCTCGATATGCAAACGAACGAGCTGTATTGCGGGACGCATTTGCTGAACCGCCAACACCAGAAAACATTGTCCAACATATGTTGAGCTCTGAAGACCTTTGGTCTGCTGTGAACGACACAGCAGTACGAATAATGAGCGATCTAAGCAACTTAGAACGGTAGCGGAAAGCGAATTCGCTACACGACACGTGACGAAGCAAAAAGCCCGAATCCGTCCCTCGCGAAGTAATACCTAGCGGTAGTTCCGCGAGGGAATTAACGGAAAGTTTCCACGGGAGGTGGTTTTAGTCAGTAAGAATCTGACACTACCAATGGACGACGGACTATTGGTGCCTATGCAAGGTTTACACCTACCCACGAAAAAAGAGAAAAAAAAGACAAGAGCCTGCCTGGCGTAGTTTTTTCACGGAGCCCCGGACTATTGGCCCCCGACCTTCATGCGATTCAAGTGAAATCTCCATCGGTAGACGACTACATTTTGTTATAAGCTCCAATTGTATTGCACCGACTGCTTGACGGAGTGGGATCGGCTGGATCCGATTGTGACACAATGAGCCTAAGTTGGCATAAATGCAACTGCTTTTTGTCATGCTGCAGAAGTGGTATGTTTATATCACGCCGATCCTCGGGTCATCATATCAACCTTTAGGTGATTAGGAGTCTACTCTACTGTTGCCCAACTCTGTGGCATTCTCATTCACTTTCTTCCTTGCTTGGGAAGGGCTCGGATTGACCTTGTTGGATTTTTGCGGACCCATAATAAAGCAACCAGATAAATTTAATACTTCTGTTTAATAATTTGAATTCAAATTACGAGTGGCTTAAGACGTGTGTTGTATCGATGGCAGCCAACAGGAAAAAGCTACTAACTTCGCTCACTCATCTGTCATGCCGACTCCTATCTCAAGTAGGCAACACAAGGTGATAGTAGTTTAAGTGGCCAACACAAGATTACAGATAGATCTGTTTCCGATCAGTTCATTAGCTACTTCTCTTCTGAGAGCCTGATGAGTATTGAGTACCACAAAGCACCACTTTTCGATTTCCTACGAGGTTCCTGAAAGGGTTGCCTAAGCTGACATCGTCAAACTCATTTGCAGGAAGGAACTATACGGCCTTACGGCTTTAGAATGTACTCGAAAGGTTATTTTAAAATGTTTACAATGTTGACCAAGAAGAAGGTAGACTGGAAAACTAGAAGACTAAGAAAGTAACCGAAGACATCGCCTGTAGTTTGCTTTTGGAAATGAGTTGATCGGGGTAAGCAGAAGATCATGTAGAAATACATACACCAGTACTTATGTGACTTAAACAAGATGTAAGCGCCAGCTCATTACATGCTTTCTCTGATTCAACTTCACCTTCCGGAGAAATTCCGCTTCTCCTCTAAGGGTACCCTCACAAGTGTCGGACAGGGGCCTTAGTCCAAAGTGGCTGTTATTGAAAAGTGCTTCTCTTTATTGGTCTTTCGAAATTGGAATTTAGTCGTATGTCACGTCACAATGGAACTTGAGTGTGAAATGGAATTCCAGTGGCTCAAAGCTGCACGTTGACTCTGGTACTTCATCAGAGTTGAAGAATTCTTTGAAAGGTTCTACCTGCAAGCATTTGTCTCCTTTCCAATTGTAGAAGCTGCATTGACTTTGTCTTCCAGAAGGTCCCCGGGTCGTTGAGCAAATCTTCCACGTTCTATCTGCATTTGCCATCCTCCTTCGCTGCTTCCAATCATCATCACTCTCCACAGTCCCACTGAATGTATGTGCACCTTCTCCCAATCAGCACGTCTCCTCTGTCCCTCCATGTCAGACCTCTTTTCCTCCGACTATACTCGATTGTGCACGGTGCACATGTGTCATAGCTTGGACCAACCCAATTAATTTCACCTCCACCCCGAGTTCGAGTCTTCTCTGCTCGCTGTTCATTGCCCTCAGTCCTGTGTGCCAGTGTGCCTATCGCCTTTAGATCGCTTCCGCCTTCCCGTCACCATCACCCACCTCACTCATCCACGTATGACCCCGAGAATGGCTTTTCATTTGAACCCGCACATACCATGCGCCAACCCAGCACCACAAGGTCACCGAAACAACGCCGCACAGTCGAAGGGATGTGGCAAGGGAGTGTGCTGATGAGGGGGGAGGAGGAGGCGCATGGTCGATGTTTGAAATCATAAATTAACTGTAAAATCTAATCTAGCACTTTTAATCGATTTATGTCGCACAGCATGAGTTATGGAAGCCTCTCGCGCTGACGTCCCACCATCGCGCGCCAGGGCCGATATTGGGTTGCACCGTGCACAAGTGCATCCTCATCATCATCATCGGAGCGGTAATAAATTTCTGAAAAACTCAGAGTGCCACTACCAACGTTAGTTGCAGCAACAATGCAGCCAACACAAGTCGACGTCGCCGCCGCAGACGCTGCCGCGGCCGTGCAACATATCAGTGAAAACAATATCAAAACAGCAACAGGGCCGAGCAACATGAAGAAGAGGCTGCCAGTCTGCAGGTGGAGGTGGACGACCGATGGGGTGGCTGAGGGGAGGAGGGAAGTGAAGCTATGATTTGTGACCCGGAATGACCTTTCCCACAAATCACACAACACTTAGAAGCATTAAAGACAGTTACACTATATGAGTTCTGTATGTACGCTGCCGTCTCTGGATGGAGCACGGTGAAAGGCGAGGGCTGCGCCGCGCCATACCCTGCAATGATTGCGATTCATTAGATTCACATTTGTGTACGTGCCGCGCTCGCATGCGAACACGCTCTCTACGCTGACGCGAATGCGAAGACAGTCTCCCTGCAGCTGGAGAGAGACGGTGAGACAGAGAGAGGGATGAGGCCTGGACCTGAATTGGTGATGATGCATTCTGGAATAGGAGATTGCAATCGGATTGTTGTTGTGCGCATTCGGACGCGCGTGCATTGTTGCGATCGTTGCTCCAGCTATCCGCGGCTGGGGATGTGTGAAGTGTGCACACACATCGGCGAACTGACCTTAGAATGCGGTTCAGGTCAACGCGATGACCTAGTATATCAATTTATTGTGCTCTCACAATTTTGACTTGAATACCTCGGTTGCGGGGCTGAGGATGTGCACGACCCGTCTTGACACAGAGGCTAATCAGTAATTGTGCCCGTGTGGTGGTCGTGCGGTTATGCTGGGATGTGATGGCACTGGGATTGGTTGTGGGTTTGGGTCAACCTTATTCCTTGCACTTCAGAGCTCTTCTTTCGACACGACTAGTGAGGAGCAGCTACGCGACTACCAGTAAATTGCTTACCCACCCAACGTACACAATGTTTGCCTTCTCCTGCCTGTCATTCGAATTGAGGCAAAAGTGCTGAGCTGGCTTCCCTTCCAGTCGACAAAATGCTCGACTTAAGAACCACTTCTTGTTCATCTTGAACCTTCCTTCTGCTCTTCCTTGCGGAAAGTAGTTCACACACCTCCACGCCGAACCGAACGTCATCCCAAACACACCCGCGGTCACCACCAACCACACTCTCGTCGGTCATCATGAGAAGCAATCTGCTAGAGTCACTCTCCTAATAAGTTCATCGTTGTAAAACGTTCCCTCTCCGCCCATTGAACCCACGCATGAGCAGCACATCCGGAAATTTCTCCACAACCACATCCCACTGTAGCACCTACTTTAACGCACACCTCAGCTATGCACTCGCACTCGTCGCGGATCGCTCTAACAAATCTCATTTCGTATCTTCGAATCAAATAGCCCGTACATCATCTAGCCCACCGCGCCATCAGAAGACGCGCCAAGCCATAAGCCCTCGGGAGCTAAACAGGCATTAGCGTACAACAATCCCGAAAGTAATCATCATACCCAAAGCAGAAGCGACTTCCTCCACCTGGTGAGACAGGCAGGGAATGGAAGGACACCCTTACCCCAGAGAGACGACTCAAGCACACCACCTCAGATGAGGCACTAGAAATAATAAATTACTTTACAATAACTCCAAAGTCGACACATAGAGGAAGAACCAGCCAAGGAACACATCTCCGACGTTAATCATTTTAGCACAGCATCGCATCGCACCGCACCGCACAACGCCACACACAATCGCGCGCGCACACATTGGACAACGAACGATGATGATGGCGATGATAATCTGGCGATCTTGTATCCCAAACGAACGTTACCCATCCACCACCATCGCACCATAAAGCACTGATGGCAGTGCAGTGGACCTGATACGAATTGCAAGCGACTAACAACGACAACGACGACGGAAAAGAGGTGACCAAAAGGCCAACGAGCTGACATACACATTTCGCCTGGTCGCTGGCCCAGGCCAGCAGCTACCGCCTCCCTCTCGGTAATCGTTTTCGATTCCACACGGCAACAAGACACTAACAACAGCTAACCTCCTAGATGAATGAATTGTGCTGGAGGTCCCGGTGCCACACTCTCCATCCGACCGCCAGGAGATGGTCCTGCCTGCTGGCGGCCCAGACTCCACATCCGACACCGGAATGATATTTCCCACGATTCAGATACACCCACCTTTAATAATAATTTCATTTTTCGTTTTCTCGCCCCGGCCGCGGCCGACTGGCTTTCATGGCTTTCCTGACTTCATGGCTTTCTTTTGTGCGCACGAATAGCTGTGGCCGGCCGTGGCGATGGCAACGATGATGATACACACCAACCGGCAGCCGGGGTATCTCTCTCTGTTCGGCAATGGTCAACCGGCCATCCTGGGTGGAGGTGGCCAATATCTCTGCGTACACACTCGTATATCGTCACAACAAATCGCCCTGCAACCGATGGCGGCGGCGGCGCGGCGGCCGGCGAGGGAGCACTTCGTGTGACTGTGTGGCACACTCGGCCACAGAGATTCGGAGGATACGTGGCGGATACAATTAAGATTAAATTTCTCTCAGCCTGGTCGCGGTGCGGCCGGCCGATGGGAATGGACAGGGGAGCCATAGGAAATCGTTCAACTCGCCTACATGCGGTGATGTGTAGTTTAATTATCGCCCGTGTGAGGGAAAATGGGAAACTATCTTCGATATTATTTGTATCTAAGCGGTTGTAGTTGGTGTGCAGAAGGAGACATGCGGCGAGCACGGTACGATATTGCGCATGGATTGCATTTAATTGATGATTTGCTTGTGGAGACTGAGGCTGGTGGGCTTGGAGTGATTAGGACCGACTGAGGGGTGCATGCATGCGGCGAATGAGTTGAGGATATGCGTTGGAATGCGAGCCACAGAAATGATGCAATTTTGTGGGAGAATGCACTTGGCTGGATTTATCGTGAGCTGCAAGTGGGATGAACTGGACTATAGAGGTACAAAACGTTTGCTTGTTTACAGGAAACGATTTCACTTCCACCCACGACTGCTGGGGATACGACAATCGTTTGGCTCGGGAAGTGTGCTCCTAGTTGTTTTATTGACTCACATTTGTATTCGCTGACTCGACTCAAACTCGAACCATCCAAAAATTGCTGCGTTCCTACGCAGAGTCAACCCAAGTTTGGGATGTGATTTGCATCGACTTTCGTGTTCGACTATCGAGATCGAGACGAGGGTTGATGGGCTCGTCTTAAATGCGGTAGTGGACGACTTCTCCATGTCCGCTCTGTTGGACCCTGTAAAAGGAGACAGGTGGTAAGAACCATATTGAAAGAGCGAGTATTTTAGTGGTCGGCGTCCCTGGATGGGTCGCATGCCAGGAAGTTAGCAGTAATGTCCTGTCTGAGAGCCATAGATCTTATCAATTTTTATCAGCCTTAGCCGAATGGTATAGAATGACCGTGGGCGTATAAAGCGGAGACCCATCGTACTGCCAAAAGTCTCTCCGTCTCGCGATGAATTAAAGTCCACTTTATAGCGCCGACGGTACTCGTTTGCGGCTTAACTGACTGTAGAAGTTCAATCATGTGCTAGCGAGTCTACTAACAGTTTTGTTCCGATGGACTAGGTTAGGTTAGGTTAATGTGATTGCCACAACTGAAGCAGTTCAGGCCCACTTAGATCCTTATTGGATCCATTGTGATATCACTAATCGGCAGGTTCATCTTTGGGTACCAACTAAAATATTGTATGGATGATGCACTCCTTTGCTGGGTTACAGCCAATTAGTATTTTTTATAAATTTTGCTATGTCCAGAATTTTAATGCCAGACATTTCTTCAAGGCTATTGAATGAATAGCTGCCTATCGTACTTTTCCTTGTCCTTGTAAATGCTGGGCAAGTGCCGAGGTAGTGAAGTATAGTTTCTTCTACCTCTTCGTCCCTACATCTCCTGCAAAAGTCATTGTAGGGTGTTCCCATTCTCCTTGCGTCTGTGCCTAATAGGCAATGACCAGTAATAATGCCAACTACATTGCTCATTTCCTTTCTATTTAGAATTAGGAGAGCGCTTGTTTTTTGGGATTTATTGATTGATTCCGATGGATTACTGTTCGAACTCTGGATAATAGCCTCATGCTCTGGACATCTTCCCGTTGTGGCACCTTTCCATCTCCTCAGACGCATGTTGTTTCATTTCTCGCCCATAGACCCCACGCAGATTTGTTACATAGGCCACGATGAATTCGTCGTTAAAACAAGGGCTGCTCCATGCTGCTGACAACCCAAGCAGCACATCTGTCAATCTGTCAACCCAGTCATTCTCTTGGCTACATGAGAACAAGTCTTCCATTCTATTGCCTGAGTAGGCAGCGATGTCGAATTTATAGACAGTATCCGCAATTGTGACTTTTCGGCGTCAAACCGTGGTGTTCTTCTTCGGCTTCGTTGACCATTCGATATCCGGGTTCTAACCTTTGCTTGGAGTCTATGTTTATGGACTTCAAGGACAGTTCAGAGGAGCTCGACGTCGGGTACTGTGTAATCATTCTGAGTGTCTGTTGATTGATCAAGGGACGAACCTTCAAAAATTCTAGTAGTCGTTTGCTTTTAAGGAGAGGTTCCACCTTATCACAAAGTCATCCAACCTGAGTCCTATCCGTGTTTCCCTATAATCCTACCAAAGATGTCCTCCTTCCTCGACATAGCCTTAAAATCTCCTAGATGCTGGTGCTTTGCTGTTAACGTGTGGTCTTCCTTCGAGATTATGGATAGCTTCTGTATTGATATAAATGGTTACAGGACGCTCTTACACTCAAATACATTAATCCCGCGACCGTGACAAATTGTCCGTAAAGAGAGTTTTCCCTTAAAGAGGGGTACAAATACCCAAGAGAAGTTTCACTTTATTCAGAATGAATTCCTTAATAATATTTGTGCGGAACGCTACCTTCGAACTTGATCAGATTTATTTTATTGTTTGATCGGTGGCCGGGGTAGTGGGTGGGTGTGTTCCATCCCTACACCTATGTACTTCGAGAAACAGACCATTTTCATGCCTTGTGTTTGTGTAGTCTTGCTTTTGGTCCGTTTTTCGGTAACTCTTTCAAAGACGTCCTCCTAATAAGGAATTCAGCTGAGCGATAAAGTCTTATAAAGAAGTCTTTGCATGTAGCTCGTGCATTGAACGTTTGGGGAACCATAGAAGTCGTCCCTGGTGTCTGTGCGGTGGTAGTAGTAATTTTATTGAGATTTCGTATACTATATCCTTTTGACAATATTGGCATAATACAAACTTATGACTTGAGATTAGTTAAATTTGCCAATTTGCCGAAAAAATGGCCAGGCTACACTAACAAATTGTCGTTGTTACAGTTTCAACATTATAATTATAATTATTTCTATTTTAACTCACCTTAAGCTCGTCAGCCATTTTAAGTGTATCGGCCAGTGTCCCGTGCTAATCGCTGTAATCTTAGCAATTTCTGTGCGAGTCCTATTTAGGAGGTAGTTAGGTTGGGTTGAGGTGGCTGACTCCCACGCATACGGACAGCAGACGCACTTACGCCAAACGAACTCCCATTCTGTTACCATGCTGATCAAGGGTACCTATTCCTCAAACCAATTAGTGCTTTTAATAAAGCGAAAAAGAAGGCTGTTTCTAATGCTTCTCAGTTCAGCCAGATTCACAAAGAATTGGGCCCCCAGAAGTCTGAATGTCTTCCCAGATATTGCAAGTTCATCGAATTTCTCGTTACCAAAAAATGTTAGTATGTCCTGGAACCCATATTATGGTTACTTTTGACTTTACCGCGACTGCAGCAAGGACCTTGGGACTTTCGTGGACTAATTTTTTGGTTGGCAGATTGACTGTCAATGAAGATAGCTATTCTTTGCATTGGCGTTGTGTTCGGATGAGACTTTTGATGACGGCATGCCTCCCTAACGGCGAGTATTTCCGCTTTGGAAATGGTGGCGTCGTTTGGGAGTCTGTGGGACGTAGATATGCTCAGAGTGTGTGAGCAAATACCTGTATAGCAAAGGGGATAGAAAAGAATATAGTAGGAGGAAGAAATGAAATTACACAACCTCGCTGTAGGCTGCGGCTGTTACCCCAATTTTCTTTTTGGTATTCGGTTTAATTTCTGATTTTCTACTTTTCTTTTAAGTCGTCTAAAACTTGCCAAAAACATGCGTTTCACCTCTTGTCTTCTTCTTCTTTATTTGGTGGACCCGGGGCTCAACCAACAAGCCTCTCCAGCTAGCACGGTCTCTGGCTAGCTGTCTCCAGTGTCGCACGCCAAGTTGGTTGAGGTACTTCTCCACCTGGGTGCGCCACCTTAAACGCGGGCGTCCTCTGTTGCGTTGTCCCACGGGTTCGGAGTCGAAAACTCTTCGGGCCGGAGCTGAGTTGTCCAGATGCTCTACATGGCCCAGCCATCTTAGGCGTTGGATCCGAAGACGCCTGACTAGACTCATGTCGCTGTACAGCCCGTACAGTTCGTGGTTGAAACTTCTCCTCCAAAAACCGTCAACGCAAACAGGACCAAAGATCGCACGCAGAGCTTTTCTCTCGAAAATACCAAGGACTTCCTCATCCGCTTTTGAGATTGTCCATGCCTCCGCGCCGTACAGCAGGACTGGGATGATCAAGGTCTTGTATAGGGTCAGCTTGGTCCTTCGAGAGATGGCTCTACTACTCAATTGCCTCTTGAGCCCATAGAAACAGCGGTTGGCAAGAGTTACTCTGCGTTTGATCTCGGTACTGATGTTATTCGTACTGTTTACTGCGGAGCCGAGGTAGACGAAGTCCTTGACTACCTCGAAGTTATAGCTGCCCATTGTGACGCTCTGTCCAAGACGTCGATGTTGTGTGTCCTTTCTTGATGACAGCATATACTTCGTTTTGCCCTCATTCACCGCTTGACCCATTTTAGCCGCCTCCGCCTCAATGCCAGCAAACGCCTCATTGACGGCTCGCTGTGTTCTGCCAATCACGTCAATGTCATCCGCGTATGCTAGCAGTTGTACGGACTTCTGGAAGATCGTGCCTCTAGTGTTGGCGTGTGAGTCTTGCACGATCTTCTCCAGTATGATGTTAAAGAAATCACAGGACAGCGCGTCACCTTGTCGCAGCATTCTTGGCGACCTCAAATATGTGATCGCTCCAACTAAGTGTTGTGTTGATACACATACCAAGAATGGAACGTTTTCCGGTTTCATAAACACAAGTGCCATTTATGGATAATGGCAGATTATCAAGGATTCGCTTGAGTAACAGCAGACAGCATTGAGTTTTTGAAGCATTGAATCTATTCTATTGATTTATCCCCAGTTAATTATGCTGTCAAGATCGGAATTCCATGTGCTTAAAATACGCTGCCGTTCCAATTCAACGGCCGAGGGCGGGGTCGTGAGTCTTGGAACGAATATGAAAGGCTGAGGGTGCTGTCATCAGTGAAGGAATTGATTGGATTAGATGTAGCAGACAAGAGATCATTTATAAAAATGAGAAAGAGTGTCGGAGACAGAACTGAGACTTGGGGAACACCAGCGTTTATTTTGTGGATATCAGACTAGAACCCATCCAAAACAACTTGAATTGAACGGTTCGAAAGGTAATTTCAAATCCATAGAAGAAGAGACTCATCGATACCATAGGCACGCATTTTCGACAAGAGAGCTTGATGTCAAACTCTGTCAAATGCTTTAGAAATATCAAGTGCAACGATCTTGCCTGCATTGTGCAAAGAATGGTTCCACTTTTCGGTGAGATAAGATCAGATCACCAGTGGACCTGTCGCTGCGGAAACTATATTGTCGGTCATTGAGAAGCTTCCGCGATTGAAGATATTTCATAAGCTGACGCTTTATCAGCTTTTCCATGACCTTAGAAAGAAGGGAGAGGTAAGTGCTTTTGGTTGGTACGAGGTGGGTGACGAAGATTCGCCCTTTTTAGGGACGGGCATTTAGTACTCTTGCAACTCTACGAGTGCGGAAGTGGACTTGTCCCATGGTGAAATCAACGCTCTCAAGTACAGATGGAGACATAGTGGAATCTGGCAGTGTTGAGCTGGCTGCAAAATTAGCCGCAAGCAGATTAGCTTTGTTTAATGAAGTGGTCAAGCAAGAGTCTTGATACATAGTTTTTCTTTGTTCATCCAAACCAGAAATGTTTCTATTTATGGAAAAGCAACTCCTAATGTTTTTCTTTGTAATCTGAGAGTCACATTCGGTGTTATGTGAGATCTGAAGAGAAATGCGTAGGACATTCAAGGGGAGGACGTATCAAGATATTGTATATTACCAAATTAGCCTTCGTTTCTGCATCCTTGAAGTTGAGTAGGCGTTTCGTTGCTGGGGCTGTGCTGTTGTTTAGGGTCTTTTGGGGTTTGCTTTCAGCATTTCGACAATACCAAGGTATTGTATAGAAATTGTTAAGGAAATCTGTTGGCCATCAACAGATAAGTCCAACACCTTTTCCAAAGAAGTAGGTTAGGTTTGGTAGAGGGGCTGCTTGTGAATTCACTGGCACACTTAGACCATGTTGGTCCATTGTGATACCCTTAGTCAGATTACTACCACTCATTGACTACTCCAATGATAGTGTCATGAATTTGATCCCAATGGCAAATGGTGACTGGTCCAGATTTGAAAATCAGATAAAAGCGTATTACCTTTGCTTTCACTGGGATTCGAACCGGGGATCCCGCTAATCAGGGGCAGGCACTCTATCAACTGCGCCATCCAGTCATTGCATATTAGCTTCCATTCACTAATTTTAAGGCCAATGCCTACTTGTATGCAGTATTATACAAGTTTTCTTAAGAAAGTGGGACATTTGTGGTATTGGGTTGTTCCCAAGGTTCACTATCGAAGAAGTGAGAGAGAAGGTGGACCTTTGATGGTTGCTTGCCATAGACTCCAAACTAGGTTCATGCCGCTGTACAGCCCGTAGTTGAAACTTCTCCTCCAGATCCGATGGAAACAAGGCCGAAGATGGGATGTATAACATTTCTAAGTCACCAATACCACCTTCAACCGCTTTTGAGACTGTTCAGGGCTCCCTACCGCACTGGGCTCATAAATGTCATATATAAAGTCAACTTGATTCTTCGATAGAGGGTTGTATTCCTCGATTGCCTCTTGAGCCATAAAAACCAGCGGCACTCAAGCGTTTAGGTCAAATATTGCAGTATGAAGTTTCTTTCCGCGCATAGCTTCAAAACCAAATTAAATTGCGTTTTCTGTGTGGTTCTGGACAGTCCTCGGTGGTGGCCGAGAACATCAATCAGAGGAGCAACCGGTTTATTGCCCCTTTACCTCCGTTGTTGTGGAGAATTCGAGAGTTCAGTAGAAATACAGTGGACTCTCCCTAAGTCGATCTCTCCTTAAGTCGAAACTCTCTCTAACTCGAACTTTTTCGCCATTTACATACATTTTGCTCAACTTTCCATACAAAAACCTCTCTCTAAGTGGCAAGAGCATTCCTTATCCGTGCCGTGCGGCTGAAGAAGGAGTCTCTGAATTTAACTGTCCGTGCGAAAGTAGGCTGAAGGGTATACTGATCGGCATTCCTGGCGAGACGGGTATTTTGGGTGAATTCATGGATATATCATATTTTACATACATTTCCCTCAACTTTCCATACAAAAACCTCTCTCTAAGTCAAACTCTCTCTAACTCGAACAAATTTTGGCATCCCGTGACAATTCGACTTAGTGGGAGTCCACTGTATATGTAATTTTATTCTTTCAATCAGAACAACCATTCAGTAGATTTCCAAACTCGACATGTGACCACACTCGATCAAATCCTAATGCCAAGAGAAGTTGTCTCTTCAGCTCAATTTCATCTTCCACCTTTGACAGGTCGGTGGTCGCCAGTGGGTGTCGCTGGAGTCATTAACGATGGTGCCAAATCTTGATCAACTGTCTTCACTGTTTCCAGACGAGATCCAGTTAACATAGCCAGCGATTACATTCTAACCGTGTTTTCGGATCTAATTTGACATTTCAAGTCCCTCCAGTCCCTACTACGTCTCGTGCGCTTCACAAATGACTGTCCCTTCGGCATTTCCCAATTGATCATCATCAAAAGAGTTGGTGTTCAAACTTTTGGGGTTTTTTCTTTTCGAAATTTTCATTTCAAGGACAACATCCATCAAAATCGGCATGCCAATCAACTCACGAAATCATCGCAATCAGTATTCAACTATAACCCATCAATCTGCACCTGCCAAAGCATAAACATGTCCAATGTCAGTCCTGAATGCGAACAACTGGCTCGCATATAAAACTTCAGCCGACTTCACAAAGTCACCACAATCAGGCGCCACAGATAATAAAAAATGTAAAAATGAAAAAAAGAAAAAAAAAACACGTGCACCAATTTGCATGTACGTATGTCCAACATGTCCTTAAAATGTCACCCAAATGTGATCGGTTTGATTTACGCTTTCAAGGATGAGCTATTACCCGAGCCGACGAGTCGCAGTGCACGGGCACTTGCCACCACCTCGCCAATTTGCAAAAGATAAACATCGAGCACGATTCGCGTACACTGCGAGCGTGTGTGTGTGTGTGTGTGTGCGGGCCGTTTCATTACAAATCCTCCGGTCGCTACCGCTGTGAGCTGTGAGCTCTGATAGCACAGCACTGATGGCAGGTGTCAATGGTTTAGGAAATTGAAAAAGCAACAGCGACAATGCCGACGACGACGACGATGATGACAACAACGACATCAGCGACAACGATGACGATGACGACAACGACAAATTCGATATGCCCACTGATATGCATATTCGCATGACGAATAATTGCGAGCGAATAACAAACGAATAACAATCAACCGCCAGCAATCAATAGCAGCGTGCGCAGCAGCGGTGGCGACAGCGGCAGCTCCTATCCAACAGCAAACAAGAGGAGAAAGAAAAACAAAAAGAAAACAAATTATTAACTTACGTCGATTACAATTATTTCTGTTTAAGGCCTCGTACTGATTTCGGTTTATTGCGACACCGCAGCTCGCATTTTAATATCACCCTGCGCTCATACATGGCCAGCACAGGCCACCGCTACTGGCTAAGTACCTCACTCGCACAACCAACTGGTGTGCGCAAGGGTATAATTGCTCAAGCAGATATCAGCACTGGCCCTCTCGCCGAACTCGGAAAGGAGGCCACAGCACAAGCGAAATAAAACAAATGTGAATGAAATAAAACTAAAAGATATGTCAACTATAAGATACTCAGAAAAATAATAAAATGAAATGATTTAATTTCGGTTACGTGTCCCAAATGCAAGGTACCACATTTTCGCTTGTGACTTAGGGTGACGGCAATAAAACGTCGTCGCTGCTCGGGGAGTGTATATTACTCCTCTCTCTGGTTTTGGACGCGGGCGTAGGTTCGCGCACAAGACTGACAAACACGCGCCAAAGTCAAGTGAATCTGACTTGTTTCCTTTCCCCCCCCTACGAAGCGTGAGACGGAGAGATTTATATTTGAAGTCGATTGTAAATAATATTTGGGTCTCTGCCGCGCGGACGACGATGACGGGACGTGTGCTCAGTGACTGATAATGTAGAGTTTAGGTTAAGAGTTGATTAAAGTGAAATAAATTTTGCTATGGCACCCAAGAGGGTATACTCGTTGGCGTTCGTCTCCTCATCAATTCGCTTACTGTCCGATGTCCGATGTCCGAGAGCGGGAATATGTTAAGCGATTTGGTGGCATGGCTTTGGCTTCGTTTCTTTGGAAGCCTAGACTTGATACGTGCGGAATTTTAAACATGTCCCTCTCTCTCGCTCTTGCTCTCTCGCTGATTTTTCATAATCAGTGTCATATATTATGTGGATAAAGTCTGTCAAAACGTACGAGATATAAATTCTGCTGGTTTTCGGTTCGTGTTATTGATTTCAAGGATGAGAGGGGTGTCTATGACCTCTTGTGTGATGATGTCTGCGTTTTTTTTTTTTGAAATTGGGACGGGAAGTGGACTTAGCTCGAGAAAGAGGTGAGGAGGCAAAATGCTCAACTGGGTGGAGGTTGCAGTTTGTGTTTGCTGCAATCGCTTGGGGGGCAGTTTGTTCTTGGCTCTAGGCGGAAGTTCGACTGTCCTTTGGCAGGCTATTTGTAGCCAAGGATATTCACGCCAAGCATTAATATGCTTTTATCTGGTTTTCAAACCTGGTCCAGTCACCATTTGCAGTTGGGATCAAATTAACCGCACTATCACTGAAGTAGTGGTAGTAGTCTGACTAAGGGTATCACAATGGGCCAATATAGTCTAAGTGTGCTGGTGAATGCGCTGTTAGGCTCCGCCTACCTACCTACCCACCTGCAACCAAGCAAATGAACACAATCCTTGAGCAGTGGGTGGTCTCCTACGGTCCGGCCTCTGGGCAACTTTTATAATTCAGCGATCGACCTTGAATGGGTCTCTTCTTCTTCTTCTCTGTTCGCCATAAGGCTGTTATAAAGTTGTTGGTCTCCTCCACTCGTGAGACGACGAAACACGCGTAGGTCGGTTGTTGTAGAACCTGGGTTCAGCCCTGGCTCGGAGTGTAACGTAACTCGGTTAATAAATATTTCGATCCTTCTCCTGATGAACTTTTCAAACTAGTCACATTAAGGTGGGTAGCTAGGTTTTATGGGTGGTCTGTCGATTTTATAGCCGTTATACAATAAGACCAACCTGCTGGGTCCATACTGCCCTCTAAAGTAGATCCTCATTCCAAAAAAGTCACACATTCATGGCATGAATTTCAGGAAGCTATCCACCTCTTCTCTATTTAAGTCCTCCAGGAATACCATTCCAGGATCTGTGTTTCCCGGCACTTCTATTACATGTTGTTGTTTTCCGTTGCAGTGCCTTTTGATTGCATGTTTCTTCTGTTCACACTCGTCATCATACCACGGGTTTTTTGTCGTACGTACCTTTGTTGGCTAGCTTCAGCTTTCTGACATTTGCTAGTCGAGTTTTGAATTGCTCTGCGATGAGGAAGCGAGGAGAGTCGTCGAAGTTGTCTCCCCTCTATCTCGCCTACTCACGATGTCTAATTTCATTTAGAATGTGTAAGTTTTTGGATGGCCCAAAAGTCTCCTCAATATTGCTCATTCTTTATCGAACAAATTTCTGCTCTTGAGATTCTAAAAATTATTGGATGTTTGGTGATGGTTTTTCTAGTCGATTTATTAAGAATATTGTTTCCCTATTCAAAAAGGGAATCGCTTAAGAGTTCGGACACAGTACCACATAAAAAAAAAAAATTATCAGCTGACAATATAAGTTGGTTAGGTTGGGTATGGTTTATGTGATTGGCTCGACTGAAGCAATTCAGGCCCCCTACGATCATGATTGGATCCATTGTGATGTCACTAATCGGAAGTTAGTGTTACTAAAATAACTGAAGATGGGAGTGGATAATGCAATCCTTTGCTGGGTTACAGCCAAATAGTATTTTTGATAAATTTAGCTATGTCCAGAATTTTAATGCCAGACATTTCCTCAAGGCTATTGAATGAAAAGCTGTCTAGTGTGCTTTTCCTTGTCTTTGCAAGTGCTGGGCAGTTGCCGAGGCAGTGAAGTATAGTTTCCTCTTCCTCTTCGTCCCTACAGCTCCTACAGAAATCATTGTAGGGGGTTCCCATTCTCCTTGCGTGTGTGCCGAATAGGCAATGACCAGTAATAATGCCAACTACATTGCTGATTTCCTTTCTATTTAGTACTAGGAGTGTTCTTGTTTTTTTTGGGATTTATTGAAGGCCATAGTAGCCTTGAAGTCCAACAAGTATCTAATTCCATTCACCTTCGATTGGCGGCGTTGATAGCATCTGTAAGTAACAAAGTGTTTATTACTTGAAGAGAAGGGTATGAGGTGTCCTGATTACTTGCCATTGGCAACGCCATCCCTGTTCTAGCTAGCTCGTCGGCCCTTTCGTTGCCTGAAATACAACTATGCCCAGGGACCCGGCATAGGGTAAGGTTGCATTTGACCGCGATCTCCCTAAGAAATATACGGCAAAGTTTTACCATCTTTGATTTGATTGATGGTGTATCCAGAGACTTGATGGCCGCCTGACTGTCTACGCATATAATGATAGATAGCCCGTCTATCGGGTTCATTGACAGTAAGCGGGCAGCCTCTTGGATAGCTTTTACTTCTGCCTGGAGTATACCACTGTGGTTGGACAATCGACGGCACAGAGAGAAGGATATTTCCTGCGATGACGCAAATACTCCTAGTCCTGCCTTCTTCCGTTTTGGATCCGTCTGTGTATACTTCCAGATGGGTTGCTTCTCTGACTACGTCTGATGCCCATTCTTCTCTATTTGGGATGAGACCTTTTACCCAAATTCAAAGTCTACGACGTGCTCAATATAATCAGTATGCTTTGGGATGTTCGCATTCTTGATTATTTCCATGTGACCTAAAGTGTGCATTTTGCTCCAGCGGTTGCATTCCCACAACCTGATCGCTGCCTTGGTGGCCGCCAACTTCCCGCAAATGTCCATGGGAAGTAGCTGTAGCATCGTTTCCATGGCGGCTGAAGGTGTGGAGCGAAGTGCACCCTTAATGCAAATGCACGCAGATCTTTGAATACTGCTTATCTTTCTAAGGTTGAATGCATTTCGTAATGCTGGCCACCAAACGAGGATATCATGTGTTAGAATTGGTTTGAGGACTGCAGTGTGTCATTTTCGGATTGAGCCTCAATATAAGTAACTACAGACGAATTTCGCTTGTTTCTACATTCAACAAAATTTTTGAAAAAGCGATCAAGAAAAGAGTCGTAATATTTAAACTGACATTTTTTGTAGAGTCTATCTCAATTTGGTTTTCGCAAGGTCAAATCTACGGAAAATGCAATTTTTAGATTTTAAATCTCAAGTAGCGTTGACAGCGCGAAGTTAATTGGAGGCTTACTTGTCGAGACTACGCAAAAGATTATTGATTTTGGCATTAACGTTTTTGATGCTTTTCCTGTCTAGAAAGAGCTTCTTTACTTCGCCGTTCGGAGTCGGCATTAAACTGTGGGTCCCATCCAATCGTGAAAGAACAATAGCACGCACAACACGAGTAGTTACTGAGAAACTAGGCCTAGGACTGTCGCGCCACCCATATTATTATTATTGTTCCGACGTGATCCAGTCGAAGAGGTTATAATAGTTCTATATACTGCACTGATCACTTAACGGCTTAAAGTCGATGATCTTCCACCTGTCATTACCTTACCAAGTGAGGATCTTTTCTAGTGAATGAATAGCCTCCGAAGTGCAGTGTTTTTACATTCCACATAGCACACTCGGAAATGGTTATCCTTTATCGTGCCGCTTACACATCGTAGGTGCTATGTTACTTCTTCGGTTCTCAACAAAATCTTCAAACTCACAAACCAACTCTAGAGGCAGGATCTTCTAGTAGTCCATGCAACTAATATCATACGCCGATGACAATGGCATAATCGGCAGAAGACAAACGAAATTTTTGCTGACCTAAAGAAAGGACATTCAGCACCGTCACAATGGGCTGCTATAAATTCGAAGTTATAAAGGACTTCGTTTACCTTGGCTATGTAGTAAATAATACGAACAACATGAGTACCGATATCAAACGCAGAGTAACTCTTGTCAACCGCTGTTTCTTCGGTGGAGTAATAGAGCCTTATCTCGAAGAACCAATCTGATCTTATGTAAGCGATTGATCATCCCAGTCCTGCTGTACGGTTCGGAGGCATAGACAATCTCCCGTGGGACAGAGGATGCGGAGAAACACCTCAACCAACTTGGAATGGGAAACTGGAGACAGCCAGCCAGCTATTTGCAGATCCTTGTTGGTTAAGGTCCACATCAGTCTGTAGCCTCTACAATAGATGAAGAAGTTTTCGTTGGATGTCCGTCTGTTGCTCCGATGCAGCTTACTCTGTCTTTGTTAGTCAATCGCCAGAATCGAGGGGCTATTTTGAACGCCTGTAAGGGCTGACCTCGGGTTCAACTTGACCTGAACATTGACGAATTATTGGTGGCATCCCGCCAGGTGAGGAGCTATAATCAAATTCTCCCTGTCTCCACAGTGTGCACAGGCCCTTGACCCGCAAAAATGCCAAGACTAAGCGATGTTTCCTGCCTTTATCCAGAGCATCGGCTTCTACTTCTTTCATTACGGATCTTAGCGGCGTGGATTCATAATAATGCTCTTCCGTTCTCTGGACAGCAGCACGCCGCGGTACCCAGCATATGGTCAAGCTCTGAACCAGCTTTAAAATGTCAACGTTCAGTTTCAGGCTCATGAAAAGCATAATGTGAGAAGAACTCTTTCTAGCCAACAAACTTGACTTCAACTCGTGGCTAACTCCCACTCACACAATCCACTGACAACCGCATTGACCCGGACCACATTAAGATCCACCAACAGATAGGCACGTCCGCAGCGACTGTGGAGCTCTGTAACCACACAATCCGTCGTCCATCTTGACCTTAAACTATATTTGATCAAGCCTCCATTAGTGGCCGGGCCAGCGGCGGCACCACTGATGAGGATCACTATCAACATTCACCTCGTATCTCTTGCAATGCACCTCCCGGCTGCTCTCTCTCTCAGTCCAGCAAACCAATACAGCAATTTACCTCTCGCCTGTCCACCCCCAAAATTAAAGCCGCTCTCGAACTGACGTTGCAATCTGTACCGGTCGAATGATGATGACCAGCGGAGAGTCGAAATCAAATCAAAAATCGTTTGACTCGAAATGCACTCATTTGCTGACCTCCGTCGATCTCTGGTGCAGGATCCCACATGCTGAATCAATGTTTCTACACAAATAATCCAGATTGCCGGAGCTATTTAGATTGTTACCCACATGCATCTGCAAGGAGGTGGTAGCCTGCGGGCCATCGGTACATAAACGCCAAGCGAAAATCATGAACTCGCGCATTGCGGGCATTGCGGACGAGATGCCAATGCTGCAGACAATGGTTCCGTTCGGAGGGGTGGGCAGGATTCCCATCGCAGAGGTTATGCGCCCATGTAAGTACGTGCATGCAAACGGATATGTTAGCGGTTGGACACGGCGTTTTTCTTTCTTTCGTCCAGTCATCGTGGCCGTCGTCGTCGAAGTCGGAGTCGTCGTGGTAGTCGTCGCCATCGTAGTCATCGCCATCGTACTCGTGGTCGTAGTCGTCTATGAGATTTGACCTGCTTCGAGATCAACTTGCGCATAAATTGCACAGCGGACCGCGGAAATTGGATTCAAAGAAATTAACCTCAATGTCTGCTGCACTGCACCTTACCGCTCCGCTCAATCTACTCGGGGTCGCTCCAGCGCTGCGGCTCTTCAGCTGTTTCCAGCTCTTTAGCTCCTTTCGAGTGTGGCGGGACTAGGTAGGCGATGCGAAACGCGAAGCAGCGGGAACGAGGTGCGCATCAACCTAAAAGGCTATAATTTTTATTTTGTGGTCGACATAGGGGAACAACGCCTCCCGTTCTCCTGCCTCCTACCTCCTACCTCCCGCCACCCGCCACCAGCCCCCCGTGCATCTGTGCGCGACCAGAGTCAGATACATTCGATAATAATTGTGTGTGCGATATGCGCTGATGTTCCTCTCGGTGTTGCGACTACGAAAAGGTGGTTTCGCTGAGCAGCGTCTCGCGGTGGAACCTGAAAATTGAAACTCCTCTTGCGGACTTTCCGGCTCGGACGGTGGGAACTGTGGCGCACAAGGATACTGCGGTGCAGTACGGTGAGCGGTGTTTCTTTCCGCGGATAGATACATTTGAGAAGCATGATCTTTGTGGTTCGACGTTGTTGGCCTGTGGTTGGGATGGGTCGATATGCGCCGAGATGAATGTGCACACTGGACACGCCGAAGGAATTCATTAGGTTAGAAGAATTCTGTTTTCAAACGAAACAGTTGTTCGCTTAATTTTATCGCAGGCTTTTTTTGCTGAGAGATAGTGAACAGCTACACGGGTAGCTGAGGTGCGATATGCTAAGCGAAATGGTCTGCAGTGGTGGATGAGAGTTCTAGTCGCCTTAACACGAGTCAGAGGGTTTGGGTTTACATTTGGCGTCATGTAGTAGCTGCTTTGAGATGGCATCTTGAAGCATTTTCGTTGGATGCGGAATTAGTGATGGCTGGTGCATCTGATGGCATGCAATAGGGAACTTAGACATTTTTCATAGAATTACATAGACGTAGTTAAGGTCGACTCTTTCAGATGCCTCACCCACCAAGCTCTATCTTCCACCAAGACAAGAGCATGTGGTTATTAATGTCGAGGATACTGGCATCATCTGAAGAAGACAATGATAAGGCTTATATCCACTTACCCATGGGGACCAGATACGGCGAAACAACGCCTTGAGCTTTACTTTAGGAACCAATTAAGTTCATGAATTATTGGGCAATCATTCTCACTCCGGTCGAAGGTCTTGCTGAACGCCGCGCTAAGTGTCAAAGCAAAGTGAGTGGTTTTCAACTGCATTTTGTTCCAACTCTTTCCTATGGTCCAGCAACTTGAATAATGGCTGGAAATATGATCCTGACGTGAATACTTGCTGCCGAGATGAGATTTTTACATGCTCAGCACTACGCGGGGAAGTCAATGTTGAGCATCTGCTTTTTTGAACTGAAAGGCCTTTGTGTCGATGGTTTGC
Source organism: Eristalis intricaria (assembly GCA_964034865.1). Lineage (NCBI taxonomy): Eukaryota > Metazoa > Arthropoda > Insecta > Diptera > Syrphidae > Eristalis > Eristalis intricaria. The sequence continues at coordinate 13,686,742 of OZ035875.1, forward strand.
GGACGTGGCAGGAATGTCTCTATTAATGAGGTAGACAACCGTGCCAGTGCGAGGACCAGGTGGTTGGACCAAGTCCAAAAACTCGCCTGGTTGCGGTTGGCCATAATTCCTGAGGAATCAGAGTCGATGTCAGAGGATCGAGCGGCCTGGAGATCTCTCGTGCATGGACCCATTTAGAGGGCTACTGAAGATGTGATAAGCTGAGAATTGTGCTTCGACTCATTGAAGGAGATGAAGGAAGATCAGCAAGAACCAGACTGGTCCTGATTAATTTGACGACTGCATCGGTACACATGCACGGCTGACATAGAAAAATTGTATCACCGAATTTTTACTAACAAAGAGGATACGTCATATCAATTGATACTATGGCGCCCTTAATAGTCGGACAAATGAATGACTTAACGCTTTTGGAACTGAGTCATCTCCATATCTGGCGATTCGGACATTAAGTGCATTAGTCGATGATGTCAAAACCAGCCATCCCCAGCCGAGGTGATCAGGGAAGAAATGTTTGTGGACGATTTGAAATCGGAAGCAGGCACCATTTCAGAAGCAAAAATCACAGCAAAGGAGTTGAGGCAAGTAATAGATGGAGCCAGTTTCAAGCTGCGAAAGTGGACGTTGAACAATAGGGAAGTGCTTGCATGGATTCTCGAACACGAACGTTAGTCATCGTTAGCGCTGCCTTTGGAGCCTTCTAGCCGAGTAAAGACAATGGGGATCCAATGCTGCATTTATCCGACAAATAAGTACTCCATTGTATACCACCAGCTCAGTCAGCTGTTACGGAAAGAACAATCTTATCCACTATTGCGCGAATATGGAATCAACGATCATCACTGACCCCACTTTTCCTCTTGTCTTACTGAGGCCTTCTTAATCGTCTCTAAGTTATTCTCTTTAGTCGAAAGTACAAGGTTTGTAATGGCGTTAGGCTTTTCTTGTATTTTCTCTACTTTTTTTTACCCTGTTCGATGAACTAATCAATGCAACCGCATGTGTGCCCGCTTTCGTATATATTAACACACTCATAGCACATAGACCTTGCGTGGTATTGCAACTGAGGCTTGTACTTGTCGAACCGCTTTAGATGCTTAAGAACCTTCTTTTTGTCTCGTCTCCATTTTGTTGCAGCAGGCTAAGCGGGTAGCTTCTACCTAAGCTTAAATCTGAAACTAACCTAAGCCTAGTCTAACTTAAAACTACCTAGCTCAGCCCTAAAAGCCCGAGTCAACGCCCTTGCAGAGTCGTTTGGCGATAAAGGTTCGTAAAGAACCCGAGGGTGCCCCTCATGTCAGTCGACATGACCTTTGCTACCTCTCTTGGCGAATTTTATGGGAGATAGCCCCTTAGTGGAGACGTTAGCCACAGCCTAACGTTCCACCCTGTCAAATACCCCGAAGAGGACGGCCTTCCCTCACCCTACACACACATAATGGCAAAGACAAATTATTCCCGAGAGTGCCATCAGCACAGAACTCATCGCCGGAGACTCCTTCCCGCCAATCCACAGACTAAAACGCACCCCTCTAATGCCAAAGCTTGTCCAAACGCCTTAAATCTGAAAGCATTAAATACTCGTCCATCACAAGTTCACAAGGCGCGGCTTGACTCTCATTTCCGCCATCAAAACGAATTCGATCAGCAAGAGCTACCCAAGTTGTGCGTCGTAACAATGCCCAATTGTATCAAATCCACCACCACCTCCACTACAGCCGCCATCACAAAGCTGTTATTTATGGATTTTGATCTTGAAATTCAGGGTCAGATCCAGATACACACGCCATCTATGTGCGATTGCGCCCAGCACACTGATTACATGGCGCACACCGTGCCCGCGAGAGTACGGGCCGTGGCCTTGCGCAAAGATGGGCAATTTGTATCTGATCTTGTTTCGTGTACCCACAACATGGGCTGTGTAGCCCAAGCCGCCGCGCTGCGGCATCACTGCCACTGCCGGCCATCTGTTTGAAGAAGATTTCATCGAATTTTGTTATATTTTTTTTTTTTCAATTTTTTCGCTGCTGCTTTGCGAGAGAGCGTAAGCATACGATAATGATCTTGGATTTTCGGGACGCTGAAGGTTGATTAATTTGTGGGTGGGTTGAGACTTCAATCAAACCAATGTGCAGCGTAATAAAAGGTAATGAGAGGTTCGCCCCATACCACATTACCGGCTGCTAGTTGGGCTCTTTGAGAAATCGTCTAAATCGATCCGAAAGCGAAACGAGGCAAAATTGTGTTAGAACCGCACGATATACAAGACCATCCCGCACACAATGGACCACCGCAGCTGGGCGGCCGATGTAAGGCGTCTGAAATTTGGAAATTGATTTAGGGACGATTAATTGTTTGACTGTGGATTTTGGATGGTAAGTGCTTGAATCAGTCTACTTCCTAGGTGCCCGGCTGATTAGCCGCCTTTTCGATGGTATGGCGGTGGGCGGAGCGGGGACGGGGCTAATTACAGGCTTCTCAGACACTTGTACTTCCTGGTTTTCACGTAAATTAGTGCTGATTGGATTGAGCTGTACTGATTGGGGTTCGTTATAGATTTGGCAATGGCCGCTTGCATGCGCCTAATGGTCTCGTATTGTTCTAAGCGATCGTTTGTTGGGCCATCATTATGCAGATGGATTCTAAAAATATATTTGTGTGTTTTCTATTTTGCTGCTTGAGGAAGTGCGGTGTTGTTTTGTGTTCCATGGCATGGTGGTGAAGGCCTTCAGCAGGTGATAGTTACCTAGGTTGGATGGATGAAGTGGTTCATTTGGGAGAGACCTTCGACGGGGGACGTGATCTCTGATGGTTAAATGGGCAATAATTATGAAAAGCGGCAATGCCGGGGGATTCGGGGTATATTAGGTTGAAAATGAGTGAAGACAAGACGTGGAAGAAGCCGACGAGGTTACTGAATAACGACTGCAGACGATGTTAATTTGGGACACTTTGTTTGGCAATGACCTTCAATTTCCGACTGGTTTCGGTATACAGTTAACTGCATTTGGTTCGCTACAAATTTCTTCTCGTATGAAACGACGGAAGATGTCTACTTTACCCTAGACGCTTCTTCAGGGTTTTATTATATCTTAATATGTACGACTGGATGGCACAGTTGGTAGAGTGCCTGTCCCTGGTTAGCGGGGTCCCCGGTTTGAATCCCAGTGAAAGCAAAGCTAATACGTTTTATCTGGTTTTCAAATCTGGCCAGTCACCATTTGCCGTTGGGCTCAAATTAACGACTCTTTCATTGCAGTGGTCAATCAGTGGTATCAGTCTGACTGTGGGTATCACAATGGACCAACATTGTCTAAGGGTGCCGGTGAATTCACTGGCAGCCTACCTAAGCCCCCTGCTAACCTCGCTTAGGCTCTGTCCAGAGCGTTCATAGTCCATAGTTTGCTTGTCCGTTTTCGTTTAAGACGTAGCTTGCGTTGTCTGCTTACTGTATGTTCTCCTTAGTTTGTGTTTAATGTTTGTTTGGTATATTTGGTTTCACGAGTACGGCAAGGAGTAGTCCGTTCTCGATGTCCGGGAGAGGCTGTATACAGAAAAACCTCAACAAAGCCTCTGATGCTTGTACCTAACCCAACCTTTCGTTCATGGACACCTGTTCACGGCATTAAGCTGACTTGACGATTGGCTGCCTCTTAGTCGTCGGTTCGCAAATAGACACAACTTCAGCGCTGACCCCGAGACAAGATGGAAGCGCTCGCTAGGGACTAGGCGCTAAATTCAAGACAATTCTCAGGGTAGCAGATATTGGTGATGGCGCGTGCACAAAAGTAGACTGCTGTCAACCCTGTAGAGGTAGAAGTCTCTAATCGAAGGAGTCACCTCAGTCTGAGATCAAGAAGCTCCAACAGTTAAACCGTATAACTTACATTTGGGCCATGAGCTTGCACTGGATCGCGTCACGTTCAAAAATGTTGCAGGAACACTTAAGCACTCTCGAGATTAATTAGAAGCTTCCTTGACCATCGCGATCTTAAATACCCAGCAGCTACTACTTAGAGGCGTCTCAGACCCTCCCCGGCAACAAAATAGGCATAATTACATTTGAAAATGCTCCTTCAGCGTCCTTAGGCTTGCCCCCCGCTGCTACTCGAACCGATCAACACATAAATTCCTCGTCCTCCTCTCTGGGAGATTCCCAGAATTGATATCATCATCGACCAGCTCTCGGTCGTCAGCTTCCTCGTCTTTGCGGACCATTGTCATGCTAATAATTAGTTCACTACCGGTTTTCGTTCGATCACACGCCCCACCCCAATCGGATCCGAAGTCCCCCCCGCTGTTCTCGCCGGGCACAGTTACAATAAACAGCCATCCACCGTGGAACTATGGGACTACATCATCTTCTATCTGCGTTCCAGCATCAGCAGACGCGTCGTCCCATTTCAACGGCGCGGCATGGCGTGGCAGCCATCAGCAACCGAACGAAGTCACCCCTGCGAGTGCATACAGTCTGTGGGACAGTCGTCCTTATCTTTGCGCAGATTGTCATCCAGGCCTTCAGGCTTTCAGCGTGCGTGCGTAATAAAATCGACAGCACGGTTATCAAATCGGAATCATGTTGGACGTCAATTAGTGGTGCGGCTCGCGATGGATTCTCCGGAATTCCACAAGTGGTATGCCACGGATGGGCGTCGTTCGTCGCCTTAACTCATCTTGGGCCGTCTTGTGCGGCTGGAGGGGTTGCTTGTCTAGGTGTTGCTGCTGTGCATCTCGCGGATATTAGACGTTCCATCGAATTGAATTTAGTACCGCAATCAATTCTAGAGTTTTGTCCACCTCCTCAGCAGCTCATGGACCAGATCCAGTCTTGTGGTGCGTGCGGCCGAGGGCTTGTGGGGGGGCAGTTGGCAGAGTTTAGTGCCGCAGTTTTATGTCAGCACTAAATTCGTTAATTTATCTCCACGGAGAATTATAGCCGTTTTAGAGCGCGCGGGTACAGTCTGGTTTCGATGGTTTCCTGGCGCTGGTCTTCCACCGGAGTGCTGCGGCGGCGCGGCTGCGACGGCGACGGCTTCGGCGGTGGTGGTATCCGTAATGTGGATCGTTATGGTATGTGATTGGTAATGGGGGCCTTATTAGCTGATATTTTCGTTGATAGTTATAGATCTTAAAGTTTTAATTAGAATGGGGCTCAGGAAGGCCGGGGACTGAGCGCCAAGCTACCTGGTGTGTTTGGAATTTCGGGAAGCGCACAAGTGGCAGTTAAGATTTATTGGTTGGAATACGTTCTAGTTGACGTCTCAGCAAGGAGATTGGAGATTGGCTTGATGACTCTGCGACAATGTAAGACGCGGAAGGAGACGCGCCATGTAGTCAGTGGCAATGTATGGTAGCGATGGTGGTCGGGAACAAGTTTATGAATTCGTCGGGATGGCGGTAGTAATTCAAATTGAATGCGGAGGAAGATTGAAAGATTACCTGAGAGGCGATTTATTTGGCTTCTGAAGATCGGTTTTCAGATATGGCCGCATTGAGAGGAGGTCAATGATCTTCAGTGCGGCGACAAAGTTTTGATTGGACATGAGCATGGCGGTTCAGATTTGATGTGGTAACTTGAGGAGCAAGAAAATCTGGTTGACTGTATGTTTTTAACACGTCTGAGCTCGGGTGGTTGGTTAGATAATTAAGTGTAATCCAGTCATTGGAGGGTTGGTTTTTGTTTCGCATTGGAAGGGGGGATGAGAAGCCAGTCGCTATGCCTGGAACAACTTTTTTGACCTATCCATGATTTGTTTTCCACTGCAGATGTATTCCTAGTCTTTGCTAATTTTGTCTAGGCTACACCAAGGCATTTTTCTGTTCTGACCTTTTTTTTATTTTATTCACTTTGTTCAATAATTTCGCTTAATTTATTGGGGGGTATATTTATGTGTTCTTCTTCTTCTAGAGGAGCTACAGTCTGAAGTTAACCTGGGCTTCAGTCAACAAGCCTATTCATTTGGCACGATCTTTAGAATGCTGTCTCCAGTTTCGTAAGCCAAGTTGGTTGAGGTTCTTCTCTGTATGGGTGAGCCACCATTGACGCGGGCGTCCTCTGCTCTGTTGCCCCACAGGTTCGGTGTCGAAGACAGATTGACAAAAAAGTAGATGGCGCCCCCTTTACATTTAAATGTGTAATTCTTGTTAAATAATCGAAGATTTAAAATTTGTATTCCTCTTAAATTCTCCCCCTAAATTAAATTCCCATAGTTACCCATACGCTCAACATGGCTAAGTCAACTTAGTTGCCACGGTTGGATCCGTAGACGCCTGACAAGACTCATGTCGCTGTACAGGCCGCAAGGTTCGTGGTTGTATCCCCTCCTCCAAAACCATTTACGCAAACAGGACCAAGGATTGAAAGCAGAACTTTTCTCTCGAAAAGACCAAGTGCTTCGTCATTTTCTCTTGGAGTGTCCCCTCTTAGAGCGGGACAGGGATGATCAAGGTATAATGTTGGCTTGGTTCTTAGAAAGAAGGCTCCACTACTCAATTGTCTCCTGAGTCCATGTTATCTATGTGTTACAAATACCGTCAAAGAGCAATACTTTGACCAGTGATGATAACTTTGAGCCAAATCTATAAGACTTTTGTATTAACTATAGCGTCATCTCTTTTTGATATAATTTAGTGCAGCAAGCGAGGGCGAATAGTCCTTATCTCACTTAGTCCAACGTATAAGTACAATGGACACATTGTGCGTTACGCCACGACTACCACAAACGAACGTTCTGTATACTAAATCGAAATTTTTCGTTTATTTCACCCGACTGTGGAAATCGCTGCCGATTGAACTGCAAAGAATCAGAAACACAAAACTTGTCCACTTTTCATAATAAAATTGCATTTTAAACCTCTCTTCTTATTCTCCTTTCTTTATCTTTCTCTCCTTTTACTCCTTCTATATTATACATATTCTTGAATCAAATTGCCTTTAAAATGATTTAAAATTATCTTAAGATTTTATATTTCACTGTGTAAGCATTTAATTAATACTAAACAAGCTCGTGTAGTGCGTGCTATTGTCCTTTCACGAGTCGATGGGACCTAGATTTTTATACCCACTATTGAAAAGCTTTTCCTCTAAAAATCCTTGATCCTTGAAAAATCCTTGATCATTGTCATTGACTCGAAAGAGGTGGAGGCGTCTATGAAGACTCATATTCTCGAACACGGATGGCTGTCAAACTCGGGCGTCGACGCAAACTTAAAGCTTTGAGTCAAAATTTGTGGTGTATAGGCTAGCCTATCAAGCTGAATATATGGCTCCTGAGGTTGAAGAACCTCCTTCCATATCGATTAGGGTAAGATTTACAAAATATTTCCATCACATTCCCAAACCATGCGGAAGTGATTTCCTATCTATCCGATTTCACTTCCATTCCCAAGTCACTCCATTCCCGTTTGACTTATCACAGCACACCCACCCAGCAACCAAACGCCTCAAGTCGAGTCGTCCCCCGTGCTCTGCCACCACTCTCCGCTCTAGGGCTACCATCCTCGTCGGCCGATTCTAGGCCAAAGATACTGTTTCATTCAAATCACCACAACAAATCGCCTCCAAGTTGAGTCGAAGAAGCCAACCACCACCAACGCCACAATGGCCACTCGATGGAAATGGAAATAGAGAAGTTCGTGGGCGGATATGAAGCAGCTTTCTCGGATTTGTCCGCGGTAGAAACAATGCAAAGAGGCATCTTCCACTAAATGCTTCCACCAACTCAGAGTCGTCCAAATGAAAACCATAACTCACAGCAACCAGTAAATGACCTTTGGTATCCTTCGGTCACCGCCCACTCTCTTTTGTTGCATTCAGCGAGCAAGGGTGGGTGGGTGCGAGTGCATCGTGCAAACGTTCGAAATCTCGACCGGCCATCACGCTTCATTGCCGTCATCCCGATATCGATATGCAAGCCTTCGGCAGCCGATACATCCCATTGCCCGGCTCGGCCGATCTCTCCCAGCCGCCAAATGGAAACTCGATCGATATCATCGGAATGCGACCGGTGAATTCGGATTGTTTGCGTTGTGTGTTGTGTGTTGTGGTTGCCGAAAAAAGGAAAACTTCATCAATCTCCATCGACCCACCGACAATGACTCTGGTGGCTGGCTTCAGTTTCGGGAAAGCCACTCCACAGAGACGGCCTCAGTCTCCACGGAAACGTCTTTCTCTCGTTCCTCGCCCGGCACTGCGAGACGGATACAATTGTAAATGGTTATTGTTATTATTTGGCGTTGCTCGAGTAAAGGTCAGGCTGGGAGTATAGCTGGCATTCGTGGCTGGGATTCCCAGGTGGCTGCGGCTTGATCTTTCGCCCGGCATCCTCGGGGTGTTTCCCTCTATTCACTGGGTATCACGTACTTGAATCAGATCAGCGTTCAATCGAATCCGATTGGGAGCCGCAAACAGATCGGCAGAAGGCACTCACTCGCCTTTCGATGGTATTTGCGCATGTGTCTGCGGCCGTGTGTGCACGGGGTAATTACTGTCGAAATGACACCATCGGAGCAATGTGCATCCACTTAACGCCTTGTTCGCCATCAGAACTGCACCCATAGCAAGCGAGCGAAAGGGGCTCTTCCTTATTACAGCCGCAGTCGTTGGCGTCACATCGAATGTAGTAGTCCGCGCACGGAAGTGCCTCTGTCTGGCTGCACTTGGTGGATGCATCCTTTGGTGCGGTTGTCACAATCAGCGCGGTAAACACCTCCATCATGTCCGCTTGTGTGTAGCAACCAAATAGTTATCGACGTGCCGAGAGTATGCCATGCAACATGCGTTGCCGCTGAGATTGCCGCAGTTGTACACTCGGCACTGCGTATGCGTGACACATTCTGCTGAGCATTTACTTGGAACGCATTCAACGTCAGCGTCGTAGTCGCAGCGCTAATAAACCAATTAAAATTGTTAAACGATTGCCAGGAGACGGCGAGTAGATGCGCCATCAGGGAACGATGGCGGGCACAGTGCGGATCTGGGTCTGGCGAGGATGACATTCGCAAGAGTATTTTTTTTTTCGGGGGCTTTGGTTGGATTTTCTTGAGGGTTGGAAGTTGAGTGCTGCCAAGGATCTCCAGATCTGAATGTCAGGTTTGCCGGATGTAGAACGTGAGTATAGAGAGCTGCCATGAGTATGCTAAGTTAAGTGACTTGATGGCGATAGGTGTTAAGTTTGTATACAGAAGGAGAAGTAACTGGCTTAGAGCTAGGACGAAGAAAACTTCTTACAAAAAATGTACGCCTGCCACACCTACGGATGTGGCAAAATGACGAGGCATAATATTATCGATAATAACCCCTACCTTGTGACGACCTTCCGGAAAATAATTCACCGAGATGTCAAAAAAGGAGGATTTCGTCAAGACGACTCGCTGTCATGTGACTCTTCAACTTCATTCTGTAGAAGATTTAGTACAGACCAGTACTAGAGGGACGATCTTACAGAAGTCGGTGCAACTGTTGGCATACGCGGATGACAGGGATTGCCAGAACACAGCGAGTCGCCAAGCAGGACATTTACTGACATTGAACAGTCAAAATGGGCTTGGCGGTGAATGAGGACAAGACGAAGTATGTTCTGTCCTCAAGAAAGGACATAAAACGTCGACGTCATGGACAGAGCGTGATAAAGGTCAACTATAACTTCGATGTGTATCATTGGAAAATAAAAATGTTGTTCGAGTTTCAGATTGGTTGGTCTTATGTGTTTCGTTCTACAGTTGGGTTTATTGTTTGGCTAAATTCCCCTTACATGACTTTCTTACTTAACAGGTTTAATAACTTTCTTATCGGTCTGAGTCTGAGCAGTTAAGACCAAGCTGCTTTGCGTCTGCGATTACTTAGTCTTTATACCGGAGATTCGGGCTTCTCACGTTCTCAAAACCCGGAGGCTCGTATTGGAAGACCCTCTTAGAAGAAACGTTGGTCTCCGTGCGCTCGATGTGGCATAGCCAGTGAAGGCAACGGAAGTAGTCCATCCACATCCTGGTAAAAAAAAATGACGGATATAAGAAAGTCTAAATTGCCAGAGAATTTCTCTCTTAAAAGCGTGTTTTCTTATACAGTGTTATTCGATCAAAGGAAAACAACTTTCTTATAAAAAATATATCAATTACAGCACAGACATTTGTTATAGGTACTTTATCCACTTCAGCAAATATTAAAACAAGGTTTATTTCAAATTAATTTCTTCAACAAAAAAATTCACGTTTAGCCTGATTGGTTGAGGAGCTTAGACTCAAAGATGCAAGAAGAAGTGGAGAGTATACCATGATGTCTTGGAGTTCACCACGAGTGAATAGGGATAGTGGGAATCGCTGTGGTTACAAACACAACCGGTTGCTGCAACCCACACACCAGCGAATGTTTTCGCACTTCACCCAGGTGAAGGAATTTTCCCTCACCATGAACTCAATTGGTACGTTCTTATTATACCTCCTTAAAGGCGTTGCACAACATCGACGTCTTGGACAGAGCTATAACTTCGAGGTAGTCAAGGACTTCGTCTACCTCGGCTCCGCAGTACAAACAACATCAGTACCGAGCTCAAACGCAGAGTAATTATTGCCAACCGCTGTTTCTATGGGCTCAAGAGGCAATTGAGTAGTAGAACCATCTCTCGAAGGACCAAGCTGACTTTATACAAGACCTTGATGATCCCAGTCCTGCTGTACGGCGCGGAGGCATGGACAATCTCAAAAGCGGATGAGGAAGTCTTTAGTCTCTTCGAGAGAAAAGCTCTGCGTGCGATCTTTGGTCCTGTTGGCTTTGACGGTTTCTGGAGGAGACGATTCAACCACGAACTGTACGGGCTGTACAGCGACATGAGACTAGTCAGGCGTCTTCGGATCCAACGCCTAAGATGGCTAGGCCATGTAGAGCGTATGGACAACTCAGCTCCGGCCCGGAGAGTTTTCGACTCCGAACCCGTGGGATAACGCAACAGAGGACGCCCTCGTTTAAGGTGGCGAACCCAGGTGGAGAAGGACCTCAACCAACTTGGCGTGCGACACTGGAGACAGCTAGCCAGAGACCGTGCTAGCTGGAGAGTTATGCCAAAGAGTTATGCCAGGAGTTATGCCAAAGAGTAACCTGACGAGTTTTTGGACTTGGCCATATCATCTCATCCTGGGTCTGGCAAGCGGCCGCCTACCTGATGGAATAGCATTCAAGGCACGCCTCGAAAGTCGTGGTGTGGGGACATTCGTGCAACGTGACCAAATCATCGAAGCATACTGTTCTGACAAGAAATTTCAACACCATCTCATCAGCTTGAATTTTCGATCTGTTTCTTTCGATCAATATCAAAATTTTAGAATCAGCACAGGCCACAAATCTATAGAGCCCGTGCTGAAGTTCCGCCTGAGGATAACTAAGTTATCTGCCAAAGGACGATGACTTACCGTCAACTCTCCGAATGTGAAATATTCCTCGCCTTGGCCGCATCAACCCAAAGTTCGTCAGTGATGTGTGTTGGTCTTGGTTTCGATTTCAATCACACTATTTTGTTCGTCGATTTTTGTTGCATATATTCGTTCAGCTTGAAGGTGTAGTTCACCTGGTCAAAAAATCTTGAAAATGAAACTTTTTAACATTTTGCCTCAAATTTACTTTCTTGTCTCGTGTTGTCTTATAAGCGTTTTTCTTATAATATATAAATCACGGATATAAGAAAGAAACGACATCGACGTCTTGGACAGAGCATCATAAAGGTCAACTATAACTTCGAGGTGGTTAAGGAGTTTGTGTACCTCTGCTCCGGATACAAGCAACCCCTGTAATAGCAAAACACTTTCAATAGCAACACATTCAAATCAGCTGGGATTTGCGAACGCCGCCCTAAGCCTACCTAAGGTTCCCGCTTAATAGGAATTTCATTGAAAGCCGCTTATAAGCAACACAATTTTATACCCATGCGTATGTGCTATTATCCGGGGAGCACTGTAAACAGAAAGAACGACATCAGTACCGAGATCGAACGCAGAACAGCTCTTGCCAACCACGCCATTTCTTCGGGATCAAGAGGCAATTGAGTAATATACCCGCTTTTCGAAGGAACTGCCTTTTAACTTTTGTGTAAGCGACTGATCAAAGACGTCGCACAAAGAACCAATTCTGGGACACTAACATCAATGGTAATAGATAAAAAGCTTTGAGTCTTGGACAAGACCAAGAAGCGTTCCATGCCACATCACCTTGGATAAAATATCATCATCTCCAGCTGCAATTTTGAGGTGTATTGAATAGGAATTTGCCTACCTCGGGCAAACTCTTCGAAAGAAAAATTCTATCTCAGATACATCGTCTACGAGGAAGGTAAGCAGGAGAAGACCCAACCGCGAACTCTACGAGCTGTGCAATAAATGACGGATATAAGAAAGCCACATATGAGACAGAAACGCTTATAAAAATGAATGTTGACTGTCTAAAGCATTTTCCAATAAGACTACGTGTTAAATTCAGTTCTTATAAGAAACACGCTTATAAGAAAAACACGGAACAAGAAACTAAATTTGAGCGATAAAGACGATCTCGATGACGAAAATACCATCACTTTGGGTTGATAGAGAAAAGCTTGTTAATAAAATTGTTAATGAGGAAACTGAATATGATGTGGAATATTTGCACTCATCCTTTGTGACCTCGTCAAGGGTGCGTCTTGTCGTCCCATTATATGTGTGGACTGGATGTATCAGTACGGCCAAGGCGAGCAATATTCCACATTGGGGGAGTTGACGGTAAGTCATCGTCTTTGTGCAGTTGACTCAGCTAGATTCACATCCTCCCGATAGAACTTCAGCATAAGCTGTATAGATTTGTGTACTGTGCTGATTCTGGGATGAAGATTATTATTTTAAAATTTTCAGAAAGCCTGTTCAGCGTTATAGCAGATTGAGAAGTGTAAGTACCTCGGGCTATTTTTCACGAGTGATGCGAGGAAAGTAGCTAGGCAGGGTCAATTTTTAAACTGCTTGGACGATTTCTAATCAGGAAGGCCAAGGCGGTGCCAAAGAAAAGTTAGCGGTTTTCAACTTAGTATTTATTCCAACACTCACCAATGGCCATAGAATTTGAATATAAGATCGCGTATACAAGCTTTTTTTTTTGGTCATGTGGCACGAATGTCCCCACACCACGACTTCCGAGGCGTGCCTTAAATGCGATTCCATCAGCTAGACGGCCGCTTGCTAGACCCGGCATGAGGTGGTTGGAGCAAGTCCACAACTCGCAAGGTTTCTCTTTGGAATAACTTCTGATGGTCTTAGAGTTAGTAGCGGAGGGTCGATGCTTGTAGATAACTCCGCCTGCCCCTTACCACCCCGCTCCCCCACCGCCTGTCTAGAAAAAACTTCTCAACTTCGCCATTAAACTGTAAGTCCCATCCAATCGTGAAAGACTCTCATGAAAGGACAATAGCATGCACAACACGAGTGGTTGCTGTAGAAGCTAGGCCCAAATCCGGTCTCGTCGCGCCACCCATATTATTATTATAAAATAAATCTGTATAAGAAAACACTCTTATATGAAACAAATGCCCTGGCATTGCAGACTTTCTTATATTCATCATTTACTGAACCAGGATGAGGATGTAGTCCGGTAGGAAAAAGCCGTTTCCTGCACTGGCTAGGCCACATCGAGCGCATGGACAGCAATGCTCCGAATCCGAGCCTCCGGGTTTCGAGCGGGAGAGAAGCCCTCGAATCTATGGTATAACGATCAAGTAATCGCAGATTTTAATCAGCTTGGTCTTGATTAATAAAGCTCGGACCGATAGCAAGTAATTAAACCTGATATGATGAACAATAAAACCAACTATAAAATGAAACAAGATACACCAACCAATTTGAAACTGGAACAACTTTTTTATTTGCCTTTACATCTAATAATCGAGTATTTGGATTTCTGATTCCAACGAGGTGCAGCGACTGCGCATACTGCTAGGCAAACTATAAACTATCACTTTCCACATAACAACACGCACCCTTTAGTCTTCACTGGAAAAGAGCGATTGGGTGTCTTGGTGATGTGAACTGGGCACCACGATCATCTGGTCTTATTCTGTGAATCTGCGACAAGGAGCGTGTTTTTGCACACAATCCACAAACTGTCAACACAAACAAATATTTGTCAAGTTATGGTTGAGCTATTGCCTACTTTGTGTTGAGAAGTAATCGAAAATGGCATTATCAACATTGCGTCATGCAAAAGAAGATGATTTACCTTCGACGTTTCTAATGGAAACATTCCGCGCATCGACTGTTACAACTCCCAGACCCAATTTAAAATGGAAAAAGGAGGTTACAAGACGCACCCTTATCCAACGCTCACGATGAAAGGTGTTTTTTTTTTTAACGCCGTTAACCGAAACTTAGCTATAGAGACTGTGTATAGAGACTGAATAGCCATCAAAAGAGGACCATCAATCCCATTCTACTACAAAACATGCCAAAGGTTAGATACTTTGATGAATTCGGTCGCTTGCTTTTTCCAAATCTACAAAACAGCTGTGGATCAGTTTGGCACAGTTCTCGAGCTGGTCGGTTTTATTTCTACCGGTACGAAACCTGATTCAAGTGATCTAAGATAATAAGCAGGACAATTTTAATATGGACTGACCATCAAATCGTATTATCTCAAGGGTTAATGATATCCCAAGTCTCAATAGATCATGGGGGGCAGTCCTAGTAATCATGTCCGGCGTATGGAATTTCAGCATCACGATCGGGCCATGAGTTGTAAAGGGAACTCTGGTCTTATACCTACAATATCTTCTCTGCACTTTATGTACCAGCCAATGGTCTGATACGTTCTTGCAAATGTGGTTTCAGGGCATTGAACTTCACAATAGAGAGAGAGAGGCGACTAATCACTATGTACGATTTGAACGAACTGACAAAAGCCATGGGTGATCGCCTTCAGTGCCTGGTTCTCCGGGAGCTTAAAAATCTTTGAAGCCCTTGAGATAGATATTGAAATAGATAAGACGTGATAGCATCAGCAAGCCTCAGAGGATCAATTGAAGATCATCATAAGTCTGAACAGTTGTAACGATCACTCGGTGGGTACCTGAGCGTGATTCACAGAGCATTTCAATTGAAGACCAACCTTAATCAACGACGCCTTGCTTAAATCAGTTGTTACCATTCTAAGAAGTGTGGCTTCAAAATAATTCGAATCTTACGTTCAAATGAAACTTAAAACAAAGGACAACGCTGTGAGCTCATTAATCAAGTCCAATCGATGAAAACATCCCCGACACACTCGCCTTGAGCTGCACCACCTGGCTGCTGCTTGTTCACTCGAATATTAATAATTCATTGTGTACTGCCAATCTTGGTCAACATACGAGGACACAACGATGACAACGCCGACAACGACGACGATCAGACGAAGCAGACAACAACGGTGCACGACCATCAACGAAGTGTAGTCCTTTTTGATTGCCTCCTCTTGACCAACCACAGAACAAGGCACTGAATTATGGCTGTAGCCAACAAAAAGATCACGAAAATCAGGCTCAGCACACACGCGCACCCAGTGTACAGAAGCGTAAATTACTGCACTCCAGGTAGCCGGCATCCGCAGTGCTTCTGTTCTGGACCGAATCCGCAAGTCCAAATAAAGTGGCAATACGAAGTCATTGCTTCAGCCCCTCGGGCGGACAAAGGCCAACACCAAACGCTGAATTCCACAGCGGTGTGTGTGTCGTCGTACAGCCGCGCCGCGCCGCTCCGCCGTACAGCCCCCTTGGAGCCTTTTAATTTAAACCGAGCCACCAGAGAGAGCCCCTGCCCAGAGCGACAGAGGCGGGACACTGCCGGGACAGGCGGAATCGAATATTTCGTGCATCTTTTACAAATTATGGTTAATTAAAATTTCTGTATTAAATATGACACAATGCTCTGAATTCCAATGAAGATCGAACCGAGCGATCTGACCGATCTGACGGGCAGGGATCACGTCCGACGGAGTGTTGTGTGCGGCGGATCCTGGAGATGGACGCTGCTGCTGGGGAATATTTCGCGTGTCTGTTTGGCAATTCTTTAGACGCGATACGATCTGATCGATATGGTGATGGACCTATACAAAGTCGATCAGTTTTTGGGCTTAACTCGACGGCGTAGCGGATGTTGGTGTTGGTGTTGGTGCCTGGTGCCTGGTGCCTGGTGCTTGGTGCTGGTGCTCGTTGTGGTGCTGGTCGAAGCCATGAATAAGTGTCCTCGATCGTCGATCGTAATTATTTCGATTGAGAGTCAGAGATAAATGCCTCCGCGAAAGGATTTCAAACAGCGTGCGTGTGTGCGCAACCGGCGGAGACGACCGACAGCAACATGGAACGACAGACGATCAATTGCTGCTGCCCGATCGCGGTCATTGATATTGATATATTCCGATGGAATATTAATAATGTTAAATTGTATTTTTAATTAACCGATGATATATAGAATATCACACGGATACGTGTGGTTTGCCTTTGATGGGCGATCGTTGTGTACCCTGGCAGGGATGTTGGGCATTGTTCGATTGGGCCGTCGTCTGGCGATGGTCGGGGGCATGCGGTACGGCGGCGTCCATATATGGATCGAGATCACTTTGATGATCGACATACAGCCGAAATAATTTTCGAATATTTCATTTTGCTGACTGTGCGCTGGTATTGCTTGCGTTTTGGGTTTCTTTATGAATTTGCAGCCAATGTCGTTGAACAATGCTCTGCAGACAGTCACTGATGGAAGTTAACTGTCGCTTGAAAAATATGCGCTGGTCACTAGTGAGGGTGGTGGGGCTTGGGGCGTTGTTTAGTGTTCAAGAGGTGAGACACGAATTTGTGCATTTTGAATAATTTGGAGCTTGGTGTAAATTGACTCTCCACAAATTCGAGATTTTTGAAACAAACAGCTGTTTCAAAACACTGTTTTTTTCAAAACAGCCAAATTTTACTATCATTCCCTAACATTCATTCCCTCACCTAAACATCCAGAAAGGGACTTGGCGGTCTTCTGATCAATCAACCGTCACTCAGATTGACACTGTGATCGTCGTCAAAGGGACTTGGCGGTCTTCTGATCAATCAACCGTCAACCAGATTGATCACACTGTGAACGTCATTTCTCCAGTATTCTCGATGTGCGAACATTCCGAGGAGTCAACCTTGATCCGGATAATTTCCTTGTTGTAGCCAAGGTAAGAACACGGCTAATAATAGGACAACGGAGTAGAGCAAGGCAAAACAAATTGACGTGGGAAAGCTACCGCTAAGAACTTTGCCGATCAAGTCTTTCTGCAGCTCTCAAAGAGTCCAACCCTGCCAGGCGAAACAATCGAAGAAGAATACAACCGTTGTCGAAACGCCATCAGAGAAGCTGCCTCTGGGTTTTAAAACGCAGGCGATTTCAGCGAAGCAAGCAGCAATAAAGGCGATGCTGGATAGAACAACGAGAGCGGTTAATAAGCCCTGGGAACTTTAAAGAAGTTTCTTCTCAAAAGGAAAAAGTAAACCTTATCTCATCCTTGCGTAGAAAACTACGCAAGAGCAACTTTTTGTCTTATTTTCTTTTTCAAAAAATCACATATTGGAAACTTCCGAAATTTTCAGACTTTATTACAATCCTTATTTTACGCAATTCCTCTTGCGTTGAATTAAACTAAAATACCACATGCGTGGAAATCTAAGCACAATTGAAGATGAGATGAGGGTTAAGAACTTGAGAAAAACGCACGATCGAGGTAATGGAGAGGTGAAACGGCAGAAATGATGTCCGAAAGTTCTACCAACAACAATCCAATGGGTAGAAAATTCGGACAGAAGTCTGTCGTGACGAACAGGGACAACTTGTAGTAGAGTCGCAACCGATATTTAGAATCCGGTGTGTTAACTTCTGTAGAATATTAAACGGCGAGGAACACCTCAACACCGGTATGACTCCACACAATTGACGATTATCGACAAGATATCCGTCCCCCGACCTAGACGAAGTCTAGATAGTGATATCGAGTCTAAAATTGAATAAAGCTGCTGGTGCAGACGGACTGCCTGCGGAACTGTTTAAGGCAGTTGAAGAGGAGCTGGTAAGGTACATGCACCAACTCATCTGTACGATTAGGTTGGAGGAGCATGCATGCCCGACGAGTGGAATCTCAGTATCGTTTGCTTGATTGACAAGAAAGGAGACCCCTTCAACTGCGCCAACTACCGAGAGATAAGTCTCCTCAACATGGCCTATAAGATCCCCTCTGCTATTTTATGTGTGCGCCACTCGTCAATAATCTGATAGATCATTACCCGCGCGGCTTCAGTCGGGGGAAGGCCACCATCGACTAAATTTTCACATTGCGGCAGAACCTGGAGAAAACCCAAGATATGCAGATCAACTCCCACCACCTATTCATCGATTTCAAGGCCCCATATGACAGCTTGCATAGAGACGAGCTATTCAGCGTCACGTGTAGTTTCGACAATCCTGCCAAACTTGCCAGGTTGTGCAGGATGACGATAGAGACTTCTCGCTGTTCCATCAAGGTCGAAAGCAAGCTTACCCAGACCTTTAATGTCAAAAAGGACAAGGCGAAGTGTTGTCATGTGACTTTTTCAACAGTATTCTTGAGAAGATCGTGCAGAACTCACACGCTAACACAAGAGGCACAATCTTCCAAGAGCCCGTGCAAGTGCTAGCATACGCGGATGACATTGACGTGATTGGTCGAACACAGCGAGCCGTCAATGAAGCGTTTGCTGGTAAAATGGTTTCAGCGGTGAACGAGGGCAAACGAAGTATATGCTGTCATCAAGAAAGGACGCACACCATCGACGACTTGGCCAGAACGTCACCATAGGCAGCTATAACTTCGAGGTAGTGAAGGCCTTCGTATACCTCTGCTCGCAAGTAAACAGTAGGAACAACACCAGTAACGAGATTAAACGCCGAATTACACTTGCCAATCGCTGTTTCTATGGGCTCAAGAGGCGATTGAGTAGTAGAGCCAACTGTCGCAAGACCAAGCTGACTTTAAACAAGACCTTGATCATCCCTGTCCTGCTGTACGGCGCGGAATCCTGGACAATGTCAAAAGCGGATGAAGCCCTTGGTTTTTTTGGAGGGAAAAATTCTGCGGTCAATCTTTGGTCCTGTTTGCGTTGACGGTTTTTGGAGAAGAAGACTCAAACACGAACTGTGCGGGCTGCACAGTTGCATGAGCCTAGCCAGGGTCTACGGATACAACGCCTAGGATGGCTAGGCCATGTAGAGGCGACCCCCAATGGACAAGTCTTAGTGTGCGAAACTGGTGACAGATCGGGCCGCCTGGATAGGCATGTTGGTCCGACCCGGACTACAGAGCCACCAAAAGCAGAAGAAATACCATAATTATTTGAAGTCAAGCGATAGAAATCAATTTCAAGTTAGCCGTGGCGAGCTAGGATCCAAGTAAAACATGGACGAGGGTCAGTGAACAGAACGTATTGATCCTTACTCATATGTGAGATCAGAGACAAAGCCACAAGCTCATTCATTGTGACGAAAGGTGTGCAGTCATGTGAGTAAGAGTGCTAACTGCCCACAGTCGTCCGAGGTTTTTTGGATTTGCCAAAGGCTATACATCTTTTTCCTTGGCTGTGGCCATCAGGAGGAACATGGGTCTACTCCTCATTGCTACTGACACTGCTGCAGTCACTGGGACTCTGGAGGATAATTTCAAAATTTTTAAAACATCGGTTTTGTACAGCGACCTAAGGAAGCTTGAGAAGAAGCATACCAATTTTTTTTAATTCAATTCAAAACCCTTACGTTACGACGCTTTTCAAACGTTTGGAACACATGGCCTCATCCCATTATCTTCGAGATTGATATGTGTTTGCAACGATTCGCTACACGTTCTTGCCCAGATTCAAATATTTGAATCTAGTTCCTTGCGTGATATTCGCAACAATGCCCAAGCCCGTCCCATGAGGCAGTTGCCGTGACAGTTTTCTCTTCATCGTCACTGTACATCATGTCATGGTACAGTTTGAACAATGAAAAGCAATTAACCATTCTCACCATTCTCCCATCCATACAGTTCCTCCAACCGCCATCCATCACCAGACAGCTCCTCGCCCCACATCAGCACACCAAAAATTCAATCAATCGAAGGCCTCCTTTGAATTCAAAGTGCACACACAATTCAGAATAGTTTTCCAAAAATCAAAATTCGACATTCAATAAATAATCGGTCCACACACACTCACGGGCCCGGAATTCGGTCTTATGAAAACACGACATTCCAAAAATGTCCACCAACGAGACGGGGCGAGCACGCTCATTTATGGCCGCCGGTATGCCAACCACCCCAGCGTCCCGGCACACCCCCCCTCGACCAATCAATGCCGGCATTCGTGATGTGATCGCGATTTTATTTTGTCGAAACCGATCGCCTCTCTGCCTCCATTCCGCGAGAGTGATGTCTGAAAAACCATAACCACACGTCAGGTATTTCGCTCCAGAAGAGCCTTCGCCGCTTATGAGTGCACCCGTGTTTGGATGGGTGTGTGTGTGTGTGCTCAGTCAGTGCACGCTCGTCAAACTATTTAGCCGCTCTAAGAGCTCGCAATTATGCGCCTCAAGTGAAAATGGACGTCAGTCCGACCAGGCGGACATAAGCGGCCAACTCATCGTCGAACTGAATTCATTTCGAATGCGATCCACGATCCATATCGTTATGAATCGGGCTCCCCGGCCCGGCCACATGAAACGGCCGCCGTATCAAAAAGAGCGAAAATAAAAACAGAAAATCAAAAGAAAACAAACAAAAAGTTGCGGCTCTGCTGTCCGTATCTAGATGAAAAATTAATAAAGAATTTCCCGAGCAAAATTAAATAATTAACCGACAAGCGACGAATAACTGAGCGACGAGTGGTCACACCACGTCGCGTCGAGTCGGATGACAAGGAGAGCGCTGGGGTGGATCCCGAGGCGGACGACAATAAGGCATCTTAATGTCACACCATCGACGATGTGCTAATATTTAATAACTCACCATATTTGTGAGGGGCCCATTTCTCTGAGGTGCAGCCACCTATTGGTGGCGGGCACACACATACCTTCGGCCGCCTGGGGAGGGGAGGAATTTTTATGGACTTTTAATCACTGCTCCGGACCGCGGGGCATGAGACAATTCAATCGTTTTATGGACCGATGACTGGAATAATGTCGGCGGTGAACAAATTGGAACGTTTTACGATGTAGGAAGTATGGTATCGGCATAAAGAATTCGATTCTCAAGTGTTCACAGCTCGTGGGGGGGAGGGTTTTTCACCGTCGGCCCGGTGGTTTGTGGGCAAAAAGGCAAGAAAAAAAAAACAGAAATAGTCAAATAGGCGGGACTTGTGATGATCGGCTAGTGAGCGCGAAATTGACATTTCGAACAAGAGCTGGACATGTGCACGTTTCTGAAGTTTACTATCGCTTCCAACCATAAATCGTAGGCCCGGTTTGAAATTTATTGGACTACTCGGCGCATTAGCGAGGTCCAACACCTTTACGACTGGAACTGGCGCAGAGGACATACAAATCGTGGTTCAGTGATCGTCGATCACCGCCGATCGCGGATGGACAATGGTGGTACGCCATCTGCGTTTTACATGCCAAACGGGCGGAGTTGGGTACTTTATGAGGTGACCTTAGGCTAGTTTGTGGCGGTTGGGGGGGTTGCACAGTGATCTGGACGAAGTTGCCGTGATGGCAATTCTTGATGTTGCCGATGTGACAGTGACTCAGTTGGCTGGGGCTGTTGTTGCGGATGTCGAATGAGTGACAGGGGCCCTTCGGGTGAATTCGTATTCCATACAGACCCCCCTTCCTGACAGATATGGCATGTGTGCCGCCTTTTTGCCGCTGCCGTGGGAATATACTAGTCAGCAAGGTGGCCTGAGTCAGTTTGAAGGTTTTTGATTTGATTTAGGTACTAAGCTCTGCCTTGGGGTATTGAGATTAGTTGACACTCCAAGGAGGTATCAAGTGACCACTCAGGAAGCGGAACTGACTTGAGGGTTGACATGAGCAAGGCTGGGAAGTGTGCGTAGTGTCAAATGCTGTGATTGGACTTTTGTAAGATATCGGCTAGTGTTAAGCAAAAAGTCTGCAATTTCGTTACAAACTTGTTCTGATTCAGGATTGCCTTCTGGTCTTAATGGGGAGACACATGATAGACCGGCGCAATCCACTAGCCCATTAAGTATACCTATGGCGACGCAGTCGTGACTCTCAGACAGGCGCGTTGGCTTATACCCGAAATTCAGGCTGACCGATGGCGCCACTCAAGAAAGAAAACTACGGAGAATTACGATCGGCCATCCATAAATCGTACGGTCGTAAATCGATGGTGATTGATGATGGGAAACTTTACCATTTACCCCATAAAAAGGTGAGCAATGAACCCTCGGAATAAACTTATAGATTCAACAAAAGGCTCAAGCTATTTGTTCGGCCAATTCGTAACCAGCCCATATTGGCCTAAATAATATGGTCTCTTTATTTCGTTTAGAAAGCTCAAAGTTAAGCTGATGGAATGTGGTTTCCATTTGATGTCATTTTCAACAGTTGTGTACACAGTCTGTCAGTCAGCCGATATGAGGTTTGTCGAACAATGACTGGGTTTCCTTATGAACTCCATTTGTAGCAAGGCTTAGGTAGATGTTGTTTCTCTACACATTCTGAATGTATGACATGGTTGTGTTTAAAATGTGTCCTTCTCTGGAACGGCCATCATCTGGCTTATACTCTACAAATTTGCTGACACTTAGGCTAGGTTAAGCAGGTGGGAAACGGGCATACGAGTCTCACTTTATGCCTGCCCTAGGTTGAACTAGAGCCTCAATCAACGACTTATGATTTGATTTATTTGTCGATGAGTTTCAACGAACAGGAGGC
Organism: Eristalis intricaria; assembly: GCA_964034865.1. Classification (NCBI taxonomy): domain Eukaryota; kingdom Metazoa; phylum Arthropoda; class Insecta; order Diptera; family Syrphidae; genus Eristalis; species Eristalis intricaria. The sequence goes on from OZ035875.1 coordinate 13,709,647, forward strand.
AAACAAAGCGGCGCTGTGAAGAAGGACGACGGCTGCTCGTGAGCTGTACGAGCAGAAAAGAAGGGAAGAGATCGAGCCTCTCCGGAAGAAAAAGCTAGAGCATGAGAAACCCGCGATCGACGACACTGAGGGATGTTACCGCAGGAATGACTTACGGAAACTTTACTTACAAGTAAGACGAACATGTCAAGTTCACAAAAACCGAAAGGAAGGCTGCACGGGATAACCACGGGAATCTTGTAGTGGGACTACCGTCGCTGCTGGGAATATGGAAAGATCACTTCTGCAGACTGTTTAACGGGGATGATGCCCGAATAGAGCTGTCAAGGACGATAACCCATCCAATATGGGCGACGATGAACAAGAATTCCGCCCTTGCGACCTCAGTTAAGTTATGGCAGCAAAAACTGAAGTCCAACAAGGGTGCTGGTGCCGATGGACTGTCGGCCGAACTTTTCAAAGCAGATAGCGATGATTTGGTAAGGTGCATGCATCAACTCATTTGCAAATTCTGGTCGGATGAATGTATGGTCAACGGATCAGCATCGTTTGTCCGATCCTAAAGAAAGGACACCCTGTAAACTGTATCAATTACAAAGGGGTAAGTGCCCTAAATATAGCATACAATTTCTTCTCTGCGGTCTTGTTGAAGCGCCTGAAACCAATATCAATGCGGGTTCAGGCCAGCAAAACCCAAAATGGACCAAATATTCACATTACGGCAAATCTTGGAAAAGATCCAAGAGTTTCAAGTCGATGCTCACCGTCTATTTATCGACTTTAAGGCCGCGTAAGATAGTTCAGTGTGAATGTACAGCGCTTTGTCTGGTTTTGGCATCCCTGCAAAACTCGTCCGTACTTGCAGAATGACGATCAAGAATGACCATTGCTCCGTAAAGGTCGGCACTAAAGATTTTTACCGAGACCTTTGGTGTCAAAAAGTGATGGCCGTGGCGTTGGGGGTATGTACGTTGAACCCTAAGCTACGCAACTTAACCTCGCGGCCTGGGTTCGATTTCCGAAGAGTACAACCAAAAAAAATAATATTCACGATCCCACCTCTTTCGAGTCACTGACAATCCTTCAAGAGTAATAATTGTCTAGAAAAAGCTTCTCAAACTTGGCCGTTTGAAGTCGGCATAAAACTGTAGTCCACTCGTGAGAGAACAATAGCTTGCACAACACAAGTGGTTGCTGAGAAGCTAGGCCCTGTCCATCTATTGGCTGTAGCGCCACCCGTGTTTTATTATTATATTGGTGTCTAAAAAGGACTTAAACAAGGCGACGCTCTATCGTGCGATTTAATTAATATTACTCTCGAGAAGATCGTACTGTCAACACCAGAGGCATGATCTTTTGCAAATCTGTGCAACTGCTGCCATATGCCGATGACATTGGTATTGTCGGAAGAACACAACGGGCTGTTATTGGAGCGTTTGTGAGTATCGGGATGGAAGCGGCTAAGATGGGTCTTACGGTCAAGACAAATGTTGAGCGATAATGCACGAGGAATAAAAATGATCCCTTTTCTCAATCGACTCAACCATCAACATAAACTACCCTCTTGAGTCAAAAAGAGGGTGGCCAGCGATAGGGTGGATCAGAGAGGACATGCATTGGCAATCGTCTTTGGATCGCGAAAGGGTACGATCGTTGATTTACCCGTGGCAGCTATTTTTCTAATTTTATACAAATTATACGATTAAATAAAAATCAAATCTCTGTAATTAAATCTTGAACATAATTAAATGTAAAAATATATGCGCTCAACGAGAAAGGTCCGCTACAAGAGTTAAGTGATCAATTAGCCATGGCAGAAAGCCGGTATCGTTCAAAACATGCACAAATCGTTCGAAACTTTCCGTAACGTAGTGGAATCTAAAGTATGTTCGGCCCCCAATTGAAACGACTGTAAGTCTTCCAGTAAGGTGTCAAGACGAATGTGAAATTTTCAAGCAGAGGGGAAATTGTTACCTATGTCCCAGAAGGAGACCAACACGTAAAGCTTGCAAAGAATGCAAAAAGCCAGTTTTTTCTGAACATCCAGTTGATACAAATCAATATGATAGATGCCCATCCTAAAATAAAACTTAAAGATTTTTTATTTGCCTGTTTTCCCAAGCGAAATAAAAACAATAAAGTCAAACGAATAAAAAAATTCGAATGCATACAAATGCCTTTCAGCATTTCTAGCTAACAACTAACACACCCGGGTGGGTGTTGGCTTTAGATAGAAGAGATAAATCGCAAAAATTGCTTAAAAATGTTGATCAAAAGATGTTCGAATATGATAAAAAACTATATTTAAGGAGGCTTTTGAAAATTTCAAGTCATTAAGGCACCTAGTTAGAACCAGAAATGAAGTATTATAGAAATAGCCGACTTCACAGCTGATTGCCCGCTAGTCCATCGAGGAATTTGAGTACTTTTTTGACAGATCTTCATGAATTTTTGAAGGTTATTCACGAAATAACGTAAAGAGGACGGCCTCTGATTGGCTTTGAGAAAACGTTATAAAAAATAGTTGTCAAACATTTTAAGGGGCAAGAGAGGTAGATGCCGGACATCCCTGTAATACTTCATTTCTGATTAGAACTCAAAATATGACACCCGGGCATGTGGGGGTGAGTAGACACAAGAGTTGAGGTGCTAACGACACCTTTAGGTTACCTGGGATTCCTCCAGAGGTTCACATGTATTTTAGTAGACGGAATAGGATTCGGGTACCCACTAGAGAGTCATCTGCACTTCTGGATTTATGTTGCCTGACGCGGGCGAGGGTCCGGGAGTTTTATTGGAATTCAGTGCTCCTATAGCGGTTACTATCTCGGTTTTATCGGGGCATGTGGTGGGGATGTTACGCCTGATTGGATGTCGACGACAGTCACTCGCCTGAAGGGTGGTGAGGATGTTGTTGGCTTCGCTTAATACCTCTCTAACATTTAAATTTGCTTATCATATCGTAATTACGCCATTTTCATCTTTTAGCATTTGGGGGCAAGATAGTGAAGAGTAGCCTGTTTTCCCTCTTCGTTGCCACAGTCTCTGTCTTCGGCTAGACCACTTTATATTTTTTCTATATAGTAAGGTCACCTCACTTGGCGGTGCACATTGTTCAATGATGGATGCAATTTATAGAAAAGTAAGAAATCTGCCCAGTCTCATGAGAAGCCCAGGATCAATGACAACGGAAATCTGTTATACCACATTTCCACCCAACGAAACCGCGAGGTTTCATCAATTGTCTCCGAACCTACCAGGTTCCGCCATACATTTTTGGGTCTGCAAACCTCGCGCTTTCTGACAAACCTCGTTGCAACCCCCTTGAATTCATCCGGCGATGAGAGGTTGCCAAACCGAACATGCCTACAGAGTGAGGTTAGGTTAGGTTAATGTAATTGCCACAACTGAAGTAGTTCTGGCCCACTTAGATCCTGATTGGATCCATTGTGATATCACAAATCGGCAGCTCATGTGCCGGTTCCTCTTTAGGCACTAACTAAGGTGTTTTAGTTAGAAGATACCCACTTTTAGGCTAGTGGCATATCCTACATAATGCACTCCTTTGCTAGGTTACAGCCAATTAGTATTTTTTATAAATTTAGCTATGTCCAGAATTTAAGTGCCAGGCATTTCCTCAAGGCTGTTGAATGAGCGTGCTTTTCCTTGTCCTTGCAAGTGCTGGGCAGGCGCCGAGGGATGAAGTGTAGTTTCTTCTTCCTCTTCGTCCCTACAGCTCCTACAAAAGTCATTGTAGGGGGTTCCCATTCTCCTTGCGTGTGTGCCGAATGGGCAATGACCAGTAATAATGCCAACTACATTGCTGATTTCCTTTCTATTTAGTACTAGGAGTGAGCTTGTTTTTTCGGGATTTATTGAAGGCCATATTAGCCTAGAAGTCCAACAAGTATCTAATAACATCCACCTCCGATTAGTGGCGTTAATGGCATCTGTAAGTAACAAAGTATTTATTGCTTGAAGAGAGGGGTATGGGGTGTCCTGATTACTTGCCATTGGCAAAGCCACCCTTGTTCTAGCTAGCTCGTCGGCCCTTTCGTTGCCTGGAATACAATTATGGCCAGGGACCCAGCATAGGGTAAGGTTGTATCTGACCGCTATCTCCCTGAGAGATAGGCGGCAAAGTCTTACCATCTTTGATTTGTTTGACGGTGTATACAGACACTTGATGGCCGCCTGACTGTCTATGCATATAACGATAGATATCCCGTCTATCGGGTTCATTGACAGTAAGCGGGCAGCCTTTTGGATAGCTTTTACTTCTGCCTGGACTACTGTGGTTGGACAATCGACGGGACAGAGAGAAGGATATTTCCTGCGATGACGCAAATACTCCTAGTCCAGTGCCTTCTTCCGTTTTGGATCCGTCTGTGTATATTTCCAGATGGGTTGCTTCTCTGACTACGTCTGATGCCCAGTCTCCTCTATTTGGGATGAGTGCCTTATACCCAAATTCAAAGTCTACGACGTGCTCAATATAATCTATATGCTTTGGGATGTTCGCATTCCTGATAATTTCCTCCTCATCCAGCAATTGCATTCCCTCAACCTGATCGCTACCTTGGCGCCAACTTCCCCTAAATGTCCATGAGAAGTAGGTGCAGCATTGCTTCAATGGCGACTGAAGGTGTGCAGCGAAGGGCACCCGTAATGCAAATGCAAGCTACAAAGTATTTCCTCACTCTATCTCTTTCTATCTGCAGGTGTTCTCGCACTAATATTTCCTGTCAACAGACAGCTGTTCTGGCGGCCATTTAAAAATTGAGAGCGAGTGACATGTTTTGCCGGGCGCTTGAGAGCGAAACCAGATCAACTTCGGTGGAAACGGGCTATTTAAGATTCCGTAAAAGTTCATCCGAACGTCGCAGCTTAGGTTTGGTGGAAGCGTGGTATTACACTGCCACAGCATGTTTCTTTGCACATTTTTTTTCTTTTACCGATTTTTCCCTGACTAATCTGAATGAGGCAACACATCAACATCAACGACCACTCGTGTTTGCAAAAATCAGCTTTTCACTCCCGAGAGTGTCCCCATAAATTCATCGCACCCAAGTTGCGTTGACCGGCCTGGCCATCAGCCGCATCACGGTTTTTACAGCTGTCCGATCAATCATGCTTCAGGCCCATCAACCCCACTGATAAACCCGATCTCAGCACTTGCCTAAGCTGGTCACCGTCACCCCACGAATCACCACTCGACTGCCGCCGCAGACAGTCCCCGCTGAACTGAATCCCATAAGTCAGGCTTAATTCACCCACAAAGTCCGAACTGAACTCGAGATTCAATTACCCCGATCGTACCACCGCACAGGCCCCCCCAACGGCAGGCCTTAATGAGTGCCATTATTCGCCCGATTTGCCCATACTCTCGAGTTCCCATGGACCTGTGCATTAGCACCAACAAACGCTTAGCATATTTAACAATAAAAACTGAATCAATGCCAGATTATGCGTCGTAAACTGTGATTCGAAGCTCGGACCCCACACCGAAGGTTGCGCTCAGCCAAGAACCTGTCTCTGCGTGGCGTGGAACCACTGCAGCCACTCAGCGGAACCACGCGGCGAGAGACCGCCACGCCGCGCCGCACCAGACTGTGGCTTGGCCGAGTAGGAAATAGAAACCGTGAATTGTGCCAATAATCCTTTTTACGATCGTTACACATTCGAGGTGTGTGGTCCTGGCCGGGCCGGGAGTGCATGCCCATGTAATCGCCACAAATTACCCCGCAGCGACATCGAGTTGGAATCGTTTTCGGCATTTTATGTGTTTTTATGGATCAACGCTGGCAACCAAATCGAAACCGCCGTCGATGACGATAAGGTTGCTGTCGCTGCATTTCATCTGTGCGACGCAGACGCAGACGCCGCTGCCGCTGCCGGGGTGTTAAGATAATCTACAGCTTCTCGGATCTGCATACCGGCGTTGCCGCCGGCATGTTTGGTCTTCGTTTTGTGGATCAATAATAAAGTGTCATCAGTGTCATAAAATCGATCGGTCGGATTGGAAATTCAAATCGCGGGGGTATATCGGTCGCAAGCGCATCCCGGTCATGTCGGCGAGACCCGTGGGCTTGGCCCGATGTTGATGCCGATGAGATGTGACCGACACATGCAGAAGTGGATTTTATGCTAATTCTCGCCCCGTGTGCGTGTTCCGGCGATCTGGATCTAATGCAGGCGCTCCATTCCGCCCAAACGATCTGATTCCATTAAATTTTCGATGAACGCTTTCCGCTTTCGTCTCCAAAATCGAAGCCAGGTCGCCCAGGCCTCTCTGAGAGGACTGTGCACACACCTTGTGCGGAGTCTCTCGGCTAGAGTTGTGACGTTTATGATCCGTATTTCAGGGGTAATCACCTGTGGATTGCGGCTGAAAACTTATGATCACCATTTATGGTAAATTAGTGTCTCTTAGCCTGAGTGCGTACCCCCGTCCGAAGACAGCGAGTGGGGGGTTGTTTAAGTGAACTGAATTAAAACTTGCGACTTTATGAGAAATTGATGCCGGACTCTGCCGACGGACACTCCTTGAGGCGACTTGATAGGCTTTCGGTCATTACGCGGCCACCGAAGCACTTACATTCGCTTTATGGGTCGTTCGGTGGTTGGTGACCGCGGCCGTCGCCGCTGTGGGGAGAGTACGGATTAATTTTGTTATCCGATTAGATGGGAACACTGTGAGAGGGAGAGCGAGAGCACATTCAATTTGTATTGCAGTTCGGGATCGCTCTTAAGACCTCGTAAAGTTCGAGCTGATATTGCACCACGATGATGGTTTTGCCCGCTAAGCTGTTAAATGTTCGTAAAGCCTACTATGTTGCTGAGCATGAGCTGTGCGAGTTAGATTGCATAACTTGTGGCTCGCTTTGTAGTCCGATGATGTGGCCATTCGATCAAGACATAAAATTGAATCCTGATTTTCTGAAACGGTGAACTTAGGTGGTCTCAGCGCAGCGCCCACGGTTGAGTCGTGTCGTGTCACAAGTGCATAGCGACTACTTTCTAAATTTGTTTGTGATAGAATGTAGCATGGTCGTGTGGGTTTCTGTAAGTTCCTAAGGGGAACTTTGTGGGTTGTGCTAGTATTCCGGAACAGACTGCACTGTGGAGATGAAATGACATGAGATGACAAGTATGGGTAACTAAGTGGAATCTTGTGGAACGTCATTTGAAACGGGGTGCGCAGTGCGAGATCGTTCCTTACAGCACTTGTTTGTAGAGTCTGACTCTAAGAGTGAGTTTCGCAATTTAGATAAGTCACTCCAAGTGGCTTTGGAAAAGTGTGGGTACCTAGGTGCATCCTTGTGGGTCCCCCTTTCGAAGAGAATAGGTACCTGTGTCCTGAGTGTTGGATAGCGTTGCTTATTCGTGGTTCGTTTGTAGAGCGAGAGGCTAAGAGTGAATTGCGCAAGTTAGTAAAGTCACCTCAAGTGGCTTGGGAAAAGTATGGGTACCTAGGTGCATCCTTGTGGGCCCTGCTTTGGAAGAGAATAGGTACCTATGTCCTGAGTGTTGGATAGCATTGTCCATTTGCGGCTTCCGCGTCTGGGACAGCATTATTCAGATTGAAAAGCATCATCAGATAGCGTAAATTATGTAAAGTATGGGTGTCTAGGTCGAACCTTGTGGAACTTCATTTGAAATGGCATGTTCATCTGGAAGACCTTCGCCTACATATTTCGTCTGCAGTGTCTTCAACGACTGCATTCCGCAGAAGAAAATCGTCAGGAAAAGTATGAGTTCATAGGTGCAACCTTGTGGGACCTCACTAAATTTAGAATGTTCATGGACACGGTGTTGATTGAATTATATGATGTGTCTGCTGCATTGAATTGAACGGTCGAGATGTGGGATGAGAAGAGTATAAGTACCTACGTGCAACCTTGTGGAAACCCGTTTGTCAATACATGTCCATGTGATAGACTCAGTCTAACGTCGCTAGATTTGAGCGACAGAACGTGGATCGAGAGGAGTATTGCTGCCCTGGTGAAACTTTGCGGAGCTGGTCTGCGCAATGTCGTCGAAATGCCGAAGTCGGCTGCAAACCGATGTCCCTTTCTTTTGGAATTGTTGTCTCCCATGGCATTTGGAAATTCACATCACTTGCGAAATCACGTACTCACCCGTCAACAAGTTATCAGCGTTCCGGAATCGTCGAGACGCATGCTCAAAGGCAACCAGGAGACACCGAAAGTTGCCTACCGCAGTCTCGCAGGATCAAAGAGCAGAAGCGTCTCCGACCGACTTCACCAAGAATCTTATCGCCCAGCCAAAAACTGCAATCTATGAAAAAAGAAAAAAACGAACAATCCCCAACCAATCACCATATCGGCCCTTCTAAGTCATCGCTTGCTTATTAATGATGCGTCCGAATCATTCTTCTTCGATTGGCCCTCTCGCCCTCGGCGTCCGCATCATTAGCATTCACAGCTCATCCACGTACGCAACGCAAGAGTATCTCCAAAATACGACTTCCCGATGCCAATTAAAAATCATGACAAAAAGTCGATTACAAAAAAAAAATAAAATAAACAAAAGAAATATCCAAAAACACACGAAAAACAAAACAATATTCAAAAATTAATTTATACTCTCAGTACCTATGCGTTGAAGGTGTCCCCACTCGATGGCAGAGTTGGACCTGCCCAGAGGCGCACGATCGAATTTCATTGCATCGGGTCCGCCCGCCGGATGCACACACTCGCTTTGGAATTTTGTGGTTGCGCCAAGCACAGCACAGCTCAGCCCCGGGGGTAGGTAACCTTTTAGTGAGTACCCAAGACGCGAATGGAATTCTGAACGTCGACACCGCACAACCGCCAACCGGCAACCGCCATTAGGGTCAATACACGATCGTAGATACACACCATCCATCCATTCATACTGCACTCGTAACATGTGTACATGCGCTGCTACCAGAGGAGAATCGAGGCGAATCGAGTTTGAGACCAAATTGAGTTGTTTCGAGAGTGTAATGACAAGTTTATGGACTTCCTTAGTCCCTTCCATTGGATACGCGCGGTGCACCCACATATCTCTGGGCCGTGCGCATTCGATATGCGCAGCTGACACCAGCGACACAGCGAAGGGACCGGACCAGGCGCCAACTCGTAATTAATCGATTTCGGCCGACTGGGCCACGACGAGAGCGGGAGACGACCCATCGCCTCGGCTGGGTCTGGAGCTAGACCACTGAGCGTCCATGGCGGTGGTCTAGTCGCTGCCGCTGCCGCCGCCGCCGTCGACGACGCATTAGTATGGGATGTGGGTGATCGATCTATCGAGGTGCATTACTCATTGGACGCTTGTACCGATTCTGATGAGATTTTGTTTTCGGTGGACTCGGTCGTGTACTGCCTTTCGGCACCCGGAATTCATTATGGATTTTCGAAGCGCACCGCGCAGCACTGCCTTCCATCCCATTTGGTGGATGGAATGCCAAACGCTGATGGTAATTGACTTTTAAATGCTGTTAAGTACTTTTTAGAGATGCTAATTGGGGAAAAGGTAAGGCAGTCGGGGGCTAGACTTGCATTCGGGGCACGTTTGTGTCCTGCGACGCCAACCTTCCGCTCTACGATGACCGCATCGTCTGCGTCCACATGAAAGAGAGCTAAGCCATCAACAGCAGCTTCACAGCTTTAGGACATCCATTCAAAGGCCCCCGCTCGCGCTCCGTAGCTGAAGCGTCGTTTTTGGTGATGGTGTTAAAAGTGTGGCTGCATATAAATGGTTTGATTTGGGACTTCGGTGGCCTTTCAAATTTGCCGCGAATCGATTTAATTGACTTGCTTTTATGTGTCAATTACGTGTGCGAGTCGCTGGCCGATGCCGTTTAGGGGGATGTGAATGCGATGTGAGTCGTCTCGGCACTCAGTTTGGCCTGGAGTCTCGACGATTGTTTTACTGCCGAAGCAGCTCCAAGTACCGAGCATGAAGCGCACTAAAGCCAAAGCGATTGATTTTTGATTTCTGGTTCGAGGGCATGGGATCGAGTTTTGGAGAAAGGATCGCCCGGAGCCGCCGACGACGCCACGCACGGGAGAGTGGGACCAGTGATTAGCCATCATAACGTCTTAACGTCTGCGCTGGGTGATACAATTGGATCACGTATTGGTGTTTTATTGCCATCATTAGGCGTTTAAGAGGTGTTTATCTACAGCACTTAACGTGACGGTAATAACTGCTCTGACCGAGCAGTGGACGCTTTTAAGACGAGCTTAGGTCTGCTGCGGCATACTTAAGTGGCTCCAAATTAATTGTTCTCAGGCAAGGCTTGATCTAATTGAGCTGTTTATGTCCACCAGGGTGTAAAATGGGTATTCATTAAATTAATTGTGGTTTCTTTTATGATCCCGAGAATGGGTGACGTGGGAGACAAGGCATTAGGTTCGTTTTTTCAGCTTGTTGGTTGATTCCAGGGGGAAATCGGAGCAGTGAATTGAGCTCAAAGTGCTTCATGCATGAGCTATTAGATTTACGACGTGCAGGGAAAATGTTTTTGATTGTAGGCTTGAGGCTATTGGGGAGTGACTGCACATTCACTGGATACTCCACTTGCTTCGGAGATCGGAGCCAAAAGCCGTTCGCCATATTTTACGATCTTCTTGGAAAATCTTGGGTTCTCTAACAAGACTGATATTTCTCATGTGACCGATTACGACGCCTTTGCAGCTTACTTCGGCTTCCGATGTGATTTGTGGAAATGTTGTGGATTTCGTTGCAATTTCGATGACGTGGTCGTGGAATTCGACGCTATTTCATCGACGTATGTCATAGATTCCGATAGGATTCAAACGTGAATTTGACCACTTTGAGGACCCACGACGCACATAGGAGTATTCGAGTCGATAACCTGGACAAAATTATTTTTTGAAGTATTTTTTTTTGAAATGATTATTGTTGTAATCAGAAAAAAACCTAGATAATTTTATGTAAATAAATATAATATATAAAAAAAAATTATTGTATTAATCGTATCGTATTTTTCAGAATCTTCAATGTCTTTATTTCCTTCAATATTTCTATCATGGAGAGATGAAAATTCCTTTCTTTTGAAAATACTTTTGTTAGTCCTTAAAGATGACGTATAAGCGGATCAGAACTCAAAAGTAGCCTATTGGGTATATTGTGGCTGGAGTCTTTTCTAGAGAACTTCCTTTCATAATTTAAAAAATAACATAAAACAACACATCTTCAGAATTAAAATCATTGGAGACAATGATTTGATTGCAAGTACATTACAAGGGCATTATTGTTTTCTATGAAAAGGCAGATCCTTTGTCTTTATCGTTCGCATACTATCCAAAAAGGCAGCTGGAAAATTGTTCTAAAAAAAAATTACGTATATTAATCGCATCCGAGACTTTGGACTGCATAGCGCGAGGTCGAAATTTTTTCATAAAATTTTTCCCATGCCTCGAGGTCGATTTTCGGCCGTTTTTCCACATCATCTCCCGACTGCCAAACCTCTTGTGCTTGTAGTGTTGCTTGCTTGAGAAGGATTTAGCCTTCTGCACGACGCACTTCCATTCTGCTCATTCTGCTATCAAGGGCCACATTTCTCCAATTTGAAAGGTTTAGTTTTTCCTTCAGTCACTCCATCTAATCCTTGGTCTATCCTTTGCTCTTACACTTTCAGGAATGATCTTGAATGTTCTTTTTTGTTTTCTTGAGTCATCCATCTTCATTAAACGTCTAAACCATCTGATTAGTACCATTTTTTCCTTTTCAAGGATCGAGTTAATTTCCTGGTTCGTACGCAGTATATTTATTTCGTTTTCTAATCTTGCGCGGTGTATTTTTCTGACCATTTTTCTTTCAAGATTCTTAGATTCATTTCATCAGCGACCAAACTTCGCATCCGTACGTTACTATTGGAAGAAACAGTGTAAAACTGTGCTGGATACCCGCAGACTCCCTAGCAAGGAAAGAAGCATCGGAATATGTCCCAGGCCCCGATCCATTCCGCGGCGTAGGAGACCCTGTCTTCAAGGAATAATTCAGGGAACTAGAATGAAGAAACCGGACAGAAATCTGAAATATAGCCCGTGGACTGAAGCAATTCGGCGTGTATCAATATGAGCAAGAACAACCTCCGCATCCTAACAAGCTTCCTAATAAGGCATTGCCAATTCAGGGAGTACCTATGCAAACTTAGGTGACAGACAAAGATCTCTGAAGATTCTGTGGAGAATCTAAGGAAATTGCAGACCACGCACTGGGAATTTGTCAGAAACTAGCCTTTTGAAGACAAAGTTATCCTAATGGAAATTGGCTTGGATAGAATATTTTTCTTCCACCAATGTGGAACAAAACCTTCAAGAGAGTAAAGATGGTAAAGGTGTCAAAAGGGGTGTACAATATACCCTCAACTTAACAACAATAAGAATGACATTATCAACGAGAACTTAACTTACTTACTTAGTTGTCATAAGACCCATGGATGGTCTGATACTGAGCAATTGCTGCCTTCTATCGCTGATGGTCCTGGCACGCTGCTTCCAGTCATAAAGACCAAGCTTTCCGCGATTTACTGGTCCTTATAACGCAGGTTCGGTCTTCCTTTCGTTCTCGAACCAGGAGGCTCGGATTCGAACGCTACCGACGTTGAATTTTTCTTTCGATGCCACCAAGTATCAGCTTGGCAGTTTTGCTTAGGGTCCACCTTTCGGCTCCATCTTCTATATGGACTGGGAAAATAAGGGATTTGTACAGCATGATCTTGGTCTTGACCGAACAGTTTCTTGATTTTCCATTAGATGTAGAGCTGAAAGCAAGCCTGTGATCGTGCCAAAGTCTGATTTTCACAAGATTTTGATGGAAATTTGAAAACGTCCGTCACAGATTGGGAAAATGTGGTGGATTTAAATGACTTGCATCATTTTTTCGACTCTATTCGCAGGCATTCGCAGAAAGAGAACAGTCGGACAAGTGATGAATCCCAAGAACGATGGCATCAAAACAGCACATCACACAATTGACGAAGTTTTTTCTGAAGCTAAGGTATATTTAACCAAAATCTTTACCAAAAGTGGAGAAAAATGGTCTTGAACGGTGATTTCAGGGATACGCCTGGTTACAGCATAGCAAGTGAATATTTCTGTGACACCTTGTCACACGGCCATCTTTGACATCTTCTTTGGCGCAATGTCTTCCCATTTCCTTCCTTGCCTTTGACTACATCTCAACCCCCGACATCAAACCCCTCCCGCTCACACTGTACCATGTTGGATGCCAAAACTTCTAGCAACCACTGTCGTGATGGGCATTGCATAATTCCAGCTTGTAATTGCATTCTAATAAGCCACATTAAATTCCATAAAACCATACCAAGGTCGGGGAGTGATTCTTTGCAAAAACAAAGTCAGCGGCATCACCACCATCAACAACAATAACTAAGTATGCAACCAAGAAGCATACGAACGAACGCTGAACACGGTCCGCGCAAGCAATAAAACTCAAGTCACATAGCACACAACTTAAGTGAAGAGCTGCAGACTCCACAGATGCAGATGCGCGCACTGAAAGCAAGGTTAAGGTACGTGTATCCACAGCTCTTCGTTATACAATGTAATGGCATAGTTATGGTTGTTTTTATTATTGCATATTTTAATAGCAGCTGTGTATTGCAAAATAGTTTTCTGTTAATAATAATGCGCTACGGCAACGGGTACAGCTACGGCATGCATAGCGGCATGGCGGAGTTGAGCAGTGCGCAGAAAGGTCAAATCGGCAATTAAGGGAAAACTTTAATTATTCATCGAGAGAGGCGCACAAAAGTGGCACGAGAACATGATTCATATGATTATGCGCTGCCAGATGAATTGGGTGCAGACGCTGGTGTGGTGTGCTTGGGGATGTGGAAGTGGAAGGACTGGCAGACGAACTGGTTGACTGTGGAAATGAGTTCAAATTTGGCAGTACGGGGTGATCGGGTGATGAAGAATTGAGAGGGGACTGCCTCGGCTGGATATTCGATGCAATAAAGCTCACCACGCTATTGTCCTCTTGATAAAGGGAGGATGTGGACATCTTTTGATGATGCCTGCTCACGCGATGTTGTGCTTGATGGCCACACTCAAGCCGAAACAGAGTGTTGATTTAAATGACCGGCTACAACTTAACCAATTGGAGATGACGCGTTGTGGCTCTTGACTCTGTTATTATTCAATTTGGATGGTTAATGGAAAACTAATAATTGCAATATGCGTACAGGTAGTGTCCTCGGCAAACCTGAGCCAAGCCTCTACAGCAACCACTTGTGCTGTGAGGGGTGAGTTTGAGAAGCCAGTGCCCAATTATACTTTCTGAGAATAACCAATGATTCGGGTCAGGAATTCGGAAAGTTATTGTCGAACCTCCACTCATCAAAGAAGGTGATGCACCTGCCCACTACGCTACGGCAACTAGAAGCTTGTGACACGGTTTATTATTTCCCATTTAAATCTTCTAGTTTAATTGCAAACGAAGGTAAACGATGCTTCTCATGTTAAGTACCTTGCAGCAAGGACTCCAATGTGCTTTGCTTCATTTAGACCATGACTTCAGGAGTCCCCATAGTTAAGATCAGCGCATGTTGATCCATGACACGTCGTTAAGAGCAGACTTAATGCGCTTTTTGTGTTGAAGTACCTATAATCTGTTCTATCTAGTGTATTGTTTCTCATCTCTTCGGAATGGAGCGACTTAATATAGGCTATAGTGAAATACAGTTTGGCAGATGATGGCAGAATGATGTTTAAGGACTCGGGGAAAACTCATCAGTTTTGTTTTGCTTAAGGCGGTAGACACACAATAGGGATCATGAGAAAATCGAAACGACTTCTTTTGTGTTGTCTAAAAGTAGAATATTTCATAAGAATTCTTTGAAAATGTTAGGAAAATCAGACTATTATTTATAGAGACACATAACTTTGACTGGACTCATCTCTTTATCTCAATGCCAAACTTGAAGCACGTTTTTCTCGAAACCATGGCTTCGAAATCGGTGAAGTAAGTTGAGAACGGATCTACCGATAAGATTGAAGTTTTTATCACTTACTCTATAATCAATTTTTATTAAATAAATTTGTTTAACTTGCCTACTGTAATATTTTTTATTTCCAAAAATGTGAGAGAAATTTGGCTGAAAACTAGACAAATTGAGTTTAAACGTCCGCCATTTTTAGAAAAATTAAAACTTGGTTCCTTCGTTCAACCGCAGCACCGCATCATCAACTACTGATCTTGTTTTTTTTTTTTTGACTTCAACTGGGTCTAAAACTTTATAAAAATAATAATAATAATAATAATATAATAGTATGGGTGGCGCTACAGTCCGAGGCGGACCTGGGCCTAGCTTCTCAGCAACCACTCGTGTTGTGCGTGCTATTGTTCTCTCACGAGTGGAAGGGACCTGAGAAGCTTTCTAGACGGGAATACTCTTTGAGCATTGTCAGTGACTCGAAAGAGGCGGAGCCGTGAATTATCAAAGGTGGTAAATTGGGGATTCGAACCTGGCACCCTCTGCGTAGGGGTCGACGTATGCTGAATCGATAACCTGGCTTCTTCCGTTGAGCGAAGCGATCAAGATCATCGAGGCATTGGACTCACAGCGGTGGAGTGACATCGCTTGAATGTTTTAAATGCAAGCGCAGCATTTCCGCTCGCTTGCTATGTTTACTTATGTTCTATATTTTTTTTACAATTTAGTAGTTAAGTAGTAGTTAAAAAAAATATTGGACACCGGGGAGTAATGGAATAAGGATTTCAATGTGTGCCCTGATTTTCAGGGTGAATATTTTCATATTTAATTGATGAAATTAATGCTGCAACGAACCTTTGACATACTTTTTTCTTTACTCTCAGTGACAGGACAGGACTTCTTTTTGCGTGTTTTATCATTTTCCGTGCATTAATGTATCATATTTTACTTAAGGGCATTCAAGACTTTTTCGAAACCTTGTATGAAAGCAATTAAATGATTCGATCACGTCCTCTTCGGAAGGATAATTTTTTGACAGATCCTGGTGAGGTGTAGAAAAATAGAAGACCTCCTGACTGAAACCATTTGTCGGGACCCTGCATACAGATTAATATACCTGTCGCTTGGTGTTAGCTTGAATTCATGTTTAGAAGCTCTGACGTCTAGCCCTGGGATTACTTTTACGGTAAATATCGTTGTGAAAACATATCCTATGCTATTTTGATTCGGATCCAATTAGTGGCGTGAAATGGTTTCGTTTGGTGTTTAGAAGTTGTCATAAGAGGCCCTTAAAGCTAACGGCGTGAGCTCGATATTTGGCTATTCCAAGTAAAGGCCAACTTTGAGTAACGAATATATTGTACAAAAGTGTAACAGAAATTTAATCTGTGAAAGGGAAAGAGATACATATAATGCCTGAGTGAGATACTCTTACAGAGCAGTGGTGCCAAATCGAAACAAATGATGTAAAAACAACTTAAAATTCATTCCGACAACAATGTGTGCTATGTTCTTATATTTCGGGAATATAATTCAATTAATGCCTGAGTTTGTAACTTGGAACAAGTGCAAATATATTCGAACACAAAGGTTTCATAGAGCGTTTGTGAAATACAGCGTTTCATTCTGAACTATAAGTGGTGAGTTATGAGGGATAGGTTAATTTTTCTTTCCTGGTGTGGTAAATTTAAATGTGAAATATTGGCAGCACTGACGAGTAGGGAGTAAGAGAGACATATGCGCAGTCAATGTGCTACAAGGATAAGGATAAAAGGAAAGGGAAAGAGAGTGAGCGAAAAAGACAAAAAAGATGGTTTTCGAAGAAAAAATAAAGGTAATTTTATTATTTTATGACAAAATAAATTAGGACTAGGACATGCGATTTGAGAAGTTAATTTCTGACAAAGTTAGCAAGATAAATTAAGTATATCTAATTTT
Source organism: Eristalis intricaria (assembly GCA_964034865.1). Taxonomy (NCBI): domain Eukaryota; kingdom Metazoa; phylum Arthropoda; class Insecta; order Diptera; family Syrphidae; genus Eristalis; species Eristalis intricaria. Next base: position 13,726,568 of record OZ035875.1, read on the forward strand.
TTATTTTTGTGTGAACAAATAACAAATGAAGTTTGAGTATGAGAGCGGAATCCTTTTATTTTTGCAAAAAGGAAGAAAAATGTTCAGAATCTGAAATAAATACAGCGGACTCTCCCTAAGTCCTACTCTGCCTTAATCGATTATCTTGTATTTTATTTATTTTATTTCAATATATTTTTTTAGAGAGTACATGTTGAGAATAGATGTATGAATACAAATGCCATTACTTCGTTACTTTACAATAAAAATCAAAAATTACAAAAGAATTATTTTTCATTCTGCATTGAATAATATATAGATACATTCTGTTGCTGTAGCAACATCGCTATCTCTCTAACTTTCAAACCTCTCTCTAAGTCAAACGCTCTCTTAATCGAACAAACTTTGGTATACCGTGTCAATTCGACTTACTTACAATTCCACTGTACTATTTTTGCACGAAATATATGGTTTTTCTGTACAAGCTTAATGATCCGATTTAGGTCACAAATGCGACGTGTTGTTGGATTATTTTTTGTAATTTTGGAAGGAATTTTTGGAAGTCCCTACTGGAGACAAACTGAGAGCATCTTGTTTTACATGCCATTTCACAAGCAAAATTGTTCGCCAAGGTGGTAATAACTTGGTTCTAGGTTCGGACTATAAGGTGGATGCATAGAAGACTTCCAACCAAGCGCCCGGAGCTTCTGTCCAGTCGCTATCGACGTGTAGCCTGTCGTTGTCTTGATGGAACACTACACTACTTCAGACTGTCCAATTGTTGACAATACAGGTCAGAATTTAGAGTTAACTTTAGAGAACATGAGCTCATTGATTAAGGTTTCCTGTCTATAGCTACAAACACATAGCAACACCTTCCTGCCCGCCAATCCTGGCAACGAGACCATTTCGTCACCAGTTAGTTAGCATACTCTACAAAAATCTGGCGATGTTGTTGCGATTCAGTAGTCATTCGCAAATGGAAAATCGGTCCATGAGGTCTTTGGCGTTAACTCGTGTGGTGCCTATACATTTAGCTTCTTTTTGTACCCATCCTAGTTCGAATGGTTCCATACGAGTTTTTGCTTAAGCTCCCGGGAAATTGAAAGAGTGTTTAGAGTGAAAAATAGTGAGAAATTTCAAGTTAAAAAATATACACCATTAAAAAAACATATTTATTTCATTTGTGAATCTTCGTTAAAAACACAATTTCTCTTTTTTGCAATTGTCGGAGTTGACATTGACATTAGTCTTAAATATTTGCGGACTGTAGTCTGTGGGAAATATTAGGCTGGGAAGGGCATTCCATATTCGTGTAGTGCGGCTGAAGAACGAGCCTCTAAATTTAACAGTGCTCCTGAAAGTAGGCTTAAGTATACTGATGGGCATTCCTGACGTGACGGGAATTGCGGGGGAATTGATGGAGAGAAGGAAGACAGTTGACTAGCTCACTTGAAGATGGTCTTTTAAAATAGCGATAAAACACGGACAAAGAAGTTATGGTACGTCTATGTGCGAGTGAGTACAATGAATCTGCGGTATTTGTTGTCTCCTATATGTGTAATCGCTCGCTTTTGGATTCTATTTTTTATTCTATTTTTAGTAGGTTCATGGTGGTCTTGGGGGCACCAGACCAGATTTGAACGTTGTACAAAACCGTGGGGCAGATGTAAGCCTTATAAATTAAAGCCAAATTAGAGAGGCTGAACTATTTCTTGCATCGATTAAGGAAACCTTAACATTTTACAACATTTTTGGCTACCTCAAATATGTATTCGTGCCAACTACGTGTTGTGTTGATACCCATACAAAGGATGGAAAGTTTTCCGGTTTCATCGATACAAGTTCTCTTTTAAAGAGATACGATGGATACGCTAATATGCGATGATAAGTTAAAACCTTTTTCAGTTAAAGTAACCATTTCAAGTTAAGATCGTGAACGTTTGATCTAAGTACCAAGCTTAGAGCACTCTTTAGAGATCTCTCAATTAGCCACGTATGTAAATCGACATGCCATAATTTACTTAGGCCAGCTATGAGATCAATAACAGCAATAACTGGAAACACCGCGTACTGAAAGTTTCAGGTGGGAATCAAAAATGATTGATTCTTTCTAATAGCTTTACACTGCCCAAGTCACATAAAAAAAAACAAGTGTGTAATGTCAATGCAATAGACAGCTATGCCATGTTGTAATATAATTGAAAAATTGAAAAAAATTGTTTCCGTCCAAGGTACGAGTGCAAACGTGATGTCATAAAAAACAGAAAATTGTTAACTTTTTAAAACCAAAAAATATATATATTTCCATTAATCGATAAATCCTACCCATCATTGCTACTACTATTGGGCTCAGAGATCCCCAATAGATTGGCCTTTTCTACCCAGGCGTCTATGAAATTCGGAAGTTGCTACATATGTAAACGACTGTGCTGCAAGTACACTTGAAAATTGTGCATGACGAAATGTCTACTGATGTGCCTTATATAATGTAGACAGAACTGTCACTTACAAACACATCTACATTTTCTCTGGTCTTCTAGCCCTCAAAAGCTACGAAGTCACTTCAAGTCTAGTATGGGACTGCGTACAACTGTTACACTAGCTGGCCAACAGAGTCCTACTCATTTGTCAGGTCACAGCGGTACACAGGAAACGAAAGAGCATACCTACTAGCCAGAAAAGGATCCGCATCACCATTCACGATGCCACGACCATTCTGCGACTTTCCCATCACCACCGCGAAGAGCTACATAAATCATTAATTGGTTCAGGGACATGGACAATCATTACTGGACGCACACGGAACATAACAGGCAGGCTAAAATTTTCCTACCAACTATTTCTCTTAATAGAACGAAACAACTCCTCAGACTCAACCGCAGTCAGATAGATAGAAGGAGTCAGAAAAAAAACACCTCAAAACCATGGGCTTCACAATAACTGACACCTGCACACCTTCTGAGGACGAAGAAACTGCAGAACACATACTGTGTCCCTATAACTGCCTAGTCAGGACACGCTAACGACACCTAGGAGGATACTATCTTGAAGCGGACAAAATTGCCGCTAGTTCGCTCAAAAACATTCTAAGTTTCATTCTGAACTCAGATTTCCTGCGTGAACTCTACATGGGGGAAATTACAATAGGCCCATCAGAGCCCCGTAGTGATCACGCGATCCCACCCTCAACCTTCTAATTCTAATTCAATGAACAAAGCCGCGTGTTTCAAGGCTTAAAAAATATTTTTGGAAGTAAAGATTCTGCATCCCGCTGGACCCTAGGGTAGGGTCAAGTAATCCACTTTTTTAGGATTTAAGGAAAAAAAAAGGAAAAAAATCCCTTTCTTTCCACACACACTCTTCCGTCGTGCAGTTGTCACTTAGTTGGAAATATCTCACCATGCCACACGTCCTGTCAAACAATAATTCTCACTTCATGTTCCCAATTGGAGGTCCTGTGCTAATTTCACATCGAACACAGAGATGTCGCCACTAGTACCGAAAGAAGAGTGTCCTACCACTCATCTGTCCTTCCTAACACATTTAACCGCAAGAATAAGAAAACACAGGGAAATCCCATGAAGAATCGCAAACATATGTGTGCGCCCAAGCCGCTGTCCGAGATTGCAACACTTGTAATCATCACACTAAACCTCAACCTCAGCCAACTTCCGAATCAGGTATTCCCCGCAATCCCTGGACAGTGCGGTTAATCCGCGATAAGCACATCAAAACACATTAGTCGCGTGAGAAACTCTTCACCTCGCATCGGCCGGACTTAGGTCCGTTTGCGGTCATTCAGCAATCACTTTCGAAATTGCTCCTACGGAATTCGCCGACTGCTTGTGCCTGCATGCACCTCAGCCGTGCGTCTGTTTATTTTGAAGATAATCTTCGCAAATTTCGCTTGAATCCTTCAAAAACAACTATTTGCCTTGAGATTTATTGCCTCATCCAGTAACTCTGGCAATTGCTCGCCAGCACCTAAACGCGTCTCCCAAATGAATGCATTTTTTTTAGGATGACCTTAAAAAATTAACCTTAAAAAATTAACCCCCATAAAAAACGCTTTGCTTAAAAAAACACGGTTAACTTTGTTTTATTGCGCTACCCTGGTCGCATAAGGGTTGCATAAGACGATTAACTGAGAAGTTGACTTGCTAAAAAACTAACATCCGCGATACCTGGCGAGCGTGTCGTGACAATCGGGAAATACAACATTGTTTGCAAGTCAACTGCTTGAGACGATTTCTTTTTATTTCACCCCTCATTTCGGGTAGGCTTCATAAAAAACAGAACAAATAAAAAAAAACTGCGAATTTTAGGTAAATGATTTCGAATCGGTTTAGTGGTGGAAAATAACGCGAATTTTAGGGAAATTTTTTGCACATTCCGAGAACGTTGTAAAAAGTGATTGCTCTTGCATTTGATGAACGGTGAGTTTAATTGAGGTGGAAGAGAAGTGAGTTTTTTTTTTCTTTTTAAGGTTCGGAGAACTGTGCCGAGGTGCAAGCCTTTTTGTGCAATCGGTGGAAATAGTGCGGAGGGAAAGAGAACATTTTTTGCGTCGGACATCTGCGGAAAGTGTGAAAAGACCGAGATGATGTGTTTCTGGTGAAGAGAAATAGATTGGAGTGTTTTTTTTTCTTTCCTTCTTTTTTTGATTCAGCGAATTAACACGCCGTCGCGTCGGGCAGTTGATGGTAACCTTTCACAAAGAGAGGTGGGCTTGTAAGACATTCAGATCAAGAGAATTACGTACTGATGTGATGATGTTTTAGTGGCAACTCAAGAAAGGGACCGTCGAAAGCATATATGCAGTCTACATTGTACAAAGATCACCATTCAATAGATCTGATTAAGTGGACTAAAATCTGTGCATGTTGATCGTTTGATCGTTTAAGTCCTAGGTGATGAGTGGCGTCTTCAAAGAAACAGAAAACGCCCATATCTAAGACAGCGCGCACAAGTGTAGAAGAACAGCAACCAACTTGGTGTTCAAAACTGGAGGAAACTATTCTGAGATCGGCTTTGTTGGTTGCAGACCAGGTGTACCGCTGATTGGAGCGCCATACAAAGAAGAACATGCGTGATGGATAGACTTTTGCTCAACAGCCTCATCAGCTCATTCGCTGTGTAAGCTTGCCCCACGGTACGTTGTGATCTGCATTGGACTGGCTGGACTTGCAGAATGGTGTGCAGACCGTATAACAGCTGTACTCCTGCAGTACCAGGTGAAGAAAGTCTGGTGAAGACAATTCATAGGCATCTACGGGTTCCAAGCGACTCGGAAGTTCTTGAGCTGAATTTCACAGTGCACCATGCGATACATCCCGATCAATTCTCCCCGAGGCCCGAATTCAGCAATCCAATTGAATAGTTCCTAGCGAGAATTTTATCGTACATGGCTTTAAAATCGATACAAAAATGGAGCGTATCGATCTTGAGATCGGAAGGATTTGCCTAAATGTTAGCACCTTGTCTATGGTCGATTTGCCGGCCTGGAAGTGGATCTAGTACGTGACTCTAGACGCTCACTGAGAACGCTGGACTGAATACTATAGTGTATGCTGCGTAGGAAGACCTATACAAGAGAGAGAGAATAGCCTGGGTCAAATTGAATAGCGTCGTCATCCCAAATTCTACAGATGATCTAGTGGTCACTGTAAAGAAACGATCCTGTATATAAAGTACAGGTCTTTGAAGGCTATAAGAACTGCCAAGTTATATTATTATATGAATCTAGCAACAAGTTAATCTATGAGCCTATCATCTGACCTTAAATATGTACAATCTGGAGTGAGGAATGATGTCGATTCAAAAGCACAAACTCCACTTATCACAATCCCTCTCAAGCTATTTGTGTTTTCATATTTGTATATCAATATGTTTGAAGAACCCCTCAACAATTGTGCCTTAGAAGTGTAATTAATCAAGTCTTAGTAAATGTACCTGTCGCATATAAAACCAAATTTGCTCACTTTTTTACTGTTGCTGCTTCTAGATGTTTTAATAAACTACCTATTGTGATAAGAGAAACTAATAATTTTCACTCAATTCTAAAAAAAAGTTAAGGATTTGCTATTCAATAATGACTATATGAACATTGATGCCATCTTTCGATGTGTGCATTGAAATCCATCCACTCTTATTTGTCAACACAGTCTAAATAGTTATGTTGAATTTTTTTTTCAATGGCATATGTATATCCGTCACTATTCTATTATGTAATGCATACCCGACATTATATGATTTTATATTGTATACATTTTATATCATTCAACACTAACATTCATACTTATAGAATGTATATTTTCCGTCTTAATGAACCTGAATTATTGTAACGAACATTGTATAAAAATACAGATTAAGTTGGAATGAATAAAAAATGCAATGATATGAAATGAAATCTTCTGAAAGGTGACCATAGTCACAGCAATGCATTAGACTCATGGCATAGTGTGATACGTAAACTTCCTTATTGAGTCACCTGTCAAATTTTTCGGAAATTTCACCGAAATCAGCGATCATATTCCTTGCGTTTTTTAATGAATAACACACACTTTAAAAAAGGAAACTTTAAGAGTTAAAATTGAAAATATTAAAATACTGGATTATCTTGCTTGATTATATGAAATGACTGTATTTAATCTAACTTAATTTTCAAACAAATCCTTAATTAATTTTATTATTTTAGGTTTTTACAATGGGCTAGTAAGAGATTTCAAATGCAATAAAATGAAAAGGGAATGTAATGCGAAGTGAATAAAATCCATAAAATAAATATATAGTCAAACCTCTGTAACTCGAACATCCATAACTCGAATTTTCTACAAGTCGAAACTAAATTTTCAGATCTTAGGCACACGACTTAAATTTTCCAATATCTTACACTCTATAAGAGAACTCTCTGTGAATCGAAAACCCAGTTAAATCGAATTTTGCGACTGTTTATTTGTGACACTAAAATTCCCTCCCTATCACAAACTCGAGCATCCATTTAAAACCTGTAAAAACAGAAGAGAAAAGAAGCAAAAGGAGAGTAATGAAACGCAAGGATATGTGTTATTTTCAAATATATGTACTTAGTCGTAACTTTATATTTGTTGTTATAAATGGAATGAATTGAGGAGTCGCATCTGCTTGTAACAATTGAACTCTTTCGCGGTGGTCGCGGTAGAATCATTAATTTGACGTCTGTAATTTTTAGACTCTCCGTTCAATAATATGTAGTCGCGAAAAAAAAAAAAAAAAAAAAAATTAAGAGAAAGAAATAAATGATTATCAACAAAATCGAAAAAGACTGAAGTTGCCAAGAAATTTGGTATAAATCGAAGTACTTTAATAAGCTAAGCTTGCGTAGTCCGTTGTTTTTTTTTCAGATGCACCATAACTCGAACATTCTATAAGTCGAACAGAATATTTGTTCCCGCGACATTTACTTATGGAAGTTCGACTGTACTTCGATATACTCTGGCTTGCGCTTCTGTAAAATAAGAAGCTTATCTTTTCAGAGTGGGTCGCCGGGGCGTAGTGTGTAAGTGCGTCGACTCCTACGCAGAGGGTGCCAGGTTCGATACCCGAATTCACCACCTTTCATATTTCACGGCTCCACCTCTTTCGATCACTGACAATGCTCAAAGAGTACTCCTGTCTAGAAAAAGCGACTCAAACTTGGCGGTTCGGAGTCGGCAGTAAACTGTAGGTCCCTTCCACTCGTGAAAGAACTATAGCACGCACAACACGAGTGGTTGCTGAGAAGCTAGGCCCAGGTCCGCCTCGGACTGTAGCGCCCATATTATTATTATTATCTTTTCAGAGAAACCCTCGCTTGCAGAATCTCAACCCAGTTTCTGCAACCTTTTCAACGCCTAGTCTGTGCCCTCTTGTCCAAAGTTACCAGTCGGCTAACGACAATGGAATTCAAACGCCTTATAGTGACATCCTTGCTGAATCGTCCACTGTAAGCATCCTTCCTTTGATGACGGCATATGCTCGCTATCGCCTGACCCACTGTAGCAATATCTGCTCTAAAACGATATTCTGGGAACACATCAAAAGCGGATCGACAACATAATTAAGTGTATCATATTCTTTCGCATTTCTACTTGATCTCAACTCATTTTTCCATTCAATTCAATTCTCTTAATTTTGGAAAAATGCTTAAAATAGTTTTGGGACCAAACTATATACTGTCCCTAGATGAGTTAATCAGAGTTCGATTGAGGTGAATGACCAGTGACGGCCATCATGCTTCAGTCACACCTTGGCCAGCGTACCTTTAACCTTTTCACTTTAAATATTATCCATCAGCATTACAACCATTCACGTCGACGTTTCATCACTCTAAGAGGTTTCTCTCAAGATTTTGATGACAGGGTATTCATCGCTGAAAATGAAATTGACGAACTACGACTGAAGTCAAGTCAAATCGAGGGTGTGCCAACATTTTTTCACAAGACCTTATAAATATTCGTAAGTTAATGCGGATCCGAGGATGACTCTAAACTCGTTCTCGCGAATGTGGAATGCGTGCATAACATGGCGAATGAATGTGTGAAAAGGTGTGAAAGGCGTCATAAAAAATGGACGCGATCTACCTAGAAGCAAGCGGCCATAAATGAAATTCAGAAAACTCCGTTTGACGCTTAAGAGCTATAACCCATACCAGACCAAAGGTTGCCGTCAAATTGCGAATTCAATTGGTCAAGGGAATGAAATTGAACTCTGAGTGTATGAAACTATGTATTGTTACTTTTCTTCAAGAATATATGTTGTCACAGAAACTTACAAGGTATATGGGCAATCAGGAGTAATGGATGCGATGGGATTAGAGACGCGGCGTGGATCAGGGCGCAAAAGCTCCTCATTTTCTCCGTGGCTGCTATATCGGTGGGGTGTGGTGAATCCTATCGTATGCCGAAGTGTCTTTGTTTGATTCATTGACAGGCTCTCTTATAATTAACTGCTTCACCTCTTTCGAGTCAAAAAGCTTCACAATTATAAATCTGTAGACCTCATGACTCGTGCGAGGATAATAGCTCGGGTAACACGAGGGGTTGTGTCAGCCCCAGAACTGCCTTGGATTGTATGCTTCATCTTTACCAAGTGACGCTACAAAGCTGGGCGCAATTAACCTCAACTGTAGTCTATGTAGACAGCTCGATATTTGGACAACTGTTCCCAGAACAACAGCCAAAGATGACTGAAATCGTGTCAAATTTAGTGCAACATGTTATTCCTGGCATCCTCAGCAGTAGGTTACGTATGCTTGGGCTTCAAAGACCTTCTTGGATAGACTTGTGATGGCCATGAGCTATACACAGTCTAAGAGATGGATCCTTATGCTTTTGGGTGGAATCTCCGTGTAATCAATTGAAATCAGAAATCATGCCATCACGCCATTTCATGCCAGGTCCTTTTGTTCTATTGTCAAACTCTTTGCTTTGCCTGTGGTCCCATGATGGTCTCGGGGAACGTCAGATGAATCTGCTTCTCTGGACCGAAGAAACTGCGGATGGAAAGGGGGACCACACTGAATCTCGTGGCTCTTCTTCGATCTAATCTGCAATTGTATGGAAGGCTGATATAAATGACCTTAGATCGTAGCGCCACCCATATCACCATTATTATGTAACATTTTTTCCCAAAGAACTCAATTCCTTGTCACGTCGTGCACCAATTTTCGAACATGATATGTTTTCACAAGCCACTTTTATTAGGGCAATTGTCAAAAGTCATCATAAAAACTGGCCTGCGGACGAAACTGGTACAATCGCACTGATCGCGCGCATTCACCATCAATCACCAATGAGAGGGGCGTGACTAGTCGATTTTCGGTAGCTCATTTTGTTGAGTAAAACAAACATTAGGTTTTATTACGTGGTTTTTGACAATTCCCGACTTTTCGCAATTCAGGTCAACGGTGGGCACTTCGGTGGATTACATCAGCTTAACAGACCACAGAATTGAGAGTGATAACTGAGTAGAGCGGCGTTGTTGACCGCCTCTGTACTTGCGCTTCTCAAACTCCCATGACTGCGGATTTAAAAATTGAGGCTATCATTGGATTCTCTTAATAATTTTGAATAGAAATGCCTTTCAAGCGATTCAAAAGGGTGACTTTTTAAGCCTTTGGCTTTACCCTTTAAGAAAAACGCAGAAAAATTCCAAAGGTTGGTGGTATTTTTATATGATTTTGCAAAGGAAAGCTCCCAAAGGGCTGTTTGATGTAAATGTCGATCACAACTACGTTTTGAGTGGTCCGTACGGAGAGCCCAATTTTGAATAACTTCTTCGAGCATACTCGTTTCAATCTCCCCAATAACACTTGTAATGTTCTCATCCAAGGCTGTGATTGACGTAGAACTATCGACAAGGCCGAGCGATGAGATCACAAATTCCTTTTGGGCGGTAACTGCGAAACAAACATGGGTAAACCCCAACAGGATCTTAGAAGTGAATATGAAAGCGATCTCGCGGTAATCATTTTCATTCAATTCAAATTAAATTACCTGCAATTGCATGGAATTCTCTGGAGGTTAAAAAGATTGGAAGTGAATCGCTTTTGTTGTGGTGCATTACATTGTAACCCAGAAAGCATTTGTTCAATCCGGCACTTGTCCCTAAACTTAAGTACAATTTTACTTCCAGAGCCCGCTGATGGCTAGTGGGTTAGAATTAGTAATGTTGTCCCAGCAACTATGGCAACTTTAAGCCTTTTTTACAGGACACATGACTTAAAAAAAATTCATTGAAAGCCACTTGTCAAACTGACAGCTCTTGAACAGTCTAAGCGGGGCCCTTCCTCCAGTTTTCCTGTGCAGAATATCTTGTTAGGTGAATCATGTGCGACCTTTTCATGCTTCCCTCAGTCTAAACTTAGTCTTTTTGCAACGAGTTTGAAGAGTTTCAAATCTGCAAGTCTCCTGCATGCTTTATTTGGACTGTTCACTAAATGGAAATGGTTGCAACTCTACTGAATGAGACTCAGGAACTCTCAATTTCCTCTTAGTTCCCTTGATTATCTTCTACCTGCCGTATGATCTTCCTGTTTACCTATCTGAGGACACTATAAAAAAGGTTCATCCCATGTAGAGCAGGTCATCGTCAAACGAGCCAATATGTACTTTCAGTTCGAACAGCCTTTACTTATATCTGGCAAAAGATTGAGCGTGTATCGGATCGCCCCGAACATACTTGCTGCGGCGTAATCCACTTGTTTAAATCAAATTCATAAAAATGGAATATATCTAGGATAACTCAAATAATTTAGCAAGTGGTAGACTTAAAAAAACCAAGTCTGTTTCAATAAGATCTAATAATAAAATATAATATAATATGGGTGGCGCGACAGTCCGAGGGGGACCTGGGGGCTTAGCTTCTCAGCAACCACTCGTTTTTTTTTTTTTTTTTTTTTTTTTTTTTTTAATTCATTTTTATTTTTTAATTCATTAAATACTTATATACTAGACAAAAATGCTTAAAACTAGTTAGACGAACATGATGCTAAATATAACTTAATGGCCCTCGGCGGGCACTCTAAGCTAAGCTTAAACTTATATGCTATGTCTTTCGACCTAAAGTGACAACCTGTCTACTTACGCTAAACATAGATATTGACAATATAAAATTAAGAAAATTTATGCAAAAACTTAATAACAGAACAGTTTTCCTTAAAACTTATATACTAACTTACAAGCTACCTTAAAATAACTTAAACTACCTTATGCTAAAATTGCATATATATATATATGTGTATATGATGACATATACAGGTATATACATATATGCACTTAATATATGTACATATGCATACACATAGATACATGCAAGTGTACACATGTGTATACCAAAAATTTTTTTTTTTTTTTTTTTATATTTATTTTTTTTTTTCTTTTTTTTTTTTTTTTTTTTTTTTTTTTATTTATTTATTTTTTTTTTTTTTTTTTGTATGTACAACTTACGACTACCTTAAAACTACCCTACTATGTACAAGTCAGCCATAGGATGCAGTAGATAGACCTTAGGCCTACTTCCAATCCACTGCACGACAGAGACCGACTATTCTCCCATTCGGAGAAGCGTACTACCCTTTTTACCCCGGGTCTAAAGGGTTCGACGCTGGAGTTCCCTCTCTCCCCAGCCACCAGAACTTTCGATGTTGCATAGCAACATCCTTAACATCTCGTCTTGAGACCGCCGTACTGAACCGGAGGAGACCCTCCTCAGCTCGTTGTGCGACGGAACGGTCGTGGTTGAGTCGCCCATCCACAGTTGATCTGGCGATGTGGTAGATGAGCGGTACCGCATTTATATCTTGTAGCAATCCGTTTTTGTCTAGGTGCAGGAAAGCTTCTGGGGGGACGAAGCCATTGTGACGTACCCTTTCATGGTATTGAGAATTGGGGTAGTAAGCCCCAGAGATCAAGTTATTGACTGAGTTCATCGCTCTGGCAGTATGACCTCGAATCAACTTCAACAGGAAATTGTCCACTCTTATCAGGTTTGCCCTGTTGTATAAGACCTCATTGGAGTAGTATTTTATGTACTGGGACTCTGGAGTTCGATAAAGACGAAGGCAAGCCCTAAGACAAGCCCTCTCGAACAACCGAATCTTTTCCATTAAGCTTGCACTCACGTTGAACCACACGGGACAGCCATAGGTGAGCATTGGCCGGATGAGGGCCATGTAGCAGATAACCTTCACCCTCGCATCGAGTTGGCTGTTGTAAAACAGTCTCTTTGTAAGGGCAAAAGCGCCTCGGGCCCTGGCCAGAGCAGCATCTACATGTTTATTAAAATATAGATACTGATCTAGCCAGATCCCGAGGTATCTGACTACAGTCCTTTGCGCCAGTGGTTCCCCGTGTCGTCCGACGATTGAGAACTTTCGCCAATTCTTTTTCGTGTCCGCCGAGGCCTTATACAACGGTGTCCTGAACAGAATGGTTTCCGACTTCCGGAAGTTGATACTCAACTTCCAGTCATCGCAACTTCTCATGAATGAATCGAAGTCACCCTGCGTGAGGGTAGTGATTTCCTCGATCTTTTTGCCTGATCTGTACACGATCAAGTCATCGGCATACGCAATTGCATGAGGAAGAGAACTTAAAAGATCGCTCAAGTAAATGTTGAACAGGATCGGCGAATTAACGGCACCCTGTTGGAGACCATTTTTTACCTCAAATATACCTGTGGAGGTCACGTTGCCATTCTTGACGACGAACCGTCTACCGGTAAGCATGTTACACAGTAGGTACAGCAGTGGTTTGCTTATGCCAAGCCGATTGAGCTTGTAAAAAAGACCTTCTAACCATACGGTGTCAAAGGCCTTCTCCAGGTCAATCAAGCAGGCACCCGTACATTGTTTCTGGCTCTTGTTCCATTGGATATCCGACACCAGTTTCGACGCAGCATGAATAGTGTCATGCCCCGCTTTGAAACCGAATTGGTTATCCGGAATTATATTTTTGTCCTTAGTCCAGCTGATCAGAGTTCTATTGATCACCTTCTCGAATACCTTGCTGATGTTCGGAAGGAGACTAATTGACCGGAGGTTGCATGGATTCGAAGAATCTTTTCCTCTCTTGGATATGGGTTGTACAATCGCAGTTTTCCAATGCTCCGGATAATGTGCATTATTCAGAGCATTGTTAAACAGGATTGTGTACATATTAACCACTTCTAGAGGGAGGTGTCTTAACACAATGTTCGAGATCCCGTCGACACCCACTGACTTTTTCTTCTTTAATGATTCGAAGACCGCTTGGAGCTCTGTCTTCGATATGAACGGGGGTTGAACCCCTTCGACGGCGATGGCATTGTCTGCCATGTTATCATCATTGAACACGACAAAGCCAGTGTTCTCAGATCGCCATTGCTGCATGTCTTCTCGAAGTTGAGAGTTGCTAGCCAGTACGCGGTTATCCAAGTCGTGGTTCGGGCGAACGCTCTCATTCACCTTGTACACTTCTTGGAAGACCGCGCCTAGTACTTCCATTTTTTCTTGCGGATCTTCGACCACAAAGAAGTTATCGTCGAGTACGGCGTTATTTGGATCAATACCTGCTGTAGTCAGTATTTGTTCGTTGTCCGTCGTTCTGGGAAACTTAAGACACGGAAGGTCGCTATTTTTACTTCGAAAGAATTTATTAATTTGCGGGAACATGCTCGGATTGTTGGATCTGACAGTCCGAATCTTATCGTTCCAGTAAGAATTAACAGAAAGTCTGTAATTCTGCACAATTAATGTTTGAATATTTTTGATGAGCGATTTCAGTGTCCTAACTTCCTCGTCTCGTCTGTCAGTATACCGCCTGTACAAGGTTTTTAATCTTGACAGGAGTCTACTTTTTCGTTGGTGGAGTGCGTCGATTGTCGCATTGCGGTACAAATTTTCGTTGTTTGTGTGTGTATACCGAGGTATAGTAATGTCCATGGTTCGTTTAATTGTCTCGTCCAATTTAATTAGATACATGTCAATCTCTTCGTTTGACAAGTTTCTATTGGACGGTATGTGGAGCGTGTTCGAAGAGAGTGCTCTCGTCATTTGTCTGGAGAAGCGTGTCCATCGAGCCCTACTGTAATTGTAGGGGTACGTTTGAACATACTCTCCTAATTCCGCAATATCGTTAGGGATCTTGATTTCGGCACTGAGTCCGCAATGGTCACTGAGATACACAAATGTGTTCAAACAGTTTACCGTTTGTGCGTCTGTGTCTGTCAGCTGCAGTCTTGCGTCTAACAGCAGGAGATCCAGATAAGAGCCGCTCCTTGGGAACGACGAGATCTCTGTTGCCTTCAAATCGAGTCTATACTCGACACTGTGCAAGCAAAACCAGCTGTAAAGCTGGTCCCCTCTGGTATTGGAAACCATGTTCCCCCAATATCCATGTCGGGCATTTAAGTCCCCGGCCAAAATAAAATAGTTCTCCTCCGAGTCCAGCCTTAGGCATCGGAAGAGTGAATCGAGCTCTGATATAGTCGTTCTGGAACTAGGGTCGCCAGAGGAGTAGACCGACACCGCGTACAACCTCCTTCCACTGCGGAGCGAAATGCACACGATGCAGGCCTCCAACTCCTGAAACCTTCGTACTTCACCACTATACACTACTTTATGTTTTATGTTATTTTTAATGAAGATCGCAACACCGCCTCCACCACTGGAATTGGGTCGGTCTCTTCTAATAACATTATAATTGCTGTGCTCCAGTATGCCACTCCGAGTTAGCTTGGTTTCGCTAATCAGCATCAGCTCTGGGCTTTGATCGTCCAACAATCTATAGAGCTCGTTTTTTCGTGGGATCCCTATCAATGAATTTGCATTCACTGCAAGGATCTTGTAAGTTAACTCGTTCGTCTGCGCAGCCATTAAAACGGTTGACGTGGCTGGCTCTGCAGGAGCGCCAAGATTTGGTCTACCCGCTCCTCTAACCGATCCATACGCCTTTCAATGGAGGATTTCCAATCCGGCGTTGGATCGTGTGCTCTTGGCACTGAAGATTGCGGCACTACCTTCGGCAGTTGCTGCTTTTCCGTGCTCCTCTGGACAGACGCCATTTGGGCGTAGGTCACTTGAGGGGTGACGGGTATGGCTGCCCCGAGTGGATTTTTCACTGGGGGCTGCTTCTGCAGAACCGCTTTTGCTTTGCGCTCCTGGAACTTAGGGCAACCCCGATAGTTTGCGGTGTGCCCCGCGTTCCCGCAGAGTACGCACTTGAGCTGACTCTTGTCAGCTGCTCCCTCTTGCCCCAGAGAACAATTTTCCGCATTGTGGTCCTCACCGCACTTAACGCATCGAGGCTGCATTTGGCAGTTCGATGCGGCGTGCCCGAACCTTTGGCAGCGAAAGCATTGTGCAATACCATCGCGCCTTCGAATGCTGTCCCATTTGCATTTCCAGCCATCTAAGAGAATTGTTTTCTTTAGATTAACTAGTTTGCTGTTGGGTGTGAATTGCACGATATAAAGGGGTAGTTGTCGCCCCTCTCTCCTTGCCTTTACTGTGGAGAAGGGCTTGACCCCGACGATCTCAATTCCGTCCCACACTTGCTCACTGAGCATTTGGAAGACCTTCTCCGCTTCAAGCGGGAAGGTGGTCCTCAGCAGACGGGTCTGGCGTTTTTCCCCTTTTGGGGTGAAGGAGAAAAACTCCAGCTTTGAAATAATTAAATATTCTTTTAGAATGTTATAATCATCCACTGTGTTGCAGTGGATTGCATATTTGTCAGCACCTTTATTCTTACTAATATAGAAATTACCTGCACCTATGGCCTCCTTGCACACATTTGCGGTTCGTTGAATGTGTGCCGTGTACACATTGATCGGTGGCACCTTTTCACTTTTCTGCTTCTGCTGTTGGTTTGCTGTCTGCTGCCGCTGTTGTGTTGCTGGACGCTGTTGAGTTGCTGGCCGCTGTAGTGTTGCTGGTCGCTGCTGATGTTGTGTTGCAGGCAGTTGTTTTGCCTGTTTTGTTGGCATTTTCTGGCTTACTGGCTGTTTTTGGTGTTGCGCAGCTGATCGATGCTGATGCTGCTGTGTTTGATCAGCTGTTGATGGCTGCTCTGCTGGATGTTGCAGTTGTTGCTGACCGCTTGACTGAAGCTTTTGTTTTTGGTGCTGCTTCTTTGGCACTTGTTGTTGCTGTAACTGCTGCTGTTGGACCTTTGACTGTTGGTCCAACCTTCTCTTCTCAAGAGTGCAAGCTTTCAGCTCTCTAATTTCAAGCAGGAGGCGCTGAATTTTCTCCTGCATATCATCAACTTGCGTTTCTTTCAGACGAAGCACGCGCTCTACTTCGTCTTCTGTATCGGTGTCCAGCGAGTCAAAGCTGTTGCTGCTTACAGCGAACAAACCTTCCCCTCCGTCGGACACGTACTGCACTGTCTCCTCGTCAGACTCGGTGGCTGTACCAGACGACGCCGCTCCACTCCGCTCTGCCCCCTGCCGCTCAGCCGGCGACGCATTTGTGTTGCGGCGTTTCCCGCTTTTGGGAGTCGTCTTCTTCCTCCTCCTCTTGGCTGTGCCTTCTGTAGGCACTGTTGGCTGGTGGCCTGATTCTGCCACCGGTTCGTTGTCCGCTTCTAAGAGCGCGGACCGCTCGTTGTTTTCCATTCTTCTGCACTCACTTATCTTAGCGATTTTTCTTGCATTAGATGAAAAAAAAGTTTTTTTTTTGGGTTGTCCCCTGTAGGGATCGAACCGGGCACCTGTAGAGCCGAAAGCACTGACACTATCTATTCGGCTACTGGTTTGTTGATGAAACTCGTGCCAACTGTAGTACTAGACCACTATAAAGTGTCGTTTTTTATTTTTTTAGTTTTTGAAAATCGAAACACTCGCGAACTGCACTGCACCGAGGTATGTGAACGACTGAGCAACCACTCGTGCTGTGCATGCTATTGTTCTTTCACGAGTGGAAGGGACGTACAGTTTTCTGCCGACTCCGAACGGCGAAGTTGAGAAGCTTTTTCTGGACATTGAATACTCCTTGAGCATTGTCAGTGACTCGAAAGAGGTGGACCCGTGAAATATGAAAGGTGGTAAATTCGGGTATCGAACCTGGCACCCTATGCGTAGGAGTCGACGCACTTACCCACTAGGCCACGGCGACCCTTACTCGCTTAGATTCACATAATTTGCGGCAGTAAATTATTTGCAATCCGAATCAAAATATATGAAACTGTTGAATGAATTTAACGAACTGTGCGAATTCCGCTTAAATTTGCTGGAAACGGAAACGCAACCTAACCCCACGTAGTAACCTTAAAAAACCTAATTTGATTGACCCTCAACTCAAAAGTCTTTTGTACTGAGGATGAGATATGAATATGTCCAAAATGCGTAGATCACTTTTCGTCGCAGAGTCCGGCTTGGGGATTGGCCTCAACCAATGAACATCCTCCAGATGAGACGTCCAGCTGTGTAATTTTGCACTCTTAAGTTTATTGAAATCTATCTGCTCTTCTGCTCTCACTGACTCGGAGTCACTCTACCTCATCTATCCACCACGAAGCGCAGTATCCAGAGACTTAAGGTCCGTCTCCTCTTCTGCTCCCACTAGATCAGAATCATATGCATGACGTCAGACGTAGGACAAGAAGACGTCTGGTTGGACTAACATGTGGCAGAGTGTAATCTGTTCAATTCGTGGTTAAGGCTTTGTGTTGAATTGATTCAGAACTTTCATCTATGAAAACTAAAGGGTTTTTTCGTCCATCTTCCATGTCACTGCATCTTAGATCATTCACTTGAAAAATTTGAACAAATATCCGACTGCTAAGTAATCAATTCAATGAACTTTTCTGCACGTGTTCATGGTGAATCACAGTGCATTCAAACGTATTCAAACATTAACATGTGTTCGTGCTAGTTAATGGCGAAAATGGAAGAAAAGACTTGAATAGAATATTGTATTTGTACATTAGGAAGGATCTAGAAGAGTCCAGTCGCTAGTACGATTAGTAACATTAGAAAACAAAGCATTCTGAATGAAAATAGATTTGCAAAGAATTAGTGATTAAATTATTATAAAATGTTAAGTGTGAGCGCAAACAACATTCATTCATATGCACACATTAAATAGATTCCGTGTATTTTTGCGTATTCTCTAGTCTAGGACCACGCAAAGGTATTGATAATTTGTCTCTGGCAAATTACATAACAAAATACGTTTCTGATGGAAATCGCGTGAGAGTAGAGTGAAGGAAAAATAAATTCAAGAAAGCTAATCAAGTGAGAACAACGCACTTCCCGACGGAATATCTGAGTAATACTGCACTTGCCGTCTGATACAATGCTTATGCGATAATAAACCTATTTTTGAGGAAAGGAAGGCCACGGTGGTATCAGGATATGGGCGCATAGTGGTCAAATAGAGCACTTCTGCCGTTCATATTGTCCTTCGGTTATATGAAAGGAAGTGTGAGGAACATCATTTTTTGGAGTCCAAATAACACATAGCCACGAAATTGACATTTCTATATGTTTTTGAAACTCTGCGCGTTCACTTCACGACATCACTCTTTCACTCTAAGACACGATCGATTGGAGCGACACAAGTTTGATCCAAATAAACACAGCAAAAAAGACAGACAAATTGCGAGTTTCAATCAATTTTGTTATATGTTTGACATCAGCTAGAGTGGCGTCGCAGTGGATGGACGATCGCACGATACTGGTTGATCACACCCCACAATTGTGAACTTCATACGTACTTAGCTGTACGTTTCTAGCAAGTAAGACTTATCAATCGTCTTCAATATAGTAATTTAAATCTGCTGTCTGTGGACAAGTGTATTGTATTTAAAAATAACTGAAATGCGTAAATTTAAGAAAATGAAAAAAAAAAAAAAATCTGTGTCATTGTTCACTTCTGATCCGATTTCATTGAACTACCAGTTTCTAATTTCATTAGTTCTCTCTGTGAACATTGCATGTTTATTCATTTTTTTTTTCGGAGGAGGACATGAAGCTGATTTGTTGGCCAATTAGATCAAGTCAATTGTGTTCTCAGTGCAGACTCGATTATTGCAACACTTAATTTTCCCAACCAATGTAATGAACTTACATCTTTTCGATTTTCGCAACAATTTTTGCCATCTCTGAAATTGTGCAACTCAAAATATGTACCAATATTCATATGCATACGTACTACTGTACGCTTTACTAAGCAATGTAACAGCAATTTGCATTTTTATTTTTAAATTCATTGAAATTTCTTAAATGTTAGACAAAGGTGCTTAAACTAGTTGGACAAATAATTTTCCTATTTCTCACTTACTGGCCCTTAGCGGGCACTCTAAGTTAAACTTAATCTCATGGTAACGTCTGGACATAGTTCCGTGCAGAAATGAAGTACTATAAAGATCAGCCGACTTCACAACTGATTGTCCCCTTGCCTATAAACGAATCTATCAGTGACGGTTATTCAAGAAAGACTACTCGTCGCTACTTCTTTTTTGCGTATAAGGAGTTACAGCGACTACAATAAGTAAACGCTGGAAAAAGTTATCACAACCCATCTGATATTTTGAGGAAGAAGACTGTGTTCCTTTGCTTTTAATTCGGGATCAAATTTTGTCAAAAAGGTCTGACATTAACATATGGGCAGTGATGAAATCTCTGAATGGATATCAGAAAATCTACAAAACGTATTAGCCCGAGATGAAGAAGTGACTGGTGATAGGGCGGAAATGGAAGTTATTGATATGCAACCCAACAAGAAGCCGTAATAAAATGCTTCATTATATGCTTGTCTGAACATTGAAAAAAATTATGCAACCGCGGGATAATGCTGCTGCCAAGCGATATTCTGCAAAGCAGTTGTTGAGTCTTAAATATTGTGTATATATACATTAAATAGTATATTGCTTAAGATTTTTTAGAGAGTTTGAAGTAAATTTTCTGTTATTGCAACAGGTCATGTTTTCATTTTTGTAATCGAAAGTACACTGAATTCACTAATATTTGAAGTCTGCTAACATATACATCCAAGCAAATGCAAACGACATCGGTCTGTCCGTCATACTTTTGCTGCTGTCTGTTGGGTCTGTGTCCACCCTATTGGTATCAAGGGACTTCATAATATTGCCCTTGACACGACTGAAATAATTTTGCTGGAACATTTGTTTATCACTCCTCCTAATAAGTCTAATATCTCAGCTTCTAATGGCTGATCCTACATTCAATATAGTCTGAATGTGAAATGAAGTACGCCCGACTTCTACCTCTCTTGCTCCTTAAAATGTTTGACAACTGTTTTTTTATAACGAGTTCGTAAACCAAATTTACCAATCAGAGGCCGGCATTTACGTTATTTCGTGAATAACCGTCAAAAATTCATGAATATCTGTCAAAAAAGCACTCATATTCGTCGATAGACTAGGGGGAAATCAGCTGTGAAGTCGGCTATCGCTGTAATACTTCATTTCTGGTCTGAATTTATGCTTTGTCAAACTATGATGAATGTGGTCGCCGCGGCGTAGTGGGTAAGTGCGTCGACTCCAACCCAGAGGGTGCCAGGTTCGACACCCGAATTTTACCACCTTTCATATTTCACGCCTCCACTTCTTTCGAGTCACTGACAATGCACAAAGAGTATTCAATGTCCAGAAAAAGCTTCTCAACTTCGCCGTTCGGAGTTGGCATTAAACTGTAGGTCCCTTCCACTCGTGAAAGAACAATAGCACGCACAACACGAGTGGTTGCTGAGAAGCTAGGCCCAGGTCCACTTCAGACTGTCGCGACACCCATATTATTATTATTATTATTATTATTAAACTAAGATGAATGTATATTTTTTCGAGAAGTACAGTCGCACAAAATCACTTCCAATAGGCAAGCAGGATCTCTGTCAATCCAATGGGTTCTTCGGAATTGGATCCATTATTGTCTTAACTTTGTCACAACTTGCACGCTCATTGCTTCAAAGGCAGAGTAGAACGATTGAAAGCATGCTCCCTGTCCAAGACATGAACATCGAAGAAATAAATGCTTACATAATCTGAGTATGGGTGGACACTTGCATTTCAGAAATCGGGGAAAAACGCATAAAAATGATTCACTATAGTCCTTGAATTAATTCCTATTTTCGAATTGGAAAAAATAAATGCTCATAAATTGCTCATCAAAAAGATCATTTAACTTCTGACACAGAGTTTATTTTTGCAAAAACTTCCGAACTAAGAAACAATAATTCAAAAAAAAAAATTAAATATAGATTTCTAAGAAAAACTACTTCCTCTTGAGTCTTATTTTAATCAAAATTCCCAAAAAACAAGCTTAATCACATTCCAGTCTTCAAATTCGCGATGACGTCCGCCGACTGGCCGCACATGCACGTTTCAAGTTTTCAAATCAATTTTAAACAAACAAACAAAACCAGCGAACAAAAAAACAAAAAATTGCATTAACAAATAATTAATGATTTTATTATTTGCAATTGAATTCATCTTGAATACATTAACATCAAAATAATAATTTAAACAAGTCAATACAATACAAAATACTCATCAATTATATTTTGCAACTAACAGACTAACAAAACTGGTTATCTATTGGTATTGTATTCATATTTGTTTTCTTTTGTTTCTTCTCTAAGCTGGGACAAGGAGAAAAATATCCCTCAAGTCTCGAATTGATGACATAGAAAAATATCAGTTTGAAAAACTAAATAAATTGAATATCACAAGACTCCATGATGAAAATGTATTCCAATAAACCACACACCAACTGAATATGGTGCTTGATCCAAAACTCCATACCACTTTGCTGTTCATTTACTTCCTACATAAACGTAAAGCCGACCTCCCCACATGATCGTGATGTGTCCATGCATATGTGTGTGCATATACATCGTAAACAACCGAAGATCAATGAAATCGTAACACCTATTCTCAGGCTTAGAGACCAGACCCAGACCACTGGATACCTTATAAATAACGTAATAAAGATAGAAGTACCGTTTATAGTTCGGTTGATGATAGCTCCGCCCTCCTTTGCAGACAGAAAATTCAATTCGTATTTACTCAGAGCCTCTCTTTCGCTCACCTTTCGATTCGGCTCTGTGACTCTCTTAAATTCACCGATAGTCAGTTGCAGACTGAATGAAAGAAAACAACCACACCACTGACAAGAAAAGGTGTCTATATACCTGAAGATCTCACCGGAGAGTCAGAGAAAAATACTTCTTGTAAAGCATTGACATGAGCAACAAATCAGTCGTCCGCTGATAGTTGAAGCGAAAGATACACTTTACTTCTCCTAGGGGATTACAGTTGTCGAAGTACAAAGTAAAAAAAACCAAAAAAAAAAACAGCAACCTAAGAGATTTGTAGTTTGTGCCATATGAGTTCATTGAATTGATAAAAAAAAACTAATTTTATTTTTGAAAAAAACATTTGTGAAGTTGTGATGAAGAGTTGAAAGTGCATCAAGTGATCACAAATATAAAAAAAATCAGACGAACTGATAAAAAAATAGATTTTTGAAAAAATCTGAAAATCTGAAAAAAAAAAACTGAGACTTCAAAGTTTTGTGCGTGACATAGTGTGACACAATAGATATTGTTGAACCAACGGATTACCATTCATCTGTCCAAGCAACATTGCAACGATCTTCTACAGATAATAAGGTAAGCAAAGGTGTCTCAACTCAATCGATAACCAACTTGATTAGTCACATTTCGACGGTGAAACCAAACGAAAGAGTTGATGTGCGAACCGAATTGACTTCATCCGGAATCATGAGAATTGATTGAGAACGCATTTCATATTTAATATGCATATCAAATAAATATGTCGCCTAATTTGAATAAGCAAATTCGAAAATTTGAAATTCTGTGCCGAGAAACACATTAAAAATATCAAAGTCTGGGAGGGAATTTGTAAAAAAAAATCGCCTTTGACACTTCGCAGAAGAACGGGTATTACATAAATTCCGATCGTGCAAAAAAAAATCACGCAAAAAAAATAAAAATCGAAAAGAACAAAAATAAAACCCGACCGTGTGTCGTTCGTCGAAAGTATTTTATTTGTATTTTTTTTTAACGGAAACGATTCATAATTTTTTATTGCCATTGGTTGGATTTTCGATTTTCGATTTTCGAGTTTTCAAGTTTTCCTACATCCTTGATACCTGTGTGCGAGCGTGAGATGAAAAGGTGCGCGACCGCGAATCCTCTGGATTGATCAATTGTCCGGTGACAATCAATGTTATTGCCGTGCAATAGTAATTAGGTGCGCGAAAATTATATTGCTAAACAGAACGCCTACTTTCTTTAGGAGTGAATGCAAATTGCATCGCTAAACAGACCGCCTCTTACTCAGGTTTGCATAATAATACCATCGTCTTACCTTCTCGGGAATTTGTTACCTTTGCATTCCTGGCGACACATTTGTGTTGTTAAAAATTTGCAATGACTGTGCTCCGTGGGTTATCCTTGACGTGACATCAGCCATCAGCTGAGGCAGTAAAAAACAAAGAAAATATCGCAAAAAAAAAAAAAACTCATCGGCGTTTCTGCAATTTTTATCGATTTCCCAGAAGGTTTCCGTGTTTTTTTTTTCTCTTGGAATCGTAAAAAAAAGTCAGGACTGATTGATATACGATATATTTCTGAGAATCACAATTTTGCCGAGGTCTAATGGAAAGTTTCTCTTTTTTTTGCAGATGAATCAAACGTGCAAGGTTTGTGGCGAACCCGCCGCCGGTTTTCATTTTGGCGCATTTACATGTGAAGGCTGCAAGGTAAGCATCATCCCCCCACACCCCAGCCCCCCGTTCGACATCTTTCAAACTAACCCCTTGACAACATCATCTAATCTTTATATTTCTCTCTTTTTATAGTCATTCTTTGGCCGGTCATACAACAACCTCTCGTCAATCAGCGAGTGCAAGAATCACGGCAAATGCGTGATCGACAAGAAGAACCGCACCACATGCAAAGCGTGCCGCTTGCGCAAGTGCTACACCGTTGGCATGTCGAAGGGCGGTTCCCGCTACGGGCGTCGCTCCAATTGGTTCAAAATCCACTGTCTACTGCAAGAACAACAGCAACAGGCTGCAGAAGCCGCCGGCAAAGCAGGACATGCGTTTGGTGGTGACATGAGTTCAGCAGCAGCTGCTGCCGCCGTCGCTGCCGCACAAGCTCCATCGCTCGCATCACACATGGGCATGCTGGGATACCCGGGCTATCTGCCAGAAATGATCGCCAACCCGGATGCGTTCAAGAACTCGTTCCATAATCAATTTTTGTCACGTCACCCCGATGCCGCGATAGCCGCTGCTGCCGCCGCCGACTACCACCAGCACCAACACCAACAGCTCCAGCACCAGCAGTCCTCATCGGCATCCGCATCAGCTGCCGCCGCAGCGATGCCATTCTTCATGATGAACTCATTGCCAATCTCATCGCGATCTGCATTCCAATTACCGCCTCACCTACTCTTCGCCGGCGCTGGCGGACCGGCTGGCTATCACGCCTCCGACGCATACCACCGTGCTGATGACATATACAAGCACCGCCAGTCAGTGGACTCCTTGTCTGAGGGCTCCAACCGATGGAACGAGAGCTGCAGTCCCGAAGCCAGAACCGAGGAGATGACCAGTCCAGCCGCTAGATGCACACCAAAATCAACAACCACCGAGGAAATCCGCGACAACACTCCACCACGTTCTCACACACAGTCGCCCGCACAAGTGCTCCGCGAAACTCCAGAAGTCATCGACAGGCACTCACCCATCGATGCCGGATCTCCCACCGCCCCGTCACGCCCCATCGCCGTGTCCCCAGCTCGCTCCCACGATCTGCACGTCCCCTACCAACCACGGGAGGACGAAGACGCCAGCTTCCACCACAAGATCCAATCCGAGTCGCCGCTCTCAGTCTGCTCCGTGGTCGATCAGGAACAGGAAGGTCCCATGGATCTCAGCATGAAAACCCAAAGCAGCCGTTCAGCCTCCAGGACAACCACCACCTCGGCCGAATCACTCACCGCTGACCACCAAAGTTCGATCTCCGGCGGCGAGAGTGACATTCAGAGCGAGTCCAGCGAGGAGGAGATCCGCCTGGCCCAAGTTGTGGCGCGAAGAAAATTCTACCACCTGAGCGAGAACGAGTCCGACGCCTCATCCGATGCTGCCGAGACCCTCAAGCGGCAAAAGCTCGACGAACAGGCCTACAACTACGGTGCATCCAACTCGACCAGCCTCCGGGGGATTTTCGTCTGCGTCTAAGCCTGCTGCTGTTGCTGCTGCTACTCCCGCCTGTCGGGGCGAATTGTAAATACTTAGAATTTTATAAAAGTTCGTGCTTGTATTGTAAATAAGTGATTCGCATTGGAATTTGTTTGTCTATTCGTCTACTCGTTAAGTTTAAGTAATTAATTAAATAGAAATAAAGTTAAGATAAGATATAAAATTTAAATGAATTGTTTTCTTTGCTTCTGCTCTCGAAGGGGATTTCCGCTTTCTGCGCCGTGTTTTGTTTCAGTTTTCCGACGGCAAATTCACTTTTCTTGCACGACATGGGAAGTGGACTGTTCGGTTGCTAAGGCGGCTCGATGTTAGTTTTCGAGTGGGTATTTGAATATTAGCGGATGCTTTAACCATTAATGGCTTGTTGAAGTCAGTAGTCAACTATTTCGTTTCTTGCAATAGAGAGAAAAGTATACGCAAGAACAATTCGCTTCAGGAAAAGTCACGGAAGTGCAATATAATCCATTGCAAGGTCCAAGTCAAGGGAACAATTTTCATTTTCTACTTAGACTGCAGATTGAGGTAAGAAAGAGTATCCAATTCGTTCAATTCTGTGTAAAGGTGTTGATTGAGGTCCCAATCGCAATTTAATTAAAGTTTGGAAGTCTCCTGGTCCTGCCTGTTATCCCGGTTTACGTGCACAGTAACAATAATCTGGAGACAACTGAGAAGTTGCCAGGATTCCTTTGAGGCTGTACAGCGAGGATCTGAGGCATTTAACGACCATCTGTTGTGGGAAGAGATTCAGTGCCGAATGTTTTCATTTTATTTATCAAGAAAGGACGCAATCGATATACGCAAGCTTGCAAATTCAACGTCGATGATGTACAATCGTCCATCAAAATTTACACCAGAATGTCCAGAAGACTACATGTCCACATCCACACCCGTACGACTTCTTATGGTTCAATACACACAGCCACGCGTCGCTCCTTGCATGGCATCAGCATGAGCTACTCAAAAACCACTTGGTTTTGCTTATGTTTTACTATAGATGTTCACATCAGTCATACAAGGAACAATTTGTGTGTTAACCTATGACTGTGGACTAAGGTCGAGAAAACTATCCAGTTCGTTCATTTTTGGGATTTGCCAGCGTTCCTTTCTTATTTCAGAGATGTAATAAAATTAATAAGAGCAGGAATGGAGGAAGAACCACCTTGTGGTTGAGGTCGGTAAGAGCCCCGCAAAGACACATAAGTTCGTGCGTTGCTTGCTGTTCTGATCGTGCCTTGAACAAACGGTGGAAGTTCATACTTGTGTACTCTTTAGAATATTTTAGTTGATTCATTTCAATTGCATCACATTTCAGTATTACCTAGCATCGGCTTATAATGCCTAATATCGGCTTCTTCTGGATTTTGACGCAACGAAACGCTGCTAACTTGGGGAACATTCACATTAGACGTTTTGCGGCTTAAGTTCTCCACTCTGCTGTTTACATTTTTGCACTTTATTCATAAAAGTTTCTAGATTATTAAGAAACATGCAAATGCCGCCGTTTTTTTTTCTTATTTACATCATACAACTACCTTAAAAACTATTCTAGGCTATGTAGGTCGGCCATAGGTTGCAGCTTATAGACTTGCATCTAGTTTGCTGCAAGACAGTGACCGACTACTCCCCCCTACGGGGATACGTACTATCCTTCCCACCGCGGGTCTAAAGAGTTCGACGAGGGAGCTTCCTCTCTCCCCAGCCACCTGAATTTTCGATGTTGCATTGCAACATCCCGAACATCTCTCCTTGATACCGCCGTTCTGAACCGGAGGAGACCCTCCTTAGATCGTTGTGCGACGGCGCGGACGTGGTTGAGTCGCCCATCCACAGTTGAACGGGCTACGTGGAAGATGAGCGGTACCGCGTTTATGTTTTGTAACAGTTCGTTCTTGTCTAAATGGAGAAAGGCAATTGCCGCCGTAGATTGACTTCAATTCCATCCAAGAATCATGCTCGCCACAATTTAGACCTTCCTCCAAATCTCAAGTGAAGAGCTCTTTCCATGCCCAAGGCTTATGGTCTTTTATCAACCAAATTACTTCATCTTCATCGCACTTTGAATGGCAGATCTCTGTGGCTGTGTATTTGAGATCCCTTCAAATGGTCCGAGTTCCTGGATTGTTGGTTTTCATTTTCACACCAATGATTGCAGACCGGGAATACTTAGTTGGTATTGTACGGGCATATTCAGCTTTCGCGGGGTCGTCCGGTGCAAACAAGATGAAGATTAAATAGTGTTCCGACCGTGTAGCCGCCAAGAATTTCACAATTTTTGAGATATTGCTCAACTCGTATTGTACACCTTACATAAGCAATACAAGAAATTCAAAATCATGTATTAATTAAATAACCAAACACATCATTTATGTAATGGTAGCATTTTTGGTTGGCTCCTTGGGACTGTGGTTGAGTTTGTTTGGAAGGAGACTACGTGATGAAAAGACAGCATATCGCTGCGGGAAATGAATATGCTCTTTAATGTATCTAGCTGATTTCCATCAACTCACAAACCGCTTTGCCGTGTCAATAATTTTCTGCGATGTTCAAAAATCGTGGAGAAATTCTTGAACTCTATAAGCTGGTCCTTATTTCAGATGGCGAGAGGAAATCCGATTCGTATGCAAGTTCTTGCCTTACAATTTGATGTGGACAATTTAACTGCTAGTAGCGATAGTTTCTATAGGTATTCATATGAAAATGATACGCAATATATATACAGTGGACTCCCCCTAAGTCGAATTGTCACGGGATACCAAAATTTGTTCGAGTTAGAGAGAGTTTGATTTGGAGAGAGGTTTTTGTATGGAAAGTTATAGGGAAATGTATGTAAAATATGGCGAAAAAGTTCGAGTAAGGGAGATTTTCGACTTAAGGAGAGTTCGACTTGGGGAGAGTCCACTGTATATATATAGTTCATTGCAGATGTCCTCACCGTGGTAGTGAGTTGGTGCCTCGACTCCTACTGGTTTCTGGGCTCCATCTCCGCATCGAGCCTATCTAAGTAGGCTCCGTTCTCAGTCTGGATTGGTAACGCAAACAATGATCAGACGAATACCTCAATGTTTCAGGAAGCAATCATTTCATCCCAATTTAACATTAAATGGTTGTTCCATATACGGTGTCTGATTTGGCATTTTTTCTTAACTTGTGAGCGATTTTCAAACGAAAGATGTTGTTGACACCTGTTCGGCTTGCTGTAGATATCAGTGCAAGCGTGTGCTAACAATACGGAACTTAAGAATCGTTCCTTTGAAGTTCTACTCCGGTTCCCAGGTCTTCTTTTAGGCCTCGGTGGGCCGATTCCAAAGCTGCGTGTCACATCCCAAGACCAAAAATAGTTTTCATAATTCACAGTGCTCACTTCTTTCGAATCATTCAGAATTCATAAACAGTTTCCTTGTCTAGCAAAATATTCTTCGGCGTGTCGTGTAAAATAGCCACAAATATGAGCATAAAACGACGTAGTCACTCGATCGTAGTACAGGACAAGAGTAAGAGTCGCAGGTGATGCCGATCCTACATTTTTCCAATTACCCTCCAATTCTGTTGACCCAGTTCATAGAGAAGTGTATTTTAGTACCCCACACAAGATCCGGAAGTCAATCGAAAACTCTCGGTCAGTCGAACAGTCACATGTGATCCTTTTCCCCGATGAAGAGAAATATCGAGGCCGTAGGAAACTAATCAGCTCGACATGATAATCCAAACTGTCCCTGATCGGACCCAAAATTGTTGCTAGGATGGCACCCTAATAAAGGACGCATGTGTCACCGACATGCGCGCACATCCACGTCAGAGTTATGTCGAAACAGCGATGTGTTTGTGAACCTTGGTCTCAGCGAAAACGATTATCTTACACCATTCATCCGTGCGCAGCAAGCTAGTTCCACAATAAACTGATTGGATCAGCCTCTTTCAGTTGAGCGAATTCAACTCTCGCATTTAAAAGCACAGACAAAGGCGGTGTACCAAGCCGGTGTACACTAAAATCCGGCATAAACCGGATAACACAGTATCCGCAAGAGAATTCAAACAGCTTATGAAACAATTGTTAGACATGACATTTCTTCCGAGGGGGGTGTGAATAACGAGTACTTGTGCCCCTCAGATGCAAGTAAATGAACGTTAGATAACTTTCTGCGGACAATCGTGAACAATTCCACCGTCAGTCTGACATCCCTTCGTTCTAACTACCAGCACTCAACCTCTCCTCAATCTCTCTCCAATCACACCACACTGCATTATTTCCCCTTTGCCGCAATCGACCAAAATTAAATCTCCCGTCACGACAAGCAAACGACAAACACATTAGTATCAAATTTGATTCCTGTTCTGATCTAATCCCATGACTAACTCAAATCACAAACTAATGACAGATACAAGTTATACGCCACAGACAGAAGGTAAACATCGAAGGGCACAGAAGCGAAGATTTATTGACCAAACCAAGGTAAAGATGAAACAAAAAATGAGTAAACACTGATTCGCCGATCAAAAATCAAAAGAGTTAGTGTGCGAACGGGACCAGCTACTAACTTAGGCAAAGTCTAAGTAATTAGCATACAACAGTTTGTCTGCTCAAACTGGTGGGAGACTAAAGTGTGACTTCTGTTCGAGTGTGCATGCGAAAGGCGATGGAGGGTGCGCAATGCCGTCGGAAAGTCGACAATGACGTGTGCGAGCTCGGGTACAAGCGTCAGTAAAATTCTGTTGACTCAGATCGTTTCAAAGGTTAGAACGACCCATGCGGCTGCTCACGTTTCGTGTTCGAAATGATAAGTGAACGCCAGTGTTCAGTTTTATTACCGACGGAAGTCCTCTGGCACAGTTTTGAAGTCAAAACAGGTAACTTTGACTCCAAAAAATTGCAACCGATTGCGAGAGTCGGAGTAATACCATGTCACATTCGAATTTTTTCTCAGACCTTTTTTTATGACCCCTCATTAAAGGTGTGCCTTAAAAAATTTCAAGGATGTGCCCTACCAGACTCACCTTGTCTCAATCGCGAACACATACCAAACCAGCAGGGAGCCCTATCGTCTTCAAAGAATCCAATAAAGGCGTTAATCAATCGAATTAAGCTCGCTAAAGCCTCGATCGACTTCAGATCGCTCAGATCGCTGCCAAGGCGGACAAGAGGAGAAATAAAACAAAGCGAAAAATAATAAAAATCGTGCCCATCCATAGATCGCCACAGTGGTCGGTCCTCGTCGGTGCAAAATCCAAAGCAATTCCTCGCAATTACGTTCCACAATTCACCGCCACATCACAACACAACACCACACAACATACAGCATAGCCCAGCACAGCGCGGAGCAATCGGCAGCCCAGTTCACAGCACAGCGCACAGCGCAAAACGAGACAACGATTTAAGCGTTCAGCATGAAATCACTTAAAAATCATCTTCATCGTCGCATTTTAACTCTTGATTGCAGAAGTTCACAACCATCCATCTCAGCGGTGCTTGATCCATAACATTTGCAATAAAAGACCAAGTAGCAAGGGGCCACAAAGAAGTGCAACACAGTGCTGATGCAGATGCTGCCCCAACAACCAATGATCACAGCACTGAATGTGCATCGATGTTACGCAAATAAAACGCTTCATACCAATTCAATCCACACACAGGGAGCGAGAGAGTGAATGGAGATTCCAGCTCGGGCACCAGTAGATGGAACGGATTGCAATGCATCAAGTGCACGACCATGATTTCGTTATTTATCACGCATAAAAGTCGCACCAATAACTTCTGCTAAAGTGCCATGGCGATGTCACATAACCCTCAGCTCCGCAATGCTGAGGTCTGCGATTTAGAATGGCTGCGAGCGCACACTTTAAGAAGCCAACGAATGCATGTCGTCGCTGCTGCTGTTGCTGTGTGATGCGCTTCATTTAAATTTAAATTGTGTGATCGAATGTGAGCAGCGGAGAGTTTCGCGCGCTGCCAGTCCGGAATCTAATTCGAGACCCGTCTCGTGACAGATCAATGTCTGGGGGGCTGAGGAAAGACTATACGCCGCACATATCTAATCTGAGCAGGAACCCTTCGGTTTCATGGCAATTTAATTAGCATCTGTAATCGGAGAGAGACTGTGAGGCACTTAAGTGAGCGCACAGCCAGTCGATGCCGATGATGATGATGATCTGGTTGAATGCATTAGTGCTCAGTTAAGATATCGATTGTTTATCGATAGATCCATCGAAATTGATTTTCCTTTGCCTCTCCCACCTCAAAGTGGAACTATTAAACTATTGGAATGCACTGACAGCGGCACGAGTGGTGATTGAGAAAGTTAAGTCGTTTGTGTGATGGGCAGCAAGGCGCTTCTGTGCGAATGCGTGTGTTCCGCATCTAATGAACTGAAATGTTCCATAATCATGCGGGTGTTCATGTGGGAATGCGTCGCTAATGATAATTTTTTAATCGCTCAAGTAATTGATGGAGATGATTTTCTTTTCAATTAACACGATCCGCCGAGGAGTGAAAGGATTTACTTTTCAGTTCGCTTCGCACAATCACCGTGCCTGCTCGAGGCGCTGTTTTGTGGTGGCTGAGTTTTGTCTCTGCGGTGTTAAAGCTTTCATCGAAGAAAGGGGACATGCGTGCCTCTTTCGAAGTACAATGCGTTCTTGTGATCGGCAGGGGTTAAGAGCCTGTCAATTTGAGGAGCGATGATAGGCAGGTACAGTTTGTCGAGTTAATGAAAGTCATAACAATCGTTGGTTTATAGCTCAATAAATTTTACTGGTTTATTATCATAGTTGGAAGCTTAAACATCTTCGACGGTGATTTCGTTGAGTGGGCTTAATGATTAACTATGACTAAGAAAACAGGCTCCGAATGGAACTCTAATTAATATCGTGTCACTAAAATGTTGGGTCATTTTTAGATCTGTGTGGACAACCAACGGATGGAGTGGTTTATTCGATAGACGAATAGAGAGGGAAAGAGGAAGTGAGGTAATGAACAGCGGACGATTCTTGAGGTAAATGGTTTCCATAGAAAAAAACAAAGTTGAAGTTGTAGGAGTCAGAAAGCAACATAGTGTATATTCAATGTATGTGTTTCAACATTAACATCTGTGAAGTCACGCCACTGTGACGTTTAAAACGACTGTAATGTACATAGATACTTACGTTTGTAACATGATCTGAGACGAGAGCACACCTCTCAAATAAAGAAATAAAGTTTTAATCTCGTCTCTTTTCACTGTATTAACCACCAAAGAAGAAGCAAATTTGTATGCGGTTCCACAAGGATCGAACTTAGGACCCCTCCTATTTATTATAACAATGAATGGTCTCTTTGATGTCTTTAAACATAGCAAAGCCTACGGATACGGGGACTGCATAGCTTATAGGCAACCATAGAAATGTTAGGGTAGCAGATAGATTAATGCAACTGGAATTAAACTCTGTAACATCGTGGTGGCATGACCATGGTCTGATTATGAATGCTAAAAAGACCAAGGCCATGCATATTCGTCCACCTCGCGTAATGCGTCAGCCACTTGTTACACCGATTTTCTGACCTACGCTCGACCTCGTCCGGGAGGGTGCCTGACCTGAAACCTTAACATCCTCGAAACACAATGCCTGCATGCAGTACACCAAACCACCAAAGCTTTGATAATAGTAATAGCTGCTCAATGTTTATAGATATCGAATCGACATACAAGTATCTTGGCTTGACAGTGGATCGCAATTTTGAATGTCTGTCTCACACCAATGCGCTTACCAATAAATTGGGGTGTAGTGCATACGCGCCTTCATTCTCCATTGAGCCTTCATTGTCCAGTAAATGCAGTAAGGCAATGCTATTTCGGATTGGTCGAGACCCGCTCAAGATACGTTATACTTGCATGGGGAAATTGCAGAACAAACAAATGCTCTGGAAAGTATCCATAGGAAACTACGAAAGATTTGGTATGGAGTCAAGTTCGGAGAGCATTGACAACATACGCCATATTGACGGCAACCTTAAACTTTTAACGTTAAAGCATCTACACACAAAAGAAATTCAAGGGAGGTGTGTGTCACAATGTACCCACACAACAAAACGTAGATACGAGGAGACGAGCTCAAAATATATACATGATCACAGGATACTGGAACGAATATGGTAGACGAAAATATGAAGTAATCATTCCAATGAACTGCCATCAGGAATCAGAAATGAACCAAAAAACATTTTAGTCAACAAAGATCTATCTAACTATAAATCTATAAACTCTATTAACATGAAAGCAATCAAAAGAATTAAAATCGTAATACTTAACGAATGTAGTCGGAATTCAATCAATATAAGGAACACATCGAATTGTAGTCAGTCTTCTGCAGACAGGCCTAAAAGGCTTTGCAGATATAAAAAATTTGTTAATTTAGTTTGTTTGTATAGTATAATAAATATCAATTATTTTCAATCACCGTGGTTCCTTTCAGAAGGGTATGGGCGAAGTAAGGGCATATAATTTATCGGGCTTTAAACTAAGTAGTTGACCATTTTTGTAAAAAATAAAAAAACATCAATTTTTAGACTCATTGATGGTTAGAAGTACAATCGAAGCGTTTCTGTAGGGACTTCGACTAAGTTTCTATGTCAACCAAAGAGATGTTTGCATTGGTCGCTTCGTTGAACCCAATTTTCGATGACTAGGCCACACCTTTGGATGGAATCGCCCTATATCTCTCAGTGTTGGAAAAAAAATAAAACAGCAAAAAATTCAACAAGTAACAAAGAACAGCCTGCAAAGGGACCCCAGGCCCTCTGGAGGCAGCGCTACGCACACTATAGCCATCAGGCTCATGGAGTTTGGGTGGTGGACATCAAAGTCCTATCACTCTCGAATGGAATCTTACATCGAGGGATCTCGTTTCGATCTCAATAGAATAGACGGTTCTGAGACTTCCAATCCACAAAAGTCTGAGCGAGCAGAGGTTCATGGATCTTAACTGGGCACTATGCACAGACACCTCAAATATGAACGCGGGTGTGTCCTCAGATTTCCTTAACTTTTCCAAAGCCCCCAGTGTGTTCCACGTGGAACTATTTGTGAACTGGGACGCATGATGTCAACTCAAATTACACCCAAATATTTTTTCAAGACAGAAAGTTCCCATATGGCTTGGTAGCAAAGGAGTCATCAAAGCCATTCCTATATAATATAAAATGGGAGGCTCTACTGCTCATAGAGGGCCAGGGCTTAGCTCCTACAGCAAGCCATTCCTCTTTTACTTACAACTCAAAACTAGTACATGAATGTCAGTGTGAGGTTGCTTAGTTTGATAGCCAGCTCAAAATCTCACTTACCCGGGATCCAGGTCACACACATGACATCCCAGAAAAAGAGAAGACCGATGAACTGGTTAGGCGGGGATCTGCCCGTCAGTGCTCGCTTGTAGAAGAGGTACATCCCATTTTGAGTAGTTAAAGCTTATATCTCTACGCACTTCTTTTTAAGTCTTTTTAAGAAAACCTCAGACGGGACAGCCGCAAGAGCACTGCAAGATCAAGGCCTAAGTGCAACCATCAAAACAAGAGATCTCCTTCGGCTAACTCGTCATGATATTGCTAGAATAGTAGTAGTTTTTTCAAGACACTAGCCAATAGGAGATCATGCCGTGAATCTAGGTATCATACACAACACACGTCGTCACATAAGCAACAGCTTAGCTGAGCGGGAGATCCTAATACACTTCATTTGTTCATATTGTTCACTTGCTAGTGCCAGACAGCGAGAACTTGGCAGACCTTTGTTCAACAGACATGACGAGATCCCCGAGAACGATATTAAGGACCAAATGTCCTTCTTATATACCTCAGTTTATAGGATTAAGAAATACATATCTCAAAAATAGGCTTCACAAATATGGAAACACAGCTGTGTCATTAAAATGACACTTAGGGATTGCTAATTGGATTCCTCTTCCAATTACCTGGCTCAGAGCTGTTCTACGACGCCCGCCGGCTAGTTGGAATATCATACCAATGACTTAACGTAGCCCCTAAAAGTCAAGATATGTTAAATCACGATTGGATCATATCTCGATGATGAGCCTGTTATAATCGAACTGAGTCGATTGGAATACCCACTTAGGGGCTAGCTTCCATTCTTTTCGCCAAGGGAGATAGTGAACGTCTTGTCGATTGAGATGAGGTGTGAGCTGGCGGAAATGTGACAGCAACATCATACACCCTTTGGCTTCTTTATGAACTTAGATCGCCAAACGACACCGGAATGGCGTTAAATCGTTGCAGGGATCAGCTGCGTAGTTTTAAATTAGATTAAGT
The DNA here is from genome assembly GCA_964034865.1 of Eristalis intricaria. Taxonomy (NCBI): domain Eukaryota; kingdom Metazoa; phylum Arthropoda; class Insecta; order Diptera; family Syrphidae; genus Eristalis; species Eristalis intricaria. Next base: position 13,762,599 of record OZ035875.1, read on the forward strand.
ATAGCTGTAAGTTTAACAGAAAGAAGTTTAGGTATAGTCGAGTTTAGTTAGGTTGCTTCCGCAGGCCCTCTTTTGGCAGTAGAGGCATACGTTTCGAACACATCTTCCTGCTTCATCTTTTTTATCTCTTATCTCTTCTCTTTCCTATCAGTAGTTGTCCGTCCGTGGTCTGTATTACGGTCTTAGGCTTTCATCTCTTTACATCTTTTCCTCCCTCTCTCTTCTATTTTAGTTAGCTTTGGGCACGAGATTTTTTTCTTGCAAATGCGTGGTGTACATGTAAGGGGACAGCTTACGAGCTTAGCCTTGCAACCACAGGCGTGCCACGCGCAGTCCTCATCTTCGACAATGAAGCTACCCGCTTAGCCGGCTGGAACAAATTGGCGTTAACTCGATGCTTTGTGTTATCATTAAAGCCAATTGCGCGAAATTGACAGCATGCAATATACGTTTACAGCGATCTGCATTGGCTGTAGTGTAGTGGCCATTTTCATCAATGAAAAACGCCATGAAAAACACACCATACTGTTATGTCTTGCGGATGGAGTGTTTCTTGACGCACACGAGGGTTTTCAACTGACCTATGAGGCCTATTCTGTTTATTGACGAATCCGTTTAGCTCTTCATCAGTGGTGAAAGTGGTCATCTTCGTACAGCGTTATTAGAGACGATCCGAGCCTCTTGGCTTCAGTTCTTGAGTTAACTTCATCTCATAAGAGTACATGTCCTTCGCAAAATTTGCCATAGGTCTTAGGCATGCCCAACCCAGTGGAATCGACTGTTTTTGGAATGTGCTTGGATGGCACCAATAATCTCGACACTTCGACCGATCCACGGTAATATTCAGCAACAATCAAAAAAGCAGTTATATTCTTAGAAATTTGGAAATTTGCTGGAACGAGTATTTCGATCAAAAATTAGTGAACTCTCGGAACTACTCGGAATTTTGTAACAAATGTCAATTATTTGAAAACGTTCCTCTGTCATGAACTTCTGCATGAACAGATTTTGATTTTTTTTGACTGTTTTCATTGACGGCTTTGTTATGTTGTGGATGCGTCACAGTGAAAGTTCAGAGTTAAGCAGTCCCAATTGGAAATGTTTGTGTGTAGTTTCAAAAGGCTCAGCACAGCAAAGAAAAATTTAAGATAACGTTAAAAGTGGATAGGGTATAACAACGTGCTGTACAGCGACATCGACCCGCCCAGAAGAGTGAAGGTCCAACGATTGAGATGGTTTGGCCATGAAGTGCGAATGGAAGCCAATGCTCCGGCCCGGAAAGTCTTCAAAACCAACCTCGGCGCAGAAGAAAAAGAGAGCGACTCAAGTGGCTCGCCCAAGTGAAAAGGGATCCAAGCCAACTGTGTGTTCGAAACTGGAGGCACCTAGGTAAAGATCGAGCTGACTGGAGACGCTCATTGGTTAAGGCCCAGTTCCCCCCGGACTGTATCGCCACCTTGCGCAAGTGAGCTTGCAAGCAATTGTGGCTGTAGCTGACCTTATAGTACGAAGTAAGATATGATGTCACCCATTCAAAGAAGTTGCCGGAAAGATCCTCTTGAAATCGCCTCCTCTCAACTAGAATAAATTTGATTAATTGCCGGTCCGCAACAGCAGAGGCCAACTGTAGGCAGACATCAAAGGATTTCATTCATCATCAGTTTAAGGGCATGTTCAATTCAGCGCAACCCATTATGTACAACGAAACCCACCCACCATCAGAATCTTCGCAACACTGTTTCGACATCGTATCCCTCCCATGGAAACAGCCACTTTGATGACTGTCATCAGCAAGCGCTAATGAGCAATTAAAATGTTAACAAGATCTCTTAGTCGAATTATGCAAATCTGTCAGCAATTTTATAGCCTCCTCCTTGCGTTCTATCTGCAAAATGAATCTCTCTGACAAATATCTAGGCGCCACATTTCTAGGCGCAAACTGCCACATTGTCCCACATGGAATGAGCCAAAATCTGATGTAAAAAATCAAATTCAAACGGCAGTCGGCAGTCGGCAGTCGGCAGAGAGAAATCATTAGACATTCTGCACATTTAGCCCACTCCACCTGGCAGCGAAACAGTTTAAGGCGCCGCCGCCACCGCCACGCAAATTAAGGTCTGCCAAACATTAAAGGAGCTCTTCCCAGTTTCACTCCACATCCACCCCGTGCCCCCGGCTCGGGCCCGTGCAATAATCAAGTCAAGTCGAAACGAAAAACAGTTTAGTATTCTCGAGGCCATTCAAGCCGAGGCACGAACTCGTCCCGCTCGTCCCTATACGAAAAAGACCAAATGACGAACGGAAATCATAAAATTGTCCTCCATATCAATTGTCAAACTGAAAACCAAACACACAAAAAAAAGAGAAAAAAAAAATAATGAATTACCACTAGATATCACACCCAAGATACACGCAGCACCACAATAAGCACCACACAACGCACTCCATCATTGCGTGCAGTCAGTCAGTGAGCACACGAAATTTTACAACTGATCTTGTAATGGTTCATAAAAGTAAAGGCCTAGTGCTGCTTAGAAATTCAGAGCTTCCAGCACGGCTCGACCCGCAGCGAACGCGAACGCGACTCAAACGCATAGATGACAAATAGATACGTTCGTAGATTATCGACGGACGTATCGAGCGGGCAGCTCGCTTCTATAGTTCGGGTCGGCCGATGGGCCCATCGGTATAATTTGACACTTTGGCATGCCTGCTCGTCTAAAATATTAAATTCGAAAACACGTGCTGATTTAAATAATAAACTTAATATTAACACATATAAAAGTCATCGAGGTTGAGGTGTGGAATTTTAATCGTTCAATTAAAATTCTTCTTCTTTGGCCAGCCGGAGGGCGAAACACATCAAGGTACGCGCACATGGCTGCGGAGTGAAAGAGACATGCTACTTGTTTGGATCGCGGCTGCACATTGAGATTCGATAGATATTGAGTACATATCGAGTACAACAAGCCGATAGCGGTAGTGCCTTCTGGAAGACTGAGTTTATTGAACAGTTCAGTGGTGGATTCGATGTGATCGAGGGCCCCGATGTGTTTTTGGACAGGAATTGATGGAGTTGAAATGTTGCTGAGAAGTCGATGGAATAATGCCTAAAGAGAGGACACTTGTTTGACTGAATTCATTCGTTTTTCATTTGTGTAATGAATGAATTTTCGAACACTTCGGGCTTCTAGTCCTAAGGTCTTCAGAAGATTGGGAATATTCATTGAGATGAGACCCTCTGTCATTTGGAAATTGACTGTACTGTCTACCTACAGCGCTTGTGATTGACGACTACAAGGACTTGCAGCGACATTTTGTAGACAGGCTTTTGACTATGCAGTTCAGGACACAAGGTTGTACAGCGCACGCCCACAGATTAGAAAAGGAACAAAGAAGTTCTAATTTGTGAGCGTCCACTGTAATATGCAAGGGTGTCTGGTTGCAGCAACAAGCCAAATTGTTTTACCACACACATCGGAATGATCATATTCCAAACACCACTTGGTGCTTTTGAAAAAGTGATGAAGATGACTGACAGTAATGCTACATAGTTGTTAAAGTGGTATGCGTCCAAATGACATTTTCTTCAGATGAAAAGGCGCTTGCAAAGAAGATGCACAGTAGTTTCTTCTTCCTCCTTGTCTCTGCAGCTTCTGGGAAAGTCATTGTGGGGCAGACCTACACTAGAAGCGCTGCGCAGTGCCAGGATATGACGAAGATGAGAGTTCCTACAGCAATATAGAGCCATGGAGGCCATTTCTACACGTTCCTAGAAATTAGGCTTCTTGCATAATTTCGTGTCCATGAGCAGACCGAAGAGTTCTGCTCTGTCATTCTGATTTAAATTGTATCCTCATACTGAGGAAAAACAAGAATTTGTTGTTTTTCCTCAATATGATCAAGTCTACCTTAGATATTTTTCAAAAAATAAGTTTTATGGCCATCGTAGGCCAACATTGTAATACCGTCATGATTGGCAACAAAATCGGAATGTAAGTTTCGAACCCTGTGTGCCTCAAGGCTTTCAAGATGATTCTATATCTCTTTCTCAAGCAATGGGGCCAATTATGGATCAACCATAACGTAGGTGAAGACCTCGGAGGCTTCGTCAAAACCGATCCAGTGAGACAACTGCGCCGAACTCCGCCACTACATGAGGTTTTTTTGATTCAAGCGAAAGATAACTTTAAGCAACGTGTCTTGGAGCCGAAGCTGCAACAAATGAACGAAGGATTTGACAATTTGAAACTTTTTTGCATTACCACAGCCTCTTTGAAGAATATTTGGCGCCGATTTTGGAACAATAATAGGTTCATGGGAAGGCTTCCCTTTGGGTCACTTCACCAGAGCTTCGATCTGGTCATCAACAATGGCTGATTGTGTTGGCTGATGTTGGGTCTTATTTGGGAGGGTGATTTTAATTGTGACTATACTTGATGGCTTCTCCTCTCGGCCTGTGTACTTTTTAGCAGCGTGATTAGATGTGGGTGCCTGTTTCTTTTCTTTTTTCTTTATAAAGGTTTTTTCTCGCTCAGTGAGCGTTGAGGGGTCTCTACAATTCATCTTCTTGAAATATTGCATCGACCGTTTGTAGACGTTATTTGCTTGCCGATGTCTTCGCATTTTTCTCTTTTACTTCAGGTTTGCCTGTGGGCTTAGGATCGATTCTTTCTTTCAGCAGCTGGGCCTCGTTATAAAATACATTAAATGCCTCCCAGAAATTCAGTGGGGCATGGTATATTTGGATAATATTATTGACAAAGTATGAAGAATGAGGCAAGTGGAAAAACTTAGTGGACACAAATGATACACAAATGAGATGATCTCATGAGAAACATATTTAGCCGTGCTTAAGACCTTGTAATTTTCTATCCCAATACCATCCCAATCCATAAGAATAAAGCAGACGGAGTGTGTTGAATGCATGTGTCACTCCTTCTGTCTTTAGACCAAGCACAAGTTGTGCATCAGTGTAGAAGTGGTGATACCTCGTAAATGTAATCTCCAAGTTCCATCTAAAAAAATTGCGGCCTATGCCGCAGTTGTAAGGATTCAACAGAAAGACCAATAACCACACCCTCTAAGCTGTCTTTGGACGGCATCTGCAGGAGGCCTTCAGTAAGCTCGTAATGTTCCTGAATTCTCCGCGATAGGAACATCAAGCTCGAAGCCTCCACAGCCAGTTTTCTAGCGCTAGTGCTCCACCTCAGACACCGACGCTCATGGGGTAAATCATGCTATTACTGGCATTGAGATAATTATAGCATCTCTGCATGGCCAAAAAAGATTTTCAATTCAACCCGACTACTTCGGTATTTTGCAGTAGTTGCAGAGCGTCATCGTGAATGTTCGGAAAAGTGTAGGCCCCTAAGACGAACCTTGTGGAACCTCATTTGAAATGGAATGCCCATGAACAAAGTCCCCATGTCCATCGGTTGCTCTCATTGCCACTCTATGTGTACTTTTAATCTAGTGAATGCATTTCCAAAGATGTAAAATTCAGAAAGCAACACATACCAGAGTAAAAAAACAAGTAGAAGTGGACAGTAATTATGATGTAGCACAGCACCTAAGACCATCCATTTCAAAAGGGATGTCATTCGATGCAAATTGCTTCAGTGAGTCGACCAGAACGACGCACTGTTTCTTATAGATCAGAAGGAATCATTGTCGAAAGTCATGATTTGTCACTTCCAACAGTAACCAACCTTTGACCGTCCAGAAACGCATGACAATGCCCTCAGTTCCAAGATGATGAGTGCGTATTCGATATTTCCTGCCAGCTTTATTCCTTTGATTCTTAATTTCCTGCCACCAAAATTCACAAGCTTCTTTCGTGCAAAACGTCATCGTGGCGCCCTGTTCATTCCCCCCGGTACAAGTCCGCCCCTGTGACATGATGACAAACCAGTGAGTAGGCCCATTTCTCTGCCCTACCTCCATGGACTGTCAATTCAATCGTGTGTGTTCCTATTTGGTTTTCCATCATCAGCATTAACGTGATGCCCAGGTTTGGTGAGCCTCAATAGTCGATGTCGCCGAAATGTCATCTGCACCTTACCACCGCACCGTGGCACCGTGCAAGTGCACGTTCCGTTGCATGTGTAAAACACAAACCAAAGGGGAACAGTAATTAAACAATCAAATTATGCACAAGTGGCTAGCTAGGCGACGAGCGGCACGAGTGCCAACAATTGCCGTGTGTTGACATCGCGGGCGCCTGCAAACAAAGCGTTTTAACCAAAAGAATACGAATACGTGGTGTACGTGTGTTCGCTGGCTCCGCACAGCCACAGCCGTGCCAACCTCATTATTCCACATAAGATACGTTTTAAGGTTTCACTCAAGATCACCTCGTAGCGTCGTCACTTGCTGCGGGTGTCATGCCGTTCTCTGCATCTCCGCTCGCGGACCGTGTATCTAATGAGATGAGATTTTTTCTCACCATTGTCACAATTCGTGTTCGGCCTGAGCATTTGATACACGAATAGCTGGTGCCACCGCAGCCACTGCTGTTGCAGATAGTGGCGATGGTGATTTCGCTGCCATGGTATACATCAGATACAAAGTGTCGGCTGTCTCTTGTAATTGGTTTGCATCCGTGCGGAATTGTAAATTGTGGAGCTAATTTGACACGCGAATGTGTTGAATTTGTGACATGACAATGAACTAGTAACAGGGCGCGCGAGAAAAATGCAAATAGCGTCAGTTTGCGTCTCCCTCCGAGGGGGCTAGCTGCGATAAATGTCCTCATCTGCAAGTCTTGTTGATTAACTGAGTGATTAGTGACTTTGTTGCCGAGTAATTGGGTTGGCGTGTTGACAGGGTGTGGCCGGCGGTGGGAGGATGGGAGTGTGCCATGAATGCATAGTCAACTTGTGGGAGGCTGGCTGAGAAAATCAGACTCCTCCAAGAATGAAACTTACTTCGAATGCGACGGTTCTGAGGTGCCGGTGGGGATCTCGATAAATGACTAGATTGAGGACTTAGGCAAATTCGGAGGAACGTTTTACTAAATGGCGCCCAACAGTTGACACAGTGAGGTGTGGTGTTATCATGCTAACAGGCTTACCAACATTCGTTGTTTCTTGCGTTTGAAAAAATATATTCGTGGAGCGGTCTACCTCAGGAAATTTATGGCAAGTCAGAGAACCACAAGTCCACAGTTAAGCACGACCAAGTACGAAGCGGTTGGTAATATGGTGGTTCGTGTCAGAGTTCTGTACGAGAATTAAATTTGTGACTTGACTCTGTATGAAATCTTGGTCATCCCCATCCTGCTCTGCGGGTCAGAGGCATGGACTATATCCAAAGCGGGTGAAGGGGCTCTTGGTATGTTCGAGAGAAAAGTTCTGCGCACGACCATTGGTCCTGTTTCCGTTGATGGCATTTGAGAAGAAGGTTCAACCACCAACTGTATGGGATGTACCGCGAAACGACTCTAGCCAGGCGCATACGGATGCAATGCCTAAGATGGCTGGGCCGTGTAGAGCGTATGGACAACTTATATCCGGCACGAAGAATTTTTGAGTCTAAGCCTGTAAGGCAGAACGTCCCCATGCAAGGTGGCAGCCGGCTTGCTGCTTGAAAGATCGGGTCTGTTGGTGAGGCATGTTGGGTGAGGCCCAGGTCCACCTCGGACAGCAGCGCCCTAAGAAGAATAAGAAAAAAAATATGGGGCAAGCATTTTCGTTCACCTTCGTTGGGCGCCAGATAAAGGAAGATTTTGATTTTTAAGGTCTACGCAACGGCTTTATGGACATACAACGCTTGATGAGTCAAAATGGGCAGCATGCACCTCGACGTAGTCTTGGGCTTCGAATAATCTGCGGTAAGCAATATCTATCAATTACTTCTGCATGGTGGTCTTAAGCGGAATCGAATTGGATTGGCTAGTGAAGGTCCATTATATCGATGAAGCCTTTGGTCTTGTTCAGAGAAAGTTCTGTATGAGACAAGATTGTGTTTCAGAAGGTAGAAGACTCAACTAAGACACAAAAGTCTGTCAGATCCAACTCCAGGCTATGCGAAGCTAGTGGACAGCCGTGCTGCGACCCAACAAGTCGTCCACTTGTCCGAGCCAGGGTCCCAGAGGACATCCCCTTTTAAGGTGTCGCCCAGTAATTATGTGTTTCCTCGCAGAAAGCTTAGATATAAATTTCATTAGCTGTACAGAGACATGGCTCCATCCAGTAGCATGAAAAACCGACGGCAACGCGACACTTATGACTCCCGCCCAAAGACTCCGTTTTGTTGAGACAGTGCCACATGGGATACTAGCTTTAAAGGTGGTGTAATACACAAATCGACGTTCTGAATCAACATGGTGAGTGAACCCAAAGGTCGCGCTAATGGGCGGAAGCTTGTGGGCTGAGACCCAGACGCACCTCGGCTACTCTAGTCTCGATTGAAGACGAGTAGGATATATTGAAACTTCCTTACCCAAAACATGACAACCACAGGAGCAACGGCCGAAATGGAGCCAAACCTGACACAGTGACAATAAGCCAAAGTTAATCTCATTTGGTAGCCAGTCAATAAGATACTTTAAAAACGTTTGGACCAGCTGTCACAAGTTCCAGGCTTTTTGACGTCTCCAGATAGAAGAAGCACACAATTCAGAAGATTGAGGGAGTGTTTCTGTGTCTTTAAGTGGCTTCTTGAAAGTCCTTGGTTCCTTGGACCAGCTGTCACAAGTTCCAGGCTTTTTGACGTCTCCAAATAGAAGAAGCACACAATTCAGAAGATTGAGGGAGTGTTTCTATGTCTTTAAGTGGCTTCTTGAAAGTCTTTGGTTTTATGGTTTGACGGAATCGAAGTCCATTCGTTGACTCACTTTAGACATGCAGGTGGCGTCAATAGTCGGCATAATGACAAGCGAATGTATCACGATCGCAGTCGCATCAAATGAACGACAAATTCGCAATTTCAGTGTTCCAAGTCAACGCAAGTCATCGAACTAAGGATTCAGCAAAAACGTCCGAAAAATAAACCTCATCTTCATCCATCATAAAGCAAAGTTTACGACTTAACACATTCGAAAGCCATCAATCCATCGCAGAGTTGTCCGTGCTCGTGTATCACTCATTCGCTCACACTGTGAATTCCTTTTCATACTTCATGGCCGCTCCCATCACTTCCTGCTGACGACTGTGACTGAATGGCATTCAAATCATACCTCGAAATATCAACTCAATTAAATAACCCTTGGCGTCGTCTCGTTGGCCGCAAAAGGGATTCCATATGCAATATTTGTCGCCACAACGGAAACCATTTGGCAAAACAAAAAACAAAATACAAAAAAAAAAACACACACCAACCAGCAAACCAGCGAAACCAACTCTCATGCATAAACACCAAGATTCGCGAGACCCCGACGACAGATAATAAAGGATGGTGTGCCTATCCGCGAATATGTGTAATGGCAGACGAACAACTACTACCTGTTACCTGCCAACAGTAATAGTATCAATAAACCGATGCAAACGAGCCCTCAACATATCGCCGATTCGATAAAATATGCAAAACTATCTCCACTCCCCATCGCTCCCCATCGTCCCATCTGCCGTGGCTTCGCGTTCTTATTCTCCATCCATGCCGTGGCTGCGCGGGCGTCGGGGCACCATCGTCCGTTCGGCTGTGTCGGTTTTGTTCTTTTGGCCACAATTATACAAATGACTCCGAATGAACGAGCAAACGCACCTGTTGCATACAGACAACCAATTTCGGAGTCAAATCGAAGCTGAAACGCTTGCGATTCGCTGTCGCTGACCAGCAAGTCCGACAATGATACATATAAGCGATCGAAAGGAAGCACTACCAGAGGGCACTTTGCATAACAGCGGTCAACTCTGGGTGGAAGGTGTGCATTGTTTCGGTTCCATCCGTCTGGACAAACAGAACAATCGGTCACAAGTGTATGACAGGTCTGCCCGTATGGGGACAACTCCATAGCGGTATGCAAATGGCTGCAAATGCCTGACAGGGCAACTCAAATTTGGACGGCTTGGCATAATTAGTTCGATATGGCATATGCAACAATGGTTTGTTGATCGACAATAATGTCCAATTGCCAATCAGACAGTTGATGTCGATGTGTGTGGATGTGCACTTGGAGAAATGATTTGATTGATTTTTTGAAGGAAAGCATGTGTAGTCTTTCGTCTGCTGTCGAACATGCATTGTGCTGTTTAAGGAACGGAGGAGCAGGAAACGTCTGACTTTGGAACCCACCCAAACTGATCACTGTGTGCAGAGCCTTATCGATCGAGCGACGGGGACAGACGTTGTACATTAATCGTTTCACCTATCAGAAGGAAAAGAAAGGATGATCGAAGAGTACACTTTGAACGAAGATATTTGAAGCTATTTGACAGCTGAATTTCGATCATTCGACGCTTCGTTGTCGAGTGCTTCGTTGTCAAATCTGAAATCAATGACATACAGAGCTACAGCCCGCAGAGGGCCAGGGCCTAGCTTCTCAGCAACCACACGACCTGTGCGTGATATTGTTCTCCTGCTAGTGGAACGGATCTACATTTTTGTGCCGACTCCCATCGGCTAAGTTTGAGAAGCTTGTTCTAGACAGTTATTAGTCTCTAAGCATTTTCAATGACTCAAAAGAGGTAGGGACATGGAAACTTATTTTGGTCGTACCGGGAATCAAACCCAGGTTGAGTTGCGTATGCGTTGACGCACATACCACGACCACCGGAAGCATGATATTTTACACTTATTAAATATTTGAATCTCGCTGAGTACAGTGGGGTATATGTCCCCCACGGGAGTTCTTTCATGACTCGATTTGGACAACATAATTTTGTATGGCTTTTCGACACAGAGTGAGAAGCTTGCACCTTGTGTGCATCTTATTCTTCTTCTGGTGGCTATACAGACCGGGGGGACCTGGGCCTCAACCAACAAGCCTCACCAGCTGGCAGTATCTTTAGCCAGCTACCTCCAACTGCATACCCCAAGTAGGTTGAGGTCCTTCTCGACCTGGGTGTGCCATCGGTTCCGTTGGCGTCCTCTATTAAGTTGAAGGCTTTTCGGGCTGGAGCAGTGTTGTCCATGCGCTTTACATGGCCTAGCCAACTTAGGCGGTGAATCCATAGGCGCTCGACTAGGCTCATGTCGCTGTACAGCGTTCAGTTCGTGGTTGCATCTTCTTCTCCAATAACCATCAACGCAAACAGGACCAGGGGTGTCATCCTGCACACCCTGACGAGCTTAACAGGAATGGCGAAACTAGATAAACATGGCGTTGTATAGCTCGTCTTTATACACGCTGCCATATGCGGCCTTGAAACCGACGAATTGGTGGTGGGTGTCGATCTGCATCTCTTGGGTTTCATCACACAAAACGGCAGAGAGGATCTTAAAGGCGGTGGTGAGGAGACTTATACCTCGGTAGTTGGCACAGTTGAAAGTGTCTCCTTTCTTGTGGATCGGGCAAACGATACTGAGTTTCCACTCGTTGGGCATGCTTTCCTCCGACCATATGTTACAGATGAGTTGGTGCATGTACCTTACCAGCTCATCTCCAGCTGCTTTAACACATTGTGTGCATAGGTCTTACAAAAAGAAGTCCAATGGGGCCAAGCCACACGACTTTTGCAGCCAGTTTATGCCTCCAAATGCCCAAATGCCACCACCAGACCCAATTACACATCTCACAGTGGCTACACATGATGCAGTGGTCTTTCGGCAGTAAAATGTGAATTTTCATTCCCCCCTATGTCGATAATTTATTTCTTACCGTACCCTCGAGTGAAAAATAACCCACATACGTAACTGAAGAAAAAGTTGTGGAAATTTGTCCTCCAAACGCATTTCGTGCACCCATTGGGTGTATGTTCCACTCAACACACTGCGGGTTCATCTGGCTAGAATTCTTGAGTGGGATCATATGATCCACTTCCACTGAAGGTAGCCAAATGTTCGCTAAAGTGTGAATTTTGATTAACGATGACCTTTTCCCCAATACGCTCTGGACATTGGCCACAATCTTCATGTAATGCGCAAAAGTAGGGAATCACTATTTATTTTGTAAGTAATATAGGGCCAAGTTGACTTTCTATGAGACACTGATCATTACGGGCCTATTGTACCGCGCGGGCACATAGACAAACTCAAAGACGGATGAAGAATTCTGCGATCTCATCGAGAGAAAAGTTATACGTGCGATCTTGAGTCCTGTTTTGCGTTGATGGGATCTGGAGGAGAAGACTCACTTACGAATTGTATAGACATGAGCCTAGTCTTTCGTCTACAGATCCAATGCCTACGTTGCCTAGGCCATGTAGATCGTATGTATGACAGAGCTCTGACCGGAAGAGTTTTTTCTAAAAACTTGGGGAACATCGAAACACTGCATGCCTGGCTTCATTTTTCGCAGCCAGGTGAAGAAGAATCACTGCCAACTTAGTGTGCGAAACTGGAGGCATCTACCCGGTGATCAAGTGAGTTGAATATGCTTATTGGATGAGGCACTGGTTCACTCCAGACTGTAGCTCTTCTAATTAACTCTTGAAGGGGTTCCCTTAATTTGACCCAGATTTTAATTGTATAGGAAGCTAATTTTTTAGTCTAATGCTTGTAATTTTTTTTTTATTAAATCATAGTTATATTTATCTTCGGTGAAATGGAATTCATGGCTTTGCTAGCACATGGGTAGGGTGGGGGGCTACTAGTGAATTCACCAGCACACCATGTTGCTGCATTGTCATGAACACAGTTAGACTACTACCGCTGATTGACCACTTCAGTGATAATAGATAATATATAAAATGGGTGGCGCTACAGCCGATAGAAGGCCAGGGCCTAGCTTTTCAGCAACCACTCGTGTTGTGCGTGCTATTGTTCTCTCACGCGTGGAAGGGACCTACAGTTTAATGCTCCAAACGGCGTAGTTTAGAAGCTTTTTCTGGACATTGAATACTCTTTGAGCATTGTCAGTGACTCGAAAGAGGTGGAGCCGTGAAATATGATAGGTGGTAAATTCGGGTATCGAACCTGACACCCTCTGCGTAGGAGTCGACGCACTAACCCACTACGCCACGGCGACCACTCCAGTGATAGTCCTGTTAATTTGATCCCAACGGCAAATGGTGACCAGACCAGATTTGAAAACCGCATATTAACTTTGCTTTCACGGGGTTTCGAACCTGGGACCCCACTAACCATCCATTCACCCACTGCGCTGACACATGCTCACTATTTTGTCAAAAATGTCCATGACAATTCTGCGGAAAAGATTTGACATAGACTTTTGAGAGATTACGCGCTACATTTCCTAGTCGTTCCTTGTTCATCTTGTTGAAAACAAATTTTCGTGTCGCGATATCGACCAGTAACAGTCGCTTCTTTACCAGCCTCATTTTCAAAAAAAGGCTTATTCAATGTTGCCTCCAGTCCAAAATCCGCAATGCAGACCAATATCTCCAACAATTCCACTTTGGGGGCGACAAGTGTGTCTTGTGTTGAGGATGTTACAACACTATTCCGACCATATTTTGTATGAAATTTTCAAACTATGACCAAAGTTTCAGTATTTTTGAGATAAACATCAATAATGTCGTGTGACGCTCCAGTGTTTCCAAAAATTTACTGAACGAGTGGCGCGAATTCAAATCTTGCGTTAATTTTGGAACCCACTTTATTATCCCATGCATCTCCAAACGCTCAATGAATAGTCCATTTATGAGAAACAATTTTTCAACTTCTGTCTAGGCAAATTGGAGTTCCAAGGGGTTCTTCGTTTAGGTCGCAGATATTTTTGATTATGCGTCTCTCAAAAAACTTACATCCGAGCAAGGCCGCAGCCAAACAATTGTTTCAGGGAGATATGATTTGTTGAAAATCCCCACCATCATGACTTGGGAGACGGCCCTTGAATGCGATTCCATCAGGTAGGCGACTTCGTGGCAGACCCACGATTAGGTGGTTGGACTAAGTCCATGAACTCACCTGATTACGCTTCGACATACCTCCTGATGGGTTAGAGTCTATGGCGGAGGATCGAGTTACCGGGATATCTCTCGTGTATGGTTTACCCCCGCGACCCATTTAGTGGGTCAGACTGGCAGGAGGTGATGATGCTGATCTTCTTATTTTACGATTAAGAGCGATTGAGGAAATAAAATAATGTTAAATTTCTTATTTCATTTCTTTATTTTTTTTTAGTAGAAATTATAACAAAGGTAGGTATAAGTTAAGTGGGTCGCCGTGGCTTAGTGGGTAAGTGCGTCGACTCCTACGCAGAGGGTGCCAGGTTCGATACCCGAATTTACCACCTTTGATAAATCACGGCTCCGCCTCTTTCGATCACTGACAATGCTCAAAGAGTATTCCTGTCTGGAACAAGCGAGTCAACTACGCCGTTCGGAGTCGGCATTAAATTGTAGGTCCCTTCCACTCGTGAAAGAACAATAGCACGCACAACACGAGTGGTTGCTGAGAAGCTAGGCCCTGGCCCTCTACGGGCTGTAGCGCCACCCATATTATATTATTATAGGTATAGGTTAAAAAAAGCTACATACAGTAAATGCTCGATGTACGCAATAAATAGATATTAAGGCGGTTACAACAACCGATGTTTTTGCACTCACTGGGTCACAGTATTTTACATAAGAAATTATAGTTAAAATGCCTATGCTTCAAAAGAGGTAAGGACAATGATTGTTGGATCAGATTTCGTATTAATATCACAATAATAAAAATAATAATATAATATCGTTTCTTATATATTATCGATTTATTCAATGTTCACTTTCATTCAATATATTTTAATTAAGATTAGTTCGACATCATAAAGTTGTTATATCAAAATTTGAATTTTTGCGCCAAACTCCATAATTGTTTTATACCATTTAAAATTGAAGTACTAAAACCGACAATTGTCACTAGACTGAAGTGTAAAGAATTGAATAAACTTTCTTGCATTCTGACCATCGAACGAGTTAGTTGTTTTTCGCTTTTCTCGCTTTTCTTTCGCTCTTTTCGCTTTTTCGCCAATTTTGCTACTTCGCAATTATATTTGTAAAATTGAGTACAATTTGAAGTCGCACTGTTTCGTATCTTTTACGCTTCATTTCAAAATCCTTTGAGGAGAAATATTTTCATTTTTAAATCTAAAAAGTCTCTAACAAAGGCGAGCGAACTCATCCGCTCGAACAGTGATAAAAAGAACACATTTATGAAACGAAAACAAATCATTATTGTTGCACAGTTTGTACTGTTGATGTCTATATGAAACATAAGAAAGTAAGGAATTATTTTATAAAACGAAATTGAGGCTGCAAATACATCACATACACTTCGTCAGTATTTATTTCTATCTTCCGAGGAATTGACATTGAGGCTAAACGAGTAAGGCGATCTTCACCCGTAGAGTTTCCTAAAAAAGTTATTTACCTTTTCATCGTCTGAAACGTTCTTTCTGGTGTACATGTCGAAATTTGGTAAGGCTTGGGACAAAGACGCGTTATTTGAACGCTGTGCCTCCAAAGTAGAAACTCAGCCTTCAATATCCTAATCCAAAAATCTGTGGATCATTTTTGTTTGGAATTACATTTTACTAGAAGGTCTTGGCACAGAATCATGTTGACAGGATTAGAACTATCTTGTAAAGAGTGCAAACCTTCTGACATGTTGTCTTACGCGTCTTACTCTGAAAGCCCAACATTCTACAAGTTTGTTGGTCGCCTAAAACTTGCAGTAGTGCCGACCATCTTCTCGATGCCACTTACAAGTAGCTAAGGACTTGCTAAGAACTTTCCATGATATGTTGATAGGGCAAATGTCGTGGCGCATGTGCATGGTAGGATCATCTGGCCGCTGTTCTGAATGTCTACAGCCCGGCGAGCAGTTGTGTATTTGCTTGCTTCACTGTCATGAAATATGAAAATGGCTTAGGTACATATTTGATTTTCAGGCTAGGGACTCTTACAGATTACTCCATCCCGGACGGTCCCAGGCATGCTTACTCCTGCCACCAGGACAACATAGTCTTATTCGCGACCACTTGGTCCTTCGTCGGTTTTCATTTCTCGGACACAGGAATTCGAAGACCATCTTGAACGGACTGATGGTACTCCCGTGCTCTATTTTCGTTGAGTTCTTGACATCCGCTGTACAACTCGTCGTATACGCCATTATTTCTTCTGCTCCATTCACAGAGCAGATGATGGCCCTTGCCGCCTGCATAGACATCACAAGACTCACTTATCACGGGATCAAACCAATCTCATCATTAATTCGAAAACCGTTCCAAAATAAGCGCACAGTTCCTTTCAGTGTAACCCAACTGTCATTAGACCACTTTGTATCAACCTAGCTCCAACCCATAACGACTCATAGCTCCAGATTCCATTCCAAATACACACACAATCGACACGTTGTGGTCAACATCGTGATTTGAATGGGCAGCACGTCCTAGCTTATATCATTCCACCCACCATCGGGCCCCTACCATCCATCCATACCGTATTCACTATTTCATACATCCATTCTTTTGTTCTAAGAGACTCGATTTGCTGGCAAAAATAGTTTCCATTGTCCCCCATTCGTCCCCCATCGTTGGGCGCAGACGGTGGCCCTCGCGGCTGTGTGTGCGTTTGCGTTTGTACACTCGGTAATGGCACGCGTTCTGAATGAAATGCGAATGGAATCATATCGGGGTTGGTGTCAGGCCCGGACGCCCGCTAAAGACCCACTCTTGACATTCACCGGAGCGCGATGGAGCGCACTTCGAAAGTACTTCTTGTTGCAGAGCCCAGCACGACCACCGCCGCATCGCAGGCACCACCACCACAACGATAGGCCGTAGGTTCTTTGGTTCTTTGGCTAGGCCTCGAGAGGCCCCGTTTTCAGCTCAAGTCCAATTATTCATGCACATAGCTTCCTACGTGAAATACGAGCAGAAGCACACTTCTCAGAAACAGTCTAAATTACAAATAAAGCACATGTCAGGGAACGCATCCCTGAATATTAATTCTGCGCGCGCGGTTCGGGTTTTTGAGTTTGCAGCTCGAACTCGACGAAGGTGCTGCCAGTGGATGTGCTGCTCTGTGCTGTGGTCGAGCCAGTGGAGTCGGCTTCGAATTCGGCAGGCTCTCGATTTGTCATACGGTGCGGGCGGGACGGTGGCATCGCCCCCTTGCCGCTGCTGTGTGCGTGTGCAATATGATATTTAGCGGCAACGGGTACGCCTCTGGAGCCAGAGATACCCGCGTGCATTTTGAGCGATCCGATCGATTTGTCAAAAGGAAAGGGTGGGCATTAAGCAATTTCGCCGTCTGGCTGTCTGTCGGCGATGAATCACGAGATTGTGTGCCATTTTGGTTCGATGCACTTCATTCGTTCGTTTTGCCGTTTGCCGAGTTTGTCGCCTTTGCATGACTGCGTGTGCTGGTCTTGCTTGCCTTTGATTTTGGTCTTGGTCTCGGTCTTCGGCTTTTGGGTTTTGCTGGTCGTCTTTCATTCATCGGCTGAGAGGTGAATATTTAATGGGGCCTGTGATGGGAAAGGTGTGGACGGTGCTGGCTTATTGATATGGACGATTCGGTGCAGGTCGATATAAGAGTAATGGGAGTAGGTGTATGCTCCTGACTTGTGTGGCGCGGAATGACGGCTTAGAAACTGAACGAGCTAGGAGCTAGGCTGACTTACGGTGGTTTTATTGAATGAAGAGTCTGTTGTTGAGCGGCTGGCATCGGTGTCTGAAGCGTCAGCTAATGTCCACGTGCTTCGGAATTTGTCACGGCTTGACTGGAGGGTATTATATTCTGTTGTCGACTATGAGGCTATCTTTTATGTCAATTAAAGTTTTGGTTTTTCTTTCTTCGTCGATGGTCGCAGTGTGTGGTCTCAGCAGACTGCTGGCGTGCTCATGGGTAACTCTCAGGCGCCCGCTATGTCTTGGTGAAATGGAAAGCAGCTACAAATACAATTGTTTGGAGACGTATAACTCTGGAAATTGGTATTCATGTTCACTTTGAATAAGAATTAAGGGGAAGTGTTACAGCTTTTGTCGGCAGTTTAAGAGGTTGGAAGTTTTTTCCAATGTGACATCGAAGTCGTTTGATGTCAAGAGGTATTTTCGATGGTTAAAATATTCCCCATCAACAAGGTTGTGCTTACGTTCCACAATCCACATTCCAGAGTCCAAAATCCACATTCCACATGTTACAACCAAAAACCTAAAAGTTATTCCTCATAGTTGACACGAAATTTGTATGTCATCTTGAGACAATAAAATCCACACCAATTCACTCATATGCACTAAAAATTATGCGTGGGCTTTAGGATCCACTCCATCAAATCAGAACTAAGGAGTTCTGTTGAAGTCATTGTTACGAACTATTAATTCAAATGAAACACAAACTGTGTTCAAATCTATACTTCACAATGTCCACATACGGCCCACAAACCAAAATGTTGGGCCACATCAGATACACAGCATTGTCTATGATACATTGAATATATATATATAGCCCATGCACATTTATAAGGACTCATATATGGTAAAATTCTTGTTCCTTTCAAAGCACCTTGCAACCATTATTTGCAATGTGCATTCCATTACGATCCACAATCCCCTCCACTTTATTCGTAGGACGCACATGCTCGAGACATAAGCTGGCCTGGCCACTGCAATATTATCGTACAGTTATTTTTGTCACGAAATCTGCTGACAAGAGCTCTTCTTATGAATCAGCTGGGTATTTAAAAATGCCGTGACATGAGTTCCACAAAGGACTGCATCCACAGCATTCGAAATCATTATTTTAAATGTATGTTCATTTGATAAAACCCAGTCTCTGAATTTCAATCAACGATCCTCAATCAATAATCCACAATCCACAATCCACGTTCCACATTCCACATTCCACAATTCGCATTCAAGTCATATTCGAATTGATTTGCATAGCGGTTTAGTGAGTGACCATAATTGTGTATACACCAGGGCTCGCCTTTGGGCCTTCTCAGGAATTGATGCAAGCCCTTAACCCTTTCGATACGGATATGTTCTGAGGCCACGAGACGTAGGACAATTGTTGTCTGGATCGAAAGGGCTAACACGGCGGACGGGATGGATAGGTACCTAAACTGCCATTGAGGAATTGGAGACAACAAGCCAGAGACCGGACAAGTTGGAGGGCCTTATTAGTTGAGGCACAGGTCCACACCAGTCCGAAGATCAAAAATTCTATTGCTCCTTAATAACATCGATTACAGCATCAGCCATCTCAAGCCGTCTAATGCAGCTCAGAGTTAAATGTCAAGTCAGTCACTTATCTTCCACCACCCAACGGGTAAGTTGTACCTCCAGTGTCCACTTGACACTTCAACTCAACAATTCCATCCGCCACCTCACCGACCAGCAGTCATTTGCAACTTTCTATGTGCAAACCACACACGCAATCACGCTGCGATGCGCCACACCTTCAACATTGTAAAACAAAGTGCACCACATCTAGCTCCCATTCAGCGGCCATAAAGTGCAAGCATCCGCAATTGAATCACCTCCCGGTTCCACGGAGTGCCAGTTGGCCAACAATGTTTGCAGAGACCGCACATATTTTATGACAATCATATATCTTTCCCACGCAATGCTAGTGCTCTCGACTGATTAGCATACGAACCAGCATCCGACTATGCACCAGCAACCCTCTCCACCATCAAAGCGATTCTCAAAGTGCCGGACTTAAAAGAAAGAAAAAAAACACAATTAAGTCCATCAGAACAAACACCGAGAGTGCCCCCACAAACAACCAGTCCAACAGCGGCGATAAGGAGCGCGGCTAAGGAGCATCTCCTTAGAACCAGAACCCATTCCATCGCTTAACCTCAACAATCAATAAATGCACCTAATTAACTCCAGAAATGGGAATCATATTTACCAAGATGCGTTCTCGTCTATCAGCGGGACTAATCGGGCACGTTTAACCCCCCACGGGACCGCGGCCGAAAATCCTTTTGTTCAGAGCGGAGCAAGTCTTGAGTCAACACCGACACGGTCCAGTCCATTGCCTTTTGTGGCCTCATCGGACTCGCCTCGTCCACGAATGGTTCGAAATGCTCGCTGGCTGAGGACTAATTTTCACCCCAAAAGTGCAGTCCGCTGGCGTATGCGGCCCAAGGGCCACCTAACCAACTAGGCAGCCACGACGCACCGAAATGTGAAACGATCATCATCAGTATTTGCCGAGGCAAATGAGAAAGAGATACACAAATGCCCAGGCCCACGGATGCGAGGTGCACTGCGAGGTAGTGTGTATCTGCCAGCCGCCGACATATTGTGCGTCAATATTTGGTTAAGTTTTGTTATTAGAACACTTGGCATTCTCATTTATTGGTCCTCCAGCAGCGGCTGCCCAGTGCTCTGTGTGTGCGGATGTGGGCATCCATCGTGAGTAAATGGCCATTAAACGAAATCGGTTCTAATGGATACTGAACACCGAGCATTGAACAGTGCGCGTTGACCACCGCGAACGGTGCCCCGTTTGAGAACGATGCGCATCTCGTGGCCACTCACATCGTCTAGGATCTCGATCTGTTCGGACGCGGTCTTCAAGTATCACTGCGAGAACTATGATGCGTGAGATGTGCACTCGGAATTGGATGTGCAAAGGCGCGGAGCGTCGGCTGGAAAGGGGGGGCCGACCAACCACTGCGGCTCACATCAAAGTGCACTTGCATTTATTTTAGTGTTTAATGGTCGCTCTTTAGTTGTTTTCCTCGGTTCTGGCATGGTCTTGGACGGGCTTCGCTTTATTAGAGTAAATATTGGAGTGATGGAACCATTTTTGAGGTAAATAACTAGCATTGCCTGTGCACCAACGGCGGCGGCTAAAGCGAAGGCGAAGGGGACGGCGACACCGGCGAGAGGGGCAATCATCTGAAGTGTTTGTGAATGGATTTGATGACTGCGGCTCGGTGCGGCGGTGGTTCTAGAGGCAGTCCGTGAGATTGAATGGGGCATGCGGAATTGTGTGGAGATGATGTCATAAAGCGGGTCACTTAGAGACGGCCAGCGGAATGCTGTGGAAATTAGCACGTGCGTTTTATTGTATGTGCTTCGGTTTCGATCGAAATGAATCACTTGTGAGGGCCCATCGTTGTGGAGGCGGAGACGCTTCGCACTTGGTGGACCGTGAGAGAGTAAATAGTGTGAGTAAGTGAAGGAAGTGCCCCCGAGTGCATCTGAATTCCGGGATGGAAGCACTGGCGAGGCAACCCGCATTGCGGGTGAGTGAACTTTATCGAGAACATTGTTGCAAGGATTCTGACTTTGTTGGTGGGTAGTGGAGTAGTTGGTTGGTTTGACGGCTTGTCTGAGGCAGGCTCAGTAGAAGTTGTCCAACAAGTTGTGTCAACTAGGAAAGAAATAACGCCCAGAATTTATGCTACCAATCGTTGTTTTGTTATTGATCTGTAAAGGTCATTGCCGCATAATTAAGGCTTCCCAAAAAAACCAAACATTCCCAGGAATGGTGTAAGATTAATTTCAATATCATTACCTCATCATCATCTTCTGACTCGCATGATCCACTAAAAGGTTCACGGGGGTAAGCCACGCACGATATCCAGGCAACTCGATCCTCCACCATCGATTCTAACCCATTAGGAGTTATGCACAAGGTGAGCTGCTCTACTTGGTCCAACAATCTCATCCTGAGTCTGCCAAATGGTCGCCTACCTGATAGAATCGCATTTAAGGCCCGTTTCTGAAGCCCTGATGGTGGGGACATTTGTGGTATGTGACGAAACCATCGAAGCATACCTCTTCTCGTTCGAAGAAACAGCTGCTCAACGTTGAGTTCCTCGTGCACTGCCGTGTTTCTGAGCCGGCGAGTAATTCCCACAACAGCATGAAGAAATCTCACCATAGGTTGAAAACTCCTTGGCTTTCACACCAACCTCGGCCCTTCTGGTTACAGATCTCCCAAGGTGTGTCAAAACTGACCCTGCTTGGCAAATCCTGCAGAAAAGTTCAGAATCACTCCTCCCATCAGTCGTGAAGACGACCACGAGATACTTAAACGTCTCCACCTGCTTCAATGGGACCCCACTAACATTTAGAGTGCATTGAACAGTTGTTCTGGATATTATCATAACCTCTGATTTGTCGACGTTAACCTTTATCCCAGCATCAGCACATACGGCCACAAATGGAGTGCGTGCTGCAGTTCCATCTGGGAGCATGTGAGAATAACTAATTCATCCGCACAAAGAAGATGACTTACCATCAACTCTGCCAATGTGAAACATACCGCGTACCGGCTGCGCTGCAACATCCAGTCCATTTACATATACAATGAAAAGGACAGGTAACAAGACGCACCCTTTAAGGGGTCCAACGTTCACGAAAGGTAGCACTGTTAAGCCGTGCAGTTGTGTATAGATACTGAATGACACTCTAGATATCATCAGCCTTTTCCAAATCTACGAAACAGCTGTAGATGCGTTTGGCGTACTCCCCAGCTTTCCCAAGTACCATTCTTGGAGTGAAAATCTAATCGGTTGAACTTCTACCGGGACTAAAGCCGAACATTTCATACCCCGTCGTGTGCTCGATCATAGCTCTAGAAAGTGCTTTGAAAACCTTATAGTAGACTTTCCCTTGGATGCTTAAAAGAGGTATGCCCCTGTAGTTGGAGGAGACTCTTTTGTCCACCTTCTTAAAAAGAGGGACAATTACCCCAGTTTGCCAATCGCCAGGTGTCTGACCGCGTGCCCAGTATTTATTTCTGAATAGTATTTCCAGTCCAGTTCCAGATGCGTTACGCTACGAGAGGCCAAAATGAAAATGTGGAGAAGATCATGGAAACCTATACATTGCACAAAAAACCATGTGGGCAAGGATGGGTACAAAAAGGCAGTCGATGTATGCTTGCCTATGTCTACCCACCAACCAAGCCTATCCCAACTTAAGTCGTCAGACGGGTGATGTACTTATTCTTGTTGTGGAACTAGCAGATTTGAGTTTGAATCTACTTTCTCTCTCTACAACTCAGTCCAGACACTGGATTACAAGAGACAAGATATTAACATGAACCTAGCGATCTATTTTATGAAATGTATGCGGTCGTGACGTACGAAGCCGTGGACTACACTGTTCGGTTACGTGATTTCGTGCCGACGCATGAACATCTTGAGAACAATCGAAGAAGGACAAATGCTTCAAGATTGAGCACGTGACCTAAGACTTCTGCAAAAGAGGCAGATGAGGCGGAGGAATTAACTATTCTGCACCTTCTCTGCAATTGCCGCGTCCTCTTTTCTAAATTTTCAACAAATTAACTGAAGCTACAAAAGTCTTAGCCAACTTTTGCGGCATATGATCGGGTAGATCCGCACCATAACACAATGGCCCTACACTGGCCTAAGCATGACCGCTGCTTGCAGGCAGTCAGTAACTCTATGCTGAATTTTTTGCTGTTAACCTGGATCACGAAAAATATCCTGTAAGCGAGCTCACGCTCACTTGAAATAATTTGATAATCAGACACAGGTTTGAGGAACTCACATGCAACATATGCAAATTTCCGAACGGGGATTTGTGGCAACTCAGGTATATTTAAAAATTACATGTCAACTCTAGCATTACCCAACCCAAATGGAAGCTTCAGTTAACTGCAGACGCGCTGAATGGCTGTTGATGAGGACGATATCGAACGAGAGGATCGTCATGTTCACCGACAGTCAAGTAGCGGTTATGGCACACGTATCACCATTCTTCAGATCAAAATTGGTAAGACTCAGCCGTATGTCTCTTAACGAGATATTACTAAATTGCATCCTAAAGGTGTGCTAGGTTCCTGGACATAGAGAGGAAACTCTGACGCACATGATCTGGCCATAAACGGAACAACAATCACTGGACGTAAGGTTGAAAATATCTGCGTATCAATAGAAACTCAAAAAACAAAAATCACAGAGCTTGCGATCGGCAGTGCCTGTGAAACATGGAATAATCTTAACACGTGCTTACATGGCCAAACCTGGACTTACAGAGAACCACGAGCGCACTCGGCAATGGTAGGAAGTAAATAAGTAACCTACTTGGAATCCTCGCAGGACACTTCGCGGTGGGTAGACACACCGCAAGACTAGAATTACCATAGAACGACTTTTGTAGCAGATGCATGAATGAGGAAGACCCCTCTCATCTACTCTCCAACTGCCCTGCTCTGGCCTCCATTAGGAAAGAAACCCTGTGAGAATTCTGCATAAATGAACAAACGGATATATCCGAAAAGGATGTCACATCCATCTGGGAATTCGTCCAAAAACCAAATGGTTCCAGGAGTAACAGGAGAAATAGACGGTTAACAGCTCAGTAGCAACACAATGGACTCCTGGGACGAAGTGAATCCTTCACTTTCGATGGAAGCCACATAAGCTAACCTCACAGAGCTTGAGACCCTATCATAATGAGCAGTGGATCTACAAATTTAAATGTATGTGGCCACCGTTGCGATGTGAGCGATGCAAAAGTTGCTTCATAAGAGCGTTCGGAATTGGAATTAATTTAAAGCCCATGGAACCACCGCTGCAGTGAAGAAGTGTCAGAGCGAGCAGCAGTATGTCCTGTCATTCGTATCACGTACACACCATCAGAACAAATGAAGCCTGACAGTTACACACTCGACACAGGCTTGTAGTGGAATGGGTGCAATTGTGTTCAATTCCCTTACCTGCACAATTCAGTCTTCCCAAAAATTAATAAAATCACTTCGTCGTTCCCCAAAGGAAACAAGACACTTCGTCATAGCCGACCATTCATTGAACGAAGACAATGCATCACCCCTCGTAGGGGTGATATCACCGTCCTATTATCCACTTTTGTTTTATTCAAAAAACAAAAGAAGAACTGCTCACTCTCCCGGCGCCAGAGTCACACCTCAAGCAACACAAAAAGAGAAAAAAAGAAAAAATTCACCCCAAGGCAGGGGACATCTCAATTTTGGAAGTCACAACATTGTCCACATCGATCCCATGTCATCCGCTTCCAACCAAAATGTGAAAACTTTTAATTTATTGCATTCGCACAGTAACCACAAGACAAGCGATAAATCTCCATAAGGGATCATCCGCAATGCACCACCTATCCCGTCGACAAAATAAAAATGTTATCCCAGTGCACACACCCCCGCATCCACATCGTCAGCGCTCGTACATGGCTGGAATGAAAACGAAAACGAAAACAAAAAACCACTCCTCACAGGTTCGTCCTTTCACAACAGACAAAAGAGAACAGAAGAAATTGTGACTTGACACATCCCTATCCTTGACAACGACACCAACATCCGTCCTTATGGCATTAATATGCAATCAAAGTACACATGGAATCGCATGGAATGTGATTTATTTATCACATCACCTGGGATAGTGGCATAGAGCCTGCAGGGCCGAGGAATAAGACATATAATTCCAGGACAAATCGCACAATCGGGCCGTGAGAGGTACTCCAATCACGTGCGCGATTATTAATTATGAATGCGTTCCCTTTCCATGGATGTGTGCATGAGTGCTCCTGCATCATGCACCATGCAACATGCACTTCTGGCGTGGTGTTTCGCTGGAAAGATGGACACAGTGGGAGAGGATATCCGTTTTGGGAAACACTAGTTTTATGAAATCACACATCATAGTGTAGTGTCAGCAGGATCATGGGCCGCCTGGATGGAATATCGAATGAGGTTACATCGAACGAAACGGTTCTTTTTGGACTTCTCAGAACTCAGACTCTCTGGCTGAGTGTCGGTTGATTGATGATGGGGAACTTGAACCTTATGGTTGCTGAAAGATAATCGAAGGATGTTGCTGTGAGGGATGTGCTGTAGATTCTGAGATCACTGCGAAAGATACTGCTAGTCCTCTGATGGAAGGAGGTGTGTGAGGGTGTGTTCAAGTCCAAATGGCATGATGGTCAGGGTGCTTACAGGGACTGCAGAAAGTCTTGAATCTCGCCAAGTGGCAATGAGAAGCAATGGAATGCGACTCATTTATGGGATCACGAAGGAGGGTCTAGTCCTATGCTGGAAACTGTTCTCTGCATCTGCGAGACTTACTTACTTAGGTCAGAGTGGTATTTCTGCCCTCATCTCTTCCTCTTGATACTTGCGCGTCTGGCAATTGAAACTTGTCATGAAACCAGTGATTCAGTAAGAGGTTACAATTAAAACTTCGGATTCCATACACTTGCCAGCAAATGGAAAATATCAGTTTTCTACGGAGTTACAGAGAATAAATTGACATTTTCGAAACTGTTACGAGGTCCTGCAGACAAAATCCCAAACCGAAGATATTAGTCATCAAATTCAAAATGGAACTTCCAACTCAATCTCCATCACATATTGCTAATTGTCTATATTCGTTGTCTCTATAAGCCTTGTGAGAGTTTCTGTGACTGACTTATTTATAGCGTTACAGTTATGAATCATGACTCTTTTTCCACCTCTTGATCGATATATGTGCCTGTGGCAGGTAAAGTATGTCATCAAACCAGCGATTCAGTAGGAGGTTATAATTGCAGCTTCAGATTACACCATATTGGCAGCGAATAGAAAATAGTTTTTTTTTTATTGTTACGGAGAATGAACTGCCATTTCCAAAGACGTTCCGAGATCCGGCAGGAAAAATCTCCAACCGAAGATATTTGACCTCAAAGTTAAAATCGAACTTCCAACTGAATCTCCATCAATTATCCTCACTTGTCCACATTCGGTGCCCTCTTTACGGCCTGTGACAATTTCTATGACTTGCTTACATAGAGCAGTACAATTCTGAATCAAGACTCCTTTTGCACCTCTTGACTGCCATACTGCCTGCCTGTGGCAGGTAAAGTATGCCATCAGAACAAATAATTCAGTAAGAGGTGACAATTGAAGCTTCAATTTATATACCATTGGCACCAAACAGAAAATATAATTCTTTTATAGGGTTACAGATAATAAATTGACATTTCAAAAGACGTTCCGAGATCTGGCAGGAAAAATCTCAAACCGAAGATATTCGTCATCAAAGTCAAAATCCGACCTCCAACTAAATCACCATCAAATATCGTAATTTTTCCATATTCTTTGCTTGGACTCCTCTGGCATCCCCCATTCAGATCATCAATCCACACGTGCCAACTCCCGTCGGCATGCCCACACAATAGACTTTATTTGACGAAAGACATTTCTCTGCCTCTGAACCCACATGCCATCGGAGCTCGGCAGGCCATTTCAAGTCTCACATCTATGTGAAGCACTCAACCCCCATGCCAAGCGAGACAGACTTCGCTCCATATCCAGCAGCAGAGCACGTCTGAAGGATTCCACTCGCGCTCACAAAGCGCATATGTACCCGTCGTCGTCGTCGCCGTTCTCGCATTGGTCGTAGTCGTAGTCCTCGTCGGCCTGTGTTAATGACTAATCAAAGCACACATCGATTGCAGGTGCAAATATCTGCCTCTCATCGCATCGGCTTTGAGCACAATGGGCACTTTGAAGATGCTACCGCGCAGCAGTTGCACTGTGAATCTCATTAAAAATTCCACCCATACCGTACGTGAAAATAATGCGTGCAACTGAAGAATTTGCGTACAAGGAGCTGCGGAAATCCTTTGAATGCCTCGTCTTGGCCTCCCTTACATGAGTGTACGTACCATTCATCTCCATCGGAACGTTCCCCCTGACCAAAGTTATAATTTTCTTAAGTTCCTCTCACTGATTATCTCTGCTCCTTGTGATGGTGCTCGACGAGGCGCGGGCATGTGCGCAGCGCGGTGGAGCATCTATAGCCGGATCCAGTCGGATTCCTGGATCCCAACCAGGAGCACCCTAATATAGAGTACGTACTCCTAATTCCGTGGCGGATAGGGACGCGCTGCTGGGACACAGTGGCAACGCGGATTGGAATGGAATGACGAGATTGTCGGGAATTTTCATTTCGTCGACTTTGGTCTCCACTTAGGGGACTAAATTGAAATTTCAATTTCAGTTCCACTACCACCGGCACCACCGGCAAATCCAATCCAATCATCGGGGAACTTTGTCCCCAGGCCGGCCTCCTTGGGCAGATGCACCACAGAGATACGAGAGCACCCAGCGATACGGTGAATTCAAAGAGTCACCAGAGCGGTAATGAGAACAAGACCAAAATGTGCCAAAGAAAGCGAATGCTATGCTCTATCCGTGCTCCGGGGTGTACCGGCTACGGTGATTCGTAGCCAAGGCACAATATTCCCACAGGTGCACACAAGTTGTTTGACCTTTCACATCGCCATCGTCGTCGTCGTCTCGTCGAGAGATGTATCTACAGTATCTGTGTGTACTTCGATACACCATTTCGCGGTGAGAGTGGCCTGAGACCTAAATCAGATCATGCCCCAACTGCCGTTCAGCGCTCGGCTCCGGCGCGCAAACAGTAATTCGTGTAATTAAACGTTTTCACATAATTAAGGCTGATTTCTCATTTAGACAGGTCCCCGGAATACATCAATGATCATGTGAGACAATGAAATGACCTGAAAATCATTACGGCAGATACCGGACCGAGCGTAAGATGATTTCGTTTTGATAACGTCGGTGGGGAAGCCTCTAAGGCCGTGCTACTCCGCGCCGCGGTGCGGTACACGTACATATAGATGAGATACCGAGTGTAAGTGTATCCATCGGTCTCAAAGTTTCCATGAAACGAAAACATTTTGTTTTAATCAAACAGACAAACAAACCAGCAACGGCGGCGGCGAACGGAAGTTGTAGATACTTTAATGGGGAGTTGGATTAATCATCGTTTCGTTTCGTCTCGTCTCGACTGGTGTGGGACCATTTGTGTGTACTTTACATGGCTGATGACTTAATTGAGGTGTGAATGGGAATATCTCAGCCGCCTCAGAATGGCCGGCATGAGAAATTCTATGGCAACCAGCATCGGATCCGGTTGTGGATGCGATTCGAATCTATGCCAATATTCCCATCAATAACACAGCCCATCCGCGCCCAGGTGAATGCAAATGATGGTACTTAATCGGGATTTGGAGCTGCAGCAGTTACGCATAATGACGGGTCCAACCAAACAGATGCCCGCACACAAATTTTATGACCCGTAAACACTGGCTTTCGTGGCATGGAACACCTCCCAATTGGTTATGCCGGCCATGGCGGGATCAAAACAAATATCTTTTTTTTTTCGGCGGGGGAAACGAGTATGCGCACGCACACACACAAACACTCGCGCACGCTGAAGCACGGTCGAGATGGAGTGGAGATGGCGTGTCCTGCGATCATTTTCCGAAGAACCTAAATTGGTCAGAGAAACTGCACCGATAAAAATTGATAATTCCACTTTCATGCGAACTAAACGGATTCAGATGCGATTTTCGTCGCGGAGTGGAAGTGAATATGCGAATGAATAGGGTATGGTTTGGTTTTAACGGCTATGTGGCAGATTTATTTGGAAGTACGCTTAGTGACTAATTTAACACCTTTGACATTAAGATGGCATTTTACTACTTACAGGGAAACACAACCGGAAAAGGAGACGTGATTCAAACAACTCTTGGACATGGGCATATCGTAGGGTAAAGACGCAAGCCTCGTAAATCCACTTTTTGCCCAAAACTAGGTTTTTGAAAATATATTAAGTTGCCATTGAAATTTCTTTCTACGCTTGTAGCAAGACTTTCGGCAGAAGGTGGGGTCTTAAACCCAAGATGACCAATTTCTGATCTACACAGATGGATCTAAGCTGGGCCACGGCGTGCGCTCAGCGGTCTTCTTGGCTGATTTCAATATTTCCAAGTTCTGCCGCCTCCCAGATCACTCGAGTATCTTTCAGGGTGAAATATTCGCGATCAGAGAAGCATGTAAGCTTCTTAGTAGTACCTGCCCTTATGGTAGAACCGTGGCGATCTGCAGCGGTATCCAAGCAGCCATAAGGTCCATGTCCTCAGTAATCACATCCCCTAAATTGGTGCAACAGCCCAAGGAAGAACTGAAACAGGCCGGTAGAAGGTGCAAAATCGCTGAGCTGGTGGGCCTCCCAATCAACCACCCCAAGTACACTATGTCCTAAGCTATTAGATGGTGGACTAGGAACTCCAAGAATAAATTCTCTAGAAAAACTTGCCCCTGCTACACGAAAAGAACGACTGATGACCTATTCAATATAATTTGCTACGAAATGGCTAAAGTCGTGGACGTATGCACGGGGCACTGTCGCGGTTGCCTCGACACTCACTTGGAGAAAGTCTGCCTCACTTTCTCTGGGACTGTCCAGAACTAGCCAATCAAAGATATAAAGCGTTCGGCAAAGCCTCCCTTAGTCACCTCTCCGAGATCGCAAACCAAAGTATATGGAACATAATCAGGCGGTATTAAGCTAACCCTAACAACCCAGGTCTACGAGCTTTTTTTTTGGTTTGCGCCGATGGATGTGGAATCTTCTTCAAGATACTGGTGGTCCTTGCTACCAGCATGAACGATTCACGGGATATTATTCTCCTTTTTCCTCGCGCCTACGTCCTAAACCACACCTCTGCACACTTCTACCACTCTCCCCGCGAAACTGCCGTTAGGTTTTACTTCGCGGGGTTGGTTGGCATATCACGCTATGTGATCTATATTTGCCAATTCGGCTTTCCATTCTCTTTCGGGCTTTTTTAACTCAATCTACACGCTCGTTTTAAAGGAACAGGTCACCAGGCATTTGTCAGCTGACTCCGTCCGATGGCTAACTAGGAGCTCGGGGTTGGTAGACTTCCTCTCGCCACGGCAAAGCGTCTGCAATGGAATATTACGTGCTCTGCGCCTTCATCTTCGCTCGCGCATTCTGGACAAGTGGGTGAGCTGTCGTGACCGACTCTGTGGATGTATTTCCGGTAACCCCCATGGCCCGGCAAGAAGTGCGTGAGGTGGTACTTGCAGTTCCCGTGAGCTCTCGTTGGCCAGGCTTCTATTCTGGGTGTCAATTTATGGGTCCATCTGCCTTTGGTTAAAGTGTCCCACTTGGCTTGCCACAGTGTCATTGATGTTGCCCTTTCTTCATTCCTCAGACCTCTTGCGCCAGTCTCCACGTGATTTGCAGTTCTCCGTAGGTAGATCCTTTGCATTTCGGGGGAGAATGTCGATCGGGACCATACCCGTAATGACGCAGGCTGCTTCGTACGAAATTGTTTGGAAACCGCTGATTGCACGTGTCGCCCAGAGCCTGTATGTTGCCGAGAGCTTCCTTGCTACGCCTACGAGGTGTGGTATTAAAACGGCGCGCAACTGCGCCACTTAAACTAACCAACCAACAAGGCATTGAAATGTTTGTCTCGATTCAAGGAGAAACAGTAAATCGTAAAATGTTAAATGTGTACAGTTGGTAGTAGTAGGTTAGACGTCACTGTCCTGAACAATATCGAGTTCTGCATCCTTACTTACGTATGTATTTATCAGGCATACGACCCGTCGATGGTCCGAGCGTAGCTTTCCATCGTTGGCGGTCATGGACACGCTGCTTCCAGTCATCAAGACCAAGCTGCCTTGCGTCCGCGATTACTTGGTCTCTATGCCGGGGGTTCGGTTTTCTCCTCTTCCACTCTTTTTCGAACCAGGAGGCTCGAATTCGAAGACCCTCTTTGCTGGAGCGCTGTTGCCCATGCGCTCGATGTGGCCGAGCCAATTCAGTCGACTGATTTTTGGTATAGCTCGTAGAGTTCGCGTTTTTCTCTTCTCCTCCATTCGCCTTGCTTGCAGATTTGACCATATCTACATCCGACGTAGAAATTTTCTTTCGAAGGAACCAAGAATCAACTCTGCAGTTTTGCTTAGCGTCCAGCTTTTGGCTCCTTACAGCAGGTCTGGCTCACCGAAGTAGAAGCGCCAGTTACAGTCTACATTGATGGTTCATTCTAAGAAAATAGCTTTGGCCGATCTCGAGGTATAGAGGCAGTGGCCTCCCTTAGGTAAGGTTACGTTGAAGTGGCTGTCTGTTGTGCAGAAGGACAGCAGCCACAGTTAGGCCAGCATGGGCCCATGGTGCTACCACGCGGTTCAATGAGTAACTATTCCACCAACAAGTTATTGCAATAAAGCCAAGAAGATGGCTGACTTTGAAGCTGCTGACTTCAGCCAGGCTATGAACACAGTATGCACCCAGAAATAAAAATGTACGGGATAAGCGAGAACTGCAGTTGCATAGCAATTGTCCTCATCCTCGTCTCTGCAGCTTCTGCGGAAGTTGTTGTATGGGGGGGCCAAGTCGTGAGACATGAGTTCCAATGGCGCAATGCCCTGTTACAACGCCGATAAGATTATATTCGACCTCCTCAAACTAATCAGACTAAGCGATCGGTTAGTGGCGATCGAGATGTTTGGTAATGAGGCATCCTGTGCCAGTTGACCATCTACGATTCATTTGATCAAACGTTTCTACCTTGAGTACATGTTTTATGGCAGCGATAGGGATGGAGGGTGGATCGCCAGCCGGAAAGAGCACAGAATTTGTACTCTTTCTAGCGAGCACGTCCGCTTCGCAATTCTCTGGAATGCCACAGTGTCTCGGCAACCACATAAGATGGATGCTAAAATACTTGGCCATCATGTTAAGAGACAAGCGGCAATTTAGGGAATTCTTGGAGTTAAAAGTGAGAGAATTCAGAGATTTGATGCCTGGCAATCGGAACAGATGCTGACATCTGAGATATTACATTTTTGGCCCCTCTCCCTTAAAATCGTCTTTGGATAGGCTATGGCTGAATCCGTACCGGTTTCGATCTGTTAGAGTGGACATATGTACGTATGCACTCCTCTCCCCTCAACCAAGCCTGTAACAAAAAAAATTCTGGACCTGATCGAGTAAGGACAACGCCCGACTTGAATGAGGATACGTTTTCACGAGTCGCTTTCCCGAAATCCACAGTTGTGCGTAGCTACTGAGCGCCTCACAGCTCCAAGGTCTAGAGACGTACAATCACAAAGATCTAGGCGGCCAATCGACAGGACGATTTGTCGATATGAAACGTTCATCGAATTGAACACACACTCTATGTAGCTTGTGATGCCGACTGGACACATCATTAATGTCTAGCCTATGCAAGACTTAACGTTGCGTCATTATGCTTTGGCGATTTCCATTGGTTTCATCGTGTGCCAATTTCTAAGAAGTGCCAAATGAGAACAAAGACATGAAACCACGCTGTGCAGTTATTTTTTGTGGATGAAGATGATTTGGCGATGAAATTGGGCGTCTTCCGGCATTTCTAAATTCGCACAGAGGGGGAAAGCGGCCGCCAAAATGGAAACATTTCAAGTCCTGGACTTAGATCTTTTTTGAATCTATTCCAAAACTACACTGCAGACTCTCCCTAACTCGAATTGTCACGGGATATCGTAAACCTTCGAGTTGGACAGAGTTTGACTTAGAGAGAGGGTTTGTTTGGAAATTTGTTGGAAATGAATATAAAATATGGCGAAAATGTTCGAGTTAGAGAGAGTTTCGACTAAGGGAGGGTTCGACTTAGGGTGGGTTCGACATGGGGAGAGTCCACAGTCCAAATGCAAATACGTATCTCGATGTGGAAACCTAAGTCTAGAGGTCTTAGAAGAAAACATACAAAATATGTTTTTTTTTTACACACATCCTTTTTTAACACTTTCTCTACAAACTCAAAAATAGTCATAAGCTGTTGCATATCTTTTGACTAGGTATCCGAACAGTTTCGAATTCGCCTCTGTTGGGTCCCTAGCCATAGAGACATTATGGGAAACTGCGAAGATGACAAACTCGCAAAAATCGACACAACACCGCCAGATGACAGATCCTTCTGTAACTGAGGGACTCCTTTAACTTCCTTAAAGTTACAATTCACTAAACAAAGCAGGCAACACGTGCCAAAATACCAAACAAATCTGGCCCAGTCCTGACCTCAAAATATCTGTTAGTCTGATATTTTGAAAAAGACCCAAAGTTATCGCGGCAGTCGGTATATTTATCGGACACTGCATATTCGGTTTGCACGCGAAATGACGAAGACTATTTTCTAACAATTTCTGTAATAGTTGCCGAGACGAGGAAGAAGAGGAAAGTGTACAGCACCTTCTCTGCAACTGTCAGGCACTTGCCTCAGCTAGGAAAGCTACTCTTGGCTCCTACTTCTTTGATAATCTAAGCGAACTGAAAGAGACATCAATCAAGTCTCTATTAGACTTTAGCGACAAATCTGATTGGCTGTCGTAATAACCACCACGGCCCATTCCCCTTTCTTTTCAGACAAACCCACTTGGCAGTACAATGGGCCTACTTGGGCCTAAGTGCACCTAAGCCACCTACTACCTACCTACCTACCTAACACTTCTATATTTCATTAAAAGAACTTAAAGTAGTCACATGTCAATCAGCACACTTGCAGCTTTTTATACCATGTCTTCTTCTTCTTCTTTCTTGGGACTACAGTCCGGGGTGGACCTGGGCCCCAACCAACAAGCCTCTCTTGCTAGCACGGTCTCTGGCTAGCTGTCTATAGTGTCGCACGCCAAGTTGGTTGAGATCCTTCTCCACCTGGGTGTGGCACCTTAAACGCGGGCGTCCTCTGTTGCGTTGTCCCAAGTGTTCGGAGCCGAAGAATCTTCGTGCCGGAGCTGAGTTGTCCATACACTCTACATGGCCTAGCCATCTTAGACGTTGGATCCGAAGACGCCTGACTAGACTCATGTCGCTGTACAGCCCGAACAGTTCGTGGTTGAATCTTCTCCTCCAGAAACCGTCAACGCAAACAGGACCAAAGATCGCACGCAGAGCTTTTCTCTCGAAGAGACCAAGGACTTGCTCATCCGCTTTTGAGATTGTCCATGCCTCCGCCGGACTGGGATGATCAAGGTCTTGTATAAAGTCAGCTTGGTCCTTCGAGAGATGGCTCTACTACTCAATTGCCTCTGTAGCCCATAGAAACAGCTGCGTTTGATCTCGGTACTGATGTTGTTTGTACTATTTACTGCGGAACCGAGGTAGACGAAGTCCTAGACTACCTCGAAGTTATAGCTGCCCATTGTGACGCTCTGTCCAAGACGTCGCTGTTGTGTGTCCTTTCTTGATGACAGTATATATTTCGTTTTGCCCTCATTCACCGCTAGACCCATTTTAGCCGCCTCCGCCGCAATGCCAACAAACGCCTCATTGACGGCTCGCTGTGTTCTGCCAATCACGTCAATGTCATCCGCGTATGCTAACAGTTGTACGGACTTCTGGAAGATCGTGCCTGTAGCGTTGGCATGTGAGTCTTGCACGATCTTCTACAGGATGATGTTAAAGAAATCACATGACAGCGCGTCGCCTTGTCTAAATCCTTTTTTGACATTGAAGGTCTCAGGAGTTCGCGTCCGACCTTGATGGAGCAGCGAGAATTCTCTTCGAGAGTTTGGCAGGAATGTCAAAACTAGACATGGCGTTGTATAGCTCGTCCCAATGCACGCTGTCATATGCGGCCTTGAAATCGACAAAAAAGTGGTGGGTGTGGATCTGCATATCTTGGGTCCTTTCCAGGATCTGCCGTAGTGTGAAAATCTGGTCGATGGTGGACTTCTCTGGCCTGAAGCCACACTCATATGGACCTATTAGGTTATTTATAAACGGCTTCAGGCGAGTACACAAAACGGCAGAGAAGATCTTAAAAGCGATGTTCAGGAGACTTATTCCTCTATAGTTGGCGCAGTCAAAGGGGTTTCCTTTCGTGTGCATCGGGCAAACGGTACTGATATTCCACTCATCGGGCATGCTTTCCTCCGACCATATCTTACAGATGAGCTGGTGCATGCGCCGAAACAGATCATCTCCGGCCGCCTTAAAGATTTCAGCGGACAGTCCGTCCGCACCGGCAGCTTTGTTAGACTTCAGTTTTCATATTGCTATCTTCACCTCGTCTAAGTCGGAATTCATCGTCCATATTTAGTGGAACATTCTGTCTGACAGCGGTATTGGTGTCATCATCACCGATTAGCAGTCTGCAGAAATGGGTCTTCCAAATTCTCAGTATCGATATACCATGTCTTGGCAATGTTTTAAACAAAAATATAGTTTTTTTTTTCTTAACATTTGGACATCACAAACGGAAGCCCGGAAGAAAACTCAAACTTAAACATCGCAGTAGATGGTCAAGTGACTTTAGTTTTTGAGTTAATTTCATCTAACAAGAGCGCTGGTCAAGAAGTTTTGCATAATTGCGTGGTTCCAGCGACTCTCTTTAGAGTGGCGTGGAAGCTAGTGCTTTGCGCCATTTGTGAAGGATGCTTCAATGGTAGCAATATTCTCGACACATCGAACACCCGTTGTCCCTCTGGCACGGAGACATTCATCAGCGACAATTTAGACTCAATTGCGTTCAGTAGACTGTGCATTGTTTCTCTACTGGGACGACAAGTACGTTTTTGCTGACTGTTTTGATATTGCCAGTTTCGTTACTACCCTATGGATAAACTTTTAAGCCCAGTTGGAAAAACCCCTTGATTCTGAAAAAAAAAAAACGACTCCACCACGACTTTAAAGACAGATCATTCCAAGCTTGATCCCCCCAAAACACACATCTCAACATAGGGTGCTCCTCATTTCGCTTCGACGCGCTCCGTACATTTCCCATGGCGTCTGATGTTCCGTCAGCTCAAACTCACTTCTGGTTTGAGCCACTTAGCCGCCGATGGGACTGTCTTACCCCCAAAAACCACAAGCAACGAAGAAAAAAAGAAGAAAGAAATCCCGAAAAAAGGAACAAGTCAAGAGTACATGCCTCACAGAAGAATTACAAGGAGGGCATCCGAAATGAAAGCCCCAAAAACGCGTAAAACACTGCAATTAGTGATTTGGTTCACTTGATAAGGGCTTAATTTGAACGTGCGCACATACAGACAGTGGTCCGCGTCGCCAAGAGAGCGCACAGATCCCAGCCGCATGCATACTCCACATACGATGCTCCTTCACAGATTCACCGAGTTCGTGTCGATTGTTTTCACTGATTATAGACACTGGACCAATTTTATAGCCTTTCAATCCTCACGCATGCAGCCCACTGCAATTCAGAACAGCGACCATGTTTCGGGATTCCTTCTTCTTGTATCCTCCTCGCTGCCACGTAAAAATACCCACGATATCCACCGCTAGCCAGGGACAGGAGATGGAATGTGTTTTCTTTTCATATTTTTTTTTGTTTTTTTTCGAGCGATGTACACGAATTTCTCTTCGTCCGCCTTCCTTCGGATTCGGGATTTTTAATTTGGAGCGCGATTTTAATCAGTTCCCTCACTGACATACTCGGCCGCACTCACTCTGCCGTTTCCCTGGAACTGCGACACTCGGGGTGGACGCATGGTGAGCTGTGGCACTCATAAAGATTTCATTTTTACTATTCGTCGTCCTGCAGCGGAGCGTCCCCGTATTGGGCATCACCTGTTTGCACTAAATGCAGGTCCAGAGTCCAGGTAGGCCTAGGAACATGACTGTGGACCTCACATGGTGTCGCCGGCAGTATTAATTGGCCTGTTGCATCAGTTTTAACGAGATTGACATTTATCGCGAGGATGATCTTGTCCTGGCCCCTATTTTGAGGTGAAATTAGGTTTACAGATGTTTCTCAAGATCTGGCCGAGATAGGGAAAATATTAGTTTATACGACGACCGGCAGGGATTTTATTTGTTCACTGGAAGGGTTCTCCGCTCGATTTCTCACGTGAATTGAAGCCAATCGGAGCTGTCAATGCTGACAGAATTTCAAATTTATTTTAATTAACGAAATTTATGGTCCAAGCAGTGGGGTCTGAGTGCTGCGGTTGAAGATGCGTTTGTCACTGCAGCGAGATCTGTGCGAGAGAGGGGGATAGAGAGAATGTGTCATCTGTTGGGAAACGGTGTGGCTGTGGATTGGTTGGGTTGATTGAGAGCCGATTAGACTGTCGATTGGATGCAAATCAGGGCACGATGGTGACAGATTTTTATTTTTTACTCACATTCGAATTTTTGACTACTTCCGGTATCGAATTGTCTGCTTCAGGGGACTGCTTTTCGACATATGTTGCTTGTAGAGTAACTCAGAGAACCGGGTTGACTTCGTTCTACCTGTACAGAGGGAAATAATGCAGCCAAGGAGACATAGACTTGTGGGCTGTCTCAAGGTATGTACGGTTGGTTCCACACCAACCCGCGTCATTGCCTCACAGATGACTACTGTAAGTGAAGTGTACCTACACCTCAACCAACATGCCTTTTACAACAAGCCGAGTTGACATAAAAGCGTATTATCACATCTGTGGACATTTTAGTAGCAGGATTGGATACTACATATTTCGATCTTGTCAGTATTTGCGACCTAGGATCCACAGACACTTGGTATAATCGATAGGCTCTGTACCCTTAACACCAGCTTGCAATGCCATTTTCACCTCAGCTGACTAAAATTTGAAGGTAGTATTAAAATAATAATAATATGGATGGCGATACAGCCCGTAGACGGCCAGGCCAGGGCCTAGCTTCTCAGCAACCACTCGTGTTGTGCGGGGTATTGTTCTCTTGCTAGTGGAAGGGACCTACAATTTTATGCCGACTCCAAACGGTCAAGTTTGAGTAGCTTTTCTAGGCATTTATTATGCTTTGAGCATTTTCTGGGACTTGAAAGAGTTGGAGCCGTGAATAATTATTTTTGGTCGTACCGGGAATCGAACCCAGGTGACGAGATTCAGGTTCTTACCCACAACGCCACGGCCGCCACGTGGGTAATGTTAGTTCTAGTAAAAATAAATCCATTATTCTTGCACGAAATTTATTGCTGCATATACCATAGCAAAAATTATCAGATTATATTTTTTTTCCATTTTAAATAATTTTTTTCTCTAAAATTCCCCCTTACTCCTAAACGGGGCGAGATGGGTCCCTCCTTTACCATTGCATAAAATGCTGGTTTTTAACCCCTCTACAAAGAACCGTACCGAATTTCGAACCAGCAGAATCATTCGCCTTGTAGAGAAACAGGTGGTGCTAGATCCGGAATATAAGATGGATGCATAGGGAATCCCCAGCCAACCCCCCAGAGAACCCCCCAGAGCTTATGGTGAGACGCTATCGATGTGTTTGCTGATGTTGTCCTAATGGAATGTATTTCGTGCTCTATGACCGGTTCTGAGCGATTGCATCCTTCAGATAATCCATTTATTGATAATTCAAATCCGAATTAGGAGTCGGAAATCAGCTCATTCCCTGCCAATCCCACCAAATACACTGCAAGAGGTCACAGCCTCACAGTTACGACGACCGTATTCACTTGCCGTTGTAGTTATTCGGAAACTAAACTGAAGAATTTAACGGCTGTGTGCGAAGCTATATGGCTAGACTCAAAGAAATTTTTAAGGGCATACTGGATACCTTGGATGTATTGAGTAGGGATAAAAAGTTTGCGACAACATCAAACACTTTTTGTTTTTTAAAATCAGTTTGGAACAGTAATTTTTTTATAAGTGTGTACTGCTTAAGGGTCGCCGTGGCGTAGTGGGTTCGTGCGTCGACTCCTACGCAGAGGGTGCCAGGTTCCCTACCACCTTTCATATTTCACGGCTCCACCTCTTTCGAGCCACTGACAATGCTCAGAGAGTATTTAATGTCTAGAAAAAGCTTCTCAACTACTCAGTTCGGAGTCGGCATTAAACTGTAGGTCACTTCCACGCGTGTGAGAACAATAGCACGCACAACACGAGTGGTTGCTGAGAAGCTAGGCCCTGGCCCTCTACGGGCTGTAGCGCCACCCATATTATTATTATTAGTATACTACACTTGCTCTGGGCTACTTAAAACTAGTTTCAATTGTGTATCCAAGAATTCGTTAAATTATTAGCTTAGAACGTAAAGATATTTTTGCTTCAATGCAAGGCCTTTTAAGTATTCCGTATGAAACTGAAAGCCTGGAATTTTCACGATTGAGACGCTTTCGAGGACCATAAAAACATTCTTTCGATATTTATTATTCTGATGCCGTTCTCTTTTGCCAAGAGAATACATATTTAGAAAATTTATTTTTTTTTTAATATTTTGGATTGAAAGATTGAAGGCTGAGTTTCTACTGTCCTAAACAACCAAAGGCACATCGTTCATAGAACGCCATAACAGCTTTCAGAGGCTGCAATGAAGATCTGTTTCCCAAAATACATCGCCTTTTCAAAATATTTGCAACTTTACCTGTATCGAGATGTACACTAGAGGTGGAGAACTACCGATAGTCCTGCCATCAATACCATCTATAATTATCGATAGTTTCTTTTTCGTTAAAAAACGTCCGTAAATTCTTGGCAAATAAGTCAGAAAAATACAAAACAAGAGGACTGATGACTCACACTGAAAGTCCTCTCAGACTCCACCAAAGATGCTGGAACTGGCAAAAACATTTTGGAGCATTAGTGTGTGCATTGCTGGGAATAACGTACTCCGGCGCGAGAAGTTGAAACTCATGAATCTCATGAGAACATTGAAAAAATGAAACACAGTTCCTGGTAATTAGGCCGCAACCAGTTCCTTTCCTTTTTTACTATGAGACAGGAGCTCGTATTGCGCTACGCTTTTTAGAAGGAACTGGCTAAACGCACATTGGGACTCTTACTTGGATTTGCAGAAGCAGAATCAGGATCAATTGTCAGATTTGAATTCGCATAAGAATCTGGGTGAAATTATGTTAAATGATCGGAGAAATTGCTTGTATCACCGCCAGTATTATATTCCTTACTACACAACCAAAATTTGTCCAATTTGGCTTCAGATGACAATTTCTTGAAAAAATTCCATTCTAGACAATTGGCTTTTCTTGCTCTCTTCTTTTTCAAATTATAGAAAGTTTCAATTTGAGAACTGTTTAATTTGCAAAATTGTGTTAATCTTAAGTATCTTAAATTAAATATTCTGCTTTTCGACCTCTTTTTGACAATTAATTACTTTCATAAATCACTATCGAAAACTATCGATAGTAATAAAAACATATCGATCGTTTTCGAGCTATTAAACGGCAGTCCATTTTCGAGGCGTGCGTCGGTGTATATTGCTGATGTAGTACGGAGAGCAGAGAGAGATTCCTTGCCTTCAATAGGGCCCCTGGAAGATTGTAGACACATCCGTGAAGAGACCGAGACATGCTTCTTCTTGGACATGCTTCCCTCGACGGTCAGACTACATCGTCAAATGATGCGAAGTCTGGCTTGGAAGAAGTGAAATCTGTTGTGTCATCTATGAGCCCAAATTTCCTCTCACACCTCTCGACCATCCAGCAATTTAAATTCAAATTAATTTTGCATGGCAACTCGCCTCCTCGCAGAGACCACTTGTACTCGATAGCTGCTCCCATCTGAAGTGACAATCCCATTCGCTTACCTTAACCATATCACCATCAGTCGATCATCGTTTGGCTTCTCCCACTTCAAACTCGTAGAACCGAGTCGTTGATTAATTATTGCTAAACCACTTTGCCAGCCCTCCGCGGAGCACCACTCGACAGAAAGACCCAACAAAACTCACAAAAACCCCGCAAAACTCCGCAACGAAACTTCCCAAGTAGATAAATAAATCGAAATTCGCAGGAAAAAATATTATAGAAATCCACTTCATTGTGCGATTCAATAACTTTGTAGAGGCTTACCGCGATGGTTCCCTCGCGCTGTATAGCGTCACCACCAGCAGCGCCCCCACACACAGAAGCACACCCCGTGGCCTAATACACACGCGTGTACACTGTACACCCATCGTGCTCAAATAAGACATCAGCTGCCCGAAACAAAACCATCGACAGTCAAAAACAGAAGAAACGACAAAAAAAAAAAGAAAACAATCCAAAAAGGAGCTCAAGTGGCTGTGCCATGAGACGACGCGACACAGTCGAGTCGATCTGGAATACCGTCCACTGGAGCTTTCAAATATTAGCCAAGTGGAAGGTAAACAAAGGCTGAGCCTCGGTTTTTTTGTTCGTCTTTCTTGATTTCTTTACGTCGTCTGTGAGATGGTTGTGGCTTTGTGTGCGCGTTTAACACACTTTAGGTCATTTGGTGGACGCTTTTCGGAGCCGATGCCAAAGACTGGGTTTTTTGGTGGGAAAACATGGACTGCTCAAGCATTTTGGGGTGTAGTATGCCTGGCGGTATTAATTTTGGTAATTGAGCAAACGGTAGCCAATTACTTTGGTTAACAGAGTGGTTTCTTTTCGGATTGACGAGCGGGTGTCGTGCCAGTTGGGGCTACTGTTCGACCTGTGGGAAGATCACTGTTGGCTGCACACTTGGTGCGTCTATGAGAGCGCCACTGGATTGTCGGGATTTCGCCAGAGGTCATCTTATGTGCGGGAAGAGAACGGAATGCGACAGAGGGACGGAGTCTGAGGGGCCACTCAAAGGTGCGAAGTTATTTGGACAAGGAGCTCTTGAGTGGTTTGCAAATCTCAAGCGATGACCCATATGTCAGAAGCGAAAGGAGATTGGGTGAATATCGAACGAATGTGAAGGTAATGTTGTGAACTATTGGATTGTTGTTTGCTGTGAAGCCCATCAATCATTTTGATGGGATTGGCTTACATTTTGATTAGCTACACCGCGTAAGTCTCTCGCAGGAAGGTGAGAGTGTTGATGGCGTCAAGTTTAGGGAGGGGTCTTGAACGGAAAAATAGGTTAAGCCAGTCGAGTCGATAATAACTCCAACTGTAAGGAGACAGAGGCTGCGTCCTCATTTTTTGTGAAGACTGATAAGCGTCGCTATGATTCCACTTACTTACCATGCTGACGGACAGCAAGTGTTACCATAGTTAGGGTTTCAGGACATAGCAGCAGTCTTAGCTTAGCTTGGTCAGATTAAGCAGGCCAAACCTCAAATCTCTTATTAGCGTTTTAACAGGGCATTGTGCCATCGGAACTCACGCCTCTAGACTAGGCACTATTAACAACGATTTCTGTCGAATCTGCATGGACGAGGATGAGGAAGAAACCCTCGAACACTTGCTATGTAATTGCAGTGCTTTCTCATCCCGTAGATTCAGACTACTGGGGGCGGCCCATTTCTTTGTTAATCTGGCTAAACTGAGAAACATCAGAATGAGCCCTCTTCTTCGCTTTATCAAAAGCACAAATTGGTTTGCGGCATAGG
Source organism: Eristalis intricaria (assembly GCA_964034865.1). Taxonomy (NCBI): domain Eukaryota; kingdom Metazoa; phylum Arthropoda; class Insecta; order Diptera; family Syrphidae; genus Eristalis; species Eristalis intricaria. The sequence continues at coordinate 13,805,724 of OZ035875.1, forward strand.
TACCTTTGATCCGTGTGGTAACACAATGGGCCTTCGCGGCAGTCAGCCACCCCAACCTAACCTAACCTTCCTGCCCTCGCAAAGAAAAAAAAATCATCTACAAACAGCTTATTTTAGTATCCATCTCGTCGGCTGCTACCACCATGTCACTTTTTAGGGAAAACGAAGACGTGAACCAGTCAAAACGTCGTGAGCTTGGTGGAGGACGTGTCCTGTGGATGCTAATGTTGGTGATTTAAGTTCTGAATTGATGATGAATCCAAATTATTTGAGCTGGGGCAGCAAGAAAGCGTTTTTTCCCGCACAACCGTCCTAGTGTGACCATTAGAATATAAGGATGTCGTGCCTAATGTAGAGGGCCATCAGCTGATCTAACCTTACCTACTGATCTTATTAACTTAAGCTCCCGAAGTCTAGTGGGAGTCGCATTCAATCGAACACATAAAACAATGACATTGGACACCTTCCTCATGGAAAGGGACGTTAAGAAAAAAATTGTTAGAAAAAAATTAAATGTCTTCTGGTCCTTCGAACCGGATCGTTATAAATTCGCCCAAAATGAAGCCAAAACCTGCCGAATATACAGAACCCCATGCATTCACTTTATCTTACAGTCACATAAATTATGCCATCGCATCACTCCACTCCATGGACATTCCGTCCATTCGCGCCAACATCACCCCGAGACCAAGGTCAAGTTCCACACTTGCTGCTGATCTTGCAATTTTCTCGAGATACAATTTCACAGCGAATTCCAAGCAGAAATTACATTTCTATGGGACATTCCCAAGCTATATGTCGTGCGCACACCAGGGCACACACCAGGGCACACACCCCCCACATCGCCGGCCAGGACCGTCCAGCTTCCGAGTGTCAATTACTTAAGGCCACCGCGCTCGCTGGCCATCGCCTCTGGTTACACTATGAGCCTCGTGATCGTAATTTCCCTTAATCGCTGACCGATCTTTGAAGGCAACAATTTGCTGGTATTTCTAGATCAATTCGTCGGCCACCTTCAGCACCTCAACTGCCACCTTCAACTCCGCCGACGAACTGAGTGATGTCATGTTCGGTTCTTAACACGCCAGCGCCGATCTAATTGTGTGCGGATTGCATAAGCTATGAGCTTGAGTGCATGCCTCTAATGTGTTCCTAAAAATAGAATTACCAGGCACTGCTGCCACTGCTTACGGTGGAAACTTTGACCACAATTCACGACTCACGCGGCCCCGGGTTCAATCGTTCCCACCGAGAAGATGATGCCGAGCGAGAGACGGCGATGACCGGTACCCGGGATCAGTAGAAAATTCATTGACTCATACACACCGCCCAGTGGAGCCTGGGAACTTTTTGCTAGACGTTCTGCAAATTAGCATACACGTAGGTTAGTTACGTCGTAGCTGTGAACTTATGAATTACGACTAGTTCCGCTTCAATTCCAATTCGATGCACCGGCTGTAGCTGCGGTTGTGGCGGCCACCCCGCTGATGGCCGAGCAAGGGATGATGCACTGCGAAGCTCTTCGGTGTCTGGCGGTGCTGGGGGTGACGACACTGTGGCTTCGGAAGCAGGTGTTAGATGACCTGACGAATCTATCCCGAGCCAACTGTGTTGTCATGCGCAAGTGTCTATTTTTAACTCCGTCGTCTCATTGCGAATGGGCTGGGTCCGAGTGCACGTCGCCGGGGTTTGTGATTAGGATTCGGCATCAAGAAATCCGGATGAGTGAATCGCCCACTGGGAGGCGGAGACCCGGAAGATCATCAATCATAGAAGGCATTGACAAGTGATTGAGATCTCGACGATTTTGCGGCCAATTAACTCTTGAGTCAGCGGTTGAGTGGATGAGTAGTTTCGTGCTTGGCTAAGGATATGGGAATGCTCTACGATTGAACATGTGAGACGCAGATTCGTTGACTGAGTGGAGTCGTTCTTCTGGAGATAGGAGTCTTGTCATCAGACGATCCATCCTTCTGTCAATGTAACTCTCAAAGGATCTCGTTGATGGTTCACAGTGCGTTGGAGCCGTAGACATCGGGCTGGGCTTATGTCGCCTTAGCGCCAGATTCCATCAAAGCAAAGATGATCAAAGATTGAACGCATAGCTTTTCCGCTTTTAAGATATTCTATAACAATGCACCGTACAGGAGAACTGCCATCGTCCTCGAGAGACGGCTCCACTAATCGAGCCCAAACAAACACCAGTGGACAAGAACTATTGAGCGTTTGATCTCGGTACTGATGTTGTTCTTACTTTTTACCACGGGCGGGGGTAGACAATGTTTCTTACCCATCTCGAAGTTATAGATCACAGTCGAGTCGATTGTGATTTCAGTGGTTTTTCCATGGGTTGACGGTATCTTCAGTTTCGTGTCAACTTTGAAGGGCTAATTCTTGAGAATCTTTTGTTTTAGACAGGAAGACATGTCGGTGACTCGACAGATGTAGGAATCGATGCGTCACGGTGATCATTTACCGGGTTTAATAGTTTGAGATTTGAAAGTTAAATCAAGACAACAAAACTTCCCAAGAGCTCAAAACCCGCGCTTCTGTCTTTCTCTTTCTTCACTGAGCGTCACCAGTATTTGGAACGTGTCTACTTTTCCCATGAATGGATCCTAAAAACAAGGCTTATTGAGATCAAAGAGGTGACGAACGCCATCGATAGTGGTTTTTTTCAAAGACGATGATCGCATACATTTTTATTTTGATGTAATTTCAGATGAGTCACTTCACTGAACCTCTGCCTAAGTTCTGACTGACTTGAGTCACTCGTGGTCTTCTGTGGGATTAGTCATGTCAATGATCTATTTTCCACGACTTTGTCGAAGTACCAAAATATTACTGTTTGATAACTCCTCCTCCTGCTCTTCTTATAACACATTTAAGACATGGTCCTTCCAGGATGACAGGTGACTTGCAAGGTGTACTTGACAAAGGTCCAAAAGACGACTTTCAAGTGTGCCATCGGACAAGATCGATTATTTATTTTAAGACCGTTAAATTGTAGCTCAACTCAATGGGCTAATAAAGTGTTTGCCATCAAAACGTGGCACACTTAAAATCCAGTCTCGGCAGCACCACATTCCACACTCGCCCGTTCATCATTGTTTTCGTTGCACCTCAACAGATGCAGTGGCCTCATATTTGCATGCCATCTTCAGCACACAGGGCTACCGCAACCCACCAAGCCCAGCCATTCCCACAAGAAAAAGACTCTCTCCCTCTGTCTGAGTCTGGGGCAAGTGCATTCGGCGGAGCACTCCTGCAACTCCTTTATTGTTTCGGCCACACCACCAGCCACCAGCCACCACCAACCACCTTTGCAGACGGATATTCGGAATTCGTGAGTGATGATCTCTGATTAGGACAGCATCGCTGCTTTGGTGGATTTGACTCCGGCCTCGGACCGCCGAACCGCCGACGACCAGATCTCGTCCCCCTTTGTGTCACACCAAGCCCAAGAGCCACTGGAGAGGATGGGGGCTGCCACCGACAAGATGAACTCCTTTTAAGTGATTATTTCAGTCTCATCGCGGCTGCCGCATAATGAAAACACATTTTGTAACAATTGAAATTGGGACACCCTTGGATGTTGGGATGTATCTACATGCAGCCGATACAGCTACATCCTACCCCGGGGGCATCGCGCCGCGCTTAAATGAATTAAACGAGCGCGCAGAGCGGCAGAGCGAGCGAAATGTATGCGCAATGAATTATTGCTCAATTGAATAGCATCCAGCCAGAGAGCTGAGGGATTAACCAACGAATCCAAGAACCGAGGAGGAGACGACTACCCCGCTCGCGATGGATCGCGATGACTGTGGGCGGTTTATTGGGAAAATATTCGCGCGCGCTAGTTTTTCGGTCTTCCATTTGAATTGAACCATTTGGATGGTAATGCAATGATGATTGACTCTCTGGATTCTCGGGCTGGGGCATGAAGCACTCGTAGAAGGTGGCTGATGCGGCTGCTGTTGCAGTGGCTGCGCGGCGCGGCGGACCCTGGCGGGCCGTGGTGATGGATTAAGGCCGAACATCTTTTTGGTTGATGATGACGATGACTATTGGTTACGAACGACTAAGAGCATCGTCGACGACGATGACTACGACGACGACGGAGACAACAGCGAAGACGCTTTAGCTGATGATGATCATGACAGATATTTCGCTGCTACGGGGAATGTTGACGTGGGAAATTTTTCTCGCGTTCCCGGTGATCGTGGATTAATAACGATCATGACCGTGTTTGAGTTTCTTGTTATCTGCGATATTGTTTTCGTTTGAGTTCATAAATTTTAAAATTCGTTTAAGCAATCACTTGGCTTGGCTGCTGGTGGGGAGTTCTCAGTTTTCTTGGCGAATGATTGCGTAACCCAGGGGCAGATGGGTTCACTTTATGCAAAGTGTTTGATGGTTATTCTGGCTGGGGATCTTGTGAAGGAACTTAACTTTGTGAGAGGAAGGGAATTCGCGGGAGTCAACCAGTATATACGTTCTAAACGGCGAATAGCCGCGTCGGATGCTGCATGTGGTGATGAAATAGATCTGAGAACGATACTTTTTTTGGGAGAATATGATACCGGTGGTGGTGTAGGAGGGTAGTTCTGATCAACTGGAGTAAGGACAAAAATATAATTCCGGATAACCAATGCGGTATCAAAGCAGGGCATGACACTATTCATGCCGCCTCGAAACTGGTGTTGGATATCCAATGGAACAAGAGCCAGAAAAAATGTACGGGTGCCTGTTTGATTGACCTGGAGAAGGCCTTTGACACCGTATGGTTAGAAGGTCTTTTCTACAAGCTCAATTGGCTAGGCATAAGCAAGCCACTGCCGTACCTACTGTGTAACATGCTTACCGGGAGGTGGTTCGTCGTCAAAAATGGCAACGTGACCTCCACAGGTATATTTCAAGTCAAAAATGGTATCGAACACGTTAATTCGCCTATCCTGGTCCATTAACTTGAGCGATCTGATAAGTTCTCTTACTCACGTAATTGCGTATGCCGATGACTTGATTGTGTGCAGATCTGGCAAAAAGATCGAGGAAATCACTACTCTCACGCAGGGTGACTTCGACTCATTCATGAGAAGTTGCGAAGCGAATTTGAGTATCAACTTCCGGAAGTCGGAAACCATTCTGTTTAGGACGCCGTTGTATAAGGCCTCGGCGGATACGAAAAAGAATTGGTGAAAGTTCTCCATCGTTGGGCGACACGGGGAACCACTGGCGAAAAAGATTGTAGTCAGATACTTGGGCATCTGGCTAGATCAGTATTTATATTTTAACAAACATGTAGATGCTACTCTGGCCAGAGCCCGAGGTGCTTTTGCCCTTACAAAGAGACTATTTTACAACAGCCAACTCGATGCGAGGGTGATGGTTATCTGGCCATTATCATGGCCCTCATTCGGCCAATGCTCACCTATGGCTGCCCCGTGTGGTTCAACGTGAGTGCAAGCTTGATGGAAAAGATTCACTTATTTAAGAGGGCTTGTCTTAGGGCTTGCCTTCGTCTCTATCGAACTCTTGAGTCCATAAAATTCTACTCCACTGAGTTATTATACAACAGGGCAAACCTGATAAGAGTGGAATATGCGTAAGAGCACATCACAAAACGTGCGCAGAAGTCATCGGTAGGCCTAACACGGCCGGTTTGGCAGTCGGGAGATGATGTGGAAAAACGGTCGAAAATCGACCTCGAGGCATAGGAAAAATTTTATGAAAAAATTTCGACCTTGCGCTACGCAGTCCAAAGTCTCGGATTCACACGTGTACACCAGAGTGTACCTAGAATAGACATAGAATAAGATTAAGTTTAGCTTAGAGTGCCCGCCTAGGGCCAGTAAGTTAAAAGTAGTAACAATGTTCGTCCAAAGTTTTCAGCATTTTTGTCTAGAATTTAAGTCTGTTACGAATTTATAAAATAAAAATGAATTAAAAAAAAAAAAATGGTGTAGGAGGGTACAAAGATCATTGTTGTCTTTCCGGACCAACCGGCTCTCATAAGTATTCATCTCCAAGATCATATACAGTATCAAGACGTGCTTGTCCACTTAAGAGAGAGAGAGAGAGAGACTTCACTGTACTACCATTTTCTAGTAAGTGTTGATACGATTCTTGCGCTGGATCCTCTCTTACTGCGCGGATCGACTGCATCTTCCCGACCCTTCTATCAACCTTCGCTCGGTATGGTATACGTAACTACTACAGAAGAGTACCCTATTGTTGTGTTGCTTGCGATGGTCTCTCGATGCCACATACACTAGGTGTATGAAAAGAGTTTCTGGACACTAGCTGTGCAGAGTGTAATTTCGGCCCATGCCAAAAAGAGTTTATCGACACTAGCTGTGCAAAAGGTTTTGTTGCCATCCTGGACCACATATTCTTGGTGGACTAATATGGCCTGAGCAGCTTTACACATGAAATAAGTGATCCCTTAAGGGTCTTCCACCTGACAAGCACCAGAATTCGGCCCATGCCGAAAAAAGTTTCTGGAGTTTGGGTGAATCAAGTCAGAAATCTGCACTCAGCGAAGTTAGTTTTCAAGTTCAGCGAAAGTTTTATTCTTAGTGAGTCGTATTTGGGATAACGATTGTTGCAAATGTGGATGGAACTCCACCTTAGAACTTATCAACTCTGACTTAGAACTGTTCACCAGTAGGTCTAGGTACCCTCTTAGAATCCTCTTGTAAACCTGCCTATCAGACAATGGATGGTCTTCCGTGAGTCTTCGAAGATGGGTCAAGGATGGGCGAAGTCGTTGAATCGGATTATTGATCCAATGAAGCGCCCTTTAGACGGAAACCGCTGCGGCATCTATCTCGTAACGAGATGAGCGACGATATTAACAACGACCACATGCTGGCTTGAATGAAGCCGAAAAACACGATAAATGCTAATAACTAATAGCACGCGTGTGGAGACTTCGTCATTTGTACCACTGGCTAGTGCAAAACTGGACTTAATGCTTTTATCGATTAATTCCACTAATCGGAGCAATGGAAATGGATCTAAGGGCAAAGCGTGCCTCATAACGAGAGAGAAGGCCATACAAATAGCACCGCGTACTCATACTCACCACCAACCGACAGGAACTGCTTAAAGCAGGAGTTGTAGTTATCCATCGGCCTCGATCTCCCAGTCTCAGTATTGGGAATGAGGTTATGTGTCCATACTTCTTTTGTGTAATTGTCTCACCTAAGCTGCCACAGGGCTGGGAGTGGACGATGACACCCAGAATACCTCAAAAATTTAATGTATTCTTATCAGCCAGCAGAATCTCATACCAAAACTAGGGCTGGAACCAAAATGTACTAGATGCTGTGTGATATGATATCTAGGGGCTAACTGGGAGGTATCGGTGTGCAGTCTTCGTCCGAGCCTTTCTGGTATGAAAGGATGGAAGCTAGGTGCTCACCTGGGTTCCCTGCTGCTGTCTGGAAAGGATAAGTTTAACTGAGAGGAGCAGAATAGGAAAAAAATATAAAATAAAAAGTATTTGTCAGGGCGACAAAAATGTCGGATGGCCAAGTGTTGAGCGATATTGGATGAGGAGTAAAAATCATCCCTTTCCTCAATCGACTCAACCGGCAACATACCCTCTAAAGTGAAAGAGAGAGTGTTGCCAACGATCGGGTGAATCAGAGAAGACTTGCATGGGCAATCGCCCTTGGAGCTTTTATATAAGTAACCTTAACGCTGAGAAAGATCTCTTGATGTTCTGTAGATAATGTGAATTGCAAGGAGTGTAAATGTAATGCCATGAGGCAACATTTGATGGACTTTAAACTAAAAATCAGTGGCTTAACCAAGGACATCACCGGCAAATCAAAAACCAGCTATATACAGTACAAGTCTAAAAAGGACACCCCCAAGACATTGTTTCCCATTCAACTCAGTCAAACCCACGTTGTCTAAGCCTTAAACCGAATCAGGCACAAGTTTCCTCATGTCGATTGCCTTCTTGACTTTCTTCTTTGCTCAACATGCAGACAGAGTAAGATTGCGATCGCTCATGCGTCCCACATCTTGACCCTCCCCCTCCTAGCCAGCCATCAGCCATATGTCCATTCCATCACTCCAACTACTTCCCATTCACTATTCCTCCAAGTTTTTTTTTTCCACCAACTCCAACACAGTCCGTGTGACTAATAAATTCTTGTACAACACTTGTTCTTATCTCTTCGATTCCGTGTAACCAATTAAAAATCAATAATTCAGCGTTCAATTCAAACAGAAGCATCCGGCGCTATTTGCACGCACCGCACACTCTCTGCGGACAGCGGGCCACCTTCAGGTCTTATGATCTGCCACTCCTTCGGCACAGAGTCACAAACACACACACGCACGTAGCCACTCACTCAAGATTCCAATGTGTCCACACTCTTGAATGAAGATTTCCGTTCGCCTGACGCAAAGCCCCTTGCGATTCTCAATTCATAATCCACACCATCTGGATGAGTCACAACAATTTTACAAACAGCCTATTCTGTAACGTGCAGGCATACAAATCAGAATGGGTCCGTCAAAGTACATCTACGAGTGTACCGTGCCACCATTGCTTGCAACGTACAGCCCACGTCGTCATCGATCGTCGGTCGGTCGTCGTCTTCGTCGTCGTCGATGACCACGATTGACACATTCCACTCCAAGCCATTTGGCCAAAATGAAGGCACACACTGCCCATCAAACGTCTGTTCCAGAAGTGCGCTTCCAAGGTACAACGAACCACGGGCTATCATGTCTTCGTCGTCGTCCCACTAGCTCCCTCCCTCCCCACTCCACCCCGTTTGGTGACAGGGCGTGCGTACGCACTGAAACGCTAAAGGGAAATGGGAGCGCTGCCGTCCACCACAGCAAGAGTGATAGGCGGTTAGGTATCAGCCATAGAATGCGACACGTTACCGCTTGCATCTGGGCTGTGCGCTGTATGAAAATTGGCAAATACCAACCAACCCACCCAGCCCCAGTCAGAAGCAAGAAGCCACAGCCGTCTTCGATTAATATGCAAGAATGGATATTTTGACATGTGCTTCGCGATGCACCTCTCATTGGTAATTCACTCCGACGAACGACGGCGGAGACTTTCGCGCAAGCCACATGCCACGCCGAAACGACCGAATTCGTGTGGTCAGCGCGCCCCGAAACTAGCCGCAGCCAGTTCGAGGCTCGCCCTATGAATATTCACGACCGCCGATTCGCAGCCCTGAGATCCGGACGCGACTAATTAATCCACCGACCGGAATGATTTACCAGCGACATCTCAATATTCACTCAGATTCATCTGATTTATCGTCTCGGAGGAATTAAATCATCTCGTGGTCTATTTGGTTCCCGGAACAGCGATCTTGTCGCCATGACCTCTCTGTCCCGCTGGCCAGCTTCACAGCTCCATCCCCCGCCAGAACTAGCTGGCTCAGGTTCGATGTGCGCATGGCTACGGCTCGGCTCAGTTAATTTATGCCCGAGCTGCGGACGAGATTCCGATCGAGAATCAATTTAATAAATTATCTAAAGCCGCCGTGATTTATGCCGGCCAGCGATGTGACTCAGTCCGTTGATCTAGAAATGCGTGATCTCGCGGGTGTTTTAAATGGGATCAGCATCGTTTTCTCTCGGCATCGCTTGACTTCTGTGGTCGCATTTGTATTTGCATACGAGCAAGTTGACGGCTGTTAATGAAGTCGCATGGGACCAGCTTGTTCGCTTCTTCAGCTGCTTAAGTGCTTAGCCGCTAAGGTGTCGGGGCCTCTAGATGTATTGTGGATTTATTTATGAGATCAATCGACCGATGGCCATTCCTACACATGTCAAGTGGAGTTGACTGTGGGAAACGATTTACACGTGTTCCACTGGTCAATCCATCAGCATCATCTGTTGTGGATTAGGTGCCTTTCACTTGCGCTGGGGTGTGGGGGGATGGGGCAGGTCTCGCCGGTTCGTGCTCGACTTATGGTGGAGATCGTTTTTTATATATAACGGAACGCTGTGATGGATTCGCTTGATTTTATGACCCGCCTTGAATTATTTTTGGAGATCTAGAAAGTTGCGAGTGGTTTTATTGACAAATCTGGAAAAAAAATCGGAAACGGTCGTTCGCCGCGTTACCATTTCAGATTATTTCGATAATTTTAGTCACGTGCTTTATTTATAGAAGAGGAATCAGCACTGGTAATGAGAGAGAGCGGGAGACCGAGAGAGTGGAAGTATTAATCTGGGATGTTAAATGAAGCGAAGATCTAAAGAACTTTCCCCCGCCACTGGCTGTCCATTAAACTAGAGGTGTATGACACACCGTTGGGAGTGACAGAGTTTCGACTGACTCAATATAGTTGAAATCAGTTTGAGTCCAAATTGACCGTCCAAACAGACCTGTAAATATCGTGAGTAAGAGGCCTAGTACGGAATACCAACTGTTGCGACAAATGCAAAAAAGTGGAGTACGAGAAGGCATTCTGCCTTGACTTAAGAGTTGACATCAGTGAAGAAGAAAATATTGCATATGGAGTACCGCAGGGATCAAAGCTGAGTCCACTACTATATATTTAATTTAATTTTTTATAAACTCCTCTTCCTTTCGTCTGAAAACGATGAAAAAGATAGAGGATCTACAAATTAGGAAGGGTTTAGACTTCAATGCCCTAACACCTACCCAGCACGCTTATCGCAAATGTATCCAACAGAATCAACACTTCAGTCAGCAAGCATCATAGACAAATCCTTTGATAACCACAAACATACAATGCTTGCTTTCCTTGACATAGAGGGGGCTTTTAATAGTACCAAAAGTGAGGCGATAAATAAGGCCTTAACTGGACTCAAAAGGAAACGCAAGTATTCGAGCCTGGATAAGGAAATCCTTATCCCGTAGAAACGGATGTATGGTTACATGGTCCCGCCTGCGAGGAAGGTGAATGGAGGAGAAGACATAACCGCGAGCTGTACCAGCTGTACCAGGATGTGGTTGTCGTCTGAAAGAGAAAAATCCGTCGACTGCACTGGCTCGGTGACATCGGGCGCCTCGGCCAACGTTCGAGCTAAGAGTGTCTAAGAACCCGAGCCTCCTGGTTCGAGAAGGAGAGGTAGACCGAACCTCCGGTAGGAAGACCAAGTCATCGCGGACACAAGGCAGCTGGAAGCAACGTGCCCAGAACCGTCAGCGAGGGAAGGCAGCTTGAGCTTAGACTCTGCCCCTCCAATGGTCGTTGGCCTGATAAGTAAGTAAGTAAGAATAGAAGTATAAGAATCCAAGCAGAACTAGGATACCACAGCATAACCAGGAGGGTTTTCAGATTCACCCCACAGGGGGGAAGTACTTTCCTCTATTATCTGGACACTAGTGGTGGATGAAACTCTTAAAGAACTTAGTCATGGCGGTTGCAAGCCTTAGCCTAAGCCTTAGTCGTAATATTGGAAACTTTGCTAGTTAAGCTAGGGGCAAGAAGAGCTGATCTAGACGGAAACCCATCTAAAACCGAACTCGCAGTGTTCACAAAAAGCTACAAAATACTTCCAATTATCCCACCAAAGTTGAAGAACAAGCAAATAAGATATACTAGTCAGGCCAAATACTTAGGCGTTATAATAGAGAGTAAGCTAAGCTGGAAACCAAATATTCACGACCGCGTTAAGAAGGTGGCGCGGCGGTAGCCATTTATAATTGCAGGATGGCCCTCGGCCTCAAATAAGGATTGAACCCGAGAATGGCACACCGAGCAGTCGTTATACCAACTCTAACATATGGCATCCTTTTTAAGTGGTAAGCACAACGAAGGAAAGCTAATTTTACAGTTATATGCCTACACCGAACGGCCAAGTTTGAGAAGCTTTTTCTAGGCAGGAAATGCTCTTTGAGCATTGTCGGTGACTCGAAAGAGGTGGAGCCGTTTATTATGAAAGGTGGTAAATTCGGGTATCGAACCTGGTACCCTCTGCGTAGGAGTCGACGCACTAACCCCCTACACCACGGCGACCTCTACCTACCTACTTCCTTACTTACTTTTCAGACCAACGACCCTTCGATGGTCAGATCCTGACTCAAAGCTGCCTTCCATCGTTGACGGTTCAGGGCACGCTGCTTCTAATCGTCAAGACCAAGCTGTTCTGCGTCCGCGATGACTTGGTGTTTATACCAAAGGTTCGGTATTCCTCTCCTTTTCGAACCAGGAGGCTCGGAATAGAAGACCCTCTCAGCTGGAGCATTGTTGTCCACGTGCTCCATGTGACCGAGCCAGTGCACCACCTACTTCTACTTCTTCTTTATTTGGCGCTACAGTCCGGAGTGGATCTGGGCCTCAACCAACAAGCTTCTCCAGCTGGTACGCTCTCTGGCTAGCTGTCTCCAGTGTCGCCCGCCAAGTTGGTCCTTCTCCACCTGGGTGTGGCACCTTAAACGCGGGCGTCCTTTGTTGCGTTGGGTTCGGAGTCGAAGACTCTCCGGGCCGGAGCTGAGTTGTCCATACGCTCTAGGCTCTAGGCTTTGGATCCGAAGACACCTGACTAGTCTCATGTCGCTGTACAGCTCGTACAGTTCGTGGTTGAATCTTCTCCTCCAGAAACCGTCAACGCAAACAGGACCAAAGATGGCACGCAGAGCTTTTCTCTCGAAAGGACCAAGGACGTCCTCAATCTCACCGCTTTTGAGATTGTCCATGCCTCCGCGCCGTACAGCAGGACTGGGATGATCAAGGTCTTGTTTAAAGTCAGCTTGGTCCTTCGAGAGATGGCTCTACTACTCAGTTGCCTCTTGAGCCCATAGAAACAGCGGTTGGCAAGACTTACTCTGCGTTTGATCTCGGTACTGATGTTGTTTGTACTATTTACTGCGGAGCCGAGGTAGACGAAGTCCTTGATTACCTCGAAGTCATAGCTGCTCATTGTAATGCTCTGTCCAAGACGTCGACCTATCTACCACCTTTACAGAATGACGCACAACAGGTCAGAAAACTGCAGACACTCAAGGGCAACCAAAGGGGACCATGGAACACCTACTAGCCGAGTGTCAACACTCTGACAGGAGTAGACTACCAGGACATCTCAGCTTAAGAGATCATCAACTTTCTAAAGGTAGCCCTGAAGTCCTAGATAAAGAAAGGATGAATTATAGTCGCAGTGCTATGCGACTTCTTAGTCGCAACCCATTCTCTTCAATTCAATCCAAAGGGATGCGACCATGTACGTTGCCTAAAGATCCTTAATGTTTTGGGACGGGATTTGTTCAAGTGGGGAAATCAAGAAGAGACCTCTGCCAGAAGCAAATAATCGACCAATGCACACAAGCTTTCTCGTCACGATCCTCAGACTCAGAGATGGAAACACCAAGGGCGGAAATCAAAGATAAGGTGACCCCATCATCTCTACATACACTTCACGTGCCATTCAAAAGCTCTGGGCCCTGACAATGTTCACTTACTCACTCACCTTTAAATTCAAAACCTTCTCTCACATCGCTGCGTGTTTGTGGAACATTTCAAACATCAGCCTTTTCGGACACACGAACGGATCTCCGAACAGCCCACGTAAGATTGACAAACCAAGTGGCATTCTTGGCCAACTTGACATCGATTTGCTCAAGTCAAAGCATGTATGCCAGCCGACCAGCCAAAGCAGGTGTTGACCCACTGCACCGAACGTTTCGACAAAGAACCTCCACATAGCACAATCCCCAGTTGCATCATCGCCACCATCAGTCGCCAGACAAAAGGAAGCCCACAACAATCGCAAGACCTTGCGAACGCCAATTTTAGCCAACCGCCACACCGTTAAAACCAACAAGCAGGAGTGAGTATCGAGTGCAATCCAATTGGCACACAACTCCAATTGACATAACTCACCTCCGATTCCTTCAGCTCTGCGCCAGCTCCCAGCCGGCGCAGCGGTTCCGATGCCTCCGATCCGTGTTCACTTTGTTTATCTTCCAGCGAGATGTACTCGTATTAATGAAGTGATCGCCGTCACCGTCGCCGTTGTCGGTGTCGCTGTGCCCCGCCGCGCTATCCCTGCGTTCGTCGAGTGAACCGAGGGACCCATCCGATGACTGGCCGCTCCCAGAACCGAGAGAATTGTTGTCAAATTAAATTAGCACCTCGAGACTCAATTTATTTGAATAGAGATCGGAATCGTCCTACTGCACGGCACACATTCTATCGCAGGTCGCAGCGCAAAAGTCGGATTCCTCAGTCATCCATGGATACCGCGCACCTGCCTTGTCTGCTGGTGGGCACCTGCATGGCACCCCCTCGAAGCTCGGCAATCGGCAATGTTCTGGTGTCACACTGGGCTAGATTCGCGATGGATAACCTGCCCTGCCGGTAATTAACACAAAAGCCCACAGATGGATGAAACCCCATGCGGATTGCGTCAGAACCGGGGTGTGACTGAAGAAGTGGTTTTCGTCTCTTCGGTCTTCAGTCTTATTCTTCATCGATTAGCAACTCCGAAGTGGATTTTGCCCGAGAAGGCAGTTAATGTGAAGCGTTTCTGTTGAGTGACTGCGCTCGCGATTCTGGGAACACGTCGAGTGGCGCGCGATTAGTCACGCCGCGCCGCTGTTAGAACTGGTTCAGCAGATCACCGGCGATGATTGAATGTGAATAAGTAGTGCTTCGGCAGAAATTCACGGGCGGCATAGGTGCGATGTCATGTATGCAGCGAGATGAGTAAGGTGGGCGGCGATAAGGGTATCTGGGAATTTCCGAGAGCAGATCTGATGAAGAGAATTAGATCATGGAGCCATTCATGGGCTTCATGGAAGTGACGTGCTCAGTTTGTTTTCAGCGAAACCGATGACTAGTCTTGTGAAATCGATGAATGGCTTGGCATACGAGCATGAACATGAACTTTTGTAAGCTACTGGCAGAGATGGGGACAGAGTTCAAATTTCATTTCCTGTTTATTTGGAAATGAGATGGAGCTAATAGTGTCAACTGAAGCCACTTTGAACATGTATAAGCTTCTGTCCGTGAGTAGTTTAGGTAGACAGTACGACGAGGCTTAGTCCAGTGCTGTTCAAATTGCTTATTCCCAAGCCCTCTAAGTAGTCAATCTCCTCCGACAAGAAGTCCGTGAGATGGTAGTTGCTGTTCCCGTGAGATCTCATTGTCCAGGCTTTTATTGCAATTTATGGGTCCATCCTTTGGCTATGGTGCAGGCTGCTTCGACAGAAATTGTTCGGAAACTCCTGTTTAATCTGTCTTCTTGGTCGCAGAATCTCACGCCCATACTGGTGTAGCGTAAAGAAGGACTGAGCTTAATAATAATAATATGGGTGGCGCGACAGTCCGAGGTGGACCTGGGCCTAACTTCTCAGCAACCACACGTGTAGTGCGTGCTATTGTTCTCTCACGCGTGGAAGGGACCTATAGTTTTAATGCCAACTCCGAACGGCGAAGTTGAGAATACTCTTTGCGCATTGTCAGTGACTCGACTGAGGTGGAGCCGTGAATTATCAAAGGTGGTAAATTCGGGTATCGAACCTGGCACCCTCTGCCTAGGAGTCGACACACATACCCACTACGCCACGGCGACCCATAAGGACTGAGCTTACCACTCTGGAAAGCAGGATCCTCCTCGCATATCCAGGACCTCCAATGTTCGGCAGCATTCCAGAAACCGCTGCCTGCACCACTGATGCTTTTCAGAAGTACTCGACGTGAGTTTTGAAGTTCAGCCTTTGGTCGAGCGATACCCTCAGGTGTTTTAGAGCCTCCTTAGATCGAATTATCTAAGAACCAAACCGGAAGTTCGCGTATTCCACAGTCTTTCCGTTGGTTATTAAGGCAATCTCGTTCTTGTGGTCAGATAGTTCTAGGTCGGCTTATTCCATCCCATCCTTGATCCTGGCGATCGCTTCGTTTGTGGCAGCTTCCACCTCTTGGATGTGTTTGTCGGCATAAGTGTGTTTTTTTTTTTGGCAATCTTCGAAAGATGTGGCAATCTTCGAAAGATTAATATTTTCTTACAACCATCGTGTTGCATTTAGAAAATGACTTAGTTCCTTTATGGTTTTGTTGGATATTTCATCGAGGGATTCGAAAAAGGGCTTGCCTAGTGTTCGCTGTCTGATTCTAGCCAGCACTGGGCAGTTGGACTGAAAATGATTTAATATTTCATTTTCTGAAGCGTCATTATAACTGCGACAGTGTGTGTTGTATGGAATGATTACTGTGATCGCTTGGTCTCCTATCTGCCAGTGCCCCGTCATGACCGCCATTTTTCTTCCGATGTCAGTGCGGGTCCGACTTAGAAGATCCTCAGTCCGTGTAATATTATACACCGACCATGTCTTTCTAGATTTTGCGCAAGTGGTACAATGAAACCATCTAAGACTAGCAATTTCATCGAATTAAGCTTGACTAGTCCTAATGGTATATCCACCTCCATGGCACACGAGTTGCTGTCGTGTCCGGAACTTTGCTTGGCTAGTTCGTTGGCTCTTTCATTGCCTGGGATGTTTCTGTCCCCGGGAACTCAGACAATGGTTACCCTGATTCTTTCTGCTGAGCTAGAGAGTTTTGCGCGACAAACTTGAACTACTTTCGACGATATGGTACAGCTTTACTGGCTGCTTGTCTATCAACTAGGATAGATATTCTATGTATAGAGCCTGTGTCGGGATGATATGTTTCTATATCGCGAAGATTTCTTCCTGGAAGATACTGGCGCCATTCGCTCTTCTCATGGCTGGACGGATATTCAGATCTTCTCAAAGAGTACCTGCCCCGACTCTGTAATCCATCTTTGAACCGTAGATTCCATCCAAGATGAAATTGATGCGCCCACTGTCGTATTTTTAAAAATCATAAGTTGGCATAAATTCCGTCTGATTTGGTGCTAATACCCTCGGTATCGGTTCAAGGATACGGTTGTGACCGTACGGTTTTGAGGTCCATAGCTAAGATTTCCTGAGTCTAACAGCACAGTATGTGGTAATGTTATGCATGTAGAGGTCTATAGGCAATAGATGGAGCATGACTGTCAAGGCTTCCGAAAGAGCTGTCCTTAGAGCATTATACAGATCCTTCACTGGGTTTAAACCATTGATCCCAGACAGAGACGACTGAGCAGCAGACTTAGTCAGAAATTCTGCCAATCTAGAATCATACAGACGGGTCCAAAACGGAAGAAGTCACCCTGTCCTTCGATTGCTTAACCTCTGCAGTATATTCCATGCAGAAGCTAAAGCTACCCGAGAGACTGCCTTCTTGTTTGAATTGGTCTCCGAGTAGTCGAGAAAGGTGCTTATGTCTTAATCGAAAGTATAAGTAATCTTTATCCCAAGATCCATCAAAATCCGTTCATTCGTTAAGCAGTTGGAAAAAAACACACAGTTGGCAAATTAAAATCTCGCGTTATTTTCAGGTCATCCCTTTAAACCCCGGCTCCGGTCCACCTCAGACTGTTTCACCACCCATGTAGAGTGAAACTTCTCCTTATGGACACTCGTCTTTAACGGACACCTCTCTCTACGCACATTTCGTCATGGTCCCGCCAAAAGGCATTCATGTATTTCAAACTCTTTAGAACGGAAAATTGTGACGATCATGCCACTGTCCGCTATAGAGAAGTTTCACTGTAACACTATTTAGATGAAGGTCAAAGCACACTTGACCTCAAAAATTCGCAATCGCACCTCCATCTTGATATTGGAAAGAATCTGTTCAAGGCTCCATAAAAGTGGAGAGCGCACTTAACTCTTGACACGTTAAAGCTCAACTCCTTACTCCCTTGACTAGTATTAACCTCTCTAGGTGTTCCTTGCCGCCAATCCAGCCCCATCCCATCTGCCTTCGCTCGAATCAGTAGGTACCCTTCCGCCGGCAATCTCTCCCTTCGCGATCCACCATCAATCATTGGCTAGTTTCAACGTTTCACATATCAATTCCCTGCCTAATGATACGCCCTTCAGACAATCCGCCAACATCCACGTCGGTGGTCGACGGGCATCTCACACGCCAACTCGCATCCTCACTTATGTTTGCCAGCCCAATTGCACGCCTGACGATACACGCTGTGCGTGCTGTGATCCCTTCTTCCGTGAACGCCTCCATCCACGTCGATGGTTAATGCCTCAATTTGCCAGTGTCAATTCCGGCGGAAACGTCCAACCTCCCAGGTACCCAGATCTGTAACACTTCACGTTTCGCACACCAGACACGCCACGGGAATCCTCGTCGCTCACTCAATATTTGCCTTAGTCCTGCTCATCAGCCTGGGTGGCAGGGTGCATCTCCCACGGACTAATTCAGCGCTTGGCCATGGCCCGTCGCGGCGGCCAGGTAAATTATAGGGTCCGTACGAGCCGAACTTCGTGTGGGTTGCGTTTCCCACTTCGCCATCTGGTGGACGGCTCTAATTATATGTAGGGCAGTCGGGACGGGATCGTTATTAATTTCGACTAATCTCTCAATTCGTTGTCCGGAGAGGTGTCCCTCCCCGATGACATGTCTAGACGGGACATATGCCTGCCTGGGAAGACACGACCATCGCCATGCGGCCAGCCGGTATCGCTCGGGCAGATTTGACCGCGTTTAATCGAGCTGCAGCGATCTGGAGGCCAATCCAGTTTCAAGATCTTTGGCTCCCTGCGGCGCGGTTCGTAGAATCGTCAACGCCAATAAATCTGGAATCTGATAATTCTCCCCCGAGATGTGTCGTGTCCTCGGATTGTCAAGATTTATGCGTGCTGGGACGCGGGCCTTCATTAAGTCAGCGCGAGAATTTCGGAGACATCTTCATCATTCCGAGGTCGGTTCCAGGTGAGAAATGGAGGCAAGTGAACGAGATTAAGAGAAAGTCGCCGGACAGACAAGAGGGCGGAGTGGGCACACATTTGTCGTCGTTCAGTGGCACTTCGGGCAGCCCAGCTCTCTCGGTCGCTACGGAGGCGTGCGGAGATAAATGACCGGGACTTTACATATGTTATCCATTGTCCGGATTGTGGTAATGAATTATGTTGAACAAATTCGAATGGTTCTTCAGGGACCCGTGTGCGGGCGGGAGGCGGGAGGGGCCCATGGAATGGGTCTAATTAAGTTAATTGTCTTTATCTTCGGCAGGAGATTTATGGAAAATGCTGAAGAGAGTTGTATGCGCGACGCGGTTCTGGTTAAACCGTGAAGCATGCATAATATATTGGGACCGATCTTCGGCTGGCATCTGGCTCTTGGATTACAGAAGCTCTGTGGAATGTCGGGATCGGGCCGGGATGATTATTTGAATTTGCATTTCAATTGTGAGTGATTCCAGGAGAAATTGGTTTTGATACGGATAGCATTTGAGAATCTGTGATCATGCGAGTGCATCGGCTGCGAGTCAAAGAGTGTCGATGTGATTGTATTTGATGGCACCTGATTAAGCATTACTTTAAGCAGTCGTAAACGACAATCAGCCGATCTGAGATAGCTACATAAGGACGTAACGCCCGACTGTTAATCGCACCCGAATGACCACGGTAGGTTGGTGTATCGGGGTATCATATGATCGCGTGGAAAGAACTCCTCATGCATGGCGCTCGTTAAAGTTCGTGAGACTTTATGTAGGGGAAACACTGAAAAGATGATCAAATTACATCGTTGCTCGTGGTAGTCATAGTCATAGGAAGTCATAGGAGATCGAATGGAGTCCCATTAGAACATCTTAAACAAAATTCATTAAACATTCGCACATAGGACAATAAATAAATAATTGCTGAAGCTAGTGGCGGCCGGGTTGTTGCAGGTATGTGCGTCAATCTTTAAGCCCCCCCTATTTCACGGTTTTAAAAAAATCTATTTTTGTATTATAACTATTTTAGAATGTTCCTTTAAAATTTCAAGTGAACATTTCAAAAACTCTTGGAGATAAAGCCGACTTATGGTAGAAGCGAGATTATACCCAAGAATTTGCTTCTCAAAACTTTAAACGCGTTTTTCTCGAAACAGTGTTTTTACGACTGGCTCATGAGGTTACTCAATAACTGTTAATCCAATCGGCTATGGTATGAACTAGGATAAATCAAATCGGTGAAGACCTTCTTTACTTTTTAACTTGATTTGTGGCAGAAAAAAAGGCGATTTTCAAAACAAAAAATTCCAAAGGTGCGCCATTTTGTTAATTTTTGTGCGAAATAAATAATCGTAGTTCATACCAAAGCCAAAGATGTACTCATTCTAATCAAGTTGGAATTTTTGGTTTCAGATGTTCCAGTGAGCGGAAATCACATGCGCCGTCGAAAAGAAGGGCTTTTGATTGATCACAAAAAAAAACAAAAATGAAGAATTGTTTTCTTCTTTTTTGAGTTTTGTAATAAATGTATGCAAAGTTACAAGCCAAAAAAATAATTTATGTGCATTTACCAGCAGATTGAAAATCATCAAAGTTTGAAATCGAGAAGGGGGAGAGGGGAGCAGGTCCTCTTAAGAAGGACGGCATGGCAGAGTTTCACAATAGGCACCTTGCTCCCTGGGTTCGATTCCCGGCCGGTACGATTAAAAATAATTTTCACGGAACGAGTGTCAAAATTTATGTGCGTCCGAAAGCAGGCTTAATGGTCTACTGATGGGCATTCATAGCGAGTGAATTCGTGGTGAGGGGAAATACAGTTGGCTAGCTCTGCCCTAATACAGATTTTTCAGCTAACAGCTAAAATTAGTGTCCACTAATCAAAAAATGGATTTTTTTTAGTTATTTGAACCATCTATAGAGTAACCCCGTGACTTTATCAATAAGAGGAAGATCCCTGAGTTGACCTGTCCAACCTTAAATGGAGGTGAAGTAATGATCTCAAAAACAGCAAAATACTTGGGCATTATGCTCGAGTGTCAAACTCATGTGGAAAGTCAATACAGAGAACCGCATTAGGAGGACGTACGTAGCGTTTAACGAATGTAAACGTACCTTCGGTAAAACCACTGTCTGTGCACTAAGATAATAAGACCAATCTTCACGTATGACTCTCTAGTGTGGTGGAAAGCAATGGAGAAGAAATATATCCTCGCTCAGCTTACCAAACTATAGAGACCGGCCTGCGATATAGAGACAACCACGACGGCAGCGCTTGAGGACATCCTCTTGCTCCCCCCTCTCGACTTATTCCGCAGTACCAGTTTAGCCTCCTTGGCCCTGAGTCTCAAAGAGGTAAGATTTTGGAAGAAAACATACAGCCACGCTGTCAGTGGCTGGTAGCGCAGAACATAGGGCAAACCGATTACCTTCCGTCAACTTTGGCCAGAGAAAAAGTTTCTATCAACGATTGCTAAGCCCGGGACAATGCAAGGAACGAGGCGCGACAGCAGAGGGGGATATCGTCCTATACACCGATGACTCAAAGACGACCACTGGTACAGGGACAGAGATCTTCTGTGAGCTCTTCGATAAGTCCCTGGCACTAACAGACGATAGCAGCGTCTTTTCAGCCGCCATGAGGCGGCGCTCCCCTTTAATGAACAAGGCCTTACCGGCGGATGGATCTCCATCTTTTCTGATAGCCGATGATATTCTGAAAGCCATATCATCTGTTATTCTGACATCGATGCTGGTTGGAGCTTGCGGGCAAGGCGTTAACGAGATTTCCTTGGAGAATTTGGTGACCCTCTGTTGGTTACCGGGACATACTGGAATCCAAGGTAATGAAACGGTGGACAGTCTCGAGAAGAAGAGCTCGGAGCTGAAAAAAATGTTTGACAATGCCATCCGGGCACTCGACAATCGACTTCATAAGGTAGGAGCGAGAAGACGAAGCCCTGGATAGAGCCAATACTCACTGGCTCAGCCGGAACACAGCTGCCATAAACGAAGCCCTATGGCAGAACCTAAACAAAAAGGAATCAACATCGTTGATCGGCTTTAGTCGCCGGCTAATAGGAGTCCTGACCGGACGCTATGCCATTGGTACACATGCAATGCGACTGAACACACTTGACAATGAAACAACAAATAGAACAGCATGACTGGAAACCTTCTACGGTCGCCTAGGTACTGTCATTAGAATGATAAGTCAAAATCTCACTCATCGATAATCCTGGTTGCAGTTACATGCCAGGAAATGGCTAGGCCCTTCAGCCTACCTATGCCCACTTGCAGACGAGGTTCATACCACTAGAAGCAATTATGTCTAATATCTCTACGCACTTCCTTTAAATGGCAATCCTTATATTGGACAGACTGAAAAGCTTGCAACATACACTAAAATATGGCGTGAGTATAACCGATCCAAAACAAACGTTCGCCTTAGGCGAACTCGGAGGCTTGATTGGGGACGTCTGTGCAGGTCCTTGGCCGAAAAGAGAGCATACCGTCATACAAGGTATCCTACATAACACACCTTGCAACAATACAGCTGATAGGGAGTCAATAATACTCTTCATTTGTTCCGCTCCCAGCTCTTGCCAAAGGTAGACAGTGAGCCCTTCTTCAACTCTCTTGAGGAGATCTCTGTTAAGAGAAAGAAGTTCGATTGCTTTGAGAGCAATATATCGTACCTGCGTCGATCTTTTAGGTAAATGCCAGTCACTGACCGACAACGATGCGGCAATGGTTGTTTATACAGCATCCCTCTCCTTACCCGTTTGGCATTTAAATTTCAATGTGTTGGCTTTTTTAATAATTAAGCTTAGCTCATAAAGGGTGTATGACGTTCAATATCCCGCAAGGACTTAGCCTTAAGCGAACATATTGTATCTATTTCTTTTTAAATTGCCTTGAATCTCCTTCAAATGAGAGATATTTGTACAGTTAAGTTCTTACTCATCTCGAAATGATCTAGCTTATGGCAAATGATCACTGCCTTGTCATATTGCCACGTGACTTGAAGCAGAATCATCTCTCCCGCACAGGGGGTCTCTTAACGAAGTCACATCACAATCCAATCAAACATTTTGCATATTCATAAGACAAGTTGCCAACAACACACACAAGAAAAGTCTCAAACTGTCCGTGTGTAGGTGAGATCCTCGTCGTCCCAGACTGGCCGCTCAGCATCGGTCCATCCAAGCACTCATTAAACACGACCATCGAAGCCTAATGAAATAAATTTTTCGCTCGTAAAAACAAAGCCACGGCAACAAGCACTATCCGTCTTCCCAACAAGACACACATACACTCACCACAGTATGCGGGTAGAGCCGGCCACCATCCACCAACTTAAATCTCGAGATTTTATTAGACCAATAAAAAGTGAATTATCAACATTGTCAGGGCAGAACACAACTGATTACCGGTGATTAGTATCGATGTCTACCCCAGAATAGCATCGGCGACGGCATAAACTGCTCGCCGAGCGCTCTGTGGTCTAGAATTACACGACGATACCAACTGGACCGGAGTGAGGTCTTCAACTGAAGTTGAAGAATGATAAAATCATAATTTTATCGAATCCACGTAGATGCGGCGACATTCTCGAGAGGTAACTGGACACATCGTCCACCGGGTCTGCGTGGTGCTGGTGGTGGTAGAGGTGGCGCTCTGCAGTCGATAGATGGAGGAGCAGAGACAGTCGTAACAGTATTTTAAGCATGTTAAATATGACAAATTATTGTTTTGACATTTACTGTTAAAAGCCCGTGGGGAGGGGCAATGGCTGGCTTTGAATGGCTTTGGAAAGGAACGATATGGATCCGCGGAAGAAGGATACGATTACGAACGGACGAGCGGTTGAGTGTAGGCAGTGGTCGATTTTACAGGAAATTCTGAGTCGTTTGGAAAGTTTTAGAGGCCTATGGATGCAATTATATGGGGCTAGAGCGTGTATCTTATCGCAGTTCATGGGACCATTGACTTTGGTAAGTGATATGTTTTTCCGAAAAATGCACGATAAGGAAAGAGCAGTGCTGGTTCTTTCGAACGAGAAATTCTGCATCGGATGTATGCTCCTGTGTGCGATGTTGCCAACGCAATGAACTGTACCAAGAAGAGCAAGACAAAAATCCGTCAACTGGGCCAGTGACCATCGACATTGAGTGCATGAACACCAGAACGTTTTTATCGGAGGTTTTCAAGACACTACACGGGCGCACTCAGACTTAAAAACTGGTTCATTGCACTGCTAGGCAGCAACCAACATTTATTGCAATATCTTGATCTTCCGAAGGACCTGTGATGTGGAAGAAGCTACAGCAGCAGCTCTCACCACATCAGCACCGAAAATCTGCCACCTGATCCGAGCAAAAGGGGACAGTTACAGAGGAAGTGCTCTGCAGTGTTTCTGCACATGCGTCGCAGACGGATTCGTCGCCTAGGCCAAGCACACTTGGATATTCAGCGAAGGTGTAGTGTCCCCTTAGTACGCCTGTGAGTCGTCTGTAGTCTTTTCTGCTGAGAAATGACAAAAATGCCGCCGGTTTCTTACAAACGTTAGGAAGCATGCGATTGGTCTGTCTGCATCCTGATATTGTCCGATTGTATTCTCGAGACACCCAACCGTCGATGGAAGCCCTAACCAGGTATTCCCAACGCAGATTCAAGTCCTGAGACTGTCTCCTCTGATCCTTGTCCGGCGATCTTATTTCCAATGATTCCGTGGTGACCCTGGAGCCGGACAAGTCTTAGGGAATTTTGACTGCTGATCAAATTCAAGGAGGACTTGCATTCCTGAAAGTGGTCATGAAAGTGGTTAAAGGCTTGGCTTGGCTGTCGCTACAGACAAAGAGACTTCGCCCTTTCTACCTCTCCTTCACAATATAGTTCGTGGCCACTAGGATTGCATATGACGCTTTTAAGACCAACGAAAATTTGTTTGCATTCTGATGTTGTCGCCCTCCACGAGGGCACCAGCTCAGACACTTGGTTTTAGAGCCATCCATTAAGGTTCGACAACATTCGTTTACTGGCTCCGATTCTAGCCAGAGCCAGTCCTGAGTGCAGGAAAAGTCGACCTTGTATGGCCGCCGCAACTGAAGTACTGGTGTCCATGCGTCAGATGGCATTTCCATACGGCTTGTGTCAAATAAAATGCGTTGGGCAAGGTCCTAGAAACTACAGTGCGTGTTGTACCAAAGAACACTTCTTTTAAGATGGAAGATGGTCTTGTGAGTGCATCCCGTGATGTGAATATCAAGAGGTTCATCACAGCATCAGGTAACAGGCGTATTAGGAAGCAGAGACAGACTGTTCATTGAAGCTTAGTGAAAGCAAACAAACCAGAACTGTCTTCGAGAATAGTAAGAAGACCGAATTTCCGATGTAAAAATCATGTGATTCTAATCTCTTCTGACAACTTGGTGCTCATGACTGTAAGCAGCGGACAGGCCAATAATGGAAATTAAGGCGTGGTCCAACAAGAAAGCACGACGATAAGTGTAAAAAAGTTGCAGAAAGAAAGAATTATCTTAATATTTTTTATTATGACAGAAGGATCTAACAATTATGTGTGAAGCAAAATATCGGTTAAGTGCTCGCCACGGCTTCGGTGGCTAGGCTTCGGATCTAACCGGTGGTCTATATTTTCAATGACTCTGAGACATAATTGAGGTTCAATGTCGTTAATGTGCCGAATTATCGCATCGTTTAGTTCTTGAATAGGTCTTGGCTTATTCACGTACATTTTTTCTTTTAAATACCCCCGAAGGAAGAGGTCCAACGGTGTCAAATCACATGATCGTGGCAGCTAATTAACATCGCCACGACGTGAGATATACACGGCCATTGAATTTCTTGCGCAAAAGAGCCATTTTTTCGTTGGCTGTGTGACAAGTGGCACCATCCTGTTGGAACCACATGTCATCCAAATCCATATCCTCAATTTCTGTCCATAAGAAGTCCGTTGTCATCTCGCAACAGCGAACTCTATTCACGGTAACTGCTTGGCCGACCTCATTCTCGCTTAAGTACGACCCCATGATGCCGCCAGCCCATAAACGAACAGGTAGAGCATGCACACATTTCCTACAGACCCGGTTTGCTGAAAATTTGCGCACAATTAAACCGATTGTGGACACATTTGGTCGATTATGCTGACCAAAGAAATCACGAAGTACACGAAATCCATTTTAAATTGAACGAACAGGCGTCAAAAGTCTTAACGCGCTGCTCAAGTGTGTACCTCTCCATGGTTGAATGTGTCAAACACTGAACAAAATAAATGTCAAATGAAGTTGAAGATGTCATTAAGGTGTGACTCAAAATTAACATCGTGCATTATGCTTGGATCGTAGGCCCCATGAGTAAGTCAGTAATCGAAGTGTTGCAGTTTCCCGTCGGTAGAATTTAATCATCGTAATAGAGGTTATTAGGAATGTCCTTGACTCTTCATCAAATTTTTTTAGCCATCGTACCTATGTCGCAGGAAATTAAATGTTCAACCGGAAGATGATGCAAGAAATGAGACTCTTTAGACGGTGCCAAGTGCCAAGGGATACGACTCCTTATATAACATCTCTGACGTTTTATATGGTCGCCTGAAGACAACATCTCTGACGATATATGTGGTCGCCTGAAGATGTTTGTAAACGAGTGGAGTTGAGTAGCTTCAGACAACCATATGTGCGGCAGATCCTGAAAAAGACCCAAGATGGTCAAAGCGACACGTACCACATATTCTTTGCCGTACATGACAGCGTGCATAAAGACTAGCAATGCACCGCCATGTCAAGTTAACACATTGATGTCAAACTCGCCAGGCTGAGTAGGATGACTCTGGAGAACTCTCGCTGCTCTGTATAGCTGTTGGCCTACGCCGATGACATTGCAATTGATAGATTGGCAGAACAGAACGAGTCGTCAATCAGTCCGATTAATGGCATTGATATGGAAACGGCTAAGAAGGGTCTGCTGAAGAGTGCCCTCAAGGAAGGACACGCACCATCGACGACTTGGCCATAACGTCACCATCGACAGATATACTTCTGAAGTAGTCAAGGACTTCATCCACCTCGTCTCAGCAGTAAAGCTTACAATCAACATCAGAGTCGAGACCAAATGCGCAGTATCTCTTGCCAACCGCCATTTCTATGGGTTCAAGCGGCAATTGAGTAATAGAACTCTCTCGAAAGAGCCCCCTAAACTGAAGAAAAACGAGCTTAGTTTTAATAGTGAGGAAAAATACTTAGGCGTAATTTTAGACAGCAAGTTAAGCTGGAAAGCGAACATTAAGAAGGCGACGGCAGCTGTTTACACATGTAAGAGGATCCTTGGCCCCACATGGAGAATTAAACCAAGAATGGCTCACTAGACCCATCTTAATGTACGGTATCCTTGTTTGGTGGCCAGCACTGAATTACAAATCCAATCTTAATTCGATATCTTCATCACAGGGCCATTGCGATCCACCCCCTAAGCTGCTATGGAAACATTGCTACAGCTTCTTCCTATGGACATCTATGGGAAGTTGGTAGCTACCAAGGCAGCTTAATGCTACGGGAACCGCTGGAACAGATCACACAGCTCAGGTCATACAGAGATAATGAAAAATGCGAAACTACCAACTCATACAGATTATACAACACTCGCTCTAAACTTTGGTTTGGGCTCAAAGTACTCATCCCAGACAGAGAAGATTGGGCAAAACATCTGGTAAGAAAACCAGGTCCTGGATATCACCACAGATGGCTCAACAACAGACGAGGGCACCGGACAAGTGGTATTCGCGGTATCGCCGGACATAACCTTTTCCCTGTCTCTTCGACTGCCCGCCCATGTTGTGTATTCCGGCAGAAGTTAAAGCTATCCAAGGGCCTGTCCGCTAGCTGTCGATGAACCTGACAGATGGGCTATCATCTGCATAGATAGTCGGGCGGCCATTAAGGCTCTGGATACACCATCAATTAAATCGAAGATGGCAAAACTTTGCCGTCTCTTAGCGAGATAGATGCAACCTAACCCTATGCTGGGTCCCTGGGCATAGTGGTTTTCCAGGTAACGAAAGGGCTGATGAGTTAGCAAGAAGAGGGGTAGGACTGGCAAATAATCAGGACACCCCATATCCCTCACTCCAAGTAATAAACACCATGTTACTTATAGATGCCTTCAACTCCGCTAATCGAAAGTGGATGGAATTAGATACATGTAGGACTTCAAGGCTAATTTGGTACTCACTTAATTCAAACAAAACAAATACACTCCTAAAACTAAACAGGAGTGTAATAAGGAACGTAGTGGGTATTATCACCGCCACTGACTTCTCAGTATCCATGCACTACTGCAGAAGCTGTAGAGACGAGGAGGAGGAAGAAAATACGATTCACCTCGTCGGCACTTGTCCAGTACTAGAGAAGAGATAATCTAGAGGAAATGTCACACTTAAGGATACAAGGTATAGCTAAGTTTATCAGGAAGACAAATTAGCTTTAAATCAGCACAACTGTGGATTCATAATCAAAATACGCCACTAGGATATCATTAGGCAGTCTCCAGGTTTTCTTTTCTTTTTTTTTTAGTGTAGTCCTTTTGAATTGAAGAGGAGCCGGTGTAAAGCACCGGGAAGTCATAGCACAAAGGATCCAGCCAGGATCTAAGTGGGCCACAACTGCTACAGTGGTGGCAATCACCCTAACCTAACCTTCTCTCTCGAAGGACCAAGCTGATTTATATGAGACACTGATCATCTCTGTCCTGCACGGTGTGGAAGGATTGGCAATACCGAGAGCAAATGAAAAAGTCCTTAGTCTCTGAGAGAGAAAAGTTCTTTATTCGTTATATTTATCATCCCACTGAGCTCCTAGACTTAATAGTAATCCGACTTATCTTAACCAAGGTAAAGCAACCGGCAGGTTTCGTCCAAACTAAAATGGCGCCCAACCGACCGGGCACATAAAAGTAGTTCAAGGTGTGGGCCCGTGAAATACACCAAGTTTTGGTAAATTTTTTTTTAGAGAAACCTGCAAAATGAACGACTATCTCCACGCCAGCTCACTCGCCACTGAGACGACCTCTGTACACCTAATTACAATCATCTTCCCTTCTAAATCCGCTTCTGTGGTCGATCGAGTCCGCAGATCTTATCATTAGCAATTATCCGGAGCCAAGCGCGTCTCATTGGATATCCATTAATTGCTCCATTAGCCGGCTCCAGTGAAACAGCGCCAAGGTGTCATTACAGAATTCATCGAATACCACGACTCCGGTCGATAATTGATCGAATCACTGACTGAATTGAATCGATTCTGATTGCTTGAGTCACAGCTCGTCGCCTGGCACAATGGCGCATTCGTTTACATGTAACTAAACTCAATTAAAATGCAAATCCGCTGTGGCCGCTGTAACTCGGAACTGTGACCACAATGGCGCATGCGTGCACGAAAGTCTTCCATGTTTCCCATGTGCCGTGGCTGGAGCACCTTTAACCTCATTTTTTGCTGGAAACCTTCGCATCGGACAGCGCGGATTTCCCCATATGTATCGGGGAGATACACAAAACTCGACGAGCGATGATGTGACGATGATAGATTATGCCCGCCGCCTTGTACACTGTTCGTGGATACAAAAGTTTATTTGAAATCTACAAGATTCACAATTTGTTAAGAGAATTCCGCCGCCGCCGCGGACCTCGAACGCTTGTTAGATTCGATTGCACACATTTCCGGTCCTCAATCAAGCGCGAGATACGACCGAGCGCGACGCGACGTCCTATCGGTCGAGGAAGCCGTGGGAATCGACGAATACTCGGTCGGCGTTCGGCATTCAAATGATGATGAAGCGGAAAGTGAGAGTGAGGGTGACTTCATGTCGATGGGCCACGGAATTGGTACAACACTTGGCCCTCTGTGCAATTGTGTGTGCATGTCTCGGGAGATCGATTACGACGATGATTTTGTATCTAGGAATGGGCGAGGTGACGATGATGATTGCTTGTGTGCCGACTGTCGTCGTGGGGAGTGACTGGGGATGTCGCGGCATGTTTTTCCCACTCCCAGGTGAGATCTGCATGCGGATGTGAAATGTGGTATTTTTGTTCGATTGGAGGAAATATTTTTTCTTAATCACCCGGCCTTCCCTGGGAAACGTCCTTAATTGCATAACACAAAGTGTAGCAAATGCGACTTACGCCCACTTGAAGTTGTGGAGCCTCCTGTGGACAGTCTGGCGTGAAAGAAGGTAAGCAACGGAGACGGATGCGACATTCCTCTTAGCATCATGGAATATGAGCGTGGCTCAATGATGCCACATGGCCAAATGGCGCACCGCAATCGGTGGAGCTGGCAAAGCGGCATATGGCTTATTATTTCCTCCCTTACCACAGACAGCTGTGCAGGGATCTGCTCTTAGAATGACCTTTCTTATGAAGAATGTCACAAGGGCCTCTCCCTTGTATTAAAAAGCCAACTGCTGGTCGGTTGATTGGTTTAAGTGGCCACCCGACTGGGCCATGCGATGGCCAAGCATCAAAATGTAATTTCTATTTCAGGAGTGGATTTCGATCAAGAAAACCAGTATGACACCGAAAGTCGATAATCGACCATCAGTGCTCCACAGGCTAGGAGGCAAATATAGCCTCTGGTCGCGATCCATCCACTAATCGACGTGGGATGCCATAGAAAGCATAAAAGCAATCTACGAGCTATCTACTATTGATATACACGATGACAAGCCCAAAGAGGTTATTCTAAAAATGAAATGCCTCTCCATGGTTAGGCATTGCAGCAGTTCCAAAGAAAAAACCGGAGATCACTGAATCACCCTCTTCGAAAGGCCAACAAAATTCAACGTCAATAGGAGTGAAAGAGCCTCCTCCGGCCAAGGAGGATGAGCAATCTGCAATTTACTGTCGATCCATGAGCCAGTTCACAAATGCAGAAGGCGCAAGCAGCTCAGGCAGGTGACGGAGGTTAGTCTAAGGTTGCCACAAAGAAGAAAAAGCTGTCAAGCCAGAAGACATTACGTCGTTTCGACAAAAGGATACCCATCGTATGCTGAGATCCTATGAATGGTTAAAGCGAATCCAAAACTGTGCAGTTTGGAAGAGACTATGTCGAAGACAATTCGAACCCAGGAAGGAGCACTGCTCCACCAACTGAAGGTGTCCGGTGAGCAAGCTAAGCAGAAAAAGGAAATGGTTGGTTGGTTGGTTGGTTATCCGATTAGGCTCAATGTGGCTACAAGTAGCGCATTGTGCGCCGATTTGATACCACACCTCGTAGACCTGGGTTGTTTTGGATTGGCTGAATCCAGCCTATGGAGTTTGGGAATTTGATTATGTTCGATATGCCTTGATTAGCGATCTCGGAGAGGTCACAGTAAAGGCCTCTGCTTGGCTCGTGCCGGGCAGTCACAGAAAAAGCGAGGCAGACTTCCCTCTGAGAGAGTTTTGAGGCAAGCGACAGTGTGGGTTGAATGGTATTCCGAGCACAGGAAGCCTATGAGCCAGTGCAATGTGCTTACTGCTGATTCTAGCTATTTCGGATCGATTTCTTTTGAGGAAGTCATCAATCCTGCTTTTCATGTAGGAGGCCCAGGTTTTCCTACAGAATTTATGCTTGGATTTCCAAGCCCACCTTCTACTAGCTAAGCACAGGAAATGTTGTTAGATGATGTATTTGAGGTGGTAAAATGGGGGCGCACCATTTCAGTGGGGGCGTTGCCGGAAGCACATTGCTTGGCCGGTTCGTCAGCTATTTCATTTCTCTCTATGTTGCTGTGTTCTGGAACCCACAGGAGAATGATTTTGCACCTGCTACGGAACTGGTTGAGTTCTTCCTTGCACTATTAGACCAATTTAGAGGAAGTGACTACTAAGGAGATATCCCTTATGGCTGCTTAGTTCTACCATAAGAGCTACCATAAGGGCATGTTGTGCTAAGAAGTTTATATGCTTCTCTGATCGCAAGAACTTCAGCCTGGAAGATACTCGAGTGATCGGGTAGGCGGTAAGAATTAGAGATGTTGAAATCCGCTGAGAATACCGCTGAGGCTACACCGTGGTCTAGCTTAGGTTTAAGTGGCGGACTACTTAGCAGAAGGACGCCAGACACACTTAGGTCAATCATAGGCCCATTGTGTTGTGGTCTAGCTTAGAACCATCTGTGTAGATCAGAAATCGGAATTCCGAGATAAGTGATTGGGCGTTGAGGTCCTCTCTGGATTGAAACTGTCATTGTGCCGATTTGTTAAAAGTAGTCTTGATAAAGCAGTCCGTGGGAGCTGCGGTTAGGTAGCTCTCTGGCCGTACGGTCTTCCTGACCAACATCCCGCTTCTCTGAGTCTGATGGCGCTGCACGTGACTACATACTTCATGTAAAGGTCCAGTGGAGGAGGTGTAGGAGCGCGCTAAGTGCTTCGGTGAGGCATGATCTCATAGCCCTGGAAGGCCCGACTCCTTTCGATCTCAGGACTTTGTTGAGTTTGTTTTAGTTGTATGTTTGGTGTGTACGTCCAAGGATTTATTTTGGTCTTGACGACTGGGGTCGACGTGGCGTAGTGGGTAAGTGCGTCGACTCCTACGCAGATGGTACCAGGTTCGAATCCCCAATCTACCAACTTTCATAATTGACGGCTTCCACCTCTTTCGATTCACCAACAATGCTCAAAGAGTATTCCTGTTTAGAAAAACCTTCTCAACTCTGCCGTTCAGAGTCGGCATAAAACTGTAGGTTCCTTCCACTCGTGAAAGAACAATAGCACGCACTACACGAGTGGTTGCTGAGAAGCTAGGCCCAGGTCCCCCTCGGACTGTAGTGCCACTAATATTATTATTAAGATAAGACCCCACCTTCTCCTGAAAGACTAACTGTTTGCATAGAAAGCTGCACTTGGTTTCTTAAGCTGGTTTTTTATGTTAGGCCTCCAGTTGAGCAGAGGATCTAGTACGAGTAAGGGAGTAACGGAGGGTGATGCCAACTGCTAGATGTCGTTCAGATAGAAATGGCGCGCCATAAAAATCGACCTGGAACATTAGAAGCGTGTCAAGAAAAGTCTTGCTTGAGTGAATTTGACGCGATCTACACCTTGGTGTGACACCAAGCGTTGTCCAACAAATTGCTATTAGTCACTCTCTATGATTTTCAAATGCCAACTGCCAACTTCAATCCGGATCGAAATGGCGCCCATTCAACCTCGGCCTGAAACGTAAAAAACGGCGATTGATCACAATTCAGCGACCATGCGAAAATCACAGAGCGTCTCCATCACAACAAGCGACACTCGTTACCTACTTGTCAACCCCACTTTAAAGCACGATCCTGCACAGTCCAACCGGCACAGAAGTCTCCTGCCTCGATTCAGTTCATGCGCACACATCGTCTCCATTCGCCTTGGAAACTAACTCCATCTCGCGCGTCTTGAATACAAATTAAGAAACAACAGTTAGAGGGAAGAGCCAACCACGAGTACACGGCCACATCACCGTCACATGTACGCGAAGTACAGTGTACCGACCGATGTCATCCTAATTACGTTCCTCATCCATGGGAGACGGGATTCAGAAGGCATCCTCCCATGGATGCACCCAAAATGCACATCTGATGTCGCGGCGCTGGTGAATGGTGGTGGCGAAGCATTCGTCCCTCACCCTCGCGCGCTCCTGGCTAATTTGGTTAAACGATTGTATCCATCGCTGGCGATGCTGTGGCAGTGCTCCTGCTGACGGCTTGGCGAATCGGAGAGATCCCGATGAAGCGATATGCCTTCATCGATATTATGATTGTATCTTCCACCGAGATAACTGTTACATTAAATCTAGTTTGACGGCGCGGTGCGAGAGCGCTTCGGGCGGCGGCAGGCACACGGCTGCGCGAGACGGTACACATGTACATCTGGACCGGGCGGCCGAGAGAATCTCTTTATTATTTCAGGCTCGTAGCTCAGTCTGGAATATCGTGACGGACGTGATACAGGATACCATGTCGCAAGGTGATTCCCAGGATTTGTTTTGATTTCTTTCCGTTGCACTTCGTGTTCCCCCAAGATATGTGTGCACTCGTACGGTGTGTATGCGAGGGGGAGGTGAGCGATCATTTCCCCACCTCCGCCAACCCCCTCACGTGATGGCCAATTGATCGAGAATCTATTTTATAATATCGCGACGGAGGGCGGGAGGGATAGATTTGTGGTATATCGATTGGAAATGCCCCAGAGTCATAAGCTTGCGGTAAATCCAGGGGTAGAGAGTGCAGAAAAAGTGAATATCTGGGGAACTTAACTTATGCCCTCTGTGCCGGTGCTTGTGCCGGTACCGGCTGATGGTGATGCAGATGATGATGCAGCGCACGGGTAAGGGAGGATTCCGCGGACCGACGACGATAGTCATGCAAGTGCACTCGCCACCCGAGAACAGGGTTTTGGTCGTGATTTTTAGCCAGATCCACTCACAAGACACAAAACGAGCGAAACGTCGACGTTTTGGATTGCATTTTCGGTCGCTCGCTGGCTGTCGATGCTGGCAGTGGTCGCCTGTCGTCGTCGGATTATCCACCGCCGATGAGTCGATGAGAGTCGTCGATCCGGGAACATGTGTTGTGGCATGTAAGGTCATGAGTTATTATGTCTTCTCGATGAAATTCCTGTAATTTTCGGATTACACCGATTTGGATGGCTGCGAGGAAATGATCAGATCAGCATCGTTGCTTTCTTCATCTCAACCCGGCGGTGGTGAGGTGGAGACCTCCGCCAGGGTTTGTTTGAGTTAGAAAGTGTTTGCGGAAGTTGAGGGGAGTTATGAGTTGGGAAGTGCGCCATCGTAACCCGAATGGTTGTGCCTTGACGTGGTCTATGGGTCACAGCTGTGAGAGTCCTAGTTCTGAGAAGTCTCGTAATCAAAACAATGCACAGCTTCCCATGCCTCCACTTGACTCATTCCCCCGAGAGAGTTCCCAGAGATAATCTCGCCCGTCCGTCACCTCCTCCTGGTAGCGCCATCAAAACACCAGTAGCACTAATTCCTTCACAGCACTTGCGTGACAGCGTCAAGTTAATTAGGTGACACCTAGCCCGAACCTATTTCGCGGCACCTACAAATTTCTATGACCACAAATTATGAACGACATCTTGCCCCGAGAGCGATCAAAATGAAAGGCGCCCCATCACGAAGGGGTCATCTGGGTTGAATGGATGGAGTCCGCTCGACTGGGGACCAATTCCCACCCCGTCCTCGGCAGCGGATGGCGTGACACTGTGTCGTTCCGTCGGGAAATGTGTAACACGAAATAATTTCCACAAACTTGTACGCCTAACCCAATCGTTGCCTCGTCGCAACACGACCGCACCGACGACCGTGGGATCCCATTTCTGGGGAAGCGTTACACTTACGTTCATGCCTTGACCCCGATGATGGTTTGGTGACTCGTCGGATGCGCCGATACGGTCTCTGCAATTGCATGTGTAGGATGCGTTAATAGCCCTCTCGCCGGCGTGTATATGTCGTCAGAGATGGGCGAAGGTACGCGTGAATACCACCTGCAATGCGCCTGCCATGTGAAATCTTGGATCAGAAGAGAATTATGACTGTCATCATGATTGGGCAGTTAAGTTGACATAAACGCTTCGCGCAGCGGTCGAATCGCGCACCAGACTCGGAACTGATGTGTCGGGCGAAGTGTGTCCAAGGCAGGCACAATGGACTTTAATTCGCTGCTAAGCCTCATAAAGTTACTCATCATCGGTTCGGATGCCAGCGATGACGATGGTGGTGGTGGTTGTGGTGGAGTAAGCCCGATCAGCGGGTGGTTGAATCCACAGGTTGTCGCTGGTCAATTTGCAACACAGACGCGCAGACACATATCAGACGGGACGCAGTGCACTGGGACACTGGAGGTACCTTATAGGGTGTTCCTTGGGGAAAATCTCTGCGATTATGGCTTAGGAAACGATGTTTAAGAGGAAGTTATGAGTACAGTGTGTCGTGCAAGGATTGTCTCTCTACGGGACTACGTCTGTCATTCACTTTAGTCCTTCAAATCGATGTGAAAAAGTTCCTGGAATCAGCAGAAGCCACTCGTCTGGTACCGTGTTTTCACAAGACTGGAGCGCACCTACAGCCCCATCCAGACTCTGAAGGGTTAAGTTTGAGAAGCTTTCACGGACACTTACTCCTTCCAGAACCAGTGATTCCAAGGAGGTAGTGGCATGATTTTGAAAGTTGGTGTGTTTGGAGTCGAACCTCGACTTTGACCTTGGAAGTTGACGCACTCTTGCGGCCAGCAGACACTTGAAATTGATGCGGCGAGCACGTGTCTGCCCCGTCCACCAGTGACTCAAGGGAATTGGTGGCATGATTTTGGAAGTTGATGTGTTTGGAGTCGAACCTCGACTATGAGCTTGGAAGTTGACGCACTCTTGCGGCCAGCAGACACTTGAAATTGATGCGGCGAGCACGTGTCTGCCGCGTCCACCAGTGACTCAAGGGAATTGGTGGCATGATTTTGGAAGTTGATGTTTTTGGAGTCGAACCTCGACTTTCAGCTTGGAAGTTGCCACACTTGGACGGTCAGGAGACGCTTGACTTCAAAGTTGAGCGTGAAAGTTGACGCCTATACACCACAGCGCATCGGCCACAACTGGCTCGAGAAAGGTGGTTATGTTTGAAATTGACCTTGAGCCTGAAATTTGGCGCACTTCTCTAAAAAAAACACATCACGTCAGCTACAACTGGCATGAGAAACATGACTCTGGTTTAAATCGAACCTCGAATTCCAGAGTAAAACTATAAAACCACTGACCACCCTCGGTGGCTATAATTCAAGACCAAAATGGCTACTTTTACGATGCGAATTTTAAGCAATTGTTTCCTGAAATTCAGGTGCATTGCTCGTTTGTCTTCCATGCCACTTCACTGCTCCCACTCATCATCCACAGCAACCACTGCAAAATGCACACCTCCCAGTAAATCATCACTTTCCGCAGAAACTGTGAGGATAAATCCTCCGTTGACACATTATTGCGTTTCAAAGAAAAGAAGAATTGCAGGGATCTGCAAGACCCCCTAGCACGTTGACAGACCGGGAGTAAAAAGGAGATCAACACCGAAAGACAAGCGTTCAAAATTACCCAGAATACCATAGCCGTAGCCGGTGTCATAGCCATAGCCAGAGATGCGGTCTGTAGTTGGACTCCTCGTGGCAGTCGTCGGGTTCCCATAAATCCCCAGACATTCACTGCAATGCACTGCACTGGGACACATACTCGTCCCATGTGTGGACGCTGTACGACCGGCCGCCATGTCAACACAGTGCCGTGTGGATTCTGAGGTGAGGTGGCCTATTGGTTTACGATCCGACTCCAAGTCGAACCCCAACTCCCGGAGTGTTCACATCTGTTTTATTACCTAGCTCCATGATCGTCTATCATTATTGAGAATCAGCGCTCGAAATATGATCGCCACCATGGCCGCTGCCATCGCCATCGCCACCGCCACCATTCTAATGACATCCAAAAGGACAGCTATTTGAAGTCACATAAATGTTTTCCAACTTGTCCATCTAGATACAAGTCTCATAAACGAAGTCGATGACGATTGACGGATTGACTCATACATTGTCTACCGTGACACTGTTCGCCGCATGATTGATGGGCTGTGAACCGCCTGGCCCCAAACTACCCTCGGCAGGCACACGGGTGCGAGAAGCCAACAGTGACGGCTCGTAAATGCAATTCTGCAGCACTCTGTCTGCTGGATTTCTATGAATAGTAATGAAATAAAGCTTAGCGCCTACACCTTGACAAGAACCAGCCGGCGCAGGTCGATTGGCATTGTCAATTGATTCGGTGTGTATGGCAGGCCTGAAGCTGGTGCGGCATGAATGCATTCCCAAGCCACAGCGACGCGACGGCTGCGGTGGTGGTGGCGGCGGTGAGGCTGCATTAATCTCCGTTTAACGCCGTAGGTGTTAATGTAGACTGACACATGAAGTATTTGTTTAATTGAGTTCGCAACGACGTTGCGGGGCGCACTAGGAGATACGTATTTTAATTTAGTAGATGATGTGTAAGAGGAAACAATTTACGAGCACCGGCTGTGGGTTGCGGGTGACATAGTGCCACTTGGTTGGGTTGGTTATGTGTGAAACGGGCGACTTAGTGGCACTTGCACGTGAGCCATTGTGATCTGTGACAAGCCCATGATAATTGAGGAATGGTGGGAGGATTAGAGGGGAAAGTTCTGATGTGAATTTTGTAATGAAAAGAGGGATTCGCAGAGTGAGTGCTGAGTGAGTGATGGATGTAGTTCCGAATTGCCAAAGGTGTTGAGAGAAATTTGTGTCAAATAATTTGCATCTTCCCGTTGGATTGGCTTCCGTGGATTTAACCCTTCTTAAAAAATAAATCCTACTTCAGCAAGTCAAATTTAAAACCTGGTAACACTCTGATCAGGCCTGGACTTGGACCTGAGCCCACAAGCTTCTCCAACCTGCACGATCTGTTGCACGCCAAGTTGGTCGAAGTCCTTCACCACTTGGGTTCTGGGTTTCATGGTCGATCTCTGTTGCGTTGTCCAACTGGATAGCCAGCTCAGTTCGTAGTTGAATAGTCCACTCTAAATACCATCAACTCAAAAAGGTCACAAGACTAAGAGCAGAACTTTTCTCTCGAAGGGACCAAGAACATCCTCTTTCAATCTTGAGATTGTCCATGCTTCCGCACCGTACAGCAGGACTGGGATGATCCGTGCCTTATATGAATAAAGTCGAGTGTGTTCTTGAAAGGGTTGGATCTTGAGTCCGAAGAGGGGTTGACAAGTTTTGTTATTCGTTTAATTTCAGTACCGATGTGGCTTGTAGTGCTTAGTCGCCTACCTCGGCACTAAGTCCCTGACTATTTCGAAGACATACCTCCTCTTTAAGATGTCCTGTCGTCTTTAAGACGTGTCCTGGATATCGATGTTGTAGGTGCTTTCTTGATGGCAACATGTTATTTTCCTCACGTCCATCGCCAGTCCGAGTTCTGCTGCCCCCGTCTCAAAGCCCGAAAGACTTTTCTCACTGTACTCGACAAATCGGTGATTTTCGCCCGAGTATGTCAGCAGTGAGTCGCCGTGGCATAGTGGGTAAGTGCGTCGTTTCCTACGCAGAGGGTGCCAGTTTTGATACCCGAATTTACCACCTTTGATAATTCACGGCTCCACCTCTTTCGAGTCACTGACAAAGCTCAAAGAGTATTCCTGTCTAGAAAAAGCTTCTCAACTTCGCCGTTCGGCGTCGGCATTTAACTGTAGGTCCCTTCCACTCGTGAAAAAAATAGAAATAGCACGCAGAACACGAGTGGTTGCTGAGAAGCTAGGCCTCGGACTGTCCCGCCACTAATATTATTATTATTAAGTTAGGTAGGTAGGTGGCTAGTGATGTCACCAGGACAGTTTGACCATGATTTTAGGACTGCGTGCGTACAGAGGAACAATACATCGCCTATGTTTTTTACTTTTGACATTCCTCCCAATCTGAACGACTGGCTGGCGCAGTTGGTAAAGTGCCTGCACCTGATTAGCGGGGTCCCCGGTTCAAATCCCAGTGAAACCAAAATTAATACGACTTTATCTGGTTTTCAAATCTGTTCTACTCACCATTTGCCGGTGGGATCAAAATAACAGAACTATCACTGGAGTAGGCAATCTGTGATAGTAGTTTGGCTGCAGGTATCTCAATGAACCAACGTGGTCTATGTGTGCTGGTGAATTCACTAGCAGCCCCTTACCTAATCCAAACTAACTAATCTTGACGATGGGGACACGGTTGTGCGATGTTGGCAAAGCATCGGTGATTTGTGAACATCGATGAACATCGACCATTCCTAGATGGGGAGCCTTTCAATGTTAACCCATACATTACCGCTGTACCCGCTTACGTGTAAAAAATGAATCAGCTTATCAAAGCTTCTAGCTATCATATCATAGATTAACAAAATTAAGATAAAATATATAAAGTTTCAAGTTTTAAACAACCTTGGTTTTCTTCTTCTTGTTCTTAGGGCGCTATAGTTAGGCGTGGAAATGGGCCTCACTCAACATGCCTCTCCCGCCGGTCCGATCCCTCGCCAGCTGTCTCCAGTTTTGCACACAAGGCCGGCTGAGGTCCTCTTCGACTTGTGTGCGCCAACTTGTACGTGAGTCTTCAGAGTCGAATATTCTTCGAACCTTGGTTTTAAATGGCTTAAAATAAGCTTCATACAGGACGACGCGTTGTTATGAAACATCTTCAACATCATCTTAGATTTTGTGCAAGACTCACACGTTAGAAGTACGATCTTGCAAAATTCACTGCGGCCATAGTAATAATAAAACCGTCCGAGGCGGATCTGGGCCTAGCTTCTCAGCAACCACTCGTGTTGTGCGTGCTATTTTCACGCGTGGAAGGGACCGACAGTTTAATGGCGACTCTGAACAGCGAAGTTGGGAATACTCTTTGAGCTTTGTCAGTGACTCCAGTGACTCGAAAGAGGTGGAGTCGTGGATGGTAAATGATGGTAAAATCCGGTAACTAACCTGGAACCTTCTGCTTAGAAGTCGACGCCCTTAGGCCGCTTTCACACAGAAAAATTTTGTCGGCGATTTTTCCATCTTGTTGGCGAGGGAGGTGGGACGTGCTAGGGGTAGCCCGCGTCTGGTGTGCTCGAAAAGAGAGTGGTGTGAGAAAGAGAAGACGCATGTGTGAGAGGGGGTAGGAAACAGAAAAAGTTCAGCATTGAGATCTAAATTGCAGAGACTGAAAGATTTCCTGTGTGAAAGTGGCTTGAGATCACAAAAGGGAATTTAAAAGAATCACGAGACGTATCTTAGCGAGTGTGAAAGCAGCCTTACCCACTACGCCATGGCGACCTTGAGTAATATTGCACGAGGAATATAAATTATCGCTTTCCTTAATCAACTCATCTAGCAACCCTCTTGAGTGAAGGAGTGGGTGGCCAACGATTGGGTGAATCAGAGAAGACTTGCATTTGGCAATCGGCTTTGAAAAGCTACGGTCATGGTTTGCTCGTGGTAGCAAATTCGCCTCTAATGCACTTAGATATGTTTTCAGGTTCTTCACGGTGTCAGGATGGCTAATCAACATGTAAGCTTGACGGGTACGAAAAATGAGGAAAAGAGACATTCTAGCAGAACCTAAGTGAGAAGCGGCTTACGCCCATCTACCTCACTTGTTCCACTATCTAGAGAAAAAAAATCTGTCACCAAGCAACAGCATCACAGTAACCGCTGTCATACACGGAACTTGGTCTTTGCCATAGCCTTGCCAAAATTAGCGAAAAATGTATATTGACTCAACCTCTGATGCGACGCACAGCCCGTGAGACATCGGTTCTCAGCCCAGCATCAAGTTAAAACCCATCTTCGAAGCCACAAGCGAACCGTAGCAGCAATTAAAATCCAATGTCTCCAGCCAGACGGCAAAAACCAGACCAAATTGTCTCATCAACCGATTTCATGGGAAAACCATCCCCACCGAGAGCACATTAAATCGACGCCAACTCAGAGCTCCCCAGCTCGCGTCTCCATTCTGTTGTCACCTGTGCAACTAAAATCCGTGTTTTCCCTCGAAACTGTGACACTAGTCAACAAACTCACTTTTTATGTCATACCCCCGTCCCCTCCCTTGCAAGGCAAGTGACACCCCAGAAGTTATCATCTCGATCGTTTACCCAAGCAACGAGGAGTAATTAAATACCCCACAGCCAGAGCCAGCAGTCGTCGCCGAAAGGGATCTCTATCACTTAATAGTCCTCACTCATCAAGCCAAATTGGGAGTAATACGAGGAAATAAAAACACGAGCTCAACAAATTTGTGATCATTTGTGACCAGGCACGGCACGGCATGGCATGGCTCTGTCTCGGGACTGGACTCTCGGCTCAGAATCGAATTGATCCACTATGGGTGATCTAATTTATGGCTAAATAAAATCCCAGCCAGGCCTAGACGCATTCCCTGAAACTGAAAACTGGAAACCGAAGAGAGCATGCGGTGATAAATTCCCCTCTCCCCGCCTCTGGATGGTTGGATTGTTTGGATTCGGGGAATCGTAAAGGCGCGTCGACAGGCCCCATATCGGGGTTTTAATGTGCCCCGAAATCTCTTCTCTGTCTCAGTGTCTCACTGTCTCGGCCGTGGCTTTTATTGGCCTGATACAGATATAAGGAGAGTACAGTTTTGTTTAATTTAATATTTTACGGCGTCGTTAAAATTGTTTATGCGTATTTATTGATGAGGAATTTCATTCGTCATTCATAATTGATGGATCGGCTCGATCGTCGTCGGTTTGACCTCACGGACTCGGCTCTGTGGCGGCGAAGTGTCGTAAATAGTGGATGTGATCTGGCGACAGTGCTGTGAATTTGGGGTCCGATGCTGGCCGCGAGGATCGCCTAGAATTGCCCATCTAATTGTGCATTTAGAGGTGTAATCGCAGAGATTCGATATCGATTCGGTTATGGATGCATGCACCGACATCGACCAGCACACACGAGGTGAGGACTTTTATGAGTTGATTATGAGAAGATACGAGGAACGATGAGGAACTGAGTTTGGTTTCTTTTGATTTGATTTGATTTGGTTTTTTTTTTTTTGAGGTTTTATTGCGGACTGTGTTTGGGTGTTAAGTTCGGTTTAGTGGCCGCAGCGAATCGATTTGGAATGATGTTGACCTTTTGATTTATTGGATCTGCCTACGGACCGTTGCGATCGGGCACTTTAGGCAATTTAGGCAATCAGATGGGATTTTGATAAGGAGTCGAGACGAGATCTTTGGCTTTTTAGACCGTAATCACATGAGTTTATGTGGATTGTCGTAAAATTAAAGAATTTCTCTCCTCCACACTCGCTTGTCGTTTATTCGAATTAGGACGCTGCGGGAGAAACAGAGACGAGTCTGAGCGTGTGGGTGTGTTTGGCATCGGTTTTGTGTTCCGTCTCTCCGCTGGAAGGGCGGCCATCACATTAATTGGAGGAGATATTTTCAATTCTGTGTAAAATTCGTCACAGAAATCGATACTTTGATGATTCACTTCGTCGGTATTTACGAGCGATTGAATCTGTGTCAGACGATCGGAGATATTCATCTCATCGTGGCAGCCATGTAATTGTCGTTCATATTGCCACTTGGGGACATTTTAAGAGATGTTTCGGAGAATTGTTCGAGTGGAACAAGAGGACCTCCTCGTCTCTGCGGGATGGCCTTGTTTTGTGTGTTCTTGAGTACAAGCTCGGGTTGAATAAAACTCCACAGAAACATGAGATTATTTGATTTCTTCGACCGAAAACACAGAAACTGACGAACACATCGTTTGTCATTGTAGCCAGGGGTTGACGAAGTTCTGGTACACTTCGAGGATATGCTGCCAGTGGTCTGATGTGTTCCTTTTTTTGTCGCTTTTTTCATTTTAGGAAGCGTCCTACAAAGTTCGTAGTAGTAAGTAAGATGTAGGGTTAAGGGTATACCGATGGGCTTTCCAGACGAGTATTGTGGGTGAATTAGTGGAGAGGATGATTTGGATGGATTTTTCATGTAGCATCTAACGTGGTCAACTTAGTGTCCACCAATCAAAAAATGGATGCGTTTGGTTATTTGAACCATCTATAGAGTAAACCCGTGACTTGACAATAAGAGGAAGAAAAATAAGAGGAAGATCCCTGAGTTGACCTGTCTGAATTTAAATGCAGGTGAAGTAATGATCTCAAAAACAGCAAAATACTTGGGCCTTATACTCGATTTCAAACTCGTGTCGAAAGTAATTACGGAGGACCACAGTAGGAAGGCGTACATAGTGTTTTACGCATGTAAACGTACCTTCGGTAAAACGTGGGGTTTCAGACCAATGGCTGTACACGATGATAGTAAGACCTTTTTTAGCGTACGGCCCTCTGGTATGGTGGTGGAGTAGTGGAAAAGAAATATATACTCACACAGCTTATCAAAATATAAGGACCGGCCTGCGACGGTATAGCAGGTTGTCTTAGAACAACCTCGAGAGCAGTGCTTGAGGCCGTCCTCTTCCCCTCTCCTCTCGATTTATTCCGCAATTCCAAGGCAGCCGCATTT
This sequence comes from Eristalis intricaria, assembly GCA_964034865.1. Taxonomy (NCBI): domain Eukaryota; kingdom Metazoa; phylum Arthropoda; class Insecta; order Diptera; family Syrphidae; genus Eristalis; species Eristalis intricaria. Next base: position 13,849,593 of record OZ035875.1, read on the forward strand.
GTGCTGAGAATCAAAGAGGTAAGATTTAGGAAGAGAACATACAGCCACGCTGTCATACTAAAAATTCGAAGGTAGCGCAGAACACAAGGCAAACCGAGTATCTTCCGTCAACTTTGACCCGGGAAAAAATTTTCTTTCAACGATTCCGGGCAGGGAACAATGGAAGAAACTAGTCGGGTCAGCAGAGGGGAAGACCGCGCTATACACCGATGGCTCAACGACGAGCACTGGTACAGGGACAGGGATCTTGTGAGCTTTTCGAAAAATCCTTGGTACTAAGGGACGCTAGCAGCGTCTTTCCAGCATAAATGGGTGCCATACATGCGCGGCGCTGGAGCTGAAAGAACAAGCCGTTCCCGAGGGATCGATCAAAATCTTTTCTGATAGACGAGTAGAATAAAAGCCATAGCATCAGACATTCTAACATCGCAGCTGGTTGGACTTTACAGACAAAGCGTCAACGGGATTGGAGAATTTGGTGATCCTCTGTTGGGTACCGGGAAAAACTGGAATCCAAGGTAATGGTGGTGGCTGCTGTGATCAGGTTGAGCCAGTGAGTAATGGCTCCATCCAGCCCTTCGTCTTCTAGCTCCTAGCTTATGACGCAGAGCTCGGAGCTGGGAGAATTTTTGACAATCCCGTCCGCACACTCGACACTCAACTCCATAAGGAAGGAGCTGGAAGACGAAGCCCTGGATAGAGCCATTACTCACTGGCTCAACCTGAACACAGCAGCCACCAACAAAGCCCTATGGCAGAACCTGAACAAGAAGAAATCAACATCGTTGATCGGCTTTAGTCGCACGCTAATAGGAGTCCTCAGTGGACGTCCTGGCGTAGTGGGTTAGTGCGTCGACTCCTACGCAGAGGGTGCCAGGTTCGATACCCGAATTAACCACTCTTGATAATTCACGGCTCCGCCTCTTTCGAGTCACTGACAATGCTCAAAGAGTATTCCTGTCTAGAAAAAGCTTCTCAACTTCGCCGTTGGGAGTCGGAAATAAACAGTAGGGCCCATCCACCCGTGAAAGAACAATAGCACGCACAACACGATTGGTTGCTGAGAAGCTAGGCCCAGGTCCGTCTCGGACTGTCGCGCCACCCTTATTATTATTATTATAATAGGAGTCCTGACTTGACACTGAGCTTAACATGCGATACGACTGAAAATAGCTGCAGCAAGCTACATAGCCGTAGCAACTTGTTCTCGGATCTGGAGGAACCAAGAGATGTCTTGAAAAACCTCATAAGATTCACACATGAACCTGGCTGGTTTCAGAACTACAGTAAGTCTTACGGCAGCTTAATACCCCCAAAAGTGGCCACAATGTACCTTCCAAACACGTTGGTCGAAGTAAGCAGCGGCCAGTAGGCCGTCAGGGCTTCCCATTTACCTACGTACCTACCTACCTGGGCCTAGCTCTTAAGGCAAGCACTCGTGTTGTGCGTGTTATTGAATGAGGGAATGCGACCTTAAATTGTTTATGAGGACTCCGAATGGCTAAGTTTGAGAAGCTTTTTCTGGGCAAAAGTACTCTTTAGGCGTTGTCAGTGACTGAGAAGGATCTTGAAAGCTGTCAAATTCGGGCGCCAACCCTGTACGCCACGGCGAACATGGCTCTACATTTATTCCCATTTACCTACGTACCTACCTACCTGGGCCTAGCTCTTAAGGCAAGCACTCGTGTTGTGCGTGTTATTGAATGAGGGAATGCGACCTTAAATTGTTTATGAGGACTCCGAATGGCTAAGTTTGAGAAGCTTTTTCTGGGCAAAAGTACTCTTTAGGCATTGTCAGTGACTGAGAAGGATCTTGAAAGCTGTCAAATTCGGGCGCCAACCCTGTACGCCACGGCGAACATGGCTCTACATTTATTCAGAATAGTGATGCCAAATTAAGACAAAGGTGTGTGTTTGTGGCAGCGAAACCGTGGAGGCCATTTGCCCGATGTATAATTCCATAAACAACTTAATTTTGCACATTCGTTTTACGTCTGTCGGCTTCCTGCAGTCTGCCACTTGAACACGAGCTATCTTAATAAAATAAGACGACGACCTTGAATATGAAAGGACCGCTACTAAGGAAATTCTCACTAAACATTCCACGTTTCAGAACGTGTGCTTCACTTGAATACTATCAATGACGCTCCGAAACTCTCACCAACTGCATATCGAAAATATCTCGGGCTTATACTGGACGGTAGACTAAACTGGTAGCACAACACAGAAGAAAGAGCAAGGGAGGCCATACGGAAAGCCATGGACCCCAAATGGGGTCTTCAACCTCACATGGCACACTGGCTCTTCACTGCTGTGAACAGACACATCTCTTACACGGCGTAGTATGGTGCCTCATACTCAACGTCAGTACAAGCCTCAATAAATTAAGGGCGAAGCAGAGACAAGTCTGCATATGCATCAGTGGAGCGCTTAAGACTACTCCCACTGATGCACTGGAAAGTCTCTTGAACTTTACCCCATTAGATATCTTTGGTACCAAAACAGCAACCAACTGCGCAGTTCGTATAAGAACTTGGTCCCAATGGTGCGATTACGTCTACGGACACGCCAAAATCCTTCACGAATAAAACCTCACGTCGTTACATTTGGACTACACTTCCCAGAGAAGAACTTCGAAGCTCTGATTTCAGACAAAAGCCTGGAATTCGGCGCCCCCATACGCTTTGGAGAGTCATACATTTTTACTCTGATGTATCAAGGAAGTTGCGTTTTCTCGGACTGTTTGTGAACAGATCCCTCCCTCTATCAAATCACTGCAGCGTCTTCCAAGCTATTATTGAAGCCCTGTCCTGGCTATGTAGGGACGTGATATCTGCCCGCGATATATGTATCCTAACGGATAGCCAGGCAATTAAATCCCTGGAATCATTAGAGAATGAATAAGCTCCAATATAGTAATCGGATGTAAATCGCATCTCTCTCTGGGTGCCAGTCCATAGAGATATTCCGGGAAACTGCAAAGCTGATGATCTCGCTGAATGCGCGACAAGACTGCCAGTTGATGGACTCTTTTGTAAAGTCGGTACCCAACGACTGGATGCTGCAGTTGGTAGAGTGACTACCCCTGGTTAGCGGGGTCCTCGGTTTGAATCACAGTGAAAGCAAAGTTAATACGTCTTCAGCTGGTTTTCAAATCTGGTCCAGTCACCATTTGCCGTTGGGTTAAAATTAACGGCACTATCTCTGGAGTAGTCAATCAGTACTAGTAGTCTGCCTGTGGGTATCCCAATGGACCAATATGGTCTAAGTGTGCTGGTGAATTCACTAGCAGCCCAACCTAACCTAACGTAGGTACCCCTATAACAGCTCACTAATCTATTTACAAAGAAAACCAATGCCAGATGGCTTGTTGAATCGCAAAAAAGAATTGGCCACATCTTGACCCAAAAATATCAAATAGCCTGATGTCTCTAAACAGATCCAACATTAGAACTGCTGTGTTAACAATCACTGGGCACTGCCTACTAGACCTGCACGCAAAGACACTAGGCCTATCTTCCAACGACATTTGCAGTAACTGCCTAGACTAAGAGTAGGAAGGAAGCGTCCATCACCTCCTATGCAACTGTCCCACTCTTGCCTCAACTAGGAAATCCCCTAAAGGCTCCATCTTCTATGACAATCTGAAAGGTCTCAGCAAAATACCGGTCAAGGCACTGTCAAAGTTTGCTGAGAAAACTGGCTGGCAGTCATATTTCACGGCAACCCTCTGTAAATAGAAACACCCACGTGGCTGTAAAATGGGCATTTAGGCCAAAATGCATTAAAGCCACTTTCTACCCACCTATTTCAATCTATTCCCTAGTTTCTAAAGCAATTATTTAAAGCCTCGTCAAAGGATCCGCAATTCAAGACGATTGTCCTTCTCAACTACCGGTCACCACTCACAAGTGAATCGAAAGAGTTGCTGAGCAAACTTTTCAATATCCACCATCACCGTGATGGCCATCCACTCACTGACTGTCGATCCTCCCGTAACGACATCCTCTCACAACACACAAAACACAGCCTTTTTCATAAAGCTACACACTAGAACTCGAATGTCGTGCAACTCGTTGATCCTCCAGCACAAAGTGCTGCATTAAAATCCAGCTCACGACTGTCCGACACTTCGAAGTGTGTATTAACCACACGAATTCGGATTCTCTGGTTTTCTTTTTCGTTTTTCGGTCTGCCACCCCCTCAGCTAGACGCTGTTATGCCACCAAAAATATGAAGACCCCAATGGTTGCGGAGGCACGTTAGAGCCCTTGTCTGCAAGACACACCACCAACTCCCGGACGACACAGTGTGGCATGTTGGCATAATAATAATTTCCATATGGTGTGACCAGCCGATTTCGTGATAATCCATTATTAATGCCAATCAGCATATTATCTTGTGGCGCTTATCTATCGACTAGTAGTGTGTGCAGACCGAGCCAAAGTTAGCGATCGCTATTTGCTACTGCTGCAACCGCACAGCGGTGGCGATGGTGGTGGTGACTGTATGATCCCTTTGCGGAGCTGTTACAATAACTCCCGTGCAGCGTGCTAGTCTGAATTAATCTGTGCCGGTGTCGGTGCTGCACATGCCTTCCATGCCATCGATTCTTGCCATCGAGAGAGAGGAGCGTTTCACTTGATGTCTGTACTATGCACGATGAAAGCTCCTGGCAAAGTCCTATTCAACGGCGGCGTGGCGGTGCGGCGCGGCGTGCAGCTAATATTTTCCATCCCAGTGTGCATTGTTTCGAATCCGAAGCCCGGGCCCGGGTTGCCAGTCTTCCGCATATGGAATTCTTCCCATAGCCTTTCTTTTGATCCGAATTTGGATGCACCATTCATTTCGCCAAAGATCAGCCCACACGCGTAGATCTCTCTCTCGCTCTCGCTCGCGCTCTAGCTCTCGGTCTGTACCCTCGAATGAGAAAGGTGAGAAGCTGCAGCACCAGTGGATGAGTGTGTGTGTGTGTGTGTGTGTGTGTCATGTGGGGCAGGTACCCACCGCTGATAGGGGGCGTTGGGATGCGAGAACTGTGGACCCAATATCGTCTGCGAAGTGGTACACTGTGTCTCGATATTACTTTGCATTTACATCAAATGCGTGCCATGCCATATTTAGATGGTCCATTGTTAGTCAGATTTTCAGGCCGCCGCGCCGCGTCGCGCCCGTGGGGTACCGGTGGACACTGCGACGTGACGGTGGCGTGGTGCGGTGGATTTCGGGGATCGATGTTCGATGTTTCCTCGTATTCCACAACATGTCGCCTGGTAGTGCACTAAAACAAAGTATCATAGGCAAAGTGCATTGCAACGGTCGCCGATATATGAGGCTTTCCTCATATTTTTCACTCCCATCGGCCGGGCGGCCGGGGGTAGGGGGTCTAAATCTCTCACGGTTTGCATGGATGCGTCGTTGCTGCTACTGCTACTGCTTGTGCTGGTGCTGGTACTGGTGCTGCTGTTGTGTCGTTCTTGTCGTGGTTGGGTTGCAGCCTCCTCCTTGGCCGATAGTTTTTTGCGCGACACATGGGCTACCAGTGGCGGTGGTGGTGCCGTTGCAGCCACCAGTCATAACAGTTGGAATAATAATTATCAGGGATTATGAAATCGCAATTATGTGGAAATTGCACGCTCCATTCACGCATTCGACCGCGGCTGCGACTGCAACTGCGGCTGGCTCTGGCCGGCCGGACCCATGCTACACTTGGGGTCATCCCAAGTGATTTATTCATGATTCTTCTTCTCCATCGGGTCCTCTGTCGTCGCAGACGCTGCGCGGCTGTTGTGTCGTTTTTGTTTCCTCACTCACATGAGCCAGCCCATAAGCCATCGCTTTAATGCGTCGAAATGTGTTCCATCATCTGCCGGTGGTGGTGGTGGTGGTGGTTGGTTTAATCGTCGTTCTTCTGGAATAGAAATCGTTTGGGTTAATTGAAGAACCCTTAGCTTTCTACATGGCTGGCAAGTGAGGTTTTTCCAGCCTCTGGGCGTGCGATGTGCCGCGTGATGTGAGAGATTATCCTAGGATGTGGGGTCACACTTAAGCGCACAGCCATTTGCAGATACAATGTGATGCAGTTCATCAGCGGTATGCGGCGTGGCGTGGGGTGGGGGGAAGAGGGAAGAGGAAAAAGAAAACAATTAGCGGTAATCAGTGAGAGGTGATGGTATGGAATTAATGTCTCTCTACCCGTTGTGTGCTCGATTCGAGAAAAAGGGATCGTGGCCGCGGCTTCGTGGTCTTCAGTTGGCGTTGGCTTTTTGCTCTTGATACCTTTTCCCAGACCTTAATTGATATTAAATGTTACGTTTTTGCTAAGATCGCTGGAGAGGAGGTCATTTGAATGGTCATTAAGTGGTAATTGTTAATGTAATGGCGGTCTTCTGGGAGAGGAATGTCTTTGAATTTCTTGTTTTTGTTTTAAGCTTGAATTTAATTCAAAGTGGAGAACGCCAGGGCAGGGGATTTAATTGCTTTGAGAGATTTCATTTAATTCGCTGGACAATCAGAAGGTCAAGATGATTTGTTGCGATGGCTTCAAACAAAAGAATCCTTCATTCACTGGTTGCTTTGAAGAGCATACCTGCTCCACACCCGGTGACGGTGATGTCCCCATTGAGTCACAATAGACGTCCACGGCAACTGGAACCGGTCAAGTTTCAGAAGCTGTGGGCGGTTTGGGCACAGCTTGTCGCCGCCTAATCATTGTGCTTTTTGGGGTGGGGTTGTGTGGTCTGCAGTTGTCATCTAGGCTGTGCTCGAGTCGGCACATTGCGTATGCATGATGTCCAGTCCATCGGTGGTGTCTTTTCTTGGTGGTGGCCGCTTTCCAAAAGTATGGTGGAACTTTGTTTTTCTTTAAAAACAAACAACTTCCGTGCTCTTGGGCTTATAAATTCTACCTGCTATGGATGAGAAGATACGTGCTCGAAAATGATAAAAGAATCGATTCTGTGGCTCACTGCTTACTTCTGGCGTCTTTACTCTGGGTTCGACTGGTTAGGTTGGATTAGGTTGAAGTGGTTGACTGCTGTGCACTAGGACAGCATCCACACTTAGGCCAGCATAGGCCCATTGTATTACCATGGATACCTATTCCGCAAAATAATTAGTGCTCTTGATAAAGCGAAAAAGGTGGTTGACAAATAACCCTGCTCAGTTAAGCCAGAATACAATAAAAAGCCTTGAGAAGTCTGAATCTACGGGATGAGAAAGCATTGCAGCAACATAGCAAAGTGTTCAATGGTTTCTTCCCCATCCTCGTTCATGCAGCCTCTGCAAAAATCATTATAAAAAAGGCCGTGACGAGAGGCGTGAGTTTCCATGGCGGAATGCCCAGTTAGAATGACTATCAGAGATCTCAGATTCGGCCTTCTTAATCTAATCACGTAAAGCTTCCGGTGCCTGTTGTTGTTTCTAGCTTTAGCAGATGTTTTATGGTAGCGATAGGCGTGGAGGTACAGAACTTGTTCTAGTCAGTTCATCGGGTTCGCAATTCTCTGGAATATCTCAGGGTCCCGGAACCCACATGAGTTGGATTTTAAAATACTTGGCCATCTCGTAAGGAGAATGGCAATTAAGGGAAGTCTTAGAGTTGAAAGTGTATGACTTCAGAAATTTGATTGCTGTTTGGCTATCGGAACAGATGACGATATCTGTGCTTGATATAACATTTTTTAGCCGGGAAAGGGTCATTCAGCCTTAAATATGCTGCAGTGATTAATTGGACAGTTAGCTGGATGCTTAGATCTTAATAGACGCCAGAACGTACACCTGCATCCATCGTCGATCCATCTGTGAAGATTCGCAGAGTGGACCATCCAGCTTCTGGTGTTCAGACTCCCAGTAGTAAGATCTGAGGGGTATGCTGGTTGAGAATTATTTCTCTCTAAGAGGAATTTTGGTAGAGTGAGATCTGTATCTATGGGTATAGAGCCATACCTGCGAAAGATCGTTGAATATCCAGACCGGAGTGCTTTTCAGTTATAACGCGATCTTAAGCTGATCGCCGTACTAGCTACGGCATGTCTGCCAATTAGTTTCATCGGTGGGAGGTTAAGGAGTATGTTTAGTGCTTCGGAGGAGGCAGTCTTTAACGCTCTGCTAATGCCATCTTATGCACCCTAGCGAGTGGTGTGAGATTGATTTTCTTTTCGAGTGCGGTTCATCAAATTTTGACGCCGTACAACAATATAGGTCTGACTTCTGATACAAATAGCCAGTGGACTATCCGGGGTTATATTCTCCATTTGCACGCTATGGCCGTCTGGCCTTCTTGACACGTTCCTCAATATTAATTTTCTTCCATCTAATATAAGAGATTTAAGGGTGTCCCGTTCAGTGGGGGAGAGTGGAAATTAGTGGTTATGTATTTCCTAGTTAAGAGGACTAGGTCCATTTTTTGGGGGTTAGAAAACACTACGGCAGATCCTGGAAAAGACCCAAGAAATGCAAATCGACACCCACCACCTTTTTGTCGATTTCAAGGACGCATATGACAGCGTGCATAGGGACTAGCTTTACAAGGCCATGTCTAGTTTTGACATTCCAGCCAAACTCGTCAGGTTGACGATGGAGAATTCTCGCTGCTCCATTAAGGTCGGTAACGAACCCACCGAGACCTTCAATGTCAAAATAGGTCTTAGACAAGGCGACGCGCTGTCATGTGATTTCTTTAACATCATCCTGGAGAAGATCGTGCAAGACTCACACGCCAACACTAGAGGCACGATCTTCCAGAAGTCCGTACAACTGTTAGCATACGCGGATGACATTGACGTGATTGGCAGAACACAGCGAGCCGTCACTGAGGCGTTTGTTGGCATTGAGGCGGAGGCGAGATCAAACGCAGCTGTTTCTTTGGGCTCAAGAGGCAATTGAGTAGTAGAGCCATCTCTCGAAGGACCAAGCTGACTTTATACAAGACCTTGATCATCCCAGTCCTGTTGTACGGCGCGGAGGCAATCTCAAAAGCGGATGAGGAAATCCTTGGTATTTTCGAGAGAAAAGCTCTGCGTGCGATCCTTGGTCCTGTTTGCGTTGACGGTTTCTAGAGGAGGAGATTCAACCACGAGCTGAACGGGCTGTACAGCGACATGAGTCCACTCAGGCGTCTTCAGATCCAACGCCTAAGATGGCTAGGCCATGTAGAGTGTATGGACAACTCAGCTCCGGCCCGGAGAGTCTTCGACTCCGAACCCGTGAGACAACGCAACAGAGGACGCCCGCGTTTAAGGTGGCGCACCCAGGTGGAGAAGGACCTCAACCAACTTGGCGTGCGACACTGGAGACAGCTAGCCAGAGACCGTGAGCCAAATAAAGAAGAAAGAAAACCGTTCAGAAATTAGATCACTTCGGAACTTAGAATTACTCCAGGAACAAAGTGGTTATAATCTCTGAGCGTTCGCTGTTTTTGTAAGGGAGGAATGTTGAATATGGTTTCTAGTTCATGTTCTCAAGGCTCCACTTATACTGATGCCGGCTTGTCTTTGTACATTTCTCAGGACGTTGAGATGTGTACCGACGTGTTGTATGGGTCACCATACCGCTACGCCGTATTATAGGATGGGTCTGATAACAGCAGTGAAGGGCGAGTATATCCTGTGAGGCTGAAGACCCCATTTGGGTCCAATGGTTTTTTGCTCATATAAATACATATGAGGCAGTGAAGGCTTTTCTTGCTCTTTCTGCTGTATTGAGCTTCCAGTACCCGGTACCCACATAAGTTGGCTGCTTAAATCTCAGAGGAGTCCAGAGGACTATTCACCGTCCGGTCTTCAGACCGGATCGTACTGGAACTGTGACGTTGCTGGTCGAAGAAGAGCATTGACGACGGTATGGCGCAGTTGGTTAAGTGCCTCCCGTTGGTTAGTAGGGTCCCCGGTTCGAAGTACGCTTTTATCTGGTTTTCAAATCTGTTCCACTGGAGTGGTTAATCAGTGGTAGTTGGCTGACTGTGGGTATCACAATGGACCAACATGGTCTAAGTGTGCAGGTGAAAGCACTAGCAGCCCTCTACCTAACCCAACCTAAACTTAATTTCAACAGCGTGCATGGTCCTTTACCCGCCCCACGCAAGATTGAATTCCTCCCAAGGCATCACCCTAATAATTTCTTGTTTCTGAATTTCTGAACATCGCTTCGAAGTTCAAGTTGGTCATAAAAGAAAAGAAGAAGAAACAGGTCCAAACATACCAGACCAGACCAGACGTCACACACAGAAGAGAGAGATGTCGGAGCCACACAAAATATAGTTCATGGCTTCGAGTCGTTCCACAACGCCCATCACCGTGCGGTCATCACCGGCCATCAGTCACTCGGTATCCATCAACGAACAGTGATGTCGTAAACGTATACTCCAAATCAATCAAATTGATTCATAGAGCTCTGAATCGTTTTATTATACATGCCCACATATTTGGTACCGCTAATTTCAGTCCGCAGTCCACATGCCGCCGCGCTGCCATCCCGACAGCAGGGCAGGTGAGTGTGTTTTGAATGTGTTCAGTGTTGAGTGCTGCGAGTGCCTAATTAGATTTTATGCGCCCATCAACGCCCACATTCCGCATTCAAAACCAAATAAATTAATTAAACGTACACGTGCTTTTAATCAACAAAAAAACACCAACCACCAGCAAATGTCAGTTCCCGTCTGGAGACGAAACAATTTCTTCTGTTCTCTTGGCCATTTGTTGTCCCCACCAGACTTCTTTAACTGCCGTCGACACAATTAGTTGGTTTGCTTTTATTAGAGCCTTCAAAACCACCTAATAATGGCACAGCCGTCCGCAGACGCAACTGTGCGCGGCCCCCGTCACACAACAGCCACCACCAGAACGGATGCCCGAACCGGGCCATAATGCATACTAAGAGGGCGACCACTTCCAGTGATGAATCATGTTTGCTCGAAATTAAATTCCTGTCCATTTCCACTGATTTCCATACCCGATCAGCCCCGGGACCACAATCCAATCGGTCGTAAAAATTTAGAACAGTATCTGATATGTCCATTAAGATCTTATCGCCCGCATTTAACAGTACACACAAACAAAGAGTCGTTATTTTTATTTTTGGATTTCGATTTTTTTTCCTCCTTTTTTTCGTTTTTTGTTTTGATTTTTATGTTATAACGATCTATTTTCGAAAATTAAATGGAACCCGAACCTGATTACAATTACGGTGTTACGAGCCCAGGGCGGGGGTGGCCGGGGGGAAAACGTGATTTTGATTTATGTTTTATGGGGCTTCAGTTTCAGGAATGCCCTCGCCCCGCGGCTACGACTCGTCATACTTTAATCGGCGCCTGCGAAGCGATGGAAGTGGTGGACGATAAGATTTGAATTTATGTCATCAATAAACCGGCGAAATCAATAGATGGCCTGATTGATGACAGACTTGACTGAACATGGCAGGACCACCGGCTAGGCATTGTCCAAAATCGAGGATCAAGTGGGGATCTGCGATGGATTGAGCCACGATAAGGGACTTTTACAAGTCCAGTATCTGACTAGTGAGTTGGGTGAGGTTGGCAATAAAAAGTATATCATTTGGTGGACTGTCCACAATCAAGCGGAGAGTGCTTGCAAGATTAAGTCGAATGTGAGGTTTATTAGTTGAATGACGACACCAGGAGCTTGTTAAGACTTATCTGGAATTAATCTTAGATCCTCTGTTTTTTCACCGTCCGTTGGGTGTTTGGAATTTCTAAATTTATTTCACCGCACCAATCGGATCATTTAGGAACCTTACTTAGGTACTTACGAAGCCTGTGACGCATGGCAAGTTTAAGCCTGAGCTACAGCTGCCCATGAAGGTCGGGAATGAACTCACGAAGACCTTCAATGTCAACGAGAAAACTTCTTCATCCTGAAAAAGATTGTGAAAGACTCACTCGCCAACAGAAGATGCATGATCTTCCAAAAAGTCCGTACAATAACTGACATACACCGATGATTTGTGGTGATAGGGCGTAAAGGGTTTGAATCCGAAGCGGCCAAACCAGTTAAGTGTTGAGGGAGAGCAAAAGGGTGTATATATTAGGCTTAAATATAGTAGAAAAGAAATTCATTATTTTGCACGAACTTTTTGCTGTATTGACCGTAGTAAAAATGGGTTGGTGTAGATCAAATTGTGGGATTACTTGTTGCCCACTTTGATGGTAATAACGTTATCCCTCGACGTCTTGGACAGAGGGCAGCTATAAGTTCGAGGTAGTCAAGGGCATCATCTACCTCGGCTCGGCAGTAAATAGTACGATCAACATCAATACCGAGTATCTCTTGCCAACCGCTTTTTCTATGGGCTCAAAAGGCAATTGAGTAGTAGACCCATCTCTCGACTTTATTAAATAAGACCTTTATCATCCCAGTCCTGCTGTACGGCGCGGCATGAACAAGCTCCAAAGGGGATGAGGAAGTCCTTGGTCTCTTAGAGGAGAAGATTCAACCACGAACTGTACGGGCTGTACAGCGACATGAGCCTAGTCGGACCTAGTCTACGTCTAATATAGGTAAGGCATGTAGACTGTATGGCCAACTCAGGTCCGGCCAAAAGAGTCTTCGACTCTGAGATCGTGGGGCAACGCAACAGAGGACGCCGCCGTTTGAGGTGGCATACCCAGGTGAAGAAGAACCTCAAGCAACTTGGCGTGCGACACTAGTTTGATAGACTTGTTGGTTGAGGCCCGGGTCAATCCCGGCCTGCAGCGCCAAAAAAGGGAAGAAGGACATATCTATATATCTCTCTCGTTAAAGCCTTAGTCTCTACTGGCGGATAACTGGCAGAGCCTCTTGTCTATAACTTTTCAGTAGAAAAATCGTTCGCAATGGACAGTAACAGTAGGTGCAGTAGGTGCATCACTCGGTGCTTGGTCCGTACTATTAGGTGGGCACTTTAGGACTTTGGAATCTTCCAGCTAGTCGCTATCGATATCTGTGGTCTGGCGTTATCGTGATGGAACACAATTTATTTCCTATGAGCCAAAGCTGCCGCTCTTGAGCTATTGCACCCTTCAGACGATCCAATTGTTGACAATACCGATCCTAATTAAAAGTTTTGTCATGGGAGATCAGCTCATATATGATGATTCCCTGCCGAACCCACCAAACACACAAAAACTCTTCCTGGCCGTTAATCCTGGCTTGGTCACCGTTTTCGCCGACTCAACGCGATTCGACCACGTCGCCACTAGTGACCATAAGCTTCCCAGTATGCAGTACGAAAACAATCAGTACCGCGATTAAATTCGGAATAACTCTGGCCAATCGGTGTTTCTGTCTGCTCAAGATGCTATTTTTAGTCCTGTTTGAGTTGATGGACCGCCGCCAACTGTATATGCTATACAGCGACCAGGCCTGAACGAGCCGTTTCCGCATCCAACGCCTAGGGTGAGTGAGCCATGTAAAGCTCATGGATAACAATGCTCTAGACGGAAAAAACCTATGACTCTGCTCCAGTGAGACGCCCATGAAACCGATGGCTCACAGAAGTGCTGAAGGACTTCAGGCTACTTGGTGTGCGAAGTTCGGGCTGCCGGCTAAGGATCATGGCTGCTGGAGGGCCTTGCTTGCTGAGTCTCCTGTCGGCCCAAGACTGTAGTACCAGATGAAGAACAGGAGCTGTAGTTGCCTTGAAGCTTTGATGGTTTGGACCCTTGCTTCTAGCTATCCATGATAACTTTGTCTTTGTAACGGAGATTCAGTCTTTCTCTCCTTCTCGCCCCAGGAGGCTAGGAATCGAAGACCCCCTAGCGAGCGTTTTCGGCGGACTATATCCACATCTTGGTACAGCTCATAAAGTTTGTGACTGCCTCTTCTTCTAAACTAACCTTTCACGCAGACGGAACTTAGAACTTTTTTTTCGAAGGCACCAAGGATCTGCTCTACTGTATTGCGTATAGTCCAGCCTTCGGCTTCATACAACAGTACTGCGAAAATAAGAGGTTTGTAGAGGATGATCTTGGTCCTTCGAGAGAAGACCAGTACCTTGTTTTGACAAACCGAGGTAGGAGCAGTGCCCAAGGGCGACGTTGGATATCCAATGTTGCTTGTGGATTTCACATCTCCCCCGAGGCAGACAATCTCCTTTAGTCGTTCAAAGTTGTAGCTATCGATCGTGAAGTTCTGACGACAGTTCTTAGTAAAAAAAAAAAAAACTACATTGACCTTAGACGACCAGCTCGCTTCGCCTCTTCTTCAGTTGCCATGAAGGCCTCCATTGCGACACGTTGAGAATTCAGGACGGTGTCGATTTTATCTGCGTATCCCAACAAGATTTGTAGAAGGTGGTGTGATCAAGCTGTTGTCAGGACCCGGGCACATAGGAGGAACTTATGGAACAGGTGACGGTAGATCTTGCACATGGAGTACGAACATTCACGGGGTATTCAAAAAACTGAAGCCACGCGTCAAACCCACAGAATCGATATGTGCTTCAGATGGAGGAGTCTCATACGCCAACATCCCAAGGCTGACATCGCCGAACGTGGAGGATCTAAATGACCACGACAATGTCCCGGGCACAACACTATGACAGCTTAAAGCGCTCAAAAAACCGCCACAAATCGTAACGCTGTAAAACCATCTACCGATGATTATAAGTACATCACCGCTGCCAAAGAGGCAATAAGGTACTACAGCTGCTCGTAGTCAGTTTCATAAAGCTTGTCTGAAGTCGAGGCGGTCAAAGAGAACTGGCCGAGGAAATACAATCACTGCTATCCATGCGGAAGAAAAATAAGACGCTTTAGAAATTTCACGGAGATAATGGAGAAAACGAAACCATCCCAAATGTCAAGTGTTAACTTTATTTGTTGCCGTAAAAAGTGAGCTGCATCTAGTGCACTCTTGTATCATTGATTTAGGTTTGTCTCCGGCGTATCCTCATTATCGGGCCAGGTTTCAAACGACTCGAAAGTACTGGAAGCGAACACTGTGCGCTGTAGTGAGTCTGTGCGTCGATTCCTATGCAATTGAACCTCGTTGCTTGGGTTCGACTCCCGGTACAACCAAAACAATGTCCGCGGACCCTCTTTCAAGTCACTGACAATGCTCAAAGAGCAATAAAGCTTCTCTCACACTTGGCCCTTCGGAATCGGCATAGAACTGTAGGTAGGTATCTTTCACTCGTGAGAGAACAATAGCACGCGCAACATAAGTGGTTGCTGTTGAAGCAAGGCCCTAGGCCTCTACGGGCTCTAGCACCACCCATGTAATTATTGTTCTTATATCATCGCCGTGGCGTAGTGGGTAAGTGCATCGACTGCTACGCAGAGGGTGCCAGGTTCCATACCCGATTTTACCACCTATCATAATCCACGACTCCACCTTTTTCGAGTCACTGGCAAGGCTCAAAGAGTATTCCTGTCTCGAAAAAGGTTCTCAACTTTGCCGTTCGGAGTCGGCATTAAACTGTAGGTCCCTTCCACTCGTGAAAGAACAATAGCACGCACAACACGATTGGTTGCTGAGAAGCTTAGCCCAGGTCCGCCTCGGACCGTCGCCGCCCTCGTTGGTCTTCTCCAGGTTTAGCCCTAGTGTGAACATTTGGAGTGGAAGCTGATCTGGTACATGACTTGTCGTTCTCACAACACGCTGTACTGAATCTTTTAGGGGACGTTAAGTGTCTATTTTAAGATATTCACATCTTTGAAGGGTTATTTTTGTCTTAATATGAATCTGATGTTCCAGTCGGCCATCTTTGGTCTTCCCAAATTCTGCAGATGATCTGGTGCATGCTCCCTTTCAGCATATTCATCGCCACCGGTCTCGAAGGGCCCTGATGGCAAACCATCTGTGCCTGCCGCTTTGTTCTTCGCCAGCTTATTAATGGCTGTGCCGACTAGAGTTCGGATTTCTTCGTTCCGTACTATACCCCGCATAGGCTAGCAGTTTGTGAGTACTTTATTTTCAATCCGGCAGGTTTGCATTCACACGCTCAACGCCTGGTGTTCAAATATCCCAAGCTAGGGTTGCCATGGCTTTCAAAGGTCGCTTAGGAGAAAGGGACTTTGGAGGACATTATCTACCAAAAAATGGGCAAAAAAACTAGGTCCAAGATCTCCAACGAAAAAGCAGTTTGACATTTACAGGTATGACACTAGAAATGAAGTATTACAGAGATGCCAGACTTCTACCTCTCTTGCCCCTTAAAATTGTTGACAACGTATTCTTAAACCAAATTGACCATCATCAGATCAGAGGACGGCATCTACGTTATTTCGTGAATAACCGACAACAATTGATGAATATCTGTCAAAAAAGTACTAAAATTCGTCGATGGACTTGGGGGCAATCAGCTGTGAAGTCCGCTATCTCTACAATACTTCATCTTCAGATCTGTTCCATTTTATGTTTTCCATCAGATTTGTATTGAATCTGTTTTTTCTTTTGAATTCAGTGTTCGATGATTTTCTTTAATTTTCAAAATTACAATTTCAAATTACAAGGGAAAAAGAGAATAATTTCTTGAAGCGTTGTAGGACGTTCCGAGCCGGGGCTGAATCGCGGATATGTCCTCCAAAAAGAGAACGCATGGTAACCCTACCGCAATAAAGCATGTCTCCTACGTCTTTAAACATAAAAAATGTTGCTTAACAGACGTCAGTGAACCAGAATGTATGCATCCTAAGCCAAACATTTATGAACGAAGATGCTCAACAGGTGCTGTGGTATTGACCAACAGATGTCGCAAAGGTCCAACATGCAGAAGTCGCAATGCGGAAGCTCTTTCAAATTCCCCAGAATATAGGTCACGAGGAAAAATGCAAAGGAATTCCACTGAAACTGCCGGACTTAACCTTAGAGAGGCAAATATGTGATTTTGGCCAGAGCGATGCATTCAACACACAACAGTCAGCAGCAGTCAAGTGTAATCTGAAGTATTTCCCTGCAGCCGTACTGCCAGCCCCGCACAGCCGAATCTGAGTGCAGACTTTTAATCAGTGTCAGATAGATATGCAAAGGAGAACCGTATTTGCAATTCAACAGGGAGGAGGTAACAGACGAAGTAGAGAGACAGAGACAGTGGCACATATGTAATTCAGTGTATCTGTGTCTGGCGGACTCTCGACAGGGATTTGCAAATCGATTTGCCAATATCACCAAAGTCCTCACACACCTCCTTTCACGGCCACTCCAAACAGCAGCACCACTGCGAGCGCGCAGGAAACCGCGAAGAGATGGACTCAAATTAAATTCCAATTCATTTGCTACCAGCTCGCATTAACATAAAACAAATTATTCCTTCGTGACTTAACCATAAATGACTTTGGACAGAAAAATAGGAGAAGATCTCACCGCTGCGCTGCCGCCGCGCCGCCGCCAACAAGCGAAATCCACAACACAACACAGCACAGCACAAAAATAAAGGAACACAAATACGAAATACGAAAATTTTTCTGTTTCTGTTTTCGGTTGTGTATCTCTGCTCGGCGGTGTTTGTGTGTGTTCCTCTCCTTGTTGTGTTCTTATGGATCTTTTTTGGGTTTTGTTTTTGTTTTTTGAAATCATTTCCATTTATTGTCGCGTCCCGAACGGATCGATCCGAAATCCATTTACAGCCAATATGCTAAGTTTGTCTTGAAATGAGACAACAGACAACAAAATGCGTTTGCAATTCTAGCGGATCCACCTGCAACCGCATCGAGTCGATGCACACGAGAGAGAGGCTCTCCCCGGCTACTTATCATATTAGGGCATGATCATTAGATTTTACTGCTTCGTGATGGAGTGCTGTGCAGTGGATCTATGGGCGGGAGAGACACACAAAGCACTAGCACATTTCGGGGCAAAAGAGCAATGGAGTGGAATGCTACGTACATATGATTAGTTTGTGACGGCCGCAGAGGACTAGCTGTTGTGTGGGTGCCTTTCTCTCGATCACCCACAACATCCGGCATAATCATGGTGATCAGTGCATCGCGATGGATGCTTGTTTGCCGCTCTGGGGCTGTCATTTGGGTAAGCACATGCATTCTATCTATCCTCTCGCCTTCTCTTGATTTAGTTTTGGAATGGAAAGACAGGTAAGGTACTCGATGCATTTGTAGACCAAATGCAATGCCGATCTTAACTTCCACCATCATTAGCAATCAGGCTGCATCGTCAAGTCCCTGGGTGTCCTAACCATTTACCATCTCGTTCACTAAATTCCAATCTACCACTTAGCACTTTCCCAAGTCAAAACAACTTAACACCATTTGGTAATTACCTCAAACAGGACCTTCTGTTACTTTGCCCAACCGACCGCATCCAATAAAGCGCACCGACCGACCGATGACAAAAGAAACTCCGAAAAAAATAAAAGACGTTGGAGAAGAAAACACAAACACTCCTGTGGTCCTAATAATTGAACAAACAGCAGGGAAATCACGGCTACTTATTAGGATCCAACGACCACACACTGGTGGCAAGTGAATTGGGCTGGCCGAGTGGTAGCCAGGCTCAATCAGTGAATAGTGAATGGATTGTGCATTTACATATCGGCGCTGCCCTTTGATAGTCGAGAGCGATTCGAGAGCAAGAGGGTGCGTGTAGATGCATTAATCGGTCGTAAATGCGATCGACGAACATGGCCCGGCGTGTCGGAGATTCGTTAGAAGATCGATCGATCGGTTAAGAGTGCATTTGAATGAGATGGTGTGGAATCTGGTTAAATTGATCGCGGGAGATCCTTGAAATAGGCGACCTCTCGATGATGGTAGCCCACTTGATCAAATTGAGGCGGACGTGCCTTGAACTCGCAAGCAAGCGCAGATGCCTTGGAATGGTGGCGCACATGGCTCTTGAAATGCACTCACGTAAGACTGTGACAATTACAAAGCCATTGCGGTAAGCAATCGCCGATAATTTGATAGCCTATTTAGGCCAATCTAAATCCCATCCCTCTTGCTGTGAAAGGCAGCTCCGGCAGTGTGGACATCGAAGGCCTTGCCGGCTGCATTACAAATACGTAGCAAGAGCTAAACATTGCCTTCCATCAGGCAGGTTTTGAGATGTGAGAAGTAAAAACATTTAGGGACGCGTTATTTTGAGTGGATTGGGGACAGTCAATGCTGAGAGTTTAGAGGAATCGCTTCTCCGGGCTAAAGGGCGACGAGACCAACATCCCGCTGCCAGGCAGAATGTTTCACTCAATCTGGATTATGATACAAGAGAATTCCGTTCCCCCGATGTTGACGAACTCATGTTATTATTATGAAGAAGGAGATCTTACAAAGGGTTCAGCAACTGGATAGCGCAATTGGCCAAGTGGCTCCCCTTAGTTGGTGGGGTCACCGGTTCAAATGTCAGTGAGAGCAAAGTTAAGACGCTTCTATCTGGTTTCTAAATCTGGGTCACGGGAGTGCTCAATCAGTGGCAGTATCACAATGGACCAATATGGTCTAAGTTCATTAGCAGCCCCTGCTACCAGCCTTCCTACACAGGCTGCTAGTGTCGATTGGGAATCCAATTGGAGTCTTTAAGGAGGCACGATATAACCTGGTTGGATGCAAGCCCTAGCACATGTGTAAGATTTAATCAGAGGAATGTATGATCGATGAGACGAATCAGACGGGCCGAGCAAAATGGTAGGAAAGCAAAGTGCCCCTTTTATCGACACCCACCGCCTTATTTGTCGATTTCAAAGTCGCATATGACAGCATGAATTTTGATTGACTGCCGATATTGTTAGCTGATGACGATGGAAAAGTCTAGCTTGTCTATTAAGGTTTGTAACGAACATGGAGCCTTTTCATGTCGAAAAAGGGTTCACACAAGGCAACGCGTTGTTATGAGACTTCTTCAACATCGCCAATACAATACGCACGATATTGGCAAGGACCGTACAGCTGACATACTGAACAAAGCCAGCGGTCATACACTGAAGAACGCCTTCCTGTCATTGAGACTACACCATCTCAAAAACACTAAACTACATGCAGTCCTCAAGAAAGGACATAGAATATCTTCGTTTTGGAGTGGGAGTTACAAACGGCAGCATGAGTTGGAGGTAGTAAAGAATTTTGGCTACTTTGGCAGTAAACAGTGCAACAACATCAATGCCGTAACAGAACCCACAATAATCATCGCCGTTCGCTGTTCCTCTGGGCTCAAGAGGCAATTGCTAAATAGAGCCGTCTCTCGAATGATCAAGTTGTCTTTATACAGAAGAAACTGGTCATCCCAGTCTGGTTTAAGGGCTTGGACAATCTAAAATGTGGATGATGAAGTTATTGGTCTCTTCTTCAGTCCTGTTTGCATTGATGGCACCTGCAGGAGAAGATTCAACCACAAAGTGTACGGCCAGTACCTCGACATGAGGCGCATAGGCGTCAACGGATAATATATGGAGCTGCATCTAACATCAGTAAGGAGTCTTTTGAAACTGGTCACTCTACATCCGTAGAGAGTCATCGAAAAGACTGACTATTGATGAATGGTTTACTCTCTTCATTTATTTACATTCTTCCCCTTAGCAGCTGACTTGGTACTGTTCACTTCATCAACTATCATTTACTGAATGTTGATAAAAAGAGAAAAATAAGCAGAAACATTGAAAAAATTCAATAATATTGCAAAACCATGTATGTCTTAAAAATGCAAAAATATGTATTTACACGCCAAATATGCACAAATATGTTCTAACGAATAAGGCTTAAAATGCTTAGTTTAGTGTATAAAACCTATTTCTTTCCAATCCAATTTTTAATACGGCGTACAGTAGCCCGATTTGTATGGGATGACGACGAAAAAAATCTGTAAAATCTAAGCCAGTGTACCGATTTAAACGAAATTTAAAACAATCCCATGAAATTGTAGAGGTAGCTGAATTATTACAATTTATTTTTTTAATAAAAAATATGTCAACAATTTTTACTTTAATGAGAAACATTTCGTTTTAATCACTTCTATGATTTATAAACTTTGCAGTTTACATTATCCTTGAGGAAACTAATGTCTTGCGCCGACTACAAAGGACCAGACCCCTTGATCTCGTGCGATAGTCCACATCCGCGCGTGGTTGCGGTGTTAGCAGGAACTTTAATTGGAGAGCAACCTGCCGATAAGTACCTACATCATGAAATACAAACTACTGGTTAAGTGCTTCACTTAGTTGAAGTCTTAATAAATTCATAATATTAGTGGCGCGACAGTCCGAGGCGGACCTGGGCTTAGCTTCTCAGCAACCACTCGGCTTGTGCGTGCTATTATTCTTTCACTAGTAGAGTGGACCTACAGTTTAATGCCTACACCGAACGGCGAAGTTGAGAAGCTTTTTCTAGACAGGAATAATCTTTGAGCCTTGTCAGTGACTCGAAACAGGTGGAGTCGTGGATTATGATAGGTGGTAAAATCGGGTATGGAACCTGGCACCCTCTGCGTAGGAGTCGACGCACTAACCCACTACACCACGGCGACCTCTACCTACCTACTTCCTTACTTACTTATCAGACCAAAGACCCTTCGATGGTCAGAGCCTGAGCTAAAGCTGTCTTCCATCGTTGAAAGACCAGGGCACGCTGCTTCTAATCGTCAAGACCAAGCTGCTCTGCGTCCGCGACGACTTGGTGTTTATACCAGAGGTTCGGGATTCCTCTCCTTTTCGAACCAGGAGGGTTGGATTAGAAGATTCTCTCAGCTGGAGCATTGTTGTCCACGTGCTCCATGTGACCGAGCCAGTGCACCACCTACTTCTTCTTCTTCTTAATTTGTCTCTTAATTTTCTTCTGGGCCTCAACCAACAAGTCTCTCCAGCTAGCATGGTCTCTGGCTAGCTGTCTCCAGTGTCGCACGCCAGGTTGTTTGAGGTCCTTCTCCACCTAGGTGCGCCACCTTAAACGGGGGCGTCCTCTGTTGCGTTACCCCACGGGTTCGGAGTCGAAGACTCTCCGGGCCGGAGCTGAGTTGTCCATACGCTCTACATGGCCTAGCCATCTTAGGCGTGTACCTATATAACTTATATTTTACATAGATTCAATTGGTTTGATGTGGAAAAGCAGGACAAATGGATAATTCCAGAATATAATTTAATTGAATATTATTTGATTCCAAACAACCTTGTTTAACGCTAGCCAACGAATGAAAATTATTATTCCCTAAATGAACTAGAATATAAGCACATGTTTACTAAAATGAAATAATAATAAACTGCGTGTGTGTTTAGTATTTATGTGCTAGTGTTCATTGTAGTTTGAATGTATACTTCATCATATCAATAAAACAATTTTACAATTTTAACAAATTTGTATATGTTAAATTTATTTTATATTATTATAGTCGAATAAGCCCTGCGATTCATTGCTTAATGGTAGTGAATCTTTTATTTTTGGAGCGGGCCTTAAATGTGTAATCTTGAAATCCGATAATATCACCATTTAATGAATAGGTTAGTTTGAGGGGCTGCTAGTGAATTCACCAGGGCTCTAATCGCGTAAAACGAGAATCGTCTCGCGCTAGCATTTCGACGATAGTTTAGCTTTATGTAAGCATAAGATATCGTTCTGAGAGATATCGTTTTGCTTGATTCGCGTGAGCTAAAAACTGTATGTCACTATTGTCTCGAGGACTGATCTTTGGCGATACCTATTCCAGTATCGTCTTCTATTAAATGAGAACAAATTGTGTATACATATCTTGCACGTTATAGAGATATGTGATAAGTCGCATTTGTATTAGTTTTGTTCGCAAACTGACATAAAACTGATCTGAGAATGGATTAGTGAAATTTGAGAGGAATTAGAGCACAGATGTCAGTTTTACGTGAGAGATATTATTTTTAGAGCACTCAAACTGTAACGATAGGCGAGACCATAATGAGTGTCTTACGTAAAGCAAATCATCGACGATATCAGCGAAGTGAATCAAAAGGACGGTAGTCGTCTGAAAATGTACATGATGAGAGCACAGCACACTCAGACCATATTGGTCCATTGTGATACTCAGTCAGACTGCTACCACTGATTGACTACTCCAGTGACAGTACCGCTAATTTCATCTCAAAGACAAATGGTGACTGGAGCAGATTTGAAAACCAGATAAAAACGTATTAACTTTGCTTTCAATTGGATTCGAACCGGGGACCCTACTAAACAACTGGAGGCACTTAACCAACTGCGCCATACAGTCGTCAATGCTCTTCTTCGACCAGCAACGTCACAGTTCCAGTACGATCCGGTCTGAAGACCGGACGGTGAATAGTCCTCTGGACTCCTCTGAGATTTAAGCAGCCAACTTATGTGGGTACCGGGTACTGGAAGCTCAATACAGCAGAAAGAGCAAGAAAAGCCTGCACTGCCTTATATATATTTATATGAGCAGAAAACCTTTGGGCCCAAATGGGGTCTTCAGCCTTACAGGATATACTTGCTCTTCACTGCTGTGATCAGACCCATCCTATTAGACGGTAGCGGTATAGTGACCCACACGCAACGTCGGCACACATCCAAGGGCTGTATAAATGCAGCCTTGAGAAAATATAGTGATGCACTCGAAACCATATTTAATATTACGCCATTAGATAAACAGCGAACGCTCAGAGATTAGAACCACTTTGTTCCTGGAGTAATTCTAAGTTCGGAAGTGATCTAATTTCTGAACGGTTTTCTTTCTTCTTTATTTGGCTCACGGTCTCTGGCTAGCTGTCTCCAGTGTCGCAGAGGCAGGCACTTAACCAACTGCGCCATCCAGTCGTCTATTTAATGAATAACTATTCTTTAGATCTATTCAAAATTTTAAAATGCAGCAGACATCTAAATTTTGTTAAGCTCAAAAGGCTCTTCCTGCGGATAGGTAGGCAGATGCAGCTGAAACTTACACAGTTTCTTAAGTAAGACTCTAGGGGATATTTTAAAACAAGAATCAATTCGGAGCGATTTCAAGCTTGGTAGTTCTAGTCTACTGAAGCTTCGAAAATATTGAGGTGTAGACGATTTATTTTAAAAATTCAGACGAATAAGAAAATCATAGTTAAAAAACGTTCACAAAAATCATAGTTAGAAACGTTAAAACAAATTTTTAAATTAAGCAACATCTCGCAGCATTATTATGGACTAGATTATAAGGCCCTTCGCTGTGCTTATCATGGTTGGATAATGGAACGACTTTGAGCTGTGTAATGCGTATATGTCTGTCTATATGTAAACGCTGTGTGAATATTTCTCCATTTCAGGGAAATTTGTTATTCAACTTATGTATATACTGTAAGAATACAAAGCCCCTAAGTGCATCACAGAATGTAAAAATTTTGAATTTTTGTTTTCACCTCCTAAACCGCTGTGCGGCACATTTCCGGTTGCTCTAGTGATAATGTTTGCAGGTTAATTTCTGCAGGAAATTCAGGCTTAATTGTGGAAAGGCGATGTCTTATAATAATATATACAGTCGAACTTCGAAAAGTCGAGCTTTGATAACTCAAATGAAATTGGTTGGCAATAGCCCCAAAACTGAAATTTACATGCAATTTGACGAACTTCGATTACACGAATGTCTCAGATTATTAGGCGTCACCTTCGATAAGTCGACAAAATTCCCCAAATTCTGCGTTCTCTACAAGTTCTTTTTATATGGAATCGCTTTCGGGGCACTGCGTTTGTATGTTCCTTTGACCTTGTATAAATCAAATCGTGGTTCTGAGCGGGGGTAAGAGGATTAAATTTCTCTGATTTTCAGAACTGCAAGTTCAATCGAATGAAATGAGCTAGCAATTCAACTGCAGATGGAATTTGAAGGTTGAACAAATACCAGAAATATACAAGGTTGTGGTATGATGATTTTCTGCAGGTGGATGATGATATTTTTAGTTTGGAGCTTTCCCCACACATGAAGATACTGTCGAGATATTTAGATGTGTATCCTAACCTTCTCAATTCCACAAGGGAAAGACTGCGATAATTGAGGAGTTTTTGATTTAACCACCTTCAAACGATTTGGTTGCAAGTTCGTTACTCATTTTGCGTTTATATTAAAGACTTATGAAACAACAAATTATTCTGTGTACCTACAATGGTATAGATTCCATTGAAGATTGTTTAAAAAAAGCAAAACAAAAAAATCCGCTCTTTAATCATGTGTAACAGATTATTTTAAATTAAATTATGCTCCTCTACGTCTTATGTGTTATATTGCAGATAAGGAAATATTTATATCAATTTTGTATTTTAGTCGATGACTCGATTTTTTTTTGGAAATTGGTGGTTCAGTTTAACAAAGATAGTATAGATTGTATACAATAGAATATAATATATAGACTTAAACGTATTTCTGTTCCGACCGCCGAGGGCCATTAAGTTACATTGAGCATTATTGTTCCTCTTACTAGTTTTAAGCATTTTTGTCTAGTATTTAAGTAAATCATGAATTCGCAAATATAAATGAATTAAACAAAAAAATAAAAACGTATTTCTGTTCTACTATTTCTACGGAACTGTACCTTCGAAATTTAAGTATTCCTTGCAATCGAGCTTTGTTTTAGTTTTTCGCTCAAAAGCTGGTTTGTGTCGTTTTGCCCTTTCCACTTTCTGCGCAACAGTCTTAATTAATATCTGTTTTGGTGGTAAGCATCATCACCAAGTATGGAGCTTGTCACCCTACGCTAGTCTTCGTTAAAACTTGGACCTCTGTATTAGCTTTACTTCTGCGTTAAACTAAATCTTTGTTATTTTCTCTCGCGAGACACCAACAGCACCTGGCAATGTAATTTTCAATTCTTAAAGCCTTAAAGCTGGCCTTAACATTAGAAAATCTGCGTATGCCTAGACAATCACCCGCACTGTAGTTCTTGACCTTCCTTTGGTTATAATCGACTATGAGAAGCCTTTTAAAAGTATGATTCAGTCCACCCTCTCAACCCCCCAGTTCCATACAAGAGTATATGCAAGTCCCCCATTTTAATCACACCCCATCTCTACGTCATGCCCTCACCAGATCACCTCGAGCGACCAGCGCACTTTCTATAATTTCTCCGACAACGATCAGACCCATCATCTCCTTCTGTCACTTTCCATCGCCGCACCGTGCCGCGCTCTTAACGTTCGCAATCTTGCACAACAAATCTTCTTCCGACAATTACAGCCACGCAGCTCCAGAAAGCATATCATTCGGACAAAAGTGCATTAGTCGGGCCATTAGCGAAAAGTTTCCCCGAAAAAAATAAAAAAAAACCTGACCTCGTCGCCGTGGCTAAGTGGCAGCAATGAGACCCCCGCCCGTATTTGGCGACCGAATTGGACCCTATCTGAAATCATAATTGCTGACGTTTGTCTTATGTAAAGAGAAGATCTTTGCAACAGATACATTTTCGGTGTTGAGCGGCAATCTCGGAACGCGAACGTCCGAGGAAATTGGGTGAAGATAGTTATCTTTTAAATGAAGTCACCTCAGAGCGCAGTTGTTACCAGATCGAGGTCATCTCTTGACGCGGATCATTTTCACTGAGAACGGCGTAATTGACATTACCCGAGGAGACGGATGGCGACTGACCATTGAGTGGCAGCCTGACTTACTGTCAGGCACACTGTCATCCAGTGTCAGAGCATAATGACCACAATTAGAAAGATAGTCAGGCCCCTCGCGAGATGGGTCGCTGTGTGAATTGATGTCTAAATCGCCCTCGACATCATCGCCCGAAAAGACAAAAGAGCTCCCCACACTCCTGGGAAAGTTGTGCCACGCCATGCAGCAGCAGACGCCACTTGATGTGATGCAGGGGAAATCCGTTTTTGTTTTTTTCTTTTTTTCAAGTCTCGCCACCGTGGGGTCACCAGCTCTGGTGTCGGTGCGCCTCTGTGCCCGCGAAGGAGAACATGCTAATTATGTGAAGCCCATTGGCGCCAGCTGGACAATTTCGAGCCTTTCTTGTTGCTTGTCGCTGAAACAATTAAAACGTGATCACCGTGAACAATTTGATATCCATTCGCCCGATCCGACGATCGTTCCGCCGTCGCCGCCGCTGATCCGGTGGTATCCGATGGTAAGTATTTCAAGGATTCAATGCGCTGGGTACAGTGAACGGATTTCCATTTCAGAACGACGAAAATAGTTTATGCCGCCACCGCCACCACCACCGTCACCGTCGCCGTCGCTGGAGAAGCATTGTAGTGCAGTGGCATGTCATCGGCATCAGAAATCCGCCCGCCACTCTCTAGGGCGGTCTAGTCTGCATTTCGAGGACAGTCCGTGAATACGAAATCGCGTGGCACTTCCCTTTCACGAGCAGGGGAGCAGCAACACAGGCTGACGGTTGGTGTCAACCGATGTACACACGGCCAGTGCACAACCGAATCAATGGAACAAATGTTCTGGTCTCGTTCTAGGATTGTCCATATGCAGCAGCAGGGTGGACTGGTGATGGCACATCCGGCTTCTTTGGGCACCACACGGCCGATTAGTATTCCGATCGAGTGAGAGTGCAACATTCAAAGAAGCCACGCTAGTGTGCCCCCGTCTCCGCTGGCTGCACTTATGATAAGACAATGTGGACGCGTACTGATTTATATCAACTCGTGAACATGCTGGACAGGCTAACAAAAACCATGGAACACAAGTAAATACGGGCACAACGAGACGGCGACGGACACGACACACACACAGTTGTTCTACGCGCTGTGTCCGTCGGCCGCGACGCGCCGCTTCGTCCGTATTCCGAGGGGGTGAGGGCGGGCGCATCGATTTGATTTGATCCGGGGTAGGAATATGAATTAGAGTTCATCGCGTCCACTGCATGTGTGCTGTGGACATCGGTTCTAATGTGAATGATACAACAAGACAATGACTTCCGTGAGATGTCCAATCTGATTTCCTGTGGAGCTGACAGTTTCTTTAGTGGTTCAATGGAAGTGTGCACGAGGAAGTACATCCGTTGGGTGTAGTGCAGTTTTTCTCCACTTGTCCGTCGGCACGAGGAAGAAGGAAGTGACTCCGGGATGACAGGCGATGTCTGGGAAATGTGTGATGTCCCAGTTGAGGTCTGTTGGCTGGTGCTAGTGGGTGAGTCAGCAGTTCAGAGGGGATCGGTGTTGCATGCCATAGGAGCTTTTACCGAGGGGTGGTCAATAATGATGGCAAATTCAGACTGCGGTGGAAGGCAGTCTATTAAAAGCTTCTTGACGTCCGTCGAACAATATGCTCAACATGATGGTGTAAAGATTGATTACTGGGTGTCCTTCAAGACGTTTAGATCGACAGGGAGGATCAGTCATCTTTTTGGACAGCTTTCGAACGCATGTATGCCCTGTTACAACAGCCTGATTGAACAGCCTTGGTTTCTGCATATACCAAGGCAGTGCCTGCTGTGAAAGAGGCTCTGTAACACCAGCAGTTTTAACACTATTTCTGTAGATGCCACAAAAATCAACATGGCAAATAAGATAAAAGCTTTAGATGAAACTCAGATCAACAGGAGGCGTAAAGAACAATGAGAGTAGTTCCCTAGACGCTGTCACTCGAGCAAAACATCTCCGGGAAAGACAAGAAGACCCGGTGTTGTCTCAACAGATGCCCAAAGACGAGCCATTAAGAATGAGCACTCAGACACGGGGTGTTTTTAGGATCCTTATACGCTTGATGTTGACATTTTTCTGGGCGACTTTGAGACGGCCGGTTGCAGAAAAAAAAATTCCACAGTCATCTAGGTACTTACTAAATTATCAGCCCAACAACATTTGGAGAATCAGAGCCAGAGCTAAGGCTGCCTCCCAGTCATCAGGACCAAGCTTCCTTACGTCCGCGATGACTTGGTCTTTATATCGTAGGATCGGTCTTCCTCTCCTTCCGAACCAGGAGGCTTGGAGTCAAGGAGTCAATTTGCTGGTGCAGTGGTGTCTTAGGGTGGGAGGTGGGAAGGGGGGGGGGGGGCAGTGCCTGCTCATACATCCTAAAGTTGTTGCTTGTTCCTAACTTGCCGGGATGCCCGCAGCTTTCCCTGTTATTGCGCAGGTTGACGTACAGCGACGCTCACCGGCTTACCTTCGCAGCACCCGTTGTGAGGTAAACCAATGTATACCGCGAACAGCCTAGGCAAGAAGGTGCATATCCACCCTGACCAGACCGGCGTTTGTGCAGAGGGCTATCAACCCGCCCACAAAAAAAAGAGATCCAAACGTTACGTTGGAAGAGAATCCTGCCTCGGATCAACGAACGGACATTCAACCACAACGACACGGAACGAAAAATGACTATAATTTGCGAGTGGCCACAGCCACTCTACAAAACCGGTGGCCTGAAGGGGGGAGGGAGTACTGTAGTTGGCCATGCTCTTAATGTGTCCGAGACAGTGCAGTCGACGGATTATTGCCCGCCAGACTACTTCCACATCTTGCTACAGCTCACAGAGTTCGCGGTTGTGTCTTCTCTTCCATTCACCATCCTCGCAGACGTAGACAAGTATCAAGTCCGCAGTTTTGCTTCTCGTCTAGCTTTCGGTTCCATATTGCAGGACTGTCAAACTTAGTGACGGAGTCTAGAACCGGGATCCCGCGTTCGGTCGAAATGATAAAGCACTCGATGGAAGATGCTGCTAAAACTCCCCACAATCATACTTTTTTCGGAAAATGCTTAAATCTTTTCTCAACTGCTATCGCTCACTTCATAGCCTTGGGCTATGGTTACTTTAACATCGGTTGCTTCGTAGGTAGGGCAGGGATCAGCCCATCATTGCTCAGTTACGATCGCGACGTGTAGTTCGTGAATGTTGTGGGCACTCGCCAGGCGGCAGTTGCGAATTAAGAGCTAGTCTCAAGGTGACACAATCCAGATCGATCGAGTATTTTGGTGAACACTCTTCGCGTGGTTTGGTTCCTTTCAGTACAAGAACTAGGTGTCGTCAATTCTATTATTTCCCTCATTTAGGTATGCGTAATTGATTATAATGTTAATTATTTATATGTAGTGTTTCTCAAAACAATTTTTACAAGTCGGTATGATATCGGGAACTGTGCTCAGAGCTTCTCGGTTAAGAAGTTGCCAAAAATTCTTCATTTGTTAAGACTGGCAGTGGTTACATTTGACTCTAGGGGTGATCTTGTTCCGACTGCACTAGAGCGAGGTTGCGTGTACCAACTGGATGGAGTTTTCTCACTCTGATCTCGGCTTCGTTCTCAAAACTTAAAATTCAGTTCAGAAAGGGAGAATAAATCGGTATTCCCTTTGAAATAGTGTCCACCACCCCACCAGGCCCCCACTCAGCCAGCCAGTCCGGCAGTCCTCAGATCAGTCAGAAGGATGATGAAAAGATAATTGAAAGAAAGAAAATTCATCTCAGAAAGATTAGAGGGCCATCCAGTGCACATACCCTTGTGCACTTGTCTCTTCTTATGACCCAAGTGGATTGCGGGGTGTGAACGTTTTGTCGACGTGGAGTTGGCGGACCCTTTTTCAGGCTGAAGGCTCTATTTTGAATTTCAGGTCACAGGTGCAACCATTTTCGGCCAAACACCGTGCAGGTAGCTGGCAACATGGAAATGGTGGAGCATCCAGTCCTGTCCAGCCGACTTTCTTGGCTCTCAGTCCTCAGATCGAAGCTCATCGAACTTGTGTGTAAGCCTAGGGTACTTTAGCTTACGCATTTATGTATGTGGGACTGCTCAGCTGATATTCTGCGCTGGATAAAGCTGTTCCCATTTCCAGCTTCAGGCTTGCAGCGGTGTAATCCCCCGATACAGTTCCCAATTCGGGCAAGACCATTTGGTTCTCCGGCTTAGTCTAGGCTTGTATGTATGAAACTCAAGAACCCTGTATTGTCTGCACTTCTCCACATAGTGTGTGGAGTAGAAAGGGTGGAATTTTGTTTTCCGTCTGAAGACAGCAGACTAAAAATGCCTACAATACGTTGTCACATTTCAAAGCGGTCAAACATCATTCGATATCGAGAAGGCAATAAAACTCCACGCAAATGCATTTCAGAAAAATTACAAAATGCAGTAAAAATTTGTCGCCACTGTTGAATTTTGATATTTACCCGAGCATAGTGAGCTTATTGACAATTCATGAGACAGACGGAAAGCAGTTCATCAGAAGTTACATCGTAAAACCGACAAGGCACTACGTCTTCTCATGAATTTGTGTCCCTTCAAAGCTCCGCCTACGGTTAAGTACGCCGCCACAGTGACCCCTCGGACACGTATACACCGATCGATCCCTTACACCTGTGGGACCACCCCAAAGACGCTGTGCGCGTTTCTCCTATCATCACTCCATAATCAAAGTGCCTTTCCAAGGAATAACGAACGACCAAGGAGTGGCCGCCACAAATGGTGTCCAAAAGCGTATTGAAACCATGAAAATAAATCAAAACCACCTCCACCCACCCCTTGACAGCACAGTGCAACGCATCCGCGTCAACAACGCATCGATTCCACATGCATCCCCAGCACCGCAGAGTCAATTAAAATTAATTTCCTTTAATAAATCAGTTTTCAGCCGAAATGAAAATGTCATTGCCACCGACGAATTACATATTCAAAAAGCACTTCAAGCCCGCCCAAATCTTTCCCCATTGGAACTTCCTCCTTCGGATCGGGGGGCGTCCGATGCAAGCTTAATATGCACCTTATGTTCGATCGCCTTTTGATCTTCGCCCGCAATGAGCACATCAAAAGGCCCTTTTCCACTGCCAAGCTGAAGGCATTCGCAGCAACAATCTTGTTGATCTCTCTCTCGCTCTGCCTCCTTTACGAAATTCGCCGCGACCATGAACTTAAGCCGCCTCCAACTGCTGGGCTGGCTGCCTGGCTGGCTGGGCTGGTAGAGCGGGGCCTGGTGGGGTGGTGGACACTCACTCAAAGGGCGGCATGGTGATGAATTGAAAATCGATTTCTCCTTCCATTCTGAACAGAATTTCATTCATTCATCAAACAAAAACAGCAAAGAACGCGAACGAACATAACCCATACAGCGTGTTGACAGTGCTGCCGATCGCGATGGTGCGCTGCTGCTGGTCGGCCCAACGCGAGCTGCCGCAACGCACACAAAATTGTTATGCTGCATTTGTTGCAAGAAAGGAAACGATATTCAAATCAGTGGCAATATAAAATAAAGTCACTACTCGGCTGGACGGTGAACAACGGCCAGGCCGGTAGACGAGGGACCTCTTATGAGACACAACCACACACACATATGCCCGCAGACCCTCTCAAATATCAAACGGAATAAAATATTTCAATTTCAATGCTCAAATGATCATAAAACGCGTCGAATTAAAATATTAATGTCTCTGGACGAAATTCAAGCGCACGCCAACTGAATTAATAAGCAGCCCCCGCGAGTAGCCTCTCCAGGCAAAGATGGCCGACTTCACCTTGTCCGCGACGATGGGTGAGTTGTGTCGACCGCGACGGTGGTGCCCCCAGTCGGGATCGGGAAAGTAAATCATTTCCAAACGGCCATCGTCCCCTAATCGCAGTGCAGATGGGGAGAGTGTAGCCCCCGCTCGGGCCGAGACAACGATTTCGAGCGGCAGCCAAATTGGAAGGTCTGAGAGGCACATTACGACAAATAGGGAGTTCTAATGGCCGGCCGGGTATAGAGCCGGCCACTCGATCAGCAGCGTCTCGCGGTGCGTAATTAATTGCCTAGCGACGTGCGATTTATTTGGCTGAGTTATCTCGGATTGAGACTGCTCCTGGGGTAATTAATGGTAACAAGCGACTGCCCGGTTGGGGTGGCCATTTAATATGCGTTATT
Source organism: Eristalis intricaria (assembly GCA_964034865.1). NCBI lineage: Eukaryota > Metazoa > Arthropoda > Insecta > Diptera > Syrphidae > Eristalis > Eristalis intricaria. The sequence continues at coordinate 13,882,253 of OZ035875.1, forward strand.
GATGGTAATGACGGTTGCGAAATGTCACACGGATATGGCCGTGGAGGCAGGCATTAAGCCCCCGGCCCCAGTATGGCTGGTAACCGTAATAAAACGAGGCGAATTTGGGCGCGCGCCGCGTACCGAACTGCAACTTAATGGCTTGTTTGTGTTTTGTAACGTGTGAGCGGTGAGTTAGTTTGGGGGGCGAAAGCACTTTTGAAGACCACCCACTGAGGGAGGCTGATTAGGAGTATCTCGATTGCTTGACGACTTAAAAGGGGCGACTGAGCGGGCAATATGAATTTCATTTTGCACGTCGCAAAAGCATCACGAATGGGCAGACATTTAGGCGGAGGAATTTTTGTGGTTGCGTTTCTGGGAAATTGTGCTCGGGCGAACGTCTGAGAAATGTACACCTATTGACGAGACGTGATTTTTAGCAGACATCATTCTCACTCTTGGACCTCTCACTCTAGGACTTTTCGGAGTCCCAGAGTGAGAAGTCCGTGAGAAGACGTAACTAGATTGACTAACTAACTAAAGTGACGACATTAACTACTCTTTTTACTGTCTAGTTGTCAGTCTGTCTAGTTAGTAACTAGAGTGACCTTAGTAATGAGAGTAGCGTAACTTTAGTAGCGACAGTGACGATAGTGACTGGAGCAACCAGAGTGAAGGTAGTAACCAGAGTGACGACAGTAACTAGAGTGAGGATAGTTATTCAGTTACGATAGCTAGTCACTCTACTATGGTCAGTCACTCTAGTAACTAGAGTGACGTTAGTTATTCACTCTAGTTTCTAGAGTGACGATAGTTAGTCACTCTGACGATAGCTAGTCACTCTAGTCCCAGCATGAGAAGTCCTAGAGTGAGAAGTCCTAGAGTGAGATGTCCTAGAGAGAGACGTTCTAGAGTCCCAGAGGGAGACGTTCTAGAGCGAACGTGAGACATCCCAGAATTAGAAGTCCTAGAGTGAGACGTTCTAGAGTGAACCTGAGACTTCCCAGAGTGAGAAGTCCTAGAGTGAGACGTTCTAGAGTCCCAGAGGGAGACGTTCTAGAGCGAACGTGAGACATCCCAGAATTAGAAGTCCTAGAGTGAGACGTTCTAGAGTGAACGTGAGACGTCCCAGAGTGAGAAGTCCTAGAGTGAGACGTTCTAGAGTCCCAGAGGGAGACGTTCTAGAGCGAACGTGAGACATCCCAGAATTAGAAGTCCTAGAGTGAGACGTTCTAGAGTGAACGTGAGACGTCCCAGAGTGAGAAGTCCTAGAGTGAGACGTTCTAGAGTTCCAGAGGGAGACGTTCTAGAGCGAACGTGAGACGTCCCAGAATTAGAAGTCCTAGAGTGAGACGTTCTAGATTGAGAAGTCCTAGAGTGAGACGTCCTAGAGTGAGAAGTCTTAGTGTCTTGCAAGCGTTGCTCTGTCAACCCTTCAAAGACTTTCCATGTGAATAACACCCACTCGCCGTTGTTATTTTTAACCCTTCCCTCATGCAAGAATGACTTGATCACAATTCACGAAATGATTGCCTCATTTCGCTGGATTGAGTCTTGGAGTCTTTGAGTCTTGCCCATGCACTCAATTGACCATGCAGAGCGCATATGAAGTGTGCTAGATGGCCAGGAGCGTCACGACCACAACACCAGCCATCCGGCAGCTCATGCAATGTGTCCAAGCGCAAAGAGCAGAGGTCACACTTAACACACAGTTGTGCTGGCGCAGATCTCGACTTAGCAGCAGCGGTCCAGTGTCCATACGTATGATTTGGACGGGCAATGCTACTAATTCCATGTCGATACGATTGCCTCATTACAGTGATTATCATAAAAATGAATTAAAATAAAATAAACAAGATGCATGTGTGCTTGGCGAGAATGAGACGTTAAGTGTGATTGGACAGGTGCAGCGTGTCGGCACGGCGGCAACAGCATTCGGAATGACATTTATGCCGTGCCCGGTCGCAAAGGTTGTCTGTCATAATTTTCTCTCCCTCGACAGCCAAGGGAACCGTGTTTGAGCTTGTGCGATTATGCCGTGTGCCGTTCTTTCGGTCGTGATTAAATATTAACTTCGACTAGCATTAACTACTTAATCCACTTAATGTTTCATCGAAGTAGGATTAGCAGCAGGCTTGTGGGGGCGCTTTAACTGCTGGAGATTCACACTCCAGCTGTGGCAGGTGTTGCTGCCATATGAGCGTGTCTGCGGGGATGAGCAAATATGTCAGTGATGATGGCGCAAGGAGTAATGAGGCTCATGGGGAGACACTAAGGTTGCTGCGGTCTCTTTCGTCTTGACCCTAATGGACGTGTGTGTTCATCTGCGAAGCGGTCGAAGCTTTGATTTTCCGACCAATTGATGTTGTGTGCTGACTTGTAGGTCATAGTTTCCCTTGGACTTTGTCTGTGCAATGCAATTCTTTGGAAGGTATACATCTAGGATTGAACTTTGGCATGATGGTCGCTTGCGATAGTACGTCAAATTAGTTTGCAGAGAATACAGCCTTCGCGACAAAAGCGATATATTCCGCAAATTGATGAAAGGTCTTTCAGGAACAGGTTGCGCGGCCCAGTAGATGGGAATCCAGTGAGGTTACATTCTTCCTTGGTTTTTAAAATTTCCAGGCAGTTTCCTAGTTGGGCGCCATTTTAGTCTGCATTGCCGACGAAGATTTCCCACTAGGTGCCATTTGAAATGTTAAATTTTCTGCGTTACCTAGCCGCCTAAAGTATCATTTATCCTTCTGCCTATGTTCCAAAGCTAAGCAGACAATTCTATTCGATATAGTTGGTCTAACGAAATTATATATGTCAAAGAATGGTATATGTACAGTACTTTAACCAATCAAAGAGCATTTAAAGTCAACATTCGACGTCGAACAGTCAAGTTATCGCTCTGGATCCTTCGGCACAAACCACATAAACATCTTACGGGTCGTAATCTAGCAATGCTTTGAGAACATGTCCTTAGTACATCTGTTGCTTATCGACTTCGACTAGGCTATTGAAAGCTTCAATAGGTTGCAATCTGGTTGGCCTTTCGCAGACAAGGCTGCTATTTAAAGGCTACATATGAAGGTGGTAACTGTCACTTCTGACATAATGGAAAGTTACCAGAGGAGTTTGAGCTCCAAAATGGAGTTCGTGCAGGCTGCACACTGTCACCATGCCTTGTCAACGATGCATTCCGTGCAACATAGAGTTTCAAGTTTATTTAAATATAAGGTATGTACATTAAGATTTACATCTGTTTTAGTACTTAGTATTTACAATTTAGAATTTTTACAGATTTTTCTTAAAAACTATAGGATTTGGGGGATGATTTCATGGAAAAGTGTGGAAAAATAGGGGATGATTGCACTTTAATCTTTGTGATTCGATATCGATTTAATATGAGAAGGTAAAGAGTTGCGTAGTCTAGCAGTATTAATGAAAAATAAACGCGATGAATTTAAAAAGTTATTGCGATAAGTTATTAAATTAATTGACCTATTTGAACGTGTAAAGTTAAGCCTGTTGAGCAAATAATCCGGACTACGACTGTGATTCAATTTATGGAGGAAAATACAGTTCCTGGCGTTAATGTACTCTTGGAGACAGCACCCCAGTAAGTCCCTGGCATAAGCAGAGATATGCTCATATCGGCGAATGCCATAAATATATCGAACTGCATCATTAAAAGACACCTGTAACTTGTGCATTGAGAGCGAGTCAGAATTACAATATATTAATTCACCGTATCTTATGAGAGGCAAAATTAGGGCAGTTACAAGTTTTTTGCGTGTGTCTTTCAGAGTGTAATAAGCACTGGGCCATAGCTTACGGAGGCGCCCATAGATGCGACCAACAACCATATTGTTATGATCACATCCAGATAGATCTTTGCTTATTACATATCCAAGACTCGTTGTTTTCTCAACGGTTTTAATTCTATAGGAACCAAGATAGAGTCTGGGGATATGGTCTAGATCAAGCTTCAGTTTGGAAATAGGTACTAGAAGTGACTTAATTGGATTTAGTTGTAGCCCTTCTAAACTTGACCCATCGAAAATATCTTCTCATAAGAGTCATCAAGTTCATCAAGATTTGGAAAAGGATTGGCCAGATGCAATTGAACATCATCAGCATACAAGTGTACTGAGCAATGCCTACACACGGAAGTTAAATCATTGATGAACATGCAGAAGGGAATCGGACCTAGTATTGAACCCTGCGGAACACCTTGTTCTACTTCCAAAAGACGGGAATGACTTTGACCCATTACTACTTTTTGTGATCTCCCTAAAAGAAAACTCCTCACTAATCTAACCGCTCTATCACTGAAACCAAAGTAATTCTGAAGCTTTCAGCACAAAATATTATGGTTTACTTTGTCAAAAGCCTTAGACAAATCCAGCAGACACAAATACGTCATAAAAAGACCTTATATCTTCGAGAATATTAATCGTAGCTGTGCAGCAACTGTGATTTGCTCTGAAACCAGATTTCTTACTTTCAAGGAGATTATTAATAGACAGGTGTCTTGTGATCTGATTCGCTATAATTTTCTCAAAGATTTTGGATAAGCAGGGCAAGGTAATAATTGGTCTAAAGTCAGCTGTAGACGCAGGGTTAGTTTTATTTGCGATAGGGATAACTCTACCGATTTTCCATGACTTCGGAAAAGTCGATGTAAAAATACACCAATTGATCACATGCGTGAGATGGAAGACAATTTGTGGCAAAACAAGTTTGACGAATCGGATTGGTATTCCGTCTTCGCCAATTGAATTTGATTGAGTACTATTTACACAACGGACGATTTCATCTTCAGAAACAACTACAAAATCATCCAATCTTGGAATTGAGTTGGCATTGTCATCTGAAAAACTAAAATAAAAGTTTGTTGAACAAGGTTTCGCCCCAGAAAGGCATGGTTTAGTTCATCAGCACTAAAGTCACATTTTGAGCTGTGGTTACAACTAGATACTCCAATTTTTCGAAGGTTGTTCCAGAGTTTCTTCGGCGGGAGAGATGCATTAAGCTTCGACTTGAAAAAGTTTTGCTTTGAAGTACGTACTATTGCTGTAGCGTTGTTACGTGCTGATTTGTATGTTGACCAGTTAGATTGAGATTGCTTAGAGTAGAAAATTATGGGATTCGATTACGATGTTTGTGTACTGTGGAAATCGGATAATGGACCTTCACTTGATGGATCACAATCTAGCTGAGATAAACGAAGAACGGCTAAAAATGAATACTAGAAAAAAGGAAGGCCTTTTGTATTTCTAACATCAACGCCCAATTAAACATTGCAGGACAGGAAGCAGACAAAGGGAATTGAGATATCGGCTATCCGCGTTGGCGCCGAACTAAATGTTTGCAGCAGAAACGAGAAGTCTATAGCTGTGTTCGGAATTCTATACACGATCTGGAAAGTAGAGTCACCAGCTTGCGACTGTTTCGATTCAATGTGAAATTGTGGATACAATACCTGAAAAGTGGACTGGGGAGTGGCAATTTTTCGTAAACAAATGTTTGAGAAATATCCTTAGGATTCATTGGTCTTCAATGAGCAGTTGTAAAGGAAAACGGGTCCAGAATTTGTAAAGGTAGGAGAAACACACACTACGCAGACAAACTTACGCCCTTTACAACCTTGGCTTGGTACAATTGAAGAGGACTCTAGTTCTTTAGGAATGAGTTGGAGAGAGCTCAGATGCGTTTCTGAGTCCTTAGTAATATGGATGGGGCCCAGGCGTGGTATACTTCCACCGACCACCGAGGGTTAAGGGATATAATAATAATAATAATATAGGTGGCGCGCTAGTCCGAATAGGACCTGGCCTTAGCTTCTCTGCAACTCAAGGTAGATTCGGAAAAAAGGGGGTTTTCTTTAGAGGCGGACAAATTAAAATTGAAAAATAAGACAGAAAAATAGGAAAAACACAAGTGACTTTTATTTTAGGCATTTTCTCTCCCATTGTACTTTTTAAAGTACAGTAAAATGCTATTCGCCGTGGCGTAGTGGGTTAGTTCGTCGACTCCTACGCAGAGGGTGCCAGGTTCGATACCCGAATTTACCACCTTTCATATTTCACGGCACCACCTCTTTCGAGAGTCACTGACAATGCTCAAACTTGGCCGACAAAAATGCACTTGGCCGTTCGGAGTCGGCATTAAACTGTAGGTCCCTTCCACGCGTGAGAGAACAATAGCACGTACAACACGAGTGGTTGCTGAGAAGCAAGGCCCTGGCCCTCTACGGGCTGTAGCGCGACCCATATTATTATTATAAAATGCTATTCATTTAAACTCATATTAAAGTAGGCTCCGTGGCTACTTGGGGTTTTCCGCAATTATGTTCAGTATTTAGAATTTTTCTACGCCTTATTTTTTATTTTGATCGCAATAGACATGTGTTGGATTGCATTTTTGTGCACTGGATTTGAAAGTTTGCGGTCACAAAAAATTCAATCAAAGAAATATTGTGCATGACTCTACAATATTCATTGGGTATAAACACAAGCTTCAGACAAAAAAATGTCTGCACATATTCTTGTACATATATACGGAGTTATACAATGCCAAAGTTAGATGTACTTTGAAAAGTACAGTGGGTTCACATATATCATATTCATATAGTTTCTCGTTGTAGTACTGCAAATGCTTTCACAATCTGAATTCCGCCTTGGAAGAAATAGATAGCAATGAGGAGATAGTAGGGGGCATAATGAAGATAGATATACACTCAATTCTCTTTTTATGCGAATCCTTTTTATGCGGTGTTGAAGTTATGCGATTTTTCTCTTTAAATATGTCTTCTATACAGAGTAAACAAACAATAGTTACATATGCTCAATGATATTTCTGTAAGAATGAATTATCACTTGAGCTAATGCTTTCGTTGAGTATAGACGCGTTTTGTTGATGACTTTTAAAAATTTTTGGAACGTATCCCTAATTACATAACGTAATTAATGTCTATTTTTATATGATTTTTTGGTTTTATGCGTTTTTGAAAATAATGGAACACATTCCTTTTTTTTACACTGCATTAGTGTACTTTTTAATGCAATTTTTTTTGAAACGTATCTACCGCATAAAAAGAGAATTGAGTGTACCCACAAGATACCACGAGATATCCCAGGTGAGGTTGAAATGTTGGTGGAAACTTATTTAGCGCAAAATGACGACGGTCAAATCCGATCAAATGCAAAGCGAAAATGATGTTTCATTTTCTTAATTAAAATAGTCCATTGCCTCAGCACGGTTGAACAGCTAAGGAACATCGGCCAAAAATATTCCACCCAAAAAAGAAAAGCTAAAGCATGATGAGCTTTTGACCAACAGTTTGGTAAGACAGTTGAATTGTTTTTTGTCAAATGAAAGGACACCAGCGTCGTAACAATGGCCACGAATTATAACCAAATCGAATCCTGTGCGTCCTGTCAAGACGTGGAGTATGGATCAACAGAAGAAAATAAATGTTCCCCAGCTCCAACTATAATACAAGATCAGTTCATCAACACTTACTTACATTCAAATAGTAGGAAAAAAGTTGTGGTGGTGATGGAACATCCATTATTTCATCCACTACATACAATTCCCGGAAACTCCAATTAGTAAACAATTGCAACTAAGCTACTATAGTTTACGAGAGTGGAAACAACGTGGCTTGTCACTTCACATACCTTTCGCAATAGATCAAGCTGCATTTCGCCAATAACAGGTCGAATGTTCCGGTGTGTACGAAAAGGGTTTGTCATAATCATGTCCCGGTATCGCTCACCATTGACGGCAACGTTGTTATTATAAGATGATGGGGTGTAAGCCACATCTCACTTAGGTCCTGCTGAACCCATGCTGAGGACATTGGACAGGAGTTTAAGTTTTTGGAATTGCAACAAGTTTTTCAACATAAATTTGAACAGTTTTTTTACATTGCTATGAACATTTTATTGCTCAAACCAAATTAACAGCACTGTTGTTGAGCTGCCAAAGAGAACAGGGATGCCAATTTAAAGCTCTCCGCCTCAAAAAAGATACAGCTTTTATGACTGTTGGTGCTCAAATCGGAAGCAATCCTGAATCTCCAAACATTGAGCGCCTTTTAATATTAGAAGGCCTCCCTCTTGGCCCTCCATGATATCGAATCTCTCAAACGACAAATGCTCTTTCGTTACGGATGTCGATTAATTACTCAAGGTTTCCTCACTAGCAAAGGAAGCAGTGGCAACTGAACGTTGTTCGACCCAAAAGATGAAGTTTACATGATCTTCCCTTTTCATATCCCCTTCGCATGCCTAACATCAACTTACTTCACTGAAAACAATACAAAACGCTTCGCTCAAATCGTTCCGAACCATCAGCTCATCCACCCTGAGCAGACGCATTTATCCTCACCATCCAGAGTCCATTAGGGCAAATCTTGCGATTCCAATTACGCCATCTAAGGCAAACAAAGTCGAACTGAATGCCCGCAGTGCAGTCAGTCGAGCAGTCTGGCGCTTGTGCCGCACTAAATTATAGACCACCCCCCACCACTTAATGTAGATCAACTCGGCCCACAGGCATGCTGCTCCGAACTAAATCAAATCAAACCACCTCCGAACCCCCAACGAAGAGGCGGAACAAATGGGCGTCCCTTGGATTCGTTTCGATTCCGATTGAGATTAAAAGTTTTTGATTTCCAGCGCGATGGTCTGGGACGTCCGCTCGTGAGTCGGAGCCGTCCCCACCCACCACACGCGGCCGGCGCAATATCACATCTCCTGCATCGCCATTCGAAATGCATCGCATGTGGATTATTTGACTTTTGTGCATCGAGACCGCGGAGCGTATCTATGGGAAGAAATTTGAAACCATTCCCGATTCCGATTGGAGAACCACGCAAAAAAGGGGCAAACAGAAATTAATTGCCCCTTTGCACGCGTCGTCTCCATTGATCAAGACATTACGCCGCTCTCTCCCTCGTTCGCCTAGGACTGGTCTCGGGTGCATGGAACGCATTCGAATGCGCCGGTAACGTACTTTCCATTGTTGCCGGCCGGGTCTCGTCGAATCCCAATTAGTTTCCTTTGGCCATTCACCAGCGCGCGCTCCGTCGTCGTCGCTCCGTGAGTCAATAAAGCCGATGCAATGCGAATTTCTCGCGCACTGCGATTTCCATCTTTTGGATCCACAAGCGATCCGGACGCATAAGTCTTTTGCTTTGTTGTTCGTGGATCGACAGCGCGCCGCCGCGCCGGTGGGACACTGACTGTGGACTGCAATTGTAGCTGAAGATGGAATTGCCAAGCGAGTGCAGGCACTCATGTACGGCTTGTGATAGAACGCAGTTGTGAAATGCTGGCCAGACACACTTACACACACGAAGACAATGGCGCACGAAGACGGTGATCCTTATCGTCCTGGTGGAAGAACAATAAAAGTCAAACCCATAACTTATTCGATTGTCAAAGTTTTCGAGCCAAGATTGATCCGGTCCGTCCTTCACGGTGACATTTGATTGAATGGTGCAGCCGCAGCGGCTAGCTGCGTGTTGCGATATCGATTGCTCTTCGATTCGGAAAATGCGAACGAATGTCGAATGCGCTGTGAGCTGGGATTGTCGTGAGGAGCACATTGTGAACGTTGAGGGCAACATAAAGTTGAGAACTTAAAAAGTGACGGAGAAGGCAAAGTACAATTTTCACATTGGCGTCCAATGTGCCGCCTAGATCTGCACACGGAATCGCAGTCCATAGTGCCCCCATGACGGCGTCCACCTCACTTTAACTATCTCGCGCTTCGATCCTCCTCGACGCACAAGCTTCGCTTTCAGTTCCTCGGAATCGTAGACAGTGGTCGTTACTTTTGTCGCACATTTGTGGAAAAAATCGATCCACTTCGGTGTGCATACTCGTTACAGGTTACGAAATTAGTCTCCAGCCGGTATGTGGGACTGTTGGCGGCGAAATAGTCCCTCATCCGCTGTACTCTGCGTTGACAATACGTTGCGCCCATCTATCAAAGTCAAAATAGCGAAATACCACGGATGCCCGAGCCTGCTTAGACGGCGTCGTAACCACCGCCACCGCAGCGGCCGCGCCGCCGTGAGATGAAAGATTGGCTCTGGATCTGTGAATCCACTGAGCCTAGTCCTATAAGTCACACAAGACCAAGTCAAAAATGCATGCAGTCTAGGGCGCGTTCTCAGGCAGGCACACAATGCGTGCGTGTGTGTTTTTGTGGGGAAGAGAGACACGACAACAATTTTATTGCCAACATTCGTTCCTGTCATCGTGTGGTAATTTGCATATAATAAGCCAAATCAGCGGATGGCCACGTTTCAGAATTAAGGCAAAACGTCAAGCGGGCCTTCATGTGAGAACGATGCACGTCAGCAGCGGCATGGGATACTGGCCAATGTGCGTTTGGCGTTTGGTGTTCGGATTTGTGACTGCGTTTGGCTTAGTTTCGGTTCGGAGTGCTCAATCTGCTTCGTTTGCGATTCGTCACCGTTGACCTGGATGTGGCGTGTCTATCTTGTATCTGGTTTCACTGAGTCTCAGTCTCGCTGCGGCTGGTTAATGAGCTTCACCATCACAAAAGATGGTTTTCATGCTTTTGGTGAAAAATTAGGAATTAGATAATTAGCTGCAAACTCTTGGATGACAGTGTCATCGGCCGAAGTTTATCACCGCAGTGAATTGTATAGCAAAATGGTCATGACTTTGCCGGCTGTGGTGTGAGAACTTCAGGCGGTTTCCGCGATCCGTACCAGCTGGCTGGGGGAATTGGTAAGCTGAGAACTAGGTTAGATTGAGTTTTGGTGTGGTGTGGAAACTGAAAGTTTGGATGAAGCCAGGGAAGAGTTTGTGTAGTATCTTTCAATCGAAAGGTGGACAGTAGGGATGAATGAATTGTTCTCTTATTATGTCGCAAATAGAAATATTGCCTGGTGTCATGTATTTGTAAATTCGCATGATAAGTTCATAAAGTGCACAAGATATGACAATTCTATGTTTTTCTTAGTCATGCATATGCTTATAATGTAGGAGAAGATGACATTGTCTATTATCTGATTTGATATACATTATAATTGGGCGAATATATTGGCATTCTATGTTTTTCATAGAACTTTTAATTTCCCATGATAACATCGAAAAACACTCGAATTATCATGTTTCCATATGAAAATGACATGTACGAATGTGTGTAGGAGGCAAATGAATTGTTCTATGTTTTCTCATGAAATTACACTTTTCTCAATTTTTCATATTTCAGGTGTCTACAAGCCGAGCAGTTACCTCATGCACGATAAAATCTCTTTAGATGTAATTGTATTGGTTGGATGTATTTGTACTGGATTCTATGTATTTCATAGAATTAGTAATTTGCTATATTCTTTAATTCAAAACATCAAAATTTGATATCTAAATTACAACCAAATTTGCCAAATATTTTTAGGCAACTTGTGGGAATTTATTCACGTCATTAATTAAAATAATTAAGATCATTCTATGTTTTTCATAGAAAAGTGCATTTAACAGTTGACTATCGGAAAAGACTAGAATTAATATAATTTTTGTTCAAAATCTCTATCTATCTGGTTTTATTTACTGTTTCAATTGCCAAAGATGCATAATCACTTTCTATGTTTTTCATAGCCCACCTGTGACAAATGTATCTAAAATACTCTGGTTCATCATGCCTCTCCCACTAATGTATTCATCAACGTATGATGGGCCTCAGGGCATAGCCAGAAGCAATTGATACCGATCTTCGGGATGTCTCTGGATTGTTAATTCAATCGACACAACAAAAGCTTTCTTCAGAAATAACAGCCACTCCTTTCAACTGCTTTAAAGGACAACATGATCACAAGTAGCAAAACTAATCTCTAGGCCTGTTCAAACATTTCGTTGCCAAATTTTCTCTGCCACTCCCCGTCACATTCAAACTCTCTCGCTGTTCGCACTCGTATCAGTCTTTGTTCCCATCTCAGTCACATATCTGGTCTCATCTTAGATCAAGACAAACGCTGCCAGTGCGACGTTGAATTAAAAAAAAATTAACTTCATCTGTGGGTCAATGGGTTAAGAAAATCCAATTGTGCGCGCGCTTGTACCTGAGACAAGCGCCTCGAGTTGTTTTGTTCATTCAAAACGATTACACGTTGATATGATCGCAATCTTTTCGCAAAGCAAACCACCCGCGCATACACTCGCACGTCGCCGCCGTTGGAGTTGATGGAGGGTTTCCATTGAATAACCACCACCGCACACCTTTTAATTATGGAAAATATAAATAAATTATTAGCTTTTCACGTACCTGTAAGGTGAGCGGGGTCTTCGCTTCGTACGAGATGGCTGAGTGCATGAATTGCTGCACGCACTGAAGCGAAATGGTGTACAAGGTCCTCATCGTGGGTAGACACAAGGAAAAACGGAGAAATCACTGTTGACAGTAACTCGTTCACTAATTGTTGGTTAAGAGCTCGTGAAGGTCAGAAGAGTTCCGCTCGCACGATGTGTGATGATTGAATTTCGAAGGCATATCCGATTTGGTCGAGTGAGATAGTTTTTTTTCGATTTCTTTTTTTTTTTTTTTGGGTACGAGCTCTGACATTGAATTTGTCGTGACTTACGGGACTAACAAGTGATCTTCAGTCAAGCGCATCGACGATGAGACCGTGTTGGGTTATCATTGCGTGGCAAGTACCTAGATTCGTGGAACATTAAATTGGGTGAAGTATCTGCGTGGTTCACCCATACCGAGTCCTTCAGAGGACAACATTCATTGCGACCACAAGGACCCATTATACATCCTTCTTTGATTCAGGGCATTTTTTTTAAATTTCCTTGACCTGTCTATAGGTCGAGTCTCAATTAGGGAGGTCTTATGGATTATTTGAGTGAGTTTATTTTTAGACTTCGATATTCGACTGCCCACTGTGTCAAACAATCTGCCATGTTTCTGTAGGTGGCAGCTGTATACTGGCTTTAGATCTGCATTGCTATGGTTCAAGTCTTAGCGATAGTCTTGCGCTTGTAACTTATGACCTGCATGCTGTTTTTAAGATGTCGTTGACCTCTGGGCACATAAAATCGGTAAAAAGCGCTCTGTACTATTCCCTCGAAATTACCAAGTGTAGGTGTTACCAGTTTTAGCTGTCTGTAAAGCTTCGCAGTCTCCCGTAGCATCACATGCATGAAATGGAGTCTGAGCTAATACGGCCTTCCTAGGCCCCTTTTAAACACCACGGCTTGCTTAAGGCCTTTCCCTCCTTCGAGACACACGATCACCCTTGGATATTCACACTGCTACCCTCTCGGCTAACGCTGACAGCGTGAAATTTGTGCCAGCATCCGTTGCTTTAACAACAGCTAGCTCCTACTCTCTGAGCTAGCAACTTGTTTCGAGGATCGCGCCTCCGAATTGTGCAGCAATGGGGACACCCCTCTTTTTTACCATAGAGGCTACTGCTCGTTTTACCTGTGTTAGGCTCCGACCTAGGTTTGCATTTTTCCTCGCTGCCTCAGGCAGCTCAGGTAGTCTTTTTCATGGTAGCGAAGGACCTAAACACGGAAGGCACCAACTTCCAGAAGTCAGTCCAACTGTTGAGGCTCACAGATGACTCTGAAATCGTCGCGCTCCCAACGTGCAGTAGTGGAAGCTTTTACGGAGACTGAAGAACAAGCGAAATGAACTGGTCTTTAGGTCAATGAGGACAAAACGAAATATATGCTGTCGACCAAGAAACGCTCCGTCGCACGCCATCTTGGACAAAACATTGCGATCGACAGGTACAATTACTAGGTAGCGAAGGAGTTTATCTACCTCGAGTTGAATGTGAACTCCACGAACGACATCACAGTGGAGATCCGACGTAGAATCGCCCTTGGCAACCTGTGTTACTGTCGTTTGACGAACTAACTAAGCTAAAGTCACCTGACCCGAAGAACCACCACAAAGCTCTTATTTTGCCTGTCCTGCTATATGCAGCCGAAAGCTGGACGACAAACAGAACTTCGGAGCTGATTCTTGGTGCCTTCGAAAGAAACATTTCAATATATAGATAAATGGTCCCGTCTGCGAGGATGGTGATTAGAAGAGAAGACACAACCGCGAACTCTACAAGCTGTAGCAAGATGTGGAAGTAGTCTGGCGGGCAATAATCCCTCGACTGCACTGGCTCGACCACATTAAGCGCATGGCCAACTACTGTACTGCGCGAGGATCGTTTCTAGTTGGTGAGCGGCACCCGGCGTGGAGAGTGTTCGTCCTTTGCAGGAGGCCACTCGCAAATTATAGACCTTTTTCGTTTCCGCGCCGTCGTTGTTGAAGGTCCCTCCGTTCATTCGAGGCAGGATTCTCTCCATACCGTTTGGATTTTTTTTTTTGTAGGCGGGTTGTTAGCCCTAACCATAACCACTGGTCTGCTCGGGGTGGATATACACCCTCTTGCCTAGGGTTTTCGCGGCATACATTGGTTCACCTCTCAACGGGTTCTGCGAAGGCTATCTGGTGGGCCCTGCGAGGAGGCTGTACGTCAACCTGCGAAATAACAGGGGTCGCTGCTGTCATCCCGCCAAGTCGGGAGCAATCAACAACAATAGCCTGTATGCGCATGCACTGCCCTCAAGACACCAATGCACCAGCAAATTGACTCCTTGACTCTAGGCCTCCTGGTTCGAGAAGGAGAGGAAGACCGAACCTCCGGTAAAAAGACCAAGTCAACTCGCATGCAAAGCAGCTTTTTCTTCATGAATGGAAGGCAGCGGCAGCTGGCTGAGGCTCTGTCCATCCAAGGGCCGTTCCCCTGATAAGTGAGTAAGAAGGTAGGACATGCTACCAGCACCACGGAGCTCTTCTGGAGTGGATCATCTACTCATCTACATCCAAGATATCTGTGGACAATTGGGCCTTTTCCTCGTTGCCTTGCTCGTAGAGGGTTAAGACGTAACAGATTTAGTTCATCTTCGCTTCCCCTTTTTTCCTTGGCTCCCACTTGCCGTTGCTTGATTTTGCCTGTCGGCTGTCTTTGGGGTTTTGTGACTCTGCGCCGTCCTTCCGCCATCGCTCGACTTATCTCAGCCTTAGCACTTTTTTCTTTTTTGTCGAGCTCATGCTTAGCACTCCTCACTGCAACAGCAGTCACACGAGAAGTCTGTTCAGCTCACCTTAAATTTTTTTCTTGTTTTGGGAACTTTTTTTTCAACGAGTTGCTGTGGAACTTATGTTTGGAAAAGCCAGAGCCTTGCAATTATGAGGTATTGCCATTATATCTCCCAAAGCTGATCCGGCCGTGGAGAGGCTATTGTAAGACACAGGTAGTATTATACTCTGGCTGCGGAGGGGCATGGTTATCCAATGGACAAGGTTTAGACTTATTTCTAATTGGAGCACCTATGCCCGAAGCTGTAGCATTGGCTTGCTTGGCAGTGTCTGCCCTTCAGTGGGCTTACTCTCAACCACGCTCGCTGAGGCTGGAGACGCGGTTACCACACCTCAACATTCATAAACGGACCTTGCAGTCCCCTCAATTATCAAACGTCAACCCAATTGTTCACCTCACTCTGTACTCTTGATGTCCGAACGTTCAAAAAGCAAGCATAGACTCGGGTAATTTCGTTGTTGTAGCCAGGGTAAGATCTGGTGCATGGTTTAACAGCGAGTGCAGGCACATGTTAAATGTAGCGAAGCTAGAACCCTACAGAATAACGAGAGCTGAGACTGAGACGGATAATAAGGAATGATCACATTTGTACTTCTGACTGCTAAACGACGAAATGAGAACCAAAATAGCGCTATCGTCTAGAATATTCCATTGACATTTGACGATAAACGTCGAGAAAAATGTAAGCGATAACGAGACTGAAGTCAATCAAATCTGGGGATACAGAGGGATGTCCGCTGAATTGTGGTAATGTCGCTAGCATCAGTGGACTCAGAGGGAAAGCCTGCCTTTAAGATGGCGCCGCCATGTGGACAAGTTTGTTAACCAACTCGCAAGCGAACCTGGAGACCCGCGCCGATTGGAGAATCTTGTGGGTTAAGGTCCAGGACCACCCCGGACTATAATTTAGTTTAGGTTGAAGCGGCTGACTGCTGCACGGCAAGACAGCAGTCACAATTAGGCCAACATATGCCCATAAAGCTGTCACGCTACCACCTCGAACTATAGTACCACACGAAATACAGAGAAGCCGGGTTGACGCTATCGTGATGCCCATTTCAGCTGATCACCGCCTAATCGACTTTTGTCTGTTTTTACTGATGCTGCCCGCTACGGCTACTATGAATTCTCTATCCGGTTGGTTTCATGCGAATTTCGGTAACACTTTTGCATCATTTCCATCGTGAAACGATGGACTACGAATAACTTTGTATTAACCGAATCCAATACGTGGGCATGTACACAACGACATAGCAAATGTTCAGTGTTTTTAACATTTTTCTAGCCGTCGATGTCGATTTTTGGCCGTTTTTCCACATCATCCTCCGACTGCCTTATGACCGTTTTTTAGACTGCAAATGTCGATTAAAATCGCCCGCGCTAATAGCTAGACAACGTTTTCAAAAAACCACAAGAAATCCATACGACCTCAATCAATTAGAGCTTCTTTGTCTAAGAGCCAACTCCGAGTTATGACTCACAAGGTAAACAAATTCCCACACAATGATTCAAAAGTGAAGCATGCTGCAGTCGTAAATCGTCATCAACGGCGGCAATACGCCCACAAGACATCATTAGAGTCTCATAACCATCCCGGAAGTGGATCATAAATGAAATGTCAATGTTCGAAGACACTCTTCGCAGGCACCATGACACCCTCCAAGTAAGTCATTCATCAGGCGAACCCGTGTGTTGACACTGCGTCTTTGTTTCCCATCACACACTACACCCACTCCTCGGATTGTCGTCAGTACGTGTGAATTGCCATCCAATTAACAAATTTAATTCAATAATCCTCGCCCCCACCGGTCAACAGACTCCAGCACCAACCAATTTCAATCGCCCAATAACACCCCATTAGGAGATATCGCACATGCCCCCTCCACCCCCACCGGTGTACCGTTCAAAGTGGAAACGCAAATTTCACCAGCATCATCTCGAGGATGCGTCCCCGTCTCGATCCCCCATGGAGAGCTTCAATAGAAACAACAGATCACCCAATTAGCGGGAAACAATTCCCAGCCATGCTCGGGATGGGTCCGTGTGAAAAGCTCAAAAAGCTAACCCGCTAAATGGTCCAGTCAACACTAGACAGTGTAGACATCGGGGTCCCCTCGGCCTCGGCCCGGCACACAGGCGCAAACAGTTTCAAAAAGTGTCTAATTTCTCATCCAAATACCGAACGGAACTAAGACAAATGAAACAATTCGCTCTCCCTGCTTGGAAACCGTCTGCCTCCCAGTCACCGCAGGTCCGCCCGCCCGCAACCGAAGCAGGGGCTAGTGCGCAGCGCACCTGTTGCCTCTGTTTGGAGCAGCGTTGATAATTCCCCGATTCGATACGATGGTTGCCCGAGAAAACACCGAACCACCACCAAAACGCCGCTCGGAGAAACTAATTCAAGGCGAACCCACCGCTTGGTTGTCTGCTGGGGGGAGAGCAGTGGACGGTCTTAAGTTAATTTACTTTGGGGGCTTTTTGTTTCTCTTTCGGGGAGCGGCCCTTGTTGACTTCCAATCGATGGCAATCGGTGGTTTGTACTTGTGTCTGACATGCACTTGCCCGTGTATCTGAAGCGGTAGTACCGCGCTTTGATACATATTTACCCGAGCATCCAACGACATGGCACCGCTCCGTGAGAGGTTTCGAAACGAAATAGACGAACCTAATGAATATGCAAAGTTTGAGCAGAACGATACGATGGCGCGGCCGTCTGCTCCCCTGGGCTAGGTTCGACTTTTTTGAAGAATTGGCTCTCATTTCCATAAACTACTTAGGTGGTACGAATCGGAGAGACAACCAGCCTACTGGCTGGTCATTTGGATCAGAGACCGAGATTGTTTATGACATCGTATCGATGTCGCGGCGAAGAATCGAATTTTCAGACCACCTGGGTGTGTGTGGATACATGATTTCTTTGTTTTTCTGGTGAAAACAACGATGAACGACCGACCGTGGCCAGGGATAGCCAGCCATCCAGAGACGAAAAGGTGTCAGTTTGTTTATGAACTCGGGGCCATATGGAAATGTGCGCTGTGTTCGACTGGGGGATCCGGCAAGTGATGATCCATTTAAATTTTTGATTGCGCTTCTATGAGTTGAATGCGAGTGTGTGCTGGCGAACAGCGTGACATTTGTCTTGCAGTGATCGCCCGCCTGGAGCAGTCGTTAGTCAGTGTCATGAGTTCCGATTTAATTTTTTTAATTAGCCGATGAGTACAAGGCGAGGGTATTATTTATCGCCGATCAGCAGTGGGTAGCAGAACTCATAATCAGCGTGTTTCTCGATGTAAGGGGCCTTCGATGGTGGCCAGTTGGCCTAATTGGGGGAAGTTGTTAAGCAGCGGGTGTGGGACAACTACTTTGCATGGAATGGTCTTTAAAATAGCGAGATGTCACTTCTGATGGCTTCTAAGATGGATCTACTTCAAACGGGTTCCTTGTTAGCACCTCGTGGAGAGTTTGGGATTCGGAGTGTTTGGAGGTCTTTGGTCGGGCGCCATGTGACGTATTTTGAAACCGGTTGATGTGGAGGAGGAAATATGAATGTTTAATTAGAAAATCAAAAATTATGCTGGTGCTTTCTATGTCCCAGGTTGACTTTGATTGGGCGCCATTTCGGTTTGGATGATATTTCTCAGCTGCTGCTGTTCGAGAGCCATCGAGTGTAGATGATAACAATTTGGCATGGAGCACCAAACGTGGCAACAATTTGTTGCAGTTGTCAAAATATCCATGTCCAAGTGAGCTGCCAGAAAAGGACGCAATAAGATGTGGATTCGTCGTGGGGAACGGCTCAAGTCAGAGTTGACCCAGCTTAAGGCGGTCAGTATTCTACTGAATGTGCTCGGATACAACATCATCCTTAGCGACGAGAAGACAATCTATGTCGATTGCTATGATCTCATCGACGGTCGTAGTATCTGTGAGACGTAGCCAAAGCAAGAAGCCAATATTGTTGTCCGAGAGTTCAATGCCGACATCGATCGGCGAAAGCACAGCCTCCCGCTAGGGAAAGGCATGGGTCGCTTTGCAGAGTTGTTCCTCGAGAGAGGCTGAAGTGGAGTGAAGTTGAACCTGAATTTTTGGAATAAGGCTACACCATTGATGACATTAGATGCTCGAGCACACCGGACTTTCCAACTAAGCCAGAGGCTTACTGAAATATTTGAAGGTTTGACAATGTAAACGATAATTTTTTTTACCAGCGATGGTCATCGGGCCTGTTTTCTTGGTTCAACCAAGTGACAAAAACCAGGCGCTGCCTGATGGTGAATGGTGTCTATTCCAAAGCCCACCGGACCAAGTTGAGACCCATAAGACTCATCGAACTCAGAGAAATACAAAAAAGACGACATCACCGCCATCCCCAGGTCTCCCTCAACACTTGCTGCTCACACCCTGCTTCGAAAATAAAATCCAATCCCTCAGCCCGATTTATCAGATTCAAATAAATCCACACCACACCACAAGCCACAGAACAAAGAAACCAAAACCAAAACCAAAAAAAAGAGACAAACTCCTCTAAGGATCTGTCGAGCATTTTTCATCGCGCTAATCTCATTTGCCAATGCCCCAGTCGAATGGCCCCAACAATACCCGTCCAAAAGCATTAATTTATTGCATTCCGTGGCACACCAGTGGACCCTCCCACCACACTCATATTTGGTCCATCTGACGTCCCGCGACACAGCCATCACCACCACCAACGCATCGGCATCATCACCACCACCGTCCGAGGGGAATTTATGAACCTCCAAATATGTTCCATGAAAAATAACACCACACATTCCTGGAGGAGACCCTATCTCTCGCTCGAAGACGAAGCACACACGCACTCACAGATTTTCGCCTTGTGGAATTTATCTAGATCATTTCGAATCCTCGAAGCCAATAACATGTCAAATCCTTACACACACTCGCTTGGCTCGCCTCGCCAGCAGCTTGCCCAATCTCGGTCAGGGCATCTCGCCTCAATAAAGAACCACCAGCCCCCGCGCTGCCGCTCCGATACGGCACTCGTCGACGGGCCAACTCCGGTCTTCTTGGAGTTTTGATTTCCCCGGAAGATATATGGCATCTCGCTTCGATGATCGAGAAAACCAATAAAGTTTAAAATATTTTGACAGTCGAACAGAGATATAATAAAATGTCAGGGGACATAGTTGAGGCCCGACTCGACCTTAGACGGTGTTTATGGGTTCACCCCTTGCGCGTCGACTGGCGGGGAACAAAAGGACACACAACACGAACCAGATCAGAACAAGGAACACGAACAAGCAGATAAATTATTGTGACTGCGACCACAAAAGTCAAATTTGAAGCAAGGGAAAGGTGAGAAATAAAGAAGCCCAGATACAATCGGCAGTATGGAAGATCGACGATCGGTGATCGGCACTGAGTTACACACAAACACGCAGGCGCATTTCCCTCCAGTGTGCGCATAAATTCCCAAGAAACAGGGACACGTCAGGAGGTGAAGTGCCACACATTGCCTGCCACCGAGGGCCTGGTTTGTGGGAAGTGTGAATTTTGGTGTGTCTTTTTTTTTGCGTTGCATTTGGCATCAGGAGAACAAATGATTCACCCTCGTCGCTCTGGTGCGAAGGGATCATCATCAATATTGGGCCAACTACCGTTGTCGGAGTTGCAATTTATGATCGCCAACCGAGATGACACGAAAAGACGTGCCTTGTGTCATGTGAGGTGAGGTGGTCGTTCTGTAGAGTGGCTGCTCAGGAGCGGTTGAAGTGGAGTGAAGTGGAACCTGATTTTTGGAGTATGCGACGATCGGAATTGGTTTGAATGAAGCAGACTTGACGGAGCTCCGAGCTGGTGGACTGGAAAACTGCTGAGGATACACTTGGCAAGCTCAAGGGCATCTACGTACGTTAGAGGACCTACCACACAATTTTGCGGATCCTCTTGAGTGCACGGTTCATAAAATGCGGAGTTGGGCATCACCACTGATCGCACGAAATGATCTGGAGGACACGGAAACGCTGAAGAAAGTTACAATCGTATGACGAATCAAAGGGGACACGGTTGCTGTTTGTGTCTCCTTGAACCGATGGGCCCTAACCGAGAAGATCGCGATGAGAACTAAGTGATCGTATAAAATCCGCCGATCGATGGAAACTATGGAAGTACTTAGATCCGAACGTCTACAATAAACAGCTTTACTTCTCATTCTTAAAGTGAACGTCGCTAATTTCAGTGATAACGCTAAGACGAAAGTCTGAGAGTTCTCAAAGTCAGTGTGCGGCAACGAAGTCACGAACTCGCTAATTCCACTGAGGTCGCTCCTCAATCCTCCAACAAAGCTCTCCCAGGAGGGTCTCGAGTCGACCAATATCATCGAACGTAATTTGAGCACACTCGATCAGCCAAAGCGGATAACTCCAGCATCCTGCATCATTTTCTCCGAAACATCCTTGCACCACCCGACTGCAGGAGCAAAACACCAAACGCACCAGACTTGATCTTGACAAATTTTCAACGGAATTCAGGTAACCTCTACGCATTTGTCCGACTGTGTCGTGTGCTCGGAATCTCTTGTGGTTTTCTGCAAAAAAAAAAAACAAGAACTGGAAAAAAATGCCAGAAGAACACACACAAACACGATTAACGCCCTGGAAACCAGAAACCCCAAGAAGCAGAGATACCAATTGATTTTGAGGTAATAAATCGAAACTGATTTTCGCCTCCTTATCGCGCCAGCATCAAGTGAAGAGGGCAAGGAGGAGAAGAACAGAAGGAAGACAAAACAAAAAAAAGAGAAGATACAAAATATGTATATTTATTGACTCCATTTTGACTACTCCCAAAAAGTCGGAGAAGCAGAGAATTCAAATTGTTGCCAGCGGCCCATGACCTGGACCAGGAACACCAGAAGAACGAACGATCAGAGGAGGAGGAGGACGAGAACAGAGCAGAATCGAACAAAAATTGTGTGTACTGGTGTCCGAAATGAAGATCATGTCAACGAGATAATGCCAATTGTATTGTTTTGTGTCCCAAGTGGTCTTGGTGGTCAGCCCAGCGGTGGTGAGAGTCCAGAGAGTCCGCAGCCAGAGTGGAAGTGATTTCTCGGTCAATGGATATTGATTAATTGATTTCTGAGTAGACGACGAACGAACGAACGAGGACCATGGGTGGTAGAGGGAACCAAATAAACACCCTAACAGCAATCGAGGGGGCAGCAGAGGTGGGCTACACAAGATGGCAATCTTCGGGCGTCCGAGGAATAATTTGTATTTTATCGGTTTGGGAAAGTGGAAGAGAAAGCAACGCTTGTGGATTTACGGGTTGGAGGTAGGTAATTAATTGTTTGGACAAGTGGAGGGCATTCATTGTGGTTGTGGTTGCGGCTGGCTCTCGGCCAGTTTTGACAGATGTACTGCTGGTTTTAAGGAATTCGTTATGAGGGTGAGTTGGATACCCGACGGGATGGGGACGAAGTTTTTGTGTCAGTCATGGTCAGTGCGGAAATGATGACAAGTGTTATGATGCAAAAGTCAAGTTTGTGAAAGAATCTGTCTGAGTGCATCTGATAGTCAATTGGAATCGCAACTTTATTTTGGTGACGATGTTTTTTTTTGGTGGCAAGCAATGTCTTCAAGGAATCGCAATGAATTGTCAGAAACCACGCTTTAACATAGCTTCTCTTGCGTGATGGTGGTATTCATACCCAGCAAAGAGAGTTCTCAAAATTGAAGTGATTCAGCACAGTATTGGAAGGGAACGCCAATTGCGTGGCAACAAGATTGAGCTCAAAAATTGTTACGCGAAGTGATAATTTAAGTGATGTGTCATTTTTCTCGTGACTATTTATATTAAACACTAAAATGAATTTATGTATACAAATTCCAAATTACCCAAAATGATGCGTGAAAAAAAAATAAAAATAAAGCCGCGGGAAGAAATTTTCCAAATACAGTGACTCTTCTCTATAGCAGAGTGTAGCGGGGCCATCATGATTGTCCGTTATGTAGGGGTATCCGTTTTGGTGAAATGCATGAATATCCAAATACTGAGACCATGTCGAATTGTCCGTAAAGAGATGTGTGCCGTATAGAGTGTATATGTGAAAATACTGTCCTTGTCCACTTAACAGAATTGTCCACCTAAAACGAGCAAAAAGACAAACATACAGATATTGCTCTGAGAAAAGTTAAAAAAGCCTTTGCTTTTGCAAGAGGGCTGTTTTACAGCGGCGAACTTGACACCAGGGTGAAAGTAATCTGCTACATGGCCATATTACGGCCAATTATGGTGTACGGTTGTCCCCTGTGGTTCAACGTGAGTCCTTCCCAGAAGATGAGGTTGTTCGAGAGACAGTGTCTTCGGACCTACCTCCAATTGTATCGTACACCTGAGTTGGAGTACAAGAAGTTTTATCCTAACGAGGTCCTGTACAACGAGGCAAACTTGAATAGGATTGATAATTTTATTTTTAAGTTGATCAGAAGGCACATTGCACGAGCTATGATTTCTTCCAACAGTTTGATCTTTGGAGCTTACTACTCCAATATTATGTGCCATGAAATAGTGCGCCTCAACGGCTTTGTTCCACCTGAAGCTTTTCTATATTTCGACACTATTGGCATCATACAGGATCCACAAGGATGTCCTGTCATCTTCCATGTCGTACGCCGAACAGTGGACAGGCGACTCCAATACGATCCAGATGTTGCACGCACCCACGAAGATCTTCTTCGGTTCAGTAGAGCGATCTCCGCTAGAGATAGGAAAGAGTCTGCCAAAGAACGGCAATCTTACTGGTGGTTACACCAAAACCAGTCTCCGCCACCGCTAGCTTTTCTTAATGATCAGGTAGTTGACCAAAGTGGCCATAGGGGCCAACTTACATAAGTTTTAAGGTAGTTTTTAGAAAAAAAAAATAGTAAGTAAATCCAAAAAATACTTAAAACAAAATAAAATCCCAAAAAAATATAAAAAAAAAATATCAAACAAAATAAAATAAAAAAAAAATATCAAACAAAAATTAAATCCAAAAAAATACAAAACAAAAATCAAATCCAAAAAAAATATGTAAAACAAAAAATCAAAAAAAAAATTAATAAATAAATAAGACAAAAAAGAGGTGCACCACGGCGTATAAATTATATATGTTAGGCATGTACATAACATAAGCGCCCTGGAGCACGTGTCCGTACTCTTATGGACATATGTAAGATAGTCTTAAGTCTTGTATCAGGGTAAGTTAGTATAAGGTAGGTTATAAAGTTAAGTTTGGCCAAGTTTTTTTTATAGCTTTCTTGGTAAATGAAAAATTAATAAAAGTTTGTTTTCAAAGACTAAAAAAAAAACGTAGATTAAACCGAAAGGTACATTTAGGTAGACATTTGAGTATCTTAGAGTACCCGCTCAGGGTCAGTAAGTTAGTATTAAGATCATTTGCCAATTGTTAAGTTAGTTAAGCTAGTTTTAAGTACTTTTCTCTAGCAAGTAAGAAAAGTCCATATTAATAAAACAAAATTAAATGAAAAATATAAGAATAAGACATGCAAATAGCAACCAACTATTACAGTACATCCTGTCAGTTTAAGGCAATCGTCCAGTTACGACGGGCGTCCGGTGCTTCACTATGCAGCATTTTTCACGTAACTCTCAAAATGAGACCAGATTAAAATTAAAATACGTACGTATTTATTTCTTTATTTGAGAGGTGTGCTCACGTCGACGAACTGAAACAGAGCGAACGAGTGAACTGCTAACTTAAGCTTAGCAGATCATGTTACAAACGTAAGTATGTATGTACATTACAGTCGTTTTAAGCGTTACAGTGGAGTGACTTAATTGATGTTTAGGATTTAAGAGACAATTTTAAAACACAGCGAATATACACTAAGTTGATTTTCTGACTCATGCACTTTTTTTTCGATAAATTGAAACGAAAAATAGGATGGACATCAATTTCGAATTCAGGGGTTATTTGCGATGGTGCACAAATCTTAAGCCAATGTGAGATACCATCACGTTACCAATGTGACGATACTTAAGGAATGACCACTGCAATAGTGTAACACTCCCACGGCTCCTACCTTTCTCACAGTGAAGTTATAACCAAACTGATGACTTGTCGCATGAAATGACATTTCACGAGACTCATTAGATTCGGATTGAAAATGCATCAGAAAATGTATGTATGACAGCAAAAATATTTTCTTTATGATGTTAGTTTTTTCACAGCGATGAAAAACCCGATAGTCCGAGGGGGACCAGGGCGTTGATACTTCAACCATCTCCCGCGTTGTTCTCTCAGGAATGGAGTGGGCCCTACAATTGTATGCCGATGTTCGAAACGACAAAGACAGATACTGTTTAAGCATTGTCTCAAAAAAGATAGAACCGTGGAGTTGGTAAATTCGAGGATTAAGCCAGGCAACCCAAAGCCATCACGTTTTTTATGGTTTCTCTGAAAAGGGGAAGCAATCAAAACTCCAGCTACGACGAAGGCCACTGAGGCACTAGGCTGAGTAAAGTTGACCAATTCGGTAGATTCTCCGAGAAACAGAGCTTACAGGACAATCCATGTGATAACCGACACCGATTGGTGGAATTTCTCGTGGAGGCGAAATCTCTCTACAGCTGGCACGCGGTTCTCT
Source organism: Eristalis intricaria (assembly GCA_964034865.1). Lineage (NCBI taxonomy): Eukaryota > Metazoa > Arthropoda > Insecta > Diptera > Syrphidae > Eristalis > Eristalis intricaria. The sequence goes on from OZ035875.1 coordinate 13,908,014, forward strand.
TACATCTTCATTCATTAAATTCACCTGCCGTTCCTTTGGTCGATCAAGTAAATTATGCAAGCACATTATGATCGACTCCATCAGGAGTTGTGCAAAGCATGGATATCGATATAGCCACAGATTCGAAGAAGGACACCACGGATTGACTTTGCATCGGAAAATTACAATTGCAACAGTCTGCGAGAAATATTGCTCATGGAGTCTTCTAGACGCTGCATCTCCGCGAACAATTTAACGCAATTCTTCTTCTTTTGGCACTACAGTCCGGGCTGGACCTGGGCTTCAACCAGTAAGCCTCACCAGCCGGCACGATCTGTAGCCAGCTGCCTCCAACTGCGCACACCAAGGCGATTGAGGTCCTTCTCAACCTGGGTGCGCCATCGGTTCTGTGGGCGTCGTCTATTACGTTGTCCCACTGGTTCGGAGTCGATGACTCTTCGGGCTGGAGCAGTGTTGTCCATGCGCTCTACATGGCCCAGTCATCTTAAGCGTTGAATCCGTAGACGCCTGACTAGGCTCAGTGTCGCTGTACAGCCCGTACAGGTCGTGTTGAATCTTCTTCTCCAATAACCATCAACCAAAGATTGAACGCAGAACTTTTCTCTCGAAAAGACCAAGTGCTTCTTCATCAGCTTTTGAGATTGCCCATGCCTCCGCACCATAGAGCAGGACAGGGATGATCAAGGCTTGGTCCTTAGAGAGGTCTCTATTACTCAATTGCTTCTGGATACCAAAGAAACAGCGATTAGCAAGAGTAATTGTGCGTTTAATCTCGGTACTGGCGTTGTTCGTACTGTTCACTTGCGAGCCGAGGTAGACGAAGTACTTCACTGCCTCGAAGTTATAGCTGCCTATGGTGACGTGTTGGCCAAGTCGTCGATGTTGTGCGTCCTTTCTTGATGACAGAATATCCTTCGTTTTGCCCTCATTCACCGCTAAGCCTAGTGTAATCAACAAAAACTATTTGAAAAGTCCAATAATGACGCATTGAAACAGATTGCCTCTGTTAGACGCCAAGTATAGTAGTCGGCATCCTTTACCCAGTGGATGGCGGTCATACATAAACCATATCCACTTAAATTTAATTCAGTGCTCTGTCAAATCGTGTAGTCTTGAGAGATGGAATGAATTTAAAAAGCTAACAAGGTCCAAGGGAAGATGACAAAACCTCACTCACTAAGCATCTCCCACTTGACCATCAATCATCCACATTTCGGATTTCTTTTAAACATTCATCTAATTGTGGCGCCATTGTAACTCGTTACCATCCAAACTAGAACGAGCCTATTCATCCCAATCCATAACTGTCACCAGTCCAACCGGGCACCATTAAACACGGCTCCAATCTCGAGGGCCCAGCCACTCAAATCAATTATATTTCCACCTAATCCCTCCAGAGTCCATTATCCCCAATTCTATATGACAAATGCCGTCCACTTAAGATCCTCAATTCCCCCATTCTCTATCTCAATCCATATCGGATTCTCGGTACCTTACATGAGTTCTCAAATCGAATCACCGCCAGCGCTGGTCTCCAGGCCCCGTCCCTGTTATAAATGACCAACCAATTGTCCCTAATTGTCGCATAGTTATCACGAATAGCAAAATACCCACTCCATTCAATAGGATCGCGCGTCCGGCGCGATCCACATAAACGGTCCTTTTCGGAGGACACCACACCAGCCCTGTGTATGGACCACCGTGCGCACATAATCTGAACAGCGCCCCCGCACCGCAATAGAAGCTCCACAGCCCAGCACCACACCGATCCCACGGCACACACAATGCCAGTGTGTGCCATGACAAATTGTCTGCATTTGTGGTTCACTTTGGGAGAATTGATGATGGAAAGTCTCGTGCCCGATAAACTCGCCAACGGAAAACAAATCGCCGCCGTTGCACCCCCGCCACCACACTGTAGCCTAGATAAAAAATAAAAAAAAAAAAAAACAACACGGACCTACACGAACACCACGGCCAGCCGGCGGCGGGGGTAAACATTGAAATTAAATCTGTCCCGCCACGGAACCGAATGAATGAACGAACCACGCAGGCCGGCCAACCAGCCCTCGAGGTCGCCCGAGAAGAGGAACAGCAAAACACGAGAAGATCCTTCTTTGACACCCGGTCCAAGTGTGCTATTTATCACCAGATTAAAAGCGTAGGTAAACCTCGGGAGTTACAAATTGCGGCCCAACCGCACACAGACTCGCCACACCAGCAGGAGTGGCGGGGAACCCTAGCCCCAGGCTCTACTGTCCTCCGTCCTCGTTTGGCTTAAATATCTAATGTTTGGACATAAAGTGTCATATAATGACAATAAATGACTTCCATATTGGCCATCTCTAGGCGGCCGGTTGAGGACGGCGGTGCGGCGCGGCGTGGCTATTGGTGACGACGATGCCGGTGGTGGCAGTGGCAGTGTTGGAGGTGGCGTGTGTCTGCTTGCTTGTGACTACGACGACGACAACAAGGAGTTTCTCATGGCACAGCGCTGTTGGGTGAACGCCGCCACCGCCATCCACCGCCTCGAGTGACCAACACAGCGAGGAGGAAACTGTCATCCGAGGAGGCCAAATCCCCACAGCTACGAACGGACATGGAGACGGAGGTGTGCAATCGTGAAGGAAGTCACTTGACATAGAATCGGTTGACAAATGCCTTTTGCAAGGCTTATTGGACACACAGAGAGGATGATGTGCGCGCCTATCAGTTGTGGGTCGTCGCTGTGGACATGCGTGTGTTCCTCTTCACAGCGGCGCATGCGCAGGCGCGCAGTCACAGTCGCAATGGCGCACAGATGGGCGAAATTGTTTATGAGAAATAAATGTGACCAAAGTAATTCAAATGCGATTAATGGAACTTTATGATCGTGCTCCATGTCGCCGGTCGCCGGTTGCGGCCCTGGGGGCCAGGGTCCAGGGTCCAGGGTCCAGAGCCTTTTTGTCATTTTTCCACTTCTTATCGGCCCCGATGTCGTGGGCTATAAAAAGCCTTTTAAAAGTTGGTCTTCCTTTTTATTTATGACAGATAAACGGTAAGGAATGCCTGTGGATTTGTCATCGACTTTGACTTTGGCTTGGACTTCGACTTGGACTTGGACCATTCCTTGGCCGCTCTGGGTCTGGGGTGATTAGCATCGGTGAAGTCATTAAAATTGATTGTGTGCCGTATCGATGAGCGGGGGAAATGCCCCAATTCCTTCGATCCAAACCAAACCAGAGTGCATACGGATCAGATTGGGAATGTATTTTAGTGCGGCACTGGCTTATCGGTAATGGGAGACATTAGGGCCCACGTACCTAATGAGCTGAGATCATTCGCTTAATCTAAACCACGGCCACGTGCTTGCATTTTATTATGACCGAGGTGTAAACTAAATCGCTGAACGGCCGCGGCCGTTCGATTGTCTAGATCGATGGATACAACTTTATTTCGAAGACTCTCCGGATAAGGCGACTGCATCAGTTGAGGTGGACACTTGAGACCGAAAAGCTGGCTCTTCATGGGGGGCGGTGTTGGTGTTGGTCTCGACGAGGAATCTTAAGTGATGCAGTAAACGGCGTATTTATCTCAGCCAGACAGCATGGAGTTGTGATCTTGAAGATTACTCTAGTCTTGTCATAAAAGGAAACACTTGACACTTGGTGCTGATCGCAGGCCAATGCACTTTGGGCCTAAACGACCGACCGTGACTGCATTTAAAATCTGCATTTTATTCGGTGTCAATGCACTCGGATGTCAATAGCGGATAGAAAAGGTGGCATTTGAGTGTCGCCGTTGGTACATTGGTGGCCGATCTGGGGACTCTTACTTCATAGTACAGTGAAGTAGGCAGAATTTTTTATGTTGAGTCGATGCTTTGTGAATAACTCACATGTTGGATTAGAGTGATGATTTGAGCCCCACTGTGTTGCGTAAGCTATAAGAGCAATATGATGGAGATGGGGAGTCAAAGAATACTGAGCAATTGTTACATTAGACATCAAGAACGCGTTCAACTACGCATGCTGGGCGCACAAAATGAGCATTTGGTCCAGAATGCATACACCAAACGGCCTCCTAAAGAAAGTCATGGACTATTTCAACACCAAGAAGTTGATGTATAACACTAGCGATGGCAGTAAGCAGTACAACGTGGCAGCAGCAGTTCCTCAAAGATCAATTCTTGGACCTCTACTGTGGAACATAAGTGGAACATAGGCTGGCCTGTAGCTTGCTGCCCATAGAACTGAGGCTGTTTTCGTATCCAGCCACAAGAAAGTAGAATATGCTTCCGGGTTGGAAACCAAGCGATGAAGTCCAAGGAATCACTAAAAGCCTTGGTGTAATGCTCGACAACAGACTGAGCTTTAAGACCCATTACAAGTATGCCAGCAATGGTAGCTAATGCAAGCAGCTCGCGGATGCTAGCAAACGTCGGTGGGACAGGGTATGCCCCCACGATTCTTAGGCCTTTAAACTAGCAGTGGAACAACAGAAAACGGAGGATGGCATCGGTGCACAGTCTTTGTGCAATCACAACAATTTGAAGCTTCACAATTTGCAGCTTGCATGCTAGCCGGTATGACATTATTACAAACGAGATGCACAGAGTGTACCTTCGGCTAACTGTTACAGTATGCTGCCATAAACGTAGCACAGGCAATAAAAACCCACAATAATGTAATGTACACGCTATCGTCGCGATCCTTTTAAATGCATGAACATATGTTTATTGAGATCACTTCCTCAATAAACATCGAAATTATAAACGATCGCCTGTGCAACTGATAAGAGAATATTGTACCGTAGGCTAAGTCTCATTATGAAGCAATCATGTAGCATATGGTAGTCTTAAGATAGACCTCAAGAAGTGCGGAAGTCTAAAGATAGATACACGCGATACACAGTGAAGTATCATACAAGCCCAGAAGCGATCCAGATCAGTAATGCTGTGGCAAGAGCGGTGGACCGACTCCACGAAAGGCTAATGGGCCTACAAGCCTGTACCAATCATAGAACCTTGGCCATCAAGGCAGACAGGGGACTGCAACTACCACCTAACGTAGTATCTGTCTGGGTACGGCGGCTACCGCAAGTAAGTATTCATTCAAATGAGGACAGACAACTTGCTTTACTCGCTCGGAATGTCCAAGTCTGGAAGAAGATGCGGAGCACGTGGTGTTCCACTGCAGGCATTTCTTAGGGAACAGGACTGACTTGACGGCAACAACGGATGGATATCTGCTGATACGTAGTATGTGTGCGCAGGAAAAACTTCGAAGGACAGAAAGTCTAATAGCACAAAAGACAAATTTTGGCGACAGAGCATAATGGCCAACCAGCCCGGGGAAGGAGAGTGGTAGTAATAGTGATAGAAGGGTGCAGATTGTGGGTTGGTACGGAGGAGTACACCGTTCCACTACTAGACAACGCTTAGAAAAATTATTGAGGCCCATTTTCGGATCTGACCAAGTATTCAAGCAATCGCTGCATGCGGCAGCAAAAAGGTTCCGAAGCGATCAACTCCGCAGGTGATCTTTATTTTTATGGGGATTGTTTAAATCAAATGAGCAAGCCCATGTGTTTTTTTTAATTTTATCAATTTTTTTTTTATTATTGCCAATGGTGGTCATGTGTCCATCCACCGCTTTATTATCTATTCTAACGCAAAAAGTGTTTCACTGACATCATTGACAGTCATTTAAGGTTGGTGTACTGATGCGATCTTTTCCTTCAGCTCGTGAACATTAAGAGAACATCCAGTCGTCTTTTTCTGGTAGTCACCTGAAAAGTTTTGTCCGACATGACTCGAATGAGCTACTTCATCCATGAGTAGCGTCAGTTCCCGCCTATATAAGGTGTCGCAAGAGACTTGTTTTCATCGCTGTTATAGCAACAAAACTAGAAACTCATTCAATGTCCAGTCTAGTGTTGAATAGAGTAATATAGTCCATGTAAGCGGACCCGGCACATGGGTCCGCCTTTTTGGTAGCGCGGGAAAAATTCGTAAGATCTAAGGCAGTGTACCGAATTTAAAATTTGACTCATAGTATAAATGGTATGACAATGAGAAACTTAAAAATTAAGATTTAAAAGCTATACATTTTAATTTTTTAATAAAAAAAAATGAATCATTTTTCTTTTAATTTGGATCAGACATTTTTAATCCAGAGATCCGTTAACATCAGCATTTGATAAATAACATTTTCATTAGGTTAATTTAAAATGCAACTGAGTTCATCATATTGTTACTCTTGAAAGATCTGCAGAGACGTAATAAATTAAATAGTTTATCTATTGAATATCTCAGAGCTCCGTCAATGGATTCACTGGTTTTTTGTTCATATATTTTTTTAATCTTTTTTAGAGAAAGATTTATTCTTCTAAGAATATAGTCCTACTTACATTCTTTCCAACCATTGTTAGCCACGAAATTTAAAATTTTACAAAATTGCCAAATTCAAAGCCGTGTTTTCAAAAATCGATTAAGCGAAACAAATTTGTACACTTGGTCTCTGGATTGATAAGGGTGGATACCGTTCTTTTTAGAATAATTAGCTGAATAGTATTTAAAACTGTTAACCACTTGTTGGAGCTTAGTGGCGCTAAAACTTCAGCTCATTGCAAAAAATTATTAAATAATAATTCTAATCCTCCCTAAAACACGCAAACTTAACCTTAAATATTATTGTATTTATTAAAGAAATGATAAACAATTATAGAAATGCTACTTTCCACACCAGAGTAACGCTTCAAGAATTTACATGAATTCTAAAATTAAGCAGTTTGCAACTTTAGGGCTCTGCATCTCGCATATCCCTTGACCATACTTTCCCAAATTTTGGGGGAAAAAATAGGTTACTTTTATGTAGATCATATTCCAAATCTCATTTTTGGTATTGTTTCCGCTTTTGAATAACTGTGAGCCTACACAACGGCTCACAGTTGTTCAAAAGCGTTGTGTTGATGCGTCTACTCCTCCACAACGGGGTTGCCACATCCGATCTCTGAATTTTTTAATTTTCACAATCCAGGACTCCACCTCTTTCGAATTACTGAGAATGCTCACACAAAAGGAAAAAGCTTCTCCGTTTGATCTCGGCATAAAACTCTAGGTCCCACCCACTCGCAATAGTTCAATAGGGTAGTAGTGGGTGCTGTAGAAACTATGTGCATCTCGGACTGTCGCGTACCTCATAGAATAACTTTGAATTAAAATTAAAAGATCGTCTTCTAATTTGAAGTCTTTAAATCGTTGTCAGACATGGCGTCATTCATGTTCTCTCCATAACTACCTAATATTTGATTTAAGTTAAACCATCTCAAAAAACAAACCGACAATCCAGCGGAGCTAATCACGACTAAAAAATAGAAGAGAATGAAATCCGCAAATTGAGATGGACAATCAGTCTGAAACCATGTAAAGTCTCTGTTTAAGCCAATCCGTTCCACATTCAAAGCGACAACAATAGAAAATCCGCGCGACCAAATCAATTAACAAGCACAAGCAGATGTTGCACAAAAATTGTCATCCCATCCGTGGGACAGTACTGCGAATCAAAGAGAAACGGAAAAAAAAGTATTTGAAATCAAACCGAAGTCCTGACAGAGAAAGGATTAATCCGGCAATAAAAGTCGTTTTATTACTCTCATTTTCGTTTTGAATAACACGATTATTCCCAGACACCCATTCCTGTGCGTCGCCGTGCATCCTAGCATCGCTCACCTTCCCGTGTAGTGTCCTTGACTCTGAGAGGAAGAGAAGGTAAAAAAAAAAAACTAAACAAACCAACATACTGGAGTCCTAATGAAGACATTAAATTGTCACGGAACAATGCCAGCAAATGCCATGACGAATGATAAGCAGGAAATGGAATTTATCACTGAACTGCGGAAAAACTCTCTGCTCTACACGCTCGCAGTCGCACTCTCACTCTGTGCCCGAGCAAAGGGTCTGCGGAGTAATTTATTAATGACATTACACACATCACCCATAAGCTCCCGGCCCGGAATCCAGTTAAGCGATTGAAATGAAGTCGTCTCTCCCGATCCGTTGGCCTTACTCTGATTCCAATTGCGGATTGTGTCGCCGTGCCGAACAAGGAAAAGTAGCTCAAGGATCATTATGATAATTAATGCCCAAGTGCGGCGCACAATACCTCAGACCGACGATAGGGATCAACGGCAGAAGGAAGCAAAAACCCTTCGTCCGGACTGGGAGGTTGGTTGGTTGTGCCATGAATACACCGGGAGAGAGACAAAGGTAAGGAGTCAAAAGTGGTCAACCACATAAAACAAAAATAAACATCCGTGCAGAAGGGTTGAAGGTCACTATTCCACTTCGACGACCTTTTCGTTTTGTTTCGTGTTGTCGTTGTGCGTCGGTCGGTTCATCGTCCTGGGAGGGATGGTCGTCGCTTCGTACACGGCTTTGTGCGGTTAGGGAATTCGGAGCATTGAGAGCACTCCACGAAGCGTAATGAAGACGTTTTGTGGGTATATTCCTTTCTCCTTTACCAAGCAGAGGTTTAGGGTTCTGGTAATAAATGTCTTGGGTCTGCGGTTGAAGTTGGATTGATTTATTGCAGATACTTTAATCAAATTATTTATGCAGATTATGGATGCCCAAGGGTACTGGCATACAATGTATCTGCCGATGTTGTGGAGATTGTTTTTCTGTAAGGCGACTTTGTTTCGTAATTGAAACTGTTTCGGTGATTGACGCTGAGTAAAAATAACGTTCTCAGAAGGTAGATTATAAGTGGAAAGGGATTGCCACGATGTGGTTGGCTTCTGATGAAAATTACTGCTGCAGGCTATGATGCGGCATGTGAGGGCACACTGTGCCCGTGGGATGACTGGTGTCTCTGCGAGGTTTCCCATAAGTGAATGCGATTGAATATCAGTTCTGTGATCAAATCGTTCACTTTCAAATGTCATAAGATCCAATCTTTAAATAAGAATTGATTCAAAGTATTTGCCTATTTTACATCTCTTACCATAGCTATTTATCTACATACCAGGTCGGTTGTCGATTCTTGCAAAAAAACCACCATCGGGCGTGACGGACAGCAAAATTCATGGACAATTATTTTGTGACAAAAAAGCAGCTGTCTGCGAAATTCATATACATCAATCGCGCAAAGTAAAAATAGTCGTTTTCTAAGACTATCCAATTTCCGGTGCAATTTTCTTAATTTTTCTTGCGATAAATTATTCTTCGTTTGATTGAAGCGATTATTATTTATTGTATAGCCGAAAATGAGAGAAATTTTGGTTAAAACAACAAATTCGAATTTCAACGTCCGGCAATTTTAGAAAAATCAAAATTTGTTGAGTTCCTTTTGTGCAACCGAAGGGTCGTATAACTAACAAATTATTTTTTAATTTTTATGGATTTCAGATAGTCCAGTGACGAGCTGCGGTGGTCACCGCAAACCCTTTTTTTTGACTACGCGCAAACTTATTGTGTTTCACGCATTTTTAATCTTTTCTTGGACCATTTCCCCTCTGAACAGGACTCATCTCTTTTACATATGAATGAAGATAATTTCAAAGGATAAACATGTCTCTTGCGCATTGAAAATATTCTTCGGATAATATTTTTCAATTAATGACCCAATTAGGCTAGTCCATTCGGTACAGGCTTGTGGATTTACATCGGCAGCGTCCTCAGTTATCGCTCTGTACGAAATGTCCCGCTTAAAAAAGCTTCTTAATCAGCCAGATGATGGGTTAAGATTTGTGAAATTGATGTCGTCGCGAAATGAAATTCTATTGAAATATAGATGTAAAGAATTGGATGAGATAAGATGGATGGATGTGTCAACGTATCGACATTACCTTCGCTGCTATGAATCCTTCGTTTTTGTTTCTCATTTGCACCAGTGCTTCAACCAGCAAGTAATGATTTTTGTTTTTCAAAAGTCTTATTTCCGTCGGATCTGGAGGAGAAGATTCAACCACGAATTTTATGAGTTGTACAGCGGCATGAACCTAGTTTGGTGTCTATAAAGCAAACATCGAAGGTGACTGAGTTTCGGACCGAAGAGTCTTCGATTCCGAACCTGCGGAACAACTCACATACCACGATAATAAAAAAAAACCATTAGCTTTTGTATAAATTCGTTCATGAATTTCGTATATTCAAGCTGCAAGCAACTGTCTGTTTTGAATCTTTTTTCTAGTTGAAGTAGTCTTGCAGCCGCTCGATCTCGAGAAGCTGCTAGGATGTACTCCTGCTCCAAATGATTGCTGAATGGGACAGTGTATCTGCCTTCAGCATCTCGAACATAGGTTTCCTCGTAAAGTTGTTCGCAGGCCAAGTCGTTCTCAGTTGATAGACTATATTCTGGAATTTGTTCTTGTGCCCAGAATTGTTTAAGTTGGTTCGCCAAAGTTTTTAGTGCAACCATTCCAATAATTTTTACATCACCCTTAAGAGATGTTCTTCCCGTGATAAACCATCCAAAATGTGACCTTTGGGCTATATGTGAACCCTTAGGGCCCCACTTTATACCATTTAGTATGAAATTACGAAAAAATCGGTGCGGTAGTCAAAGTGGTAGCCCTAAATTGGTTCTTCGAGCCGGATGGCAGCCCCTGCAGGCTGTGATCACAACAATTGATGATATATGACGCCAACTCATATCGCACACAATACGAAGCACAAGTGCACATATCCAGCTCTTATTTCCACTATCACTTTAGTGCACAGTTTTCGTTCACCTGTACGCACCTCTTTCGCTTCTCATTTCACACAAATAAAGTTTAGTTCCTACAAGTCAGTCCAACTGCTGGGATATGCAGACGACATCGACATCGTCGCGCGTTCCCAACATGCCGTAGTGGAAGCATTTACGACAATTGAAGAAGAGGCGAACCGAGCTGGCCTTATGGTCAATGAGGATAAAACGAAGTATATGCTATAGACCAAAAAACTATCCGTCACAACACCTAGGACAAAATACAATCGACAATCGGCAGCTACAATATCGAGGTAGTAAAGGAGTTTGTCTACCATGAGCCAAACGTAAGCTCCACGAACGACATCACTGTGTAGATCCGACGTAGAACCGCCTTTGGCAACCGGTGATACTTCGATTTGTCAAAATAACTGGCGTCAAAACTCCTAACTCGAAGGACGAAGATCATGCTCTACAAAACCATTATGTTGCCTGTCCTGCCTGTCCGGATATATGGTCCCGTCTGCGAGGAAGGCGAATGGAGGAGAAGACACAACCGCGAACTATACGAGCTGCACCAAGATGTCGATGCACCAGTGTCCGTCGACTGCACTGGCTCGGCCACATCGAGCGCATGGAGAACAATGCTCCAGCTGAGAGGGTCTTCGAATCCAAGCCTCCCTGTTCGAGAAGGAGAGGAAGACCGAATCAAAGGTATAAAGACCAAGTAATCGCGGATGCAAGACAGCTTAGTCTTGATGACTGGAAGCAGCGTAACCAGGACCGTCAGGAATGGAAAGCAGTAATCGCTCAGGCTGGGACCCTGCACGGATCGTGAGCCTGATAAGTAAGTAAGTAAAGTTACAAAATCCTGTCTAGTAAGTTGACTTCCCCCCACTAGCGGTAAAGGGGTTAATGAATTATTATTCAGGCATTAACTAACACACTGTTGCTTAAAGCAAACAGCGTTCATATTAGTAAATGCAAGTTAATCTGCTTCTTCGGGAAAACCGACAACTTGATTCATCTGGTGGTGGCACCATCACATCATCATAATAAATAAGCCCCTAAACACCAACACAGCAACAACTTCAAGAATGCACAAACATAGGCGAAGTTGCTTACGTAAAATATCTCGATCCGTCTCTCCCTTGAATGTCCTACGCATTCTCTTCAGGATCCACACAACACCGAACGTGGCTCTCAAACTACAAAAACTCGGAAGAAATATAGGAAGTTGCATTACCAAGAATAGACAAATTTCTGGCAAATGGATCAACAACCAAACATTATCATTCATTTCTCGAAAAAAAAATACCTCAAAAACACAGTCGAATTTTCACGGGATACCATGATTTGTTCGAATTAGAGAGACTTTGACTTAGAGAAAATGTTTTTGTGTGGAAGATTGAGGGAAATGTATGTAATATATGGCGAAAAAAAGAGTTGGAGAGAAATTTGATGTAGGAAGAGTCCACTGTATTTTTTTTATTTTGACAAACTACCTTGAAATAATTTTGTATTGTTGTTACAGGAAATTTAACGTAATTGAACATTGAAGTTCTAATCTTGCAACGCCCTTTTTTCTCCAAAAACTATCAAATGCTGCATACTGCTTTGTTTGTGGGGTGTTGTGCAGAAATCTGTACTTGTTTGTGTTCCGCTAAGTTACACATCTAGACGGCGATCTAGAAAGCGAAGAGATCGGGTATTCTCTTCTGCGTTCGACGGTTTGCCCCTTTTTCTTTGCATAAAAACTTCAGAAGAGTCAGATTGCAAAAGTACTTACGCACTTTTAAGTTGAAATGCTTTTAGTAAAGCCGCCATGCATTCGTTACGGATGTTCCCCAGCACCAAGGGAATATTCTTATAAAACACTTACTTGGGTGATGGTTGTACTTGTAGAGTTCCATCGGTATATTTGCTCGATCCACACCTGGACCTGCCCCACAGCCATCATGCCTCTCCAATCAGCATGGTCTTGTGTTAGTTGCTTCCAGCTCTTGAAGTCCCTTTACAGCTGTATACACCACCGGAAGGGGTATTTTTCTTAGGGGTTAAAGTCATTTTTCCGGCACGGAGCATTTAGGGTGAAAATTAGTCCCCTCGAAAAAGTCAAGTCAAAAATAATCATCGTAGAGAAAGGAGAAATGCAAGGTTCTGTTGGAATTGTTGGCATTGTAGACGTTTCTATAAAAAATACATTTCGATTTTACTGGAGTTGTGTACAACAGCAATGATATAGCGTTGGTTTTCAGGCAACACTGTCGAAGATCTCTCGTGCAACATGAGGAAAAGCCTCGAAGTTCTTGAGCGATTTTTTGAATTCAAAGTCTTGGAATACTTTTTTCCTCTTTTTTCACTTTCTGACAGTATTTTAACTCTGCTTTTTCTCTCACTCGAACGTCTTGTTTGTGACTCTATTTGCCCTAAACTCGCAGTGGCGCAGTTAGTCACGACGTCAAAGAGAGCTTGGGACCCGAAGTTCGACTGAAGCTTCAATGGAGCAGTCATCCAGATCTTCATTTTCCGCGCATTCTATCAGATGTTAATGTTTAGCCTCTACAAAATCATTGCATCCTTGGAGCATTGAGGTGCTCGAATGATCATTATTATAGCATAGCCCGATAGTCGAGTGTTAACTCCAGTAGGCATCAAAATCAACCATGGCCTTGCTTCATTCCTCTTAATGTGCCCCAGTCGATAATGTTCCCCAAGCCCACATCTCCCGTCAGTCCATTATGTCACCTAAACACCATGCGAGGCGACAGCAACCACAGAAACCTCCAGCGCGACCTTGAAACATGCGAACAGCAACTTCATCTGGAAATTGGCCGGAAAGAATTGTGTCAAATCACACAGCCGGGCAATTTGCCTTTTTGCCCATGCACACACCGCCAGTTCAGTGCTCCGTCAACCAGACCGTGCTCCGAAGCGCGATCGCTACCTTGGAAGACAATAGCTCTCGACGGGGGGTTGCACCCGCCGCATATGCTCGACAGCGCCCGCACACACTGCCAGTCCATTGGCCTGGCAGCATCTAATTAAAGCCGCCCCACAGTGGAGTCTTGGGCCTCACATGAGATGCCAGAATCATTGTCGTTCTGACCTTCGCCGGAACTACAGCATTGCGGGTGCAGTGCAAATTTAGCTCGCTCTTATGCAACACACGCCATGTGAGGCCACCGGAGCGGTTCAAGAAGTCGACGCAGGCGCGCACACACACGACCAGAGTCAGCCACAGCCAGCCAGAGCGTGTGCCATTTACATTGTTCACTGAGCTTCTATTGCGTTTCCAGCGACAAATTTATTACAAATCTTCGCATTGTAAACAAAAAGTATCTGCGAGCGTGTGCGGGCACGGATTTCGGATTTCTCAGTCCAATTGGGGGGCTCCTTGACATCGGAGCGACGGCGGCGTTTGCTCTGGCCGCTGCTCCATTCGCGGCAGCAGTGTGCCACTGGCGGCGGAACGAGCAATTGTCTTTCATTGTTGAGTGGATTATTTAATTTATATTTTGTAGGTTAATTTTGTTGTTCGTTGGCTTGAAGGTTAGTTGCCGGCCGTAAGCTCCTTCAATGGTGAGTGCACGCAACCAATGTGAAATCGTCGTCATCGTTGCTATCGTCCCGGTATCGCTGGCGATCGGGATCGGCGGCAGCGTTGTTCGGCGACGGGTGAGTGGTGTGACGCGGAACGGTTGGCCATTTGTCTCCGAGGGAAGGTTTATTGTTCTTGTAAGTGCATACACCATGCGTTCTAGATTCATATCGGCGCAGCAGTGAGTGTGTATGATTTTCATGAGCGATAGGGCGACTAATGATCTCATGACGAATTCGGTTCTCAAGATTTGTGACTGCTGTTGGAGGCTAATTGAATGCTCGAAGGTCCCCCATGACAATTACCCGCGACTATGCGATGCAATTGTTTTCAAATTACCGGAACAACGAGTGAGCGAGCGTTGGAGGGAGGCTTTGCTTTGACCCAGATTTTGGTCGATTTTAATGCGAGTGAGCCTGTGGAGGAAGGGTTGCGAGAGTTTATTTTGTGAACTTGAAGCGCACAATTGAATTGAGCGGGTAATGATTTGAGGGAGAGAATTTAAAACTAAAGATACTGTATGCAGCGGTGTGTGCGTTGGGGCTAGATGGAAGGAACTGCTTGCATGAACTGCTGGTAGTTTCCACATTTGTGATCTCTCAATGCTGAGCAGCGACTTTCCCGAGCGGAAAGGGCTATGCTTCGATGGTTTGGTCACGAATGTCGACATGATCGAGACTTCCGACGCGTGCCTTGAATATTGCATCATGATGGCGATCGCTTGTCTGGCCAGGATGAGGGGACTGGACCAAGTTGAAAATCTCGCCTGTTTGAGCTTGAGCATAACGCCTATTGAGTTAGATTCGATGGCGGAGGATCAAGTAGCCTGTGGATCACTCGTGCGCGGTTTGAGCCTGAGACCCTTTTAGTTGCGGGTTCCTGCGGTTCATTGAAGAGCGGAAGATGAGCTGTGCATGTGCATGGAAGAACACTCTAAATTTGGATGTCATCTTCTTCTTCTCCCTTGCTTGGCGCTACAGTCCGGGAAAAGACCGGCAAGTCCAGAAACATGTCTCATTTTTTTTGAGTAAATGGGAAGGTGGTACTGAAGATGTATAGACTCACAGAACAATGTCTTGTTTCTAATTTCAGCCGTTTACAATCTAACGTCAAAAATGGTCAAGGCGAATAGAGTGTGGACAAGGGTGGGCTAATCTGCGAGACTGTGGAACGATTTAACAAGCGACATCTGAGTTTACGTGAGACACACGAATGGGGAAGGAACTCAAAAGGTAGCAGAGGATTGTGTCGCCGAGTACGATTGGATTGTCAGTCCTGAACTGAAGCAGCATTCAAGGAAGAAGAATTATGAATCAAGACTACATAAAGCTCAAACCATCTCTGAATGCCCAGAGATAGGGGCACTTATAAAAGTTATAATAGAGAGTTAGTTAGCCTGGTAACTAACTTTTCAGAACCGCATAAAGAAGGCGACAGTAGCTGTTTATAAAGGGTTTTCCAATAAGAACTTGACAACTTTTTTATTAAATAAAACTCAAAACATTTGAAAATTTATTTTCGGCTTGAAGTACAATCAAAACATGTATGAATGGAATTCGACTTCGTTCATATGGGCACGGCGGCATTGGTTGGACCCAATTTTCAACGACTCGGCCACACATTTCGGCCGAAACAGCCGCTATTTCGCGTTCAATGTTGGCTCTGAGTTCTACTTGGCATTAACCAATGACTTAACGTACCTACATAGAAAATAGCCAAGCGGCGTTAAATCGCACGAACGAGGCGGCAAACGACTGGCCTAGTTCTTGAGATAACACGCTCACCATACTTACTCTTCAATAAATCGATTGTAACGTGTGCTGTGAGGCTTGTGGCAGCATCCTATTAAAATCACATCTCTTCCATTTTGGGCCAAAAATAATCGGTAATCATGGCGAGATAACGCCGACCATTCACAGTAACGTGACGATCGTTATCGTGGACGAAAAAATATGGCACAATAACGCCGCCGGTATGCAAATCGCACCAAACTAATATTTTTTGTGGATGAAGTGGTGATTCATGAAGCACATGTGGATTTTCATCCGAACAATAACGCATTTACTGACGAACCCATTGAGCCAATAATGAGCTTTGTCGAAAATAGGAGTCAACGCTCTTAAGGTTCCGGTCACCGATTCCGAATTTCGATAGAAAATTTTTATAATTGTCAGATGTGGCTCGTTCGTGTACCTTACCATGATGAAAATGTTGCGCTTACTGAATAAATTGACAGCGACAGTTTGATGATTAGTGAAAGAGTGCGTTCACAAATGAAATTCTAAGTTGTCAGGTCCAACCTTTACTTGCTGAAGGATCCTCAGACCCGGGACTGAAACCGAGATGGACACCGAGTAGACAGCAATTGTTAAGCCAATTCTAACATATGACACCCTTATTTGGTGGCCGGCTCTAAGAAACAAAGCTAATTCCATAAAGATAGGAAATATACAGATATAGGCGTGCATTAGCATCACGGGTGCACTTCGTCCCACACCTTCAGCCATGGAAACAATGCTACAGCTGCTTCCCATACAACCTATCAACCTACCAAGCCAATGCACCCGCAGGAGCAAAACACTCTGTTAAGGACTCATGGAAATAATCAAGAATGAGAAGATCCCAAAGCATTAAGATTATACTGCACCCTTCCTTGACACTGATCCCAGACACAGAAGACTGAGCAACAAACTTAGTCAGGAATTCTGTCACTCTGTAAGTATACACGGACGGATCCAAAAAGAAAGAACTCACCGAACAAGGAGCATTCGTGGTATCGCAGGAATCTCCTTTTTCCTGTCCCTTCGACTGCCTAACCATCGCAGTATATTCCAGGCAGAAGTGAAATCTATTCAAGAGGTTTACTGTCAATGGCTCCGATAGACAGGCTTTCAAGAGGCTAAAAAACACACCATCCTTTAAGTCTTCTTCTTCTTTATTTGGCGCTACAGTCCGGGGTGGACCTGGGCCTCAACCAAGAAGCCTCTTCAGCTAGCATGGTCTCTGGCTAGCTGTCTCCAGTGTCGCATGCCAAGTTGGCTGAGGTCCTTCTCCACCTGGGTGCGCCATCTTAATCGCGGGCGTCTTCTGTTGCGTTGTCCCACGGGTTCGGAGTCGAAGACTCTTCGGGCCGGAGCTGAGTTGTCCATACGCTCTACATGGCCCAGCCATCTTAGACGTTGGGTTTTTCTCGCTAAGAGACCAAGGATTTCCTCATCCGCTTTTGAGATTGTCCATGCCTCCGCGACGTACCGCAGGACTGGGGTGAACAAGGTCTTGTTTAAAGTCAGTTTGGTCCTTCGAGAGATGGCTCTACTACTCAATTGCCCCTTGAGCCCATAGAAACAGCTGCGTTTGATCTCGGTACTGATGTTGTTTGTATTATTTACTGCGGAGCCGAGGTAGACGAAGTCCTTGATCACCTCGAAGTTATAGCTGCCCATTGTGACGCTCTGTCCCAGACGCTTCGTTTTGCCCTCATACACCGCTAGACCCATTTTAGGCGCTACCGCCTCAATGCTAGCAAACGCCTCATTAACGGCTCGCTGTGTTCTGCCAATCACGTCAACCTCGTCCGCGTATGCTAACAGTTGTACGGACTTCTGGAAGATCGTGCCTCTAGTGTTGGCGTGTGAGTCTTGCACGATCTTTTCCAGGATGATGTTAAGGAAGTCACATGACAGCGCGTCACCTTGTCTAAATCCTTTTTTGACATTGAAGGTCTCGGTTAGTTCGTTACCGACCTTGTTGGAGCAGCGAGGATTCTCCATCGTCATCCGGCACAACCTGACGAGTTTAGCAGGAATTTCAAAACTATACATGGCGTTGTATAGCTCGTCCCAATGCACGCTGTCATATGCGACCTTGAAATCGACGAAAAGGTGGGTGGTCGATCTGCAGCTCTTGGGTCTTTTCCAGGATCTGCCGTAGTGTGAAAATCTGGTCGATGGTGGAATTCCCCGGCCCGCACTTATAAGGACCTATCAGGTTATTTGTAAACGGCTTCAGGCGAGTACACAAAATGGCAGAGAAGATCTTGCAAGCGATGCTCAGGAGACTTATCCCTCTATAGTTGGCCCAGTCAAAGGGATCGCCTTTCTTGTCGATCGTCGATCGTACTGAGATTCCACTCGTCGGGCATGCTTTCCTCCGACCATAACCCATAGATGAGCTGGTGCATGCGCCCAACCAGATCGTCTCCAGCTGCCTTAAGGATTTCAGCGGACAGTCCGTCCGCACCGGCAGCTTTGTTAGACTTCAGTCTTCATATTGCTATCCTTAAAATCTAGGATGGTAAAGCTTTACCATACATACATTAAGGAGAAAGCGGTTGGATGTAACCTTGTGCTATAGTGGGTCCCTGGGCACAGTGGTATTCCAGGAAAACGAAAAAGCCGGCGAGTTATATATGACAGGGGTGGTCCTGCCATTGGGAAATAATCAGTTCATCGCTTACCCCTCACTTCATTTTCTAAGCACGTCGTTACTTACAGATGACATCGATACAGCCAATTGGAGGCGGGTGGAATTCAATGCTTACAGGACTTGAAGACTAATTTTGCCTCCACTAAATCCTCCATTAAGCAGAAAGGAAATTAGCGGTGTAGTAGGAACTATTACCGCTCATTGCTTAATCTACACTCACGCCAGATGAATGGGAGCCTCCCCACAACGAATTCTGCAGAAGCTGTACGGGAGAGGGAGAACAAAAATCTAAACTTCAATATCTCGACACTTGTTCAGCACTTGCAAGGACAAGGAAAAGTATGCCTAGAAGGAATGTCAGAAAATAGAATTCTAGACATAGTCAAATTCATTAAGCAAACAAATTGGCTATAACCCAGCAAGGGAGTGGATCATCTGCCACCAGCATACCAGTGGGGATTTCCCAGATGTTTAGTACTTGGCAAAAGAGGAGCCGCTGCCGCCAGTGATATCACAACGGATTCAATCAGGATCTAAGTGGGCTACACATAAGTGATGTAGTTGTGACAGTCACTATAACCTTACCTTCACTTCAAACTTACCGTCTTGCTTCTTGTTAACTTTCTCCATAAAATCAATAGCAACTTCCACTGAAAGTGACTTCACTTTGTTCACGAACTCTCCCAACACTTGATGGCCAACCTCGACCATGTACATCCATTCCCACACAAGATAATCTCACTTATGCTCCTCCGATGCATTACCACACTTTAACCCCATTTACACATCACCCCATGGCTCGATATGCATTTTTCGGCCCGTCTCATGAAATAAAATTCCCTATCAATGAAATATCTGCACTTCAACGCGAACGAAATCCCACGGAACACAAACAAGAAGACTTTCCAGCTCGAAAAGCCACCATTCCGACTGGACTTTCTTCGAGGTGAATCACAACCGAGGCCATAATGCCATAATGCACACTTTCCAGTTATCATCGCACAAATTAAGCTTAAGATACTTTCCTTTATCTGCATACCCGTCGTCCAATTTACATATCGCTTTACCACCTCGAGTGGGGCAAAATTCTATTAGACGCTGGGACATTTCGAGCAATTCATAATTTTTTTTCTTCCTCTGCGAAGCCAAATGAATTACATAAATAGTGCCTTAGTGCCGGCGCAGACGGAGATAAGAGAACGTTGCGAAGGTAATGCTGATGGTAATGAGGGTTATTAATTAAAAAATATGACAGTTATGCCGTCGAGCGTTTGGTCATATAAAAGATACCACTCGCGTGTGCGCAAAATAGTTTAGATACGCCTCTATTCAAATGGCAATGTCGACTGCCGCCACCACCGTGTGCCATCGAGGGGAATCAATGTGACTTGGATCTCCACGGCAAGGCGTGCTTCGGGGAAAACTTACATCCACATCACAAGAGGAAATGAGATTAACTTAGCGGTGGTCTTGGCCAAGAAATTCTTGATTGGGAACATTAGGTTTAGAGTGTGAGCAGTCGTTATTGCGGCAACGACTTCAGAGTACGGAAGACTTTGGGAGACATTTATGTGGCGCCCAACGGAGGACAAACCTTAGGTGTTCTGGTTTTTCGACTTAAGCTCTTACCATCTGTGTGGTAATGGAGTTGCCAAGGAGCAGATGTCATTCAAGGCGATATTTGGTGGAGGATACCAAACTAAAGTTGTCTCAAATCAATGTCGAACCTTATCTGTATGTAGATCGTTGAGAGTGATCACCATCATGTTGGGAAAACGAGAGGCTTGATTTATATGGTGTCAGTATTCAGAAGACAGTTGACCAGGGAAAAAACGGCTGGGAATTGTGGTAGCAGTGACACTAGTCACATTTTAACAGTCATTTAAGGGAGACACTTAATACAAGACGCCAGACCATCATCCCGAACGAACAGAGGAGGGGGAATTCTTCAAGTTGGAATTGACAGGAAACGAACGCGAAGGCGGATAAGAGTGATTGAGGTTTGTATTTGTATTTATTGAGTGTTTGTGTACATACAAGGAATTTTCTCTGGTGAGTGATCTTCAGTCCACACATTGTCAGTACATTCGTGTACCCGTGTACTTCAAACCGGTGACTCCAGTTGACTTTACTCTGATACCCCTTTACCCTTCTAAGATCCCCAGACAGTAAGCTAGTTGCTAAAGTGTATCGAAGTGGAGCGCGACAAGGTCGCGTATCTTTTAAGACAGCCATCACTCTGAACAATGGTCTAGCTACCGGAAGAGCACTTGTGTAAGAAAAAGATACAAATTACCCGGTTGTGTGATTTGACACAATTTTTTCCGGCCAATTTCCAGATTAAGTTGGTGTTCTCATGCTTCAAGGTCGCACTGGATGATTGTGGTTTTGTCGCGTTGCATGGTGCTTAGGTGACTTAATGGATTGATGGAGAATGTGGGCTCTTGTCGTGAGCTTGAAGAAATTGATTGCGAAACACTTAGGGAAGGAAGGTAAGGGGCTGAATATGATCTTCCTATGAAATGTAAGTCTTTTCTTTAGGACAGCATATACGTAGATTTGGCAGAGATATTTATGACTCGCTGTGTTCCATCAATGTCATCCATGTATGCTTGCAGTTGCAAGGACTTCTGTAAGACTGTGGCTCCAGTGTTGGCCTGTAAGGGTTCACTATCTTCTCCAGGCCGAGTCCTGCATGAATGCAATCATTTGCGCTCTAATGATGAGTACCACCCTATTCCTCTCACTACTAAAGTAAAACTCGAAGCTGCCCAGGTAAGCCTGCGTATCGTCTTGAAATGAAAAGGTCTGGGGACCTTTCGTGCAAGCCATGTCCTTTTCTTCATTGCCTGTGCTAAGAATAAGAATAAATAAGAATAAATTAATTCTTCGGACATCACATTCGTTGGGAGATTCGTGGGAGAGAGTTCCATAGGCGCACCGTAGCGATAAAAAATTGACTTTCAAATGACAAACAAGTAAACCTAGGTAAATTGATTCGATCTGTCTGATAACAGAAAACGGAGTTTGTCGCAAAGATAGCTTGGTACACCGAGTCGCAGAATTTCAAACAGGAAGGATATTGCTCTGAATTTTAGGTAGTTTTCGAGAGCCATACTTAGGAGGTTTCTTGACAGTTATATAGCAGAACAGGAATTGCTATTGTTCTAGCAAGTAGCAATCGAGTGCTAAGTGGGATGAGCTGCTGCAATAGCCAGAGACTTCGAAGAACGCCATATGTTTTCCCGACAGCCGAATTTATGTGATCTTTCCAGCTTAGACTCCTATTAAAAATTACTCCTAAGTTTTTTTATGTGTTTACGAATTCGAGAGGACAGTTATTTAACTTTGTGGGGGAAAATAGTCAAGTGTCAATGGATTTTTGGAAATAACCATAGATTTACATTTACTCGGGTTCAATTTCAAGCCAGTTTTTCAGAGCCCAGTCATCTATTTTTTCTAGGTTGTGGACACAGTTCTCAATAAGTCCAAGTGGACAGATATGTTTGAATATCAATGGTATAAATGTGAGTGGATGAGAACATCACTATATTTGGTATTTCATTAATATACAATATGAACAAAAGAGGTCCAGAGATGGAACCTTGGGGTCCCCCTTAAACACAGCTAGGAACTCCGATAAAGTGCTGTTCACACCCAAAGTTTGCATACGTCCACATAGGTAAGAGGAGATAAGATTTACGGCCGAGGTTGATAAATTAAAGCTATTGATTAATTTTCTAGCTAGTATTGAATGATTGACCATATCAAATGCTTTCGAAAAGTCCCATAGGATCCAAAATATAACTCTTCTATTCGGCCGGGAGTCTACCCGAATATTCGGCATTCGGTAAAATCACAAGTCGTGGCATCTCTAATCTTGACGAAAAATTTCCGGTTCCGGTTCATACTTCATAATTTTAATTCCCAGGATACGAGTTTCCTTTTTTGGGGAGTAAAAAAGCAACGGCGTCGGAGTTTACCAAACCAGACCTAAGCTAAGCCTGAACTTACAAAACAGTGGAACTTCCATTGCCTTATGAAGGGGTTGAAATACAGTAATACCTTCAAGCCGGGACCGTAAAAGATTGTCCGTAAACAGAGGTGTCCCTTATAGAGGGGTGCCCGTAAAGACAAGTTTTACTGCAATAGGTTAAGATAGAGTCTTGTAATTAAAGATACAGAAACGAAAGAGTGTGCGTTATTTTCGTGGTCGCGATACCTCTGATGAATGGCGGTTTTGATCAAAAATTAATAATATCATTCGAAAGGGAAACCGCGTGGTGACCCTTTCACCACCTTCACCTACACTGCGAGTCTCCAAAGTTAGCCAGGCAACCCTCCCAAAACAAATCGCGCTGACTCGTAGAAAACTAGAATTTCAAATGCAGTTTGAGATCACTCAAACCTTCCATAGTTCCTTTGGACGGACAAAAATGTTGTCTCATTCGCTGTTCCTCTAAACCAGACTGCACGTATGTACCGTGAAACTTCTCTATAGCGGACAGCAGCGAGATCATCATGATTGTCCGTTATGAGCCGTTCTGAAGCGGTTGAAATACATGAATACCTAAATGTCGGGAGCATGTCGAATTATCCGTAATAAGAGGTGTCCCTTATAGAGGAGCATCGCTTAAGAGAAGTTTCACTGTATTTACATATAAGCTTATAGAACTCCAATGTCAGCAGAAAATTCCATTCTCACGTCGCTTTGCTGGAATATATGTAAGCGTATAATAATTTCTGTTTCTTCCAATTCTCGAGAAGTCAGCCTTGAATATTACACAAGCAAAGCCAGGACAAAAAGAAAATTAAATCCCATTCCATCCAGGATACGGATCTGCGCAGATTTGCGATACATACATCCGAAACGTACAACAGCAACAAGATCCTTCCCATGAACCAAACGACAGATGAAGATGTCACCGCATGGCCCGCTACCTACTGGCACCAAATTCCAAATCAATACTCGTTCATCGCCAATTAATCATTCACGCGATTCCCGCTTCTCCCAGGAACTGTCTGCGCAAACAAAACGAAAAAACACAAGATCCTATCAAACCGAGGAGAAGAAAAAAATCAACACAGAATACTCCTTGGTCCCATATTCTTCCTGCCACTGTTCTGGGCTACCATGTGCACCCTATCTTGATGCATCCAATCAAACAATGCCCCCAAAACTAAGAAATATAAATTACGCCGAGGCAAAAACCGAATCAGAATCAGAATCCTTCACACTTAACGCACTTATCGATCACACAAAATGTGTGTCCTTGCATCCGAAAACCCACACGACGACAAGGCGAGAGGAAGTACATGGCCAACGACCAATCGAGCATCACTATCGCCAGGATCTGTGTACCAACGCACCATCTCGGTGTCCCGCATTTTAATCCTCGTAATTGCACATTTCGCAATAAGGCCCTATCTGATCGTGTGCGTGTGTGTCCTTTTTTCTGTTGTATCAGCGATCGTTGACACTGATATCGCAGCATCGTGGTGGTTGTCCTGGGAGTGCCATGACAACACGTTACGCCTCTAGCCGTTGCTCCGCTTAACTTCCCCGATCGCAGGTGAAGGACTCAGATGTTTGTCGATCTTGATCGATCCTCTGCCGGGTTGTTGATGACTCCTGTTCATTATGTGACAAAACGATCGCCTTCTGATTTGATTTTCTTTTCTCGCTTTTCTCGTTCTTCTCGTTCTCCCTTCGCAGCAGAGATCACCAGAGGTCCTGGAAACAATGGTCCAGCACAATGGTAGACTGCTGTGAGCAATTTATCAAAGGATAATCGACATTCAATTCAATGGGACACATTCGATTGGTTCCATTGTGTTCAGTGTTTTGGCTGCGAGAAGAAAAAAAAACAGGATGACACCGAGGGGGAAAGGACACACAAGGACGTTACACAATCTCGGCCATTGTTTGAGTTACTTTTTTACTGAAACTCTTGATCGACGAATGGATAAGGAGGACGCATATGGGTGCGTTTGTGATTTATTCGAAGGAACGACGATCTCAGAAAAAGAAAAAACCAAACAAATGCTCAATGCGGGACCTTGTTACAGTTTAGTCATAAAAATTTGATGACCATCGGGGATGGAGGTCCAGAAATATGGGTCCGTTTGTGATTTATAAGGTTGTCATGAGGGCGAAGCTGAAATGTGTCAGGACGGGTTTTTTGATCGACAATTGGCTGGTTGTAAATCTTGACAACAAAGTCCGAGGCTCAGTGGGAGAAGTCGTCAGGAATTTCATGTAATTCGCTTGATTTTGAAAAGTCTAACTAATGTCCTCTTTGCTGTCGTCAAAATCTGGATTCGACTTTGATCGTAGTTGAGCTCATCGTCCATCCTGGTGACACAGTAATTGTTGCATACAGCGATTGGCCGGAGGTAGAATCGAGAGGACTGCACACAGACGTAGCAGAAGTGGCAAAGTTGTGTTTTGACAAAAGAGTTAAGATTTTAATTACTTTCTCAACAGGCCACATGAAGGGCTTGAGCCTTAGAAATATCAGGCTTCAATCGCTGATGATAATATGCACTCTCTGGTGGCCGCGATATCTTGGTCTTTGTACCCCAGATTCGGCCTTCTCGAACCAAGGGGCTTCGAACACCCTTATGTGGAGGATTGATGTCCATGCGCTCGATCCGGCCAAGCCAATGCAGTTGACGGATTTTTCTCTTCTGGACTAGATCCACATCCGGGTGTAACTCACAGAGTTGGAGGTTGCGTCTTCCCCTCCAGTTGTCTTCCTCGAAGACGAGACCATATATCCGACGCATGATTTTTCTATTGACGGCACTAGGTTAGGTTAGGGTGATTGCCACCACTGTAGCAGTTGTGGCCCACCTAGCTCCTGCTTGGATCCATTGTACACTACCCGGTGCTTACCACCGGCTCCTCTTAAGGGGACTGCACTAACGAAAATGAAATAAACCTAGACCTACCTAATTGTATTCCAGTGGCCTATTTTGACAAGTCCACTTGACAAATCCACTCCGATTAGTTTTCCTGATAAACTTAGCTAAGTCTTATATCTTTATGTGTGACATTTCCTCTAGGTTACTGAAAAAGTAGTTGTCTAGTAAATCTTTTCTAGTTTTTGCAAGGGCTGGACAAGTGCCATGGAGATGAAACGTTTTTTCTTCCTCCTCCTCGTCTTAACAGCTTCTGCAGTAGTCGTTGTGGGGGGCTCCCATTGTTCTGGCATGGATGCCGAGAAGGCAGTGGCTGGTAATAATACCCACTACGTTCCTTATTACACTCTTGTTTAGTTTTAGGAGTGTATTTGTTTTGTTTGGATTTAGCCAAATAATCCTAGAAGTACGTAAGGCGGCACTAAGCTTCGTGAGTTTTGAGCACTCTAAATTCGACAGATCGAAGTAGTAGTGGTTGCCAAGAGATTCTACGTTGGATTTCCACTTGGATATCATTTGTGAAGTTCACTCTTGTCCAAACCCGATGAAGGTTCCAAACGACTCCGAAGTCTTAGTACCGAACTGGATGGGGCATCGCGTATGAGGAAGCGTGGTGCGACACCACCGGATCAATTCTCCCGGGATCCCGAATTCGACATTCGCTTCGATCAGTTCCTTGCGATGAATGCTGTCGGGTGAGGTTCTAAAATCGATGAAAAGGTGGTGCGTATCGATTTGTCACTCGCTGGTCTTCTCCAGAATTTGCCTTTGTGTGAAGAGTTGGTCTATAGTTGATTTTCCGGGCCGGAAGCCGCACTGGTACGTGCCGATTAGTACGGTGCAAAGAGGCTTTGACTTTTACACAGTACGCTGGAAAGGATCATGTAGGCGACGTTGAGCAGGGATATACCTTGTTGCAAGAGGTAGGATCGCCTCTTTTTTTTTGATGAGGCAAATGGAGCTTATATTCCATGCTTTCGTCATCCCAAATTCTACAGATGACCTGGTGCATGCTTCCAACCAGTACATCGCCACCGGCCTTTAAGAACTCTGATGGTAAGCCACTAGAATTAGCTGCTAACTAAGGACTACTTCATCGAATGGTGTTGAGATATCTCGATTCCCTATCACTTTCTCCTCGTCAGGCCCGTTAAGCAGCTGTTGGAAGTGCTGCTTAAACACATCCTCTATTCTGTGCGGGTCAGTAGAAAGGTTACGATTACTGTTTCAAAGAGCCTGGGTGCTTTTCATAAATTCTGCGTTAAGACTATTCTGTTTGTCCCTAGACTCTTCGATAACCTTGAGCTGGGATGTTGCGAGAAACATTTTCTTCAGGTGTAGACGATTCTTCTCCTCCCATCCTCTAGCCCGCTACTCCTCTTGCGCTGCTCTTTTTTTTCCGTTGCAGCGCTTTTTGGTATGCTTCGTCGGTTGCACGTTTCTTCTGCTCACACTCGGCATCATACTATGGGTTTCTTGTCGGAGGTGGTAGGTAGTCTAAAGGGGTTTCAGCCACCTCTTTGATGGCCGAGCGGCTATGCAACCACATCTCGTTGGTTTTGGTGTTTAACGTAGGCCTACCGGAAAGTCTCTCACTAAGTTGCTCTTTGTAGGCTCTGGCAATCTCTGGTGTAGTCAGGCGTCCAATGTCGAGACACTTTTTTGTTGTCTGGTGCAGCTTTCTGACATTAGACAGTCGAGCTCTGAATCTTGCTGCTATGAGGAAATGGTCAGGGTCGACGTTTACCCCCCTGAATGTTCGTACATCCAGGATATTTGACGTCAATGAGCACATGGTCGATTTGTTTGGCGGTTGGAGCGTCCGAAGATCGCCAGATTGCTGTAATGATTCCTTTCCCAAGGTGACCATGCGCTACTTATTACGTGATGGCGCAAAGTCTGTGAGTCGGATGGTGTGTCTGTTCTCGTGCCGTGGAGGCTGTGCTTTCCGGTCATTCCGCCAAAGTTCTCCTAACCGATTTCGACATTGATGTCACAGCACCGTTTCGGTATCGTACTCCGAACAGGATCCGTAGGAGCCGTCCAAGGAGTCATAATAGTCCTCTTTGACGCATTCTTCAGCCTCAACGGTAGGGGCATGTGCACATATGCTTAAGAATCTGCCTTGGATGTGGACCATAGCCAGGCGGTCACTTTATGGGTATAAATTCCATGACCCTCGTCCTAAACCCTTTTCCCACAAACGAATCTGCTTGTGACGGTTGCAATATATGTCACACTTCTTTTTCCTTATCAATCCGTGTCCTACCCAGCGTATTTCCTGGATGGCAGTATCCACGCACACCCTCTAGTGTAGAGTGTTCCTGCATTGATTAAATTTAGGTTAGAGTGCCCGCCGAGAGCCAATAAGTTAGAAATAGTAAAAATATTCGTCCAACTAGTTTTAAGCATTTTTGTCTAGTATGTAAGTCTGTCATGAATTCCGGAAATAAAAATTAACTAAAAAAATAGTGTTTCTACATTCCAGGATCACTCTCGCAAATCGTTGCCGTTTTTCGCGCCGCGTCCTCGGTGTAGCTCCATCCGTTCATCCGAGACTGCTTCCACTTCCGGTTTTCTATGTGGGCGGGCCTCACGACGGGTGTTGTGGTGGCTATGCAGGGGGCGCCGCGAGGGGTCTGTTAGTCAACTTGATCTACATGCGACGACAAGGATCGTTTGCTGGCATCCCGCCATGTTGGAAGCGATCAACAACCTTGTCATGTGTACACAGTCCCTGCCTCCCAAGGTTGGCTTAATAAAGGGTGGTCCAACGATAATTGTAAATAAAACAAAAAGTTTTCAGAGAATTATCTCCATTTTTTTTATGATGGAAGAATCCATGACTATTACGTGTGAAACAGAATATTGGTTAACTGCTCGCAACGGCTTCGGTGGCATACCTCTGTCCGATGGTTCAGACTCTGAGACACAATTAAGGATCATTGTCGTTAATGTGCCGATTTATCTCATCCTTTTGAATTGTTCCTGGCTGATTGATCAATTGGACGAGCATGCACAGGTGTTTTCACATTGCCTACAGACTCGGTTTGCTGAAATTTCTGCACAATTCTACCGATTGTGGGCAAATTTGGTCGATTATGATGACATTGATGAAATGATTTGAAAGCTCATTTTCGTAAAAGGCTTCAACAATCTTAACGCGCTCCTCAATTGTGCACCTCTCCAAGGTTGAATTTGTCAAACACTGAAACAAAAAAAATGTCAAATTAAGTTGCGCAAGCAAATTTATATCGTTGATTATTTTTGGACCACCCTTCACTTTCCAAAAAAAGCCACTGCTTTTGAAAACTCGTCCATATCTCGCTGGTTGGGTTACATCGTTTTCTCAGACTTTAGGGCTCAATGCAGGCGACGAAGAAGTGTAACCTAAGTATTTAAATCCAGACATCAAAATTGACATCAAAGCGATGAATTGGAAAAAAAAATGTACCAAAGCAGTTGACAAGTCTTTTCGCTTCGCTCAAACATAAGAGCTCCACGCCGGCAATTTGCAAGAATGATATCAAGGGACAAGCTATGAGCAAAGGCCATATTTTGCGTCAAAAGCCACCTCCTACGGCTGTGTGCTTACGACATCCTGCTGCTGTCAACTTTGTAGTGATTCCCGTCACCTGAGAATCAATCCCTTTCACAAATCTATCGCCTGCCCCAGATTCCATTGGACGCTCACGACTGCATTGCAATCGTGTCAATGGCCAACGGCCACCAAACTCGACAAAGTTCGAGGCCACCTCCAACACCGCGCACCAAGGCAGTGTGCAATGCAAACAGCACAAGTCTCCAGCCAACTCAATTATCCAATTCGATCTGCGAGTGACCCCCAAGAGTTGCCCTCCCCCCGCCACGGCATCACCAACCGCCAACACTCTTGTTTCGAACCCAGCTAATGAGCCCTTTCAGCAAGTTCAATGCAAGCCAAACGATATAACCTTTCCGACAGAGCCGAATCCGCGCCGCAGATTAACGTTGTTTTTTTTTCTTGCACTTCAATTCCCAGCTGTGTTCTAGTTTTTTTTAATTATGCCTTCAATCTGGAAACGACGAGGCGCACAATTCTGCGATACTCGCCAATGTCATGAGAAATAGGCAACCACGGCAGTGCGCGGTTCCATTGTGGCTCAGAGGCATATTGCACCGCGAGACCTACTTTGACGTTTTGCGTCGTAATTACAAGCGCATTGTTATCCGCTATGGCTGCGGTGGAGGCTGCAGTGGCAGCGGAAAGACTTCATTTGAATTGCACCCGCTATCGAGAGATGGCGCACAGATAAACGAAACTTTTGCGCATACCCACCCGGAGATAGTTTTTGTCACCGAAGGATGGTGAGCTAATCCATAACCGGCGGAGTCAGATTGTATCGGGGGACATTAGCGCTCGTGCTACCGTGCCCAGAGATGAGATGGCAGAGGCTTGCACAATGCAAGCCATCCAAAGTCCGAGACGACGACGACGACAAACCGTCAAACGGAGCTTCCCACAGTAATTAAATGTCCTCAAGGCGTTGCAGAGCGTTGCTGATCGTCGCAGGCTGTTGCAAAACACAAGCGCTGCGCCGCGCTCACCATGCGCCACCGCGCCGCACCGCATAGAGTTCATAATTTAATCTAGGTTCGGTGTATCTTTTAACAGCTGCGCTCCTTCGTAAAGCGCGCACGGTAAAATGCATAAAACGCCCGAAGAGACGTGCCGATGGACACTTTAGCACCTCGCTCTGTGCCCCCAAACCGAGCGACCACAAGGAAGGAAGGCGTCATCGCCTGCACATGGTCCAACAGCAGCCAGCAGCCAGCAGTCCATCGATATGTGGCTCGGAATGGGTTGACGCGAGGCGCATAACTCAAAAAGTTTGGCAGGCGTGAATCTTCAATGCGGTGCAGTGCAGTGCAGTGCAGTGGCTGTATCTGCTGCTATCTCCACTGGCGTTGCGGCTGCTGCTGCTGCTGCTGGCGGTGATGGCGTGGTGCTTCTGCTGCTGCGACCACATAGGTGTGGGTATAATGATGAAAGAGGCATTTTGTCACTCGGCTGTTTGTTGTGCGCCTGACTCTCGGGCAGGAATCTATATATTCCATATGTCATAAGGTCACCGAGCCACAGTGGCGGATAAAATCGCCACAGCCACCGTCACAGCCGCCATCGCCGCCGCTGTAATATGGTGATGATGGGGCGGCCGCATGCCGAGGCGGAGGCCGGCGAATGACTGTGTATTGCATCAACATAAGGATGCTCAGTGAACTTGCTGAGACCTCAATTTATAGGAACGATAAATTGTGAAACTTCTCGTTTCTCCGCCAAGAGGAGTTATATGACAGGCCACTGCGGGGCGGGCGAGTGAACCCCATCTGGGCTGTGGATACTTCTTAATTGAACCTGCAGCTTTGATTGACTACATGCATGCTTTAGGTTGAGCAATAAATTCCTAGATACTTTTACAGGGTCACTCCGTGGGGCGAGGCGACGCAGCGAGCGGTGGCGCAGAGCTTTGTGAGCAATTAATGAGTTTCGC
This sequence comes from Eristalis intricaria, assembly GCA_964034865.1. Taxonomy (NCBI): domain Eukaryota; kingdom Metazoa; phylum Arthropoda; class Insecta; order Diptera; family Syrphidae; genus Eristalis; species Eristalis intricaria. The sequence continues at coordinate 13,939,165 of OZ035875.1, forward strand.
TGCGCGAATGGATGTGACTTTGATTGACCATAAAATTCATCGAAGACTTGCAAATGAGTCGGCGACGCTGTCCGAAGTGAGATGTGCTTGGTAGCAGGAATGAAGGCCGATGGCTTGATGGTAGTCTAATTAGTTCAGGGTGCATCTAAGTGACCAGTGGCATGCGATGATGTGGAAAATGACCTGGCCATGGCTCGAGATGCTCATCTTCTGCACTGAATATTCCCATCTTGAGACATTCCAATCCAATAAATACCCTCGTCATTATTTCAGTTTCAGCCAGTCACAGGCAGAGGCACAGCCAACCAACCCGTTCTGTTATACATTCCGTCTTTGATTTATTAGTTTCTGCCTCTGTGCGCACATAGAAGCCACAAGCACAAAACGGCACAAAAATTTGAGGATTTGATTAATGGTCTTCATTAAAAGTTCGTTTTCATAAATCATTCGAATCCAGCCCTGCCATCATGGGAGCGAATCATCATCATCATCGGCTCCGGGAATGAACAAAAAAAAAAAAAGAACAACCCAGCAGACCTCGAGCAGAAATCGACCGATCAAAATGAATAACGACCGATATCGAGACGCAGTGCTATCATCGCAGCCCTACATCACACGACGGCGCACAGGCAAGAACGCACCTCATGCGCACATCATGCACAGAGTGTCCCGAAATAATGGAAATTAGTTTAGGCCTCGGAATCCCGGGGTGAATCGGTTTTCCCTTTTGTTGCTGTGTCCTCCTTGGGGAATGAATGTCAGTCGACACCGAATAGATCATTCCTTCAAAGTGGCAGCAAACGTCTGCGCTGGACCGAGACGATCAAGGAAAGGACGAGGCAAGGACCTCTGTTCAGCCGCCGCTCAAATGGATAAATATTTGTATTGATCTTGACATGAGGGCCCGGACGGATCGCTCTAGCACTCTCGCACTCTCTAATGGTCTTGGTTTGTGCAAATATCTTTTGATTATGCGTTAATAAGATGCTCGTATCTGAAGGATTGCCGGGGGCATACAACAGACACAGTTTTTAGATGGAATTCGTCGCTGGTGAGTGATTAATTGTTGTGGCAGTGTTTAGATGTAGCCGATGGCTTTGTTGTCTTTTTTTGATTTTCTTTAACGACACAAAGGAGTTTACTGTTGTTTTGACTATGTCCTCGGATACCGTTGTACCCCCTACCGCTGAGTGTTCATTTGTCATTCTTGCAATCTGGTTCGGGGTTCGGTGTGCACTTTTGCATAGGAAATCGAGCGGTCTGACGACTGACAAAGGGTTGGATGGGAGAGTTTTGTATACTCTTGTCTGTCTAGAGGGGTATGTTTGTTCTGATAATGGTAACAATCTTGTCGCTTCAGCTGAACAGAAGAGAATGTCCACAGAGGGTAACAGGAAAGCAGTAATAGGAAGGTCTTTCTTCAGCTCCTGATGAATCCTTGAGTAGGGAGTCGTCATCTGTAAGAGAAATCTAGAAGAAGAGACTCTATCTGTTGATCCTTTGTGCAGAAATGATGGTTAGAGTTGAGTATTGCGACACAGTATAGCAACTCATCAAGTCATTCCAAGTTTGGTGCAACAATTGCTCACGTAAACTACTTTAATTGCACTACGGTACAAGAAAAGTCTTGGAGAGCCATGCGTCTCGCGAGACGAGAAGCATGGAAGTGCCAATTCTGCAGAAGCGGAGACAACCAACCCGCTAGAGTCGCGGAAAACCCATCAACAGCGCCAACGCCATGGACCTCTAAGGCATTGATTCCGATAGTGCACGTATCTCCGTGTTCTGCAAAATAACTAGTGCCACTGGAGGCTTTTTCACCCTCCCGTTGCCAGAGATTATGGCGATGTGTTTTGCAAGCCGTCTCCCACCGCATTTAATCGTGCCATTACTTTTTCCGGCTCAGCAAAATGACAATAGACCAAGTTTGTACACTAATTCAAATCCTGGAGAAGACCAGTGAGTTTCAAATCGACAGACACCATCTCTTTATCGTTTTAAAGCAAGATTTCGGCAAGGATATAGTTCGAGAAGAAGAGCAAGCCTGAACCTCCGGTACAAATACCAAGCTATCACGGAGCTCTTGGACTCTTGGACTTGATGAATGGAAGCAATGTGCCCCGGAGCGTCGTCGATGGAAGGCAGCTGTAGCTGAAGTTCAGATTCTCAACGTATCGCTGCCCTACTAGGCAAGAGGTATATTTTACCAGTCAGCTATGCAGTCCTGTACTGTGATTCTTTATCTTCGTAGGGTTCCCATCTGGAGAAATTTACTTCCAGAAGTTGTTACTACGTCATCGGTGTAGGCTATTGCCACGTTTTTTGAATTATAGTGCTCTTACAGAGCCTCACTTTTAACTTAAGTTGGTGGAAATGCAGCACGACGTTAATTGGTGTATTGCTGAAGTGGGATGTAACTGCTTTCACTTGGCAGACGCACGGGACTTCTTTGGCCATGATCGTAAAACGTGCTGAATAGATCCCAGTTAAGTGAACAGCTCCCTTTACCAGAAACATGTTCTCTACCTTACAAGTTTGCAAACGTCTTAGGATCCCTTAGAACCCCTTTAGATGAAAAATATATTTCTTCCGTTCCTGTCGGATTACGGGGACTACACTGTACTTAAGCTTCGCTGACCACAAGTCACATATCTCAAATCAAATGAGTCCACATCCGTCCTCCGATAGAGCCAACCCGTCGTCAGGAAGAAACACTCTTTAAACCCTAATCTAATCTAAAATTGTCTCCATAAAATGTGTACTCTAATGCGACTTAAGTTCCTGCTTCCCAGCGAAGTGATTCATGTGAGAACAGATTCGTGTCTCCGTTACACAAGCACTCACTTGTCGCAGCGAACAGCTTAGTCCTCACCTGTCGCTGGCTCACACTCACTGCGAGCGCTCCCAAAAGTGCCCAACCTCGGAACATTCATCGCTCAAACCGACTATCTAGCACAATTCAATAAATATCACTGCCTATCAGAACACACTTTGTGTGTGGATGGTTGTAAATTCAGCTTACCACCGGCACTTCATTTCGTCCATCCCACCGTTCTCACACCCATCCGCGGCACATATTTTTTTCCCATAGGAATCCCAAATTAGCCAGCCATTGTTGTCGCTCCCCGGCCCATGTACCGACATCCCGACATACCGACATGACAAAATGTCATAATCCCCCCGCCAAGTGCCAACATCTCAAATTAAACTCCAATAAACCACTGTTTAGCACCCATTCCCGAACTTTCAAACCACTCCGCAGCACAATGCGTTCACATTTTATCGCCTCTTAAGCACCGCCATTCGTATGGTAATCCCGTCGATTTCTACACCTTCGACAGGGGCGCGGGGAAAACTACTCCCAAATCGTCCAATAAAATCATATTTTCCCAAAACACAGGCACACCGGTGCAGAGGCAACCTGTCGGCAATGCGGCGCGAGGGCCCGCACTCTCACAGGCATTCCACTTCAGGCGGACAATGACGGCGTATCTACGCCATGAATTCAGTAATTATCCTCATAGCCCTCATTTTAACACTTCAGCTGCTCGATGGCCGGCTGCGAATGGAGCCGACAGATACACAAAACCCCCCGATGCACAAGGGGGAATCTCAGTATTTATCTCCGAAAATATTGAGACAATTGTAACGATTGTCGGACAAAAACGAGAGCGACAGCATTGTGTGTCGATGGTTGGATGGATGTTGGAGCAGCGGCCACAACCACACTTCTGGGAACATTCAGATCAATCACCTCCCAGAGACCGGAGGCGACGACGGGCCATACCGGCGGAGTTGGGGTGTGCTGCTCTCCTCGTTCGGGATGTCATCTCGGCGATGTTTGACGATACAATTAACAATTTGTGGTCGGATTGCTGGCTGGGATGGGAATCCGAGAATTTTCATGTAAACTCCGAATCGGACTCAAGTGGAGTGAGACGGGGCGTGAAGGCGTCGAGATGTATTGTGGCAATTGCTGGCACAATGTTTGCCACATTTAACGTGTCCACAATGACGTGGGCCTCTTTTGACAACAATACGACGTTTGGATGCTCCACTGGCGGGGCAAGGAAGGGTCACGTGAATGATGTGATGTTCTGTTGGGGGCACACAAAAGTGCCGCGGGCTTTATCTGGAAGTGGCTGTGGTGTGTTTGCAGAGAATGTTTGCATTCGTGCATTGGATGTGATTGAGGTCATGGGAACTGCTTCTCTTCTTCGGGTGCAGACTGTTCGGCGCGACGCGCCGTGACGCACTCAATCGGTGGGCGGTGAGGAAGTGGAGCTCTGTTATAGGGAGATTGAGTCAGGGAACTTCGTCAAGGCGATGAAATGTGGCATAGCACTCAGATTTGCATTACAACATTTCAAACAGATTTTTTGACCCACCAATTAATAACTTTGCAAGGAGCAAAGATCATCGATGACTTCTTGAAGTCACCGCTTGCTTCTTGCTGTCTTGTCTTGCTTGATATCCATCACCCTTCATCTTCTAAAGAGCTGAACACCGCCAAGGAAAGTGGTCATCTCGAAACCAGGCTTGATGACCATCCGCTTTCGTCCTCTAAGGAGCTCGACACAGCTAAGGCCAGTAGACAGCTGGTAACCAGGCTCAATGTACATCCGCCTTAGTGCTCTAAAGAGCTGACCACCGCCAAGGCCAGTATTAATCTCGAAATCAGGTTTAATGTCCATCCGCCTTGGTCCTCTAAATAGCTGGACAGAGCCAAGGCCAGTAGACAGCTCGTAACCAGGCTCGATGTCCATACGCCTTAGTGCTCTAAAGAGCTGAACACCGCCAAGGCCAGTATTGATCTCGAAACCAGGCTTGATGTCCATCCGCCTTCCTCCTCTAAAGAGCTAGACAGAGCCAAGGCCAGTAGACAGCTCGTAACCAGGCTCGATGTCCATACGCCTTAGTGCTCTAACCGCCAAGGCCAGTATTGATCTCGAAACCAGGCTTGATGTCCATCCGCCTTCCTCCTCTAAAGAGCTAGACAGAGCCTTCCTCCTCTAAAGAGCTAGACAGAGCCAAGGCCAGTAGACAGCTGGTAACCAGGCTCAATGTACATCCGCCTTAGTGCTCTAAAGAGCTGAACACCGCCAAGGCCAGTGGTCATCTCGAAACCAGGCTTAATTTTCATCCTCTCTCCTTCCTCTTCAACAGATCTATAAAAAGTCAGTGTTTATCAAGACTCCCGTGATACGCCCACCAGCCACCCATTCCCGGACCCCAAAAAAACCAACCACCATTCATTGTGCGCAAGGATTCCATGTATTTATTAACATCATCAAACTACCCGCTACTCCTACGTTCGTCCTTATCACCTAGCATACGATCAGTATAAATGTAAAAAAAATTGTAAGAGGATGCATTCGTCCTCAGCAGTTGCTGGGCACCTCGACGTCGATGTTCGGATGCATCAGCGACAAGTCGTGGTTGGTGGCTGAGGCCCAGTTGCGGCGCGGCAGGATCTTGCCGAAGCTGAAGTACTTCTGGCGCAACTTGTCCTTGATCTCGTCCTCGTTCATGATGGCGCTGGCCTCGCGGATGTTCAGGAAGATCCGGCCCTTCTCGTCGGTCTTGATGGGCAGGATTTCGGTGCAGACGTTGCGTGCCTTCAGCAGGAATCCCTCCTCGACGTCGAGCCGGGAGTCCACCGATTGACTGCGGCTGGGCTTGGTGGTTGCGCGCTTCTTATTGCGCAGGCAGAACGGATCGCGATCGCTGGCCTTCACGTACTGAACCACTGGACGGTTGACGCCCCACTTGGGACGGTCGTCCATCTTGTCCTTGCGCTTCTTCTTATCGTCCCGCTCCTTGTCCTTGGCCTTGGCACGAAAAGTCGTCGTCGTGGTTGTCGTGGTCGTGGTGGTCGTCTCGTGGTCCTTCTCCGAGCTGGGCGTGCTGGCCACGTGGCAGGGCTTCGACTTTGTCTTTGACGTCTGTGTGGTCGTGGTGGTGGAGACCTCGCGCTTCAGAAGCACCTTGTAGAAGTTGTCGTGGAACAGACAGAGGTCGCAGTTGAGTGGCAGTTCGGTCTGGGTCTCGACGTCCCTGAAGGCGCCATCAGCTGCCGCTGGGGTCCCCACAGGGTCCGTTGCTGAAACCGAAATCAGAGCGATTTCCCGCCCCACGGACTCCTGGTTCATCTCTGGCTGCTGATCGATTTCGAGGGAGTCCTCGGGGGAAGCGTCGGTGTCATGGCGGTGTCGGCCAGTCGCGAGGTCGTAGCAGTTGCCACACATGTTGCACTGGTCATCGTCACCCAGGCTGCTCTTGCTCTCCGTGGACGTGGCCGAGCGCTGAGTTGCCACGTCGTCGGATGTGTTCTTGGCAGGCATCAGTTCTATCACTTGGGGCGGCTTCAGCTGCTGCTGCATGATGTACGTGGCGATCTGGAGGTTCCCGATGACATTCTGCAGGCCGAACACGTCCGTGGTCACTGGCAGTGGGATGAGGGTCGTCGGCTGGAGCACCACCGCGATGCTCTCCTTGTCCTGGGCCGCTTCCGTGCGGTCCACTTTCTTAGCCGATGGCTTCCTGACGTTCTTGCGCAGATTTACAGGCGTCCCGATGAGGACTTTCTCTTCCTCCTCGTCCACGTCGCTTGCGCTCTCCATTCTGCCGTTGAGGGGCTTCGCCTCATCCTTGACCTCTTGTACGGGCGGCTCTGGAGACGGTGGTGCTGCTGCTGCCGTTGCGGCTGGAGCTGCAACGTGGCCTTTCGGCTCTATGGCTAGCGCAGGCACATCACGAGTTGGCTCTTCAATCGCGGCCACCGCATGACGGTGCCGATGATGATCAATGGCAACGTCGTCATCGTCGTCGTCAACTGAAAGCACTTGCAGAATTTCTGGTTCACGATTTTCCACGTGACGCTGCTGGTGCTTCTGCTGCGGCTGCTGCTGCTGGAGTTGGTGATCGACTGTGCTGACCTTCTTCGCCGGTGAATGCTGCGCCATCACATCACTTCCACTCGTGGTTGAGTCGTTGTCGATGGCTTTTGTTGCGCTACTTCGACTCGGGCTGCTGTGGGCGAAGCTACTGCTGCTGCTGCCACCTCCACCCCCACCCGCGCTCACACCGTTCTCAAGTGGTGGAATTTTGTGGCGTCGCTTGCGTTGCTTCTCCATCTTGGCAGCCAACTCAGCCTTGCTAATCGCGTCCAGCATCATTTGCTGCTGCTTCTTCTTCGCCTCCTCCTTCTCGACCTGCATGCGTCGCTCGTACTCCAGGCGTTCTTGCTCCAATTGGCGCTGCCGCATGACGCGCTCCTCCTCGATGCGTTCCTCCTGCAGGTGCCGCTCCATCTCCCACTGGCGAATGCGTTCGCGCTCCTGCAACTGTTGTTTGATCGCGTTGTGGTACTCCACGGCCTTACGGCGCTTGTCCATCCGCTCAGCCAGCACCAGCGGGTCCAAGGGGGCGTTTTGGCCTCGGATGTGCGACTGCACCGACAGCGTATCGTCTTCGCTGTCCTTTAAGTCGTGGAGGCCGCGACTGAGCCAACCTGGGCCGCTGGCCGTGCTGGCGGCATCGCCCCCGCCGTTGTACTTGTAGCTCCCCCACTTGGCCCGCTCCTCGCGCGTCTTCGGGTAGTACTCCACCGCATCGGCCGGGTACACCGGATACGTGTTCGACGTCGAGATGTCCCGACTGACGGTCGACGGGCTGACCGGGGGAATGAAGTAGCTGAAAGTCGAGAGAGCGATTTAAGAAGTTTTCAAGTTCCTCGCCGTGACTTTGACTTACTTCGGGTGATAGCCGCCGTTCTCCACGATGTGGGTGGCGTCTAGGGCGTTGCTTGCAATGTCCTGGCTCTTCTCGCTCCTAACCAGGTACCCCTTACTGCCATGGTAGCCGTTGGCGTTGTTTGGTTGCTGGTAATAACCCCGTTTATTGGGTCTGGATCGATTGCTGGCCGTCTCGACCTCGTTTCCGTTCACCTCGTCGTTGTCGTCCTCGTTGTTGTACCAGATGTCGGGGGTGTGGGTGTTCTTAGGCGAATCGCTAAGGTATCCCGACGTGTCCTCCTCCTGGCAACCGTTGTTTGCCCGGGTGGGGGGGTTGTTGTGATTGTTGTTTCGACGCATTGCCAGCGCGTAGTCCCTATGTCGGATGGCAGGCAAACTGGGACTCCGAATGCGTGGCGGCTTAGCCTTCGGCACCCCCAGCCCGTTCGAATATCGGCTGTGGTTCAGCGGGGGTCCTCGATGGACGGTGTAGGTGGCATCCCCGTCGCTGAGCAGGTCGTAGCTGTTTCCCCGATGCAGAAGGTTTGTGCCGTTCACTTGACGGCTGCTGGCGTTCGCCTGGCTCAGGTCCAGGTTGGAGTAGTAGGTGCGTATCGAGGTGCGCTCCACTCTGTGCGACGACGCCAACGACTGGTGGTGATGCGAGGCGAACATTTCATCCATCTGAGCCAGTTCCTCTGCAAAAAGAAGAACTCAAGTCTGTGGAAACTGCGTCACTTCAAAATTCACAACTTACCCCTCTCCTTGGCCCATTGCTGTCGCTTCAACTCCAAGAGGGGCTGTGTCTTCACTCCGTTCATTATCTGCTGTCCGGCGAGTCGCACATGAATTGCACTTCTTGCAAGAATCGAATCCTTTCAGGGAGCAAGTTGCACAAGTCTACACCAAGCGAAAAATTCAAGAGCACTGTTTGCTGAGGAATTGGAAATTCCGTCATAGACGTAGACTCCTTCAGCTTTGGTATGTGCCTGCTTGCTGCGCTGGTAGTGGTGTTGTCTGGTTGCCCCCGGCAACCCCAATTGGTAAACAGTTTCGAGGCTTCCTAATACCCCAGCTGGCCTCCTTGGGGGATGGCGTGGGGCGGCAGGAACGTGCGCCGCCATGCAAATAGCTAATTATGCGCCCTGGCATGTGATAGGAAGTAACGACTGACATGCCAGTATCGAGTTGGGGGGCTGTGGGGACTCGACTCGTGTTTCGTAATTTCGTCTAATGGATGAGCCATCATGCAACGGAGGTGGATGTCGAAGTTAAGCTTTTTCCTTATTGAGTGCATGCCGGCAGACGATGACGGGCATGTGATGGGCATTCCCTGGAAGGTGCCAGTGCCAGTCATTCTGAATTGCGTCAAGGTGTTGGTGAGGTCCTGGGGGATTGACGATAACTGACAATCTGCGGGCTTTCGAAAAGGCTTGAAGAGAAACAATTTGACTTCGCTCCTAAGGTTCGGTGGCTGAAGTAGAGAGACTTTAGCCAGACATTTGGATTTTGTACAAGCTATGAAAAAAAGACAACCCAAGGCCACAATTCATATTCGCTGCGTTTTCAGTAAACATTCGGAGCTTAACGATAAGCCTGTACACTGAGGACGGTCCTCGATATGTCTCAGGGAACTCGCAAAGGTTGGTAAGCGTTGATGAAGCCATGATGGGATTGATGTGAATGCAATTCTATGCAAGAAAGAAAGCTGATTGACCTGGATATGAAAGAAAAAGTCTACGCCTCGGTTTAGGTCACAATAGACCCCACTCGTTAATATAAGTGAGCCAGTACCCAACTAACCACGATTTCAAGATCTTCTTTCCCCTTTTGGGTAAACAGCACAATCGCTTTGACAACAATCTGAAAAATCCTCATACATCTGTGTGGCTTCAGGGCAATTAAGTCCACTGGTTTTCAGGTGGAGGTCCTGGCAGTCAATTAAGAATCATAATCTTCTCACCCGCATGATCCACAAAAAGGGTCGTAGGGGTAAATCACGCACGGGAGATCTCCAGGCAACTCGATCCTCCGCTATCGACTCTAACTCATCAGCTGTCTAAACGTAACCAGCCGAGATTATGGGCTTGGTCCAACCATCTCATCCTGGGTCTGCCAAGTGGTTGCCTACCTGATGGAATCGCATTCAAGGCCCGTCTCGGAAGTCGTGATGGTGCGATAATCGTTTGTTCAGCCACATTTCTCGATGTTTCTCAAGCCTTTGACAAAGCTTGGCATGAAGGCCTGAAATATAAACTATGGCGATCTCTACCGGCGAAACTGTACAGTATTCTAGAGAACTATCTCTCTGATAGGATTTTCCGTGTGGAGAACGGAAAGGAATACTCTGCTTTTAAAAATATAAATGCTGGTGTACCGCAAGGGAGTGTTCTTGGCCCTCTGCTACAGCTACTGCATACTAGTGACTTACAACAAGAAGCACACACTGTTCTAGGCACATTTGCTGACGATACCGCCATTTTGGTAACAGCCAAATCGGTTGAAGGGTCTACAGCAAAATTACAACGTTCACTAGATCAGATACACGAATGGATGAACTTCTGGCTACAGAATTTTTTAAAATAAGGTGCTTAGAACCGTCGTCAATGCACCATGGTATATCAGAAACGACGATATCTACAGAGATCATGGAATATTACCACTTCAAGATGAAGTTAAGAAACGACGATATCTACAGAGATCATGGAATATTACCACTTCCAGATGAAGTTAATGACTTATAAAGTTCACCCGATCCTTGAGGAAAGTAATGTCTTGCGCCGACTTCAAAGGATTCGACCCCTTGATCTCGTGCGATAGTCTACACCCGCGCATGGTTGCGGTGTTAGCAGGAACTTTCATTGGAGAGTAAACTGCCGATCAGTACCTAAATCTTGAAATACAAACTACTGGTTAAGTGTTTCACTTAGTTGTAGTCTTAATAAATTCAGGGAGGTGGTTTTAGTGAGTAAAAAGTAAAAATCTCACACTTCTATGTGCGAAAGTTAGCCATAGTCTTGTCGAAGACTTCCACATACCCACGGAAAAAAAAGAACATGCGAAAATAATATCAGTGTTCGAAATACCACACGAAATATAATATTACTTATTCTTATAATATTACCATGTTAAGCTAAGAGCTTGAGGTAGTTAGTATGCAGCACTTGATTACTCTTAGATGGATCCCAGCCTATAGGAACATAGCCGTTATCAAGGCAGCGGATGAACTTGAAATGAAAGGGGTTTCTGCCCGGCCCAACTTCTTATATATTAAACCACTTCCTGCAGAAACTCTGAAAAGGGTGAAACTCTCTAACCACTCGCATGCTATGATCCAAGATCAATAGTGGAAAAACCAAAAAACAAAATCCTAAAATGTGACACAGAGTTGCCTCGGATCATAGTAGAAGCTCTTACTGATCGATCCTAAGGTGCCGTGACATTGTGCTAAATGACATTGTGCGAATTGTTTGGCCTTCAAGAGAGTCATTGAACCAATTTATCACAATGTCACGGCACCAATCATAGTCATCAAGAGTACCATGAAAACCAAAATGAGACTTAGATATACTTCGTATGCAGAGTCTGTGTGGATCAAGGAGAAAAGGAGGACACTCCTCACAACCTTTGTCATTGCCACTCATTGCCACAATGAGCACACTTTTACCAGGACCTTCAGGATCTAACAAAATTCATCTAGCCCTCTAACCTTAGGTTTATTAGAATTTGGGACTTCAGGATAATTGGACAGCATACGGACATGATGGGTACGAGAATGGTGTGAACAGGAAAAAATGTCCCGCCTGGACATGACAAAGGGTCCATCAGGGCCTAAATGAACCATGTTTTGCACCTCTACCCACTAAACTAAACTTACCTGAAGCCCCGATGTTCAAAAGACATCAGATGTCTCGCTGAGAATAACCGAAGATGGGCTGAACGACATTTACTTTTCTTCTTCTTCTTTTTTTGGCGCTACAATTCAGGGTGGAACTGGGACTCAACGAACAAGCCTCTGCAATTAGCACGGTGTCTGGCTAGCTGCCTCCAGTGTCGCATGCCAAGTTGGCTGTCAATGACTCGAAAGAGGTGCGATCGTGAAAATTATTTTTTTGGTCCTACTGGCCGGGATTCGAACCCAGGCAGCGAGGCTAAGTTGCGTAGGCGTCGACACACATACGCACAGCGCCATGGCTACCACTCTCGGGTTGGAAACTAAGGTTTATTTCGAAGTCAAAGGAGGAAGGCGTAGAGTCGCTTTGGACTTTGTTTGCATGAAAACATAGCATGCTCAGATCGCTTAGCTTGTTCAGATAAGCAGGTCGAATCTCTGATCTCTCATTGGCGTTGTAACAGGCGACTGTGCCATCGGAATTCACGCCTCTAGACTTATTCTTTTTCTTTATTTCGCGCTACAGTCAGGGGTTGACCTGAGACTCAACGAACAATCTCTGCAATTAGCACGGTCTCTGGCTAGCTACCTCCAGTGTCGCACTCCAAGTTGGTTGAGGTCCTTCTCCACCTGGGTGCGCCACCTTAAACGCGGAGGTCCTCTGTTACGTTGTCCCACGGGTTCCAAGACTCTTCGGGCCGGAGCTGAGTTGTCCATACGCTCTACATGACCTAGCCAACTTAGGCATTGGATCCGTAGATGCCTGACTAGACTTATCTCACAGTTCGTGCTTGAATCTTCTCCTCCAAAAACCGTCAACGCAACAGGACCAAAGATCGCACCCGGAACTTTTCTCTCGAAGATACCAAGGACTTGCTCATCCGCTTTTGAGATTGTCTAAGTCTCCGCGCCGTACAGCAGGACTGGGATGATCTTGTAAAACGATATCTACCTCCTTACTTATTTATCAGCCCTTGCCATGGAGGGTATTAGCCCGATTTATAGAGTCGTGCAACTGGGCATGTTCCTCCTATTCACCAAGACCTTGTTTTCCGTCCGCGATGACTCTCCTTCTCGAAACAGAATATTCGGATTCGGCGAGCCTGTTAGCTGGAATGTAGGTCTACAACGAAGAAAAGACTCTACATGCACTCGATAGGACCGAATCGCTAAAGACAAGGGATGTTTACCTTCCGGAGTACGTTCACGTATTTATGCAACTTGTTGAGCTATAGAAGCAGTCAACGGATCCCACGGTTAAGGAGCCCAGCGGGAATGGACATAATTGGCTCTGGACGGATATGTCTTCAATTGCGAGCTAGTGGCGCACTGAGGCTTGTGAAGGCTTGTGGTCCCTGCAAGTCGAGAAGGACATCAAGCAACTTGGTGTGTGAAATTCAGGATTGAAGAAGGAAGTCGTATTAGCTGGAATCTGTTGCTGGTTGAGGGTCAGGTCTACACCCAACTGTAGCTGCGAGTGTTGGGACTCAAATTTGCTATAGATCCGGTTTACCCATTCAGTTTCTAAGAAATTTCACACACCACGTTAAGGCTGCGCTTATAAATGAAATAAACGGCTAATAACAGCCGTCAGTTCAAAGACTGCTCTACAATTTAATGAACAATTCTTAATCCTTGCGTGGCGTGATATACAGTTGAGCGATATGTGACTTACTGACATATGTGTGTACAGTCAGCGTCTTAAGTGAGAGCATAAAGGTGCCTGCATTCTCAACAAAAAATAATTTCAAAAGGGACGTCAAAAGAAAATCTTAAATGAAGCTTTCGAAATTAATTATTAATTTACATAAAGCAAAAAACTTCGATGTGCAAAGTCGAAAAGTTTTAGCGTAAGTATACTCTTTAGCATCTTAAGCCACCGGCTAGATAGAGATTTATGCGAGGGGAACAAAATATAGTCGCGGTCGGACCCAAAAATGTCGCGGTCGGACCCAAAACTGACGCCTCGGAGCTGATGAGCTGTATTGGGCATCACGAGAGAGTTAAAATGGCTTATTTTGCTGTTAGATTTGGCGCTATATATATAATTCGTATAAGATTGTGCAGAGGGAAGGCCCGGCCCAAACCGGGCGACACAGCCGTGAGTTTCTAATTGAATTCAAAGTTAGCCGGAGATCCGGATTTTGGCCAAACAAAATCATGCTTCTTCTTAGACGATGCTTATTTTTGGCTCAGCGGCTATATCAACAAGCAAGATGGTCATTGGCTAGGGTCTAGGGAGTTTGGCGATTCATAACATAGCGATTTCATAGGATCTTATTTATTTCTAAATGAGGAAGGAGACGACGACCACGTCAATAGTCCCTTGTATAGAGCAAAGTTGACCAACTTTATGTGGCCAGAGCTTGACAAGGTCGATATATCTGAGATGTGGTTCCATGGACGACAGGGCTACGTGCACAAGCGACTTAATGATCCAATTTTTGAAGGAGAAATTTGCTGATTGGACTATCTCACGGCTAGCGTCAATCATTTGGTCACTCTGATCTTGCATTTTGACACTACTCGATTATTTTCTCTCTGCGCCACGTCGAGTCCTTGGTCTACGTTAACAAGCCAACCGATTTTGGCGAGCTCGAGGTCAACATTCGAGACGGTACTGGAATAACGTTGCACATATCGGACCGATTCATTAAAAATTTGAACAACTGGAATCACTGCCAGCGAACCTGGTTATTTCATATTCAGAGCAGGCGATGAGTTGCCACTGCTGTATGCAAGTTTGTGCAAAAAGCTTGTGAGGCCGGCATGCTGTCACCGTCGTCGCACAGATGAGAATGTGGCTGCTGTCGCCGAGAGTATCGTTGGACCATTTTACCTCGAAAATGAGGCTGGCAACAACGTTTCAATGGTTGGCGTTGCAGAGCCTTGTTAACCGACTTTTTATTTATACTGAAATTGAAGGCATGGGCTTGGACGACCTCTGGTTCTGGGAGGATGGTGCGCCATGTTACATAGCCTATGCCGCAATCGATTTTTTGCGCACCAAATTCCGCCAACGTCTTGGCGATGTCAATTGGCCGCCTCGGAACTGCGATTTGTCGCCTCTGAATTTTTCTTAGAGGGGAACTGAGAAGGACCGATGTTATGCCAGCAATTGGGAAACAATTCAAGTACTTATGGCCAAAATAATCCAATTTTACCAAGGTCTTGGAAAATTAAGGTGACAGAATGCGCTACTGTGAAGCCACCCGAGGTAGCCACTTATACAAGGCTGTATTTCATAATTAAGGGGAACGCTTGTTCTTACGAATAAAGCCATAACACATGGCACTTGACATTTAATTTCGTTTATTTTATTGCATTTTTAAGAAGAATTTTGATTGGTCCACCCTGTACGTTCCCATACAACGGCATGAATGTACCTTCAAAATAAAACCAGAATCATGTTTCTATCTTTATTCTCTAATCGCTCTTATTTCGTCACCCTTAATATGATTACTCAGAACAACATACAGTAACTGCTAAAGAGATTTGCAGCTCTGTGGAGCGGGTTCAAGTTTCAACAGACAACACTTCTAGTCCAAAATTGAAGAGAGCTCTAGTGCTCTAAGACTGTGACGCCTATTTAGATACCTCTGTTTGGAAACATGTCTACTCAGTGTGTGCCCCGTCCCCTCTTAGTGAACACAAAGTGTCCTTGAATAGATTTACAATCCGCGACTCTCAAACATCCACCACTCAAAGCCCACGCTGCCCGGAAATTCACTTGTAAAACCCTCAAGTGTAAGCCCGTCCGCACGCCATTGAAATAAATTGCAATCTAATTCTGTTCCCGAAGCGGATTGCATTGATTTTCTGCTGTCTCCCGCGGAGCCCCTGCAACAGGTGTCGCTTCCAATTGTGTCTCGTGCTATTGTTGGTCTTTTTGTCGGTTCATAGCAACAAAAAGCTCCGAGCAGCGCGCATATCCGGTCCGAGTGAATAGGCTCCTGCCATCGCCCTTACATTTGGTTCATTGAACCAAATGTTTTTTTTTTTTTGCTGCCACATGCAGTGCTTTCCTCTTTCCGGGCGAGCTCTGCACTTGACGTGTGCTGGTGTGTGTGCCCGCTCGTTGTTAGGTGGCAATCGATTTTTCCCCCGCGGACTGTGTTTACTTGTATTAATCTGATTACACAGTTAATTTAGGGTAAAATTATATCGCGCACCAAGCGAGCGGTGTGTGGGATGAGATTGGGCGCTTATGCAAATCGCAGCCGATGGCTGATGTGACCCAATGGAGTTGGAATTTATTACGAAACAGTGCCATGGCTCACACACTGGTGTCGTGGGGGGCTTTGACACCGCCATAAGGCGTTAACTAGGACATGTGTTCGAACGGGGACTTCCGTTTTGGCCAACTCTCGAAGGGGGTTAAGGTTTTTGTGCTTGTAAACTAGTTTATTCCAATGACACTTAGGTGGATGTGTGCACTGGGGAAATCCCCTCCAGAACAAGAGCACATTTGACCCCGGGAAGTCCCACGGACAGCTCCCCAGGCTGACCCACATACACGTCTATCCAATCTCCTCAGCAGATAGCATCCAACAAGATATGAGGCTAACATCCCATGTGAACCTGTCCGAAGTTTCTCACAAAAAAATCAATCAAACTCGAATACAACGCGTGTACACGTCAACGTCGCCCAGCTTCGCACAATTTCCACCCCGATCCGCGTGGTCACTTCAAATAAGTCACGAAATTCCTGTTAAATGTCGGACAACGAACATGGAACATGGGACTTCACTCGGACTTCACCTAGGGCCGAGAGCACCGATGACCGCGATCGGCTAGCCAGGCGCCAAATTGAGCATCCACCCGGGAGACCTCACCGCTCATCATCATTCTTTTGGGTTCAATCAATAATTCGTTATGATTAATTGATATCACGATCTAATCTATCACAGGCCTTCAATTTATTTACTTTTGTCCGTGGAGTGGAGAGATTTCAGCCGACCAGGCCAGGCAGCAGCAGAGCGGCTGTGAGATCAACGGGATTACGTTGTTACACGCGGAGATCGATTATTGGCATCATCGCGCGTTAGGGTGCGCATCACGGCTTGTTACGGACTCTGGCCTGCGTGGCTGGGTCTGCCGGAGAGGATGGATTTTGATCTCGGGGTGTCCAACAGATGAGATGCCAAAGGGCATGAATGCAGACAGCCAGTCAGTCAGGCGATCCGACAGAACAGACAGGAAGAGGAGTGATTGCAGAGATTCTCTTGTTCGAATGGATTCAAATTCCCCCTCTCCGCGTCTACGTTTAATCGAGTGGAACAACTCGATAGATGCGTAAGGATCACCCATAACCGATCCATCATATTTACACCTAATTGATGCTGCACTCTCAGGATCGGCAAGGGTGCACGAGTGTGGGGTGTGTGTGTGTATGCGTGTGGGATGGGGAGAGAGAGAGAGAGAGAGGGGATGAGCTATCTGAGTGATTAATGATAATTTGTTGGCAGGCTGATTGTTGGATGATGGAAAAGGATGTAAGTACTTCACGGATATCATTTTGATTTGAGTTTCATTCTTGTTTTGTTTGCTTGTCAAAATAGGTGCCTGTGGGGTGAATGCGAGGAGGGTGCATTGCCTGGGGCGAATCTACTGTGAATTCCTTTGAACCGGATTGGATGTGATTCTGAAAGCGAAAATGCTGTGCCATTGCCATGGAAAAACTGTTGAAACTGCAGTCCTCAGCAGAGCCGATGGGTGGG